>OX451740.1:1357695822-1358895822 GCA_948472305.1 Vicia faba
TTTGTAAATAATTTATTTTATTTTTATACACTGAATATATTTAATACATATATATACATATATTTTATTAAATAATTAGAACAAAAGAAAACACAAAAATAATACATTTTTATTCTTATTAATATTTTATACTAAAAATACCTTTTCTTCAATATACTTTTATTTTTTGTACAAATTGATATATTATTGTATATAAATAATAAATAATACTATTTATTTAAGAAATTAGGGTTTTTGCCCTAAAAACAAAAATAATTGCAATTGACTTTTTATTTATTTACATTTCACATTAAACATACTTTTTATATACATAAAAACTTTTTGCATAATACATCTTATTTAATATTTATTTATTGTATTTATTTTGCATATTTAATTGTTATGCCTTATACATTCAATTTGGTTGTAATAATTTAGGATTTAATTTCTTGCAAAATAATCCCCAATTCAAATTTGTACCCCCTCCCTATATCATGTTGTAATAGTGTAGAATTTAAATTCTCACACCTTTAAGCTTTCAATTATGCCATGATTAGAATTAGGGTTTGTATGCAAAATCAAAATTAACAAATAATTTGACCTAATCCAAGATAAAAGTGCATGAAAAACAAACACAATGCACACTTGCACCCCTAGGGTTACAATCCACTTGTTGCCTTCAAAAATGGGCCATGGTATGCATGTCAAGTACTTTGGCAAAACAAAAACAAAACAAAAGATCATAGTCCCTCGATGACGCTATCTGAGTTGCCTAAACAAAATGATCAAGTCCCTCAAGAAAATTGCCAAAAATACTTGACACTATTGCTATCATGGTCTATACGATGACCCGCGCCTGTCCCGTTTAACATCCTAATACAAGGTTGTTCACCAAATACAATGGTGAAACAACACTGTTAAAAGGGTAAAAAACATAAGAAAGATCTTTGAGTAAAATAGGGTAGACAACTCTTAGTTACTTGATCAAAACTTGCAAAAACATCCTTGCTATTTTCAAAACACACTTCAAACCACAATTTCAAAACCCTACTTTCAATTATCGAAAACTTTTCAAAAGACAAAAACACCTTTGTATACTTTCAAACAAGAATCATTACAAAGGTTGCCATAACGATGGCCTCTTTTCAAGACATCTTTCAAAACCACACACAAAACACCATTTCAAACAATTGAAGAGCACCATTTAAAACAATTGAAAAGCAAAGCAAGTGATCTAAGCAAGTAACTAAGATCCCATGGATAACCATGGATAAAAAGGATGATAATACCTTCCTTTTCTATAATCTACTCCCCGAACCCAAGAAAACATCTCAAAGGTCTTTCCTGTGCTTTTTGACCTTTCCTTAGGATAAAATAAAAAGTCGGTGGTGACTCTTGCTAAACCGAAACATTTGCGAACACATACGCAAAACCTCAAGTCAGTTCTCCCACCGTATCACACTGTGAATATGGTGGCCGGTTGTCCAGGCGACTTCTGGATTTTTGATATTAATATGGTTAGAGGAGATTTGGTGAAAATGCATGCATACCTTTGTGAATTTAGCTATTTGTGCTATTTGCAGTACAGACATACATGGTTGCGATAAGATAAAGGTTGATTTACAAGAGATGATGGATGAGGGACTAATCCACATAATTAGGCCTAGGGAAGAGTATGAATAGGAGGTGAATATGGTTTCTGGATGTCCTAGAGAATTCAGAATTTTTGATGTAGAGTATATGAATGAGGACCTTGTGCAATTGCATGCTACTTTCTTCCATATGGCTCGTCAGGTAGAACACTAGTATGGATCTTACCGAATTTATTACCGGGACTCCCGAGGATGTTCAATCGTGAAGAAGGGTGTTCAGTTTTTGTTAGATAATGGAGTTATCAAGGTTACAGATCAAAGGGATGATTGCCATGAAGTTGATATGGTTGGGGTTTGTTTGACTGAAGAAGAGTCGGATGAAGAGTATGCCTCTGCAGATGAGTATTTCTCCTCGGATGAGGATTTGTTTTCTAGAAATGACTCAATAATGACTAATTATGGTGAAGAAGGGGTAAACGTCATTGTACCTTGTTTTGGGGCACCCGCCCATCTCGAAGTTTAGTATTATAGCAAGCCAGTTGTTACCCTATTGGTGATTAGTTTGCCGAGTTCTATCCCCTACAAGTCAGATAAGGTTGTGCCTTACAAATACAGCGCTACAATATTAGAGGATGAAGTGGAAGTTCCCATCCAGCCAATGCCTGATGTTGGGAATATTGCTGAAAATAGCAAGGTGACCCGCATCGGTCATGTGTTTGCACCAGTTGTTCGAAGAGACGTTAGTGCTGGAATGAAAATTGTTGAGAATGTTGAACCCAAGAAGGCTACGGGTGAGACTAGTGGGGCCGCATTAGAGAAAGAAGTAGGTGATATTTTTAAGATAAAGATGAGCGACTACAAAATATTAGATCAGCTATTGCAGACTCCTTCAAAAATATCTATCTTGGCGTTATTGATGAACTCCTCTGCTCATAGAGAATCCTTGATGAGGGTACTGGACCAAGCTTTGGTGGAAAGTGATATGCCAATAGACCAATTCAGAAGTGTAATAGGGAACATTACGTCATGTAATAACTTCAGTTTCTGCGATGATGAATTACCAAATGAAGGAAGGAATCACAACCTGGCCCTCCACATCTCCATGAACTGCAAGAATGATGCACTATCCAATGTGCTGATTGATAATGGATCTACGTTGAATGTTATACCGAGGAGTACGCTTATGAAGTTGAAATATCAAGGAACGCCTATGCACCCGAGTGGCATCATTGTGAAAGCGTTTGATGGATCAAGGAAATCTGTTATTGGTGAAGTGGACTTGCCTATTCATATTGGACCATATTTGTTTCAGGTAACTTTCCAGGTCATGGATATTGTACCCGCTTATAGTTGTTTGTTAGGAAGGCCGTGGATACATGAGGCAGGGGCTGTCACTTCAACTTTACACCAGAAACTGAAGTTTGTACGTGAAGGGAAAGTAGTGATCATAAATAAGGAACATGCATTATTGATATCTCATTTGTCCTCTTTCAGCATTGTGGAGGCGGATGAAGCTGCTGTTTGAACCAAGTTCAAAGCCTTATCCATTGACAATATAAGAGGAAATGAGAATTCCATGGTTTCACTTAAGGATGCGCAACAGGTTGTGCGTAAGGGTAATAGTGAAGTATGGGGATAGATTGTGGATCCACTTGTAAACAAGAACATAGCTGGCTTGGGGTTCTCTTTGAAGAATGATAAAGGTAAGGGCATGAAGCCGAAGTCTGCTGCGAGCAAGTATCAAGACATCTTCTGTAGTGGGGGTTATCTTCATCCAATTGTTCCTAGGATTAATTCCATTGTAGAAGATGAAGCAGAGCAGGAAAGGCCGAATTATGTGATGCACGGAGTTAGGGTTTAGAACTGGATCACTGTTGTACCCCAAAATTTTCCCTCTCATGTTTCCCAAAGTCTTCCCCCTGCATGGTCGATCAAAAACTCTTGCCTAAGAAAAAGGAAAATTTTTTGAGTGTTGCTTCAAGTACATTTTGATTGACATTCTGAAAGACCCTTCAATTGGTGTTCTGAAGAAGCCTTTCGATTGGCATTCTGTCAAGCCTTTCGATTGGCATTCTGTCAAGCTCTTTCGATTGGCATTCTGGACAAGCACTTTGATTTGCATTCTGAAAGACTCTTTGATTGGTGTTCTGAAGGAGCCTTTCGATTGGCATTCTGGACTAGCCTTTCAATTGACATTATGGACAAGTACTTCGATTGGCATTATAACAGTGTCCTTCGATTGGAATTCCAAAAAGGTCCATTCGAAGAAGCATTCAAAAGGTCCATTCGAAGAAGCATTCAAAAGGTCCATTAGAAGAAGCATTCAAAGGGTCCATTCGAAGAAGCTTTGGAAAGCATTCGAAGGAGGCCATCAGCCTATTCGAAAGGGAGCATTCGAAGGCCAGTTACATGTCATTCAAAATTCAAAAAGGGACAGGATCCCATGTGTTTAGCCAACGTTACAAACTCTCATTCATGGCTTTCAAACACATAATTAACGTTACAAATTCTCATTCAAGGCTGTCAAACACATAATCAAGGTCATTTAAACCTTTGTCTTCCTGTCCCCTCCACCCCCTCTATATAAATAAATCACAAATGCTGCAAAGACAAACGAAAAATATACAGAAAAATAGAGAACTTGGAGATACGCTGCTAGCACTTCCAGGAGGCCATACTCAATCCTTGCACAAGCCAAAGCTGCCACCCAGCGAACACCTCCACCCTCAGAACTAGAGATCGAAGCACCTCTGTTTGGTAAAAAATGATCTAGTCTCAAACTCATTTTTAAATTCATTTTGATTGCATATTCATATTATTGTTGTTGTTTGTGAATGATTTAATATGCTACATATAAGCTACAGCGCAAAGACGAGATTGTGCCATTGCTTGGGCACAATCTGAGCCTTTCCTTCGAATCCCATAATAAAATAAACCCAGACCCAGATTCAGCAGGTGCAAATAGGGAGGAGATTCGAACCAGGGGGGGAAAATCCTCCCTGGACCTTTAACATATGTTTCGTTTTGCAGGAACTACCTCATCAGATTCCTATTCAGAGTTTCGTAGCTCAGCAGTTTAGCTTCGAACTAGGCCCAGGACTTCCAGTTCGAAGGATAACATGTCCAAATCGAAAACCCTCAGAATGCAGCCCCTCATGCACCTTCGATCCAGCTTCTTCACTGGGTCGAAAGACAGCCTGCACCTCTTTCGACCCAGACCTCCAGAATTATTTTTTTTCTTCTTGTTTTGCTGCTTGGCCCATTTGTACTTTGTTTACTTGGTTTTTGTTTATTTCTTTTAGTTTTTTTTAATCAACATAAAAATAATAAAAAATAAATAACTTAGAATTAGGATTTAATTTAGTTAATTATTTTAACTTATTTTCTTCAATTTTAAAATCAGTAGACTTAGGATTTACTTGAATTCAATCCTTTTCATAAACAAAAAATGCAAAAATATTAGGTATGTTTTAAAGTTAATTTTAATCAGTTTTTTTTAATTAATTAAATTTGACTTAATTGAACATTTAGCATTTTCCCAAATTAATATAAAACAAAAAAAAGATCATATGCTTAGGATTTTTTGAGACTCATGTGCGTTTATTTTATTGTAACTGCTTATTATTCCCCCAATTTTGGACATGTAAATAATTCCCCTTCCCGAAGCCTTGTAATAGCGTAGGATTTACAATTTCTGCACTTTAAATTCCTGTACATATATTAACTGCTTAGATGTATGCTAACTAGGATTGTATGGCAAGATCTAAAAACAAATGGTAGAACACCTAAAAATACAAAGATGATATAAACTGAAAATTGACACACTTGCACATGCCAATTCTAGGGTACACCTCACTTGGTTGCCTCAATTGTGGTCATTAAGTATAGGATGTTTTAGAGGTCGTCCTTTTGTCCCAAGATCATAAGTTGCCTCGAAATGGTTGCCTCGATAAAAATGATCTAAGACATTAGGATTACCACTAAAGCGTCCTAACGTTACTTTAGTGACCACACGTCCCTAAAATCGAATTGACCCGAAAAACTCCAACGATGATGCTACCTACTCCTCAATAGTGGGATAGCATTGTATAAAGGACTTTAGCACAATTTAATTCCTTTTTGAGTAGGTAGAGGTTCTTAAGTACTTTCTCCTTTTAAAAACAAAACAAACTTTTCGCACTTACACTTTCTTCAAAAAACAAAACTCTTTTCAAAACCCACAAACACAAAGAAAAACATACTTTTGAAAACATAGTGAGCAAGTACCTAAGAGCCCGTGGATAACCACAGATAGAAAGGGTGATAGCACCTTCCCTTTCTATAATCTACTTCCCGAACCCGAGAAACATCTCGAAAAGGAATTTGTCTGTGCTTTTGTCCTTTCCTTGTTGGATAAAATAAAAGACGGTGGTGACTTTTGCTTACCGCGACACTTTGTGAAAACAAACGCAAACGCGAACCAGCATTCCAAAACAGTCAGTTCTCGTTCCCACCGATCAAAGAACTGGCGACTCTGTTGGGGATTTAATAAGTGAGGTGTACCTTAGGACTAGATCACTTGTGTTTTCAAATATATGCTTTGTATGCTTTAATCTTTGTTCTATTGTTTGGGTTTGAAATCCTCCACTCGGATTTGGGAAACATTCATAGATAGCAATACATTATGGAAACTGTGCGGGGTATACCGACACGGTTGAAGCAATATCTATATTGGTGCGACATATTTGTGAGTACCGGTAGCCTTTGATTCAATCAAAGAGAATACGGGGCCGCTGAGTGATGTCACTAAGCACCAATGACCTAGAACCTTACTTGACCATCTTGGCCTTTTTTAGGGGTAGTGAGATGACCGACTTTGGTGCAGTCCGAAGTTGGTAGATACTCGATACTACACTCATTGAGGATTGTTTTCTTGGAATATTTTGGTCGCCAATTAAGTGGCTAAACCAAAACGATGAACATAGAAAACAATCCAATGATATTGAGCTCCTTAGAACCCGGTTACTATTTATAGGACAGGTTTTTAGCCAACTAAACTCAAGAGGGTACGTACCTATGAAACTCCTGCAGGCCTGAAACTAGGGTTTTTGTGTGACTTGCTTGTACATGTGTTTTTGCATACATCATAAAGCATCATATGCATCTGCTAACCATTTCAAGGGTTTAGATCTTCATCTTTGTTCTTGTTTTGCAGGACATGGAGTCTCTCCGTAGGAAAACAATTCAAGTCAACCTTGTAAGGATCCCTCTTCAACTTAAGGAGCTTACATCCAGGACTCCCGAGAATTCTCTCTTTAGTGAAAGACATGGTAGACTCCTCAGCTTGGTCAACACCAACATTGAAGAAGACATGATGAAAGTTCTCTTCCAGTTCTTTGACCCCCTACACCACTGTTTCACATTCCCTGATTATCAATTGGTGCCTACTTTGGAAGAATTTTCTCAACTCCTGAGAATTCCTATTCTTAGTCAACTACACTACAACGGTACGGAAAAGGAACCAAAACTTGAAGATGTTGCTCAAGCATTACGCTTGCAACCATCCGACATCAAGGGCATTGGGAAACCAAAAGTGGTATCAAAGGATTCTTGGCAAAGTTTCTGTTTGAGAAGGCACGAGAATGCTGGAACTCTCTTGATCTACAAGCCTTTGAAGAGATTGTGGCACTCCTTATCTATGGGTTGGTTTTGTTCCCAAATCCTGATCAGCTTATAGATGTGAATGCTGTCAAGATTTTCATATCCAGGAATCCCATACCTACATTGCTTGGGGACATCCTCCACTCATTTTACACACAAACAATGAGGAAAAGAGGTGTTCTCATGTGCTGTACTCCACTCCTAGAAAGGTGGTTTATTTCTCACCTTCCATAATCAGTTTTGAAGAATGAGCATGGTTTAAGGTGGTCACAACGATTGATGACCCTCACACATTCTGATGTACATTGGTGTTCTCAATCCAGAGAAAATGTCACCATTATTGATCGTTATCGAGAATTTCCTAATGTTCCTTTACTTGGAATTAGGAGAGGCATTACCTATAACCCCTGTCTAGCCTTGAGACAATTTGGATATGCTCGGAGGGATGGCCCTCATGACATGCTAATTCCTGATCTAGTTTTTGACTTCGACAATGATATGCAAGGACTTCAACAAAGGTTCATCAGAGCTTGGAGGATGCCTAATAGGGTGGACAGTAAGACACTGGGCCACAAGAATTCCATCCCCCTTAAGCCTTACCTCCAGTGGGTACGAACCCGCTCCCAGAATCTTATGATGCCATATCCTCACATTCTCCCCTTGATCAAAGAGCCTGTTATGGAAGGAGAGGTTCCATACGCCATCCTACATCCTGACATGCCAACATCATGGGAAGAAATGCAAAAGAGTTGGATCCAACTCAAGGAAGAGCGGAATACTTTTGAAGCCAGCTTCTATGCCAGTGAAAAGAAGGTTTTGGAGCTTACCCGCCGACTTCACGAGGAAGAGACCCTCAACACTTACATCGCTCCAAAGAGGATGCACAATGTCTTTTTACATTAAGAGTTTTGTAATATTTCGCCCATGGGGAACTTATGTACTAAATTTCTTCTTAATGTGACGTGTGTTCTTTTTTGTGTCTGCAACAAATTTGAATTTTTGAACCCTTGAATGCATTACATAAATAGCATACCATTCATCATATGCATAACAGGTACCCTTTTACAGGTCTCTTATCTTCTTCGCTGTTTATTTCAGCAATCATCATGTCTGCTGAAACTTCCACTGAACAAGCTATCAAGGCCCTCTAGGCCCAAAATGCCCAATTTCAAGAGTTGTTCATGAGCCTAGCTAAGGGTCAGCAGGACCTGAAGACCCTGATCCTGAAAGAGAGGAAGAAGAAGAAGAAAAGGACCGTCGTGTTCAACACCGGACGCAGGTTTGGAAATGGGCTGCAGAATGAAATTGATCTGGCCACCCCGTCTGGAGAGAAAGACAATCCACAAGAAAGGAGGGCTCCTAGCCCTGAAGTCTCCGACAACGAGACAGACTATGATGAAGAATAGTGTCCTCCTGCTGAGGATAAGTACAAACAGCTAGAAGACCGTCTGAACGCTATGGAAGTACAAAAGGTGCCCGGTCTGGACTTCGGAGATTTGGGTTTATCATCTGGGGTGGTGATTCCCCATAAGTTCAAGGCACCTGCCTTTGCCAAGTATGACATAGCTTCCTGTCCAAAGCTGCACCTTCGATCATATGTGAGGAAGATCCAACCTTACACTACTGATAAGAACTTATGGATCCATTTCTTTCAAGACAGTCTCTCAGGGACTCAGCTTGAGTGGTTCTATCAGTTGGACGGAGCCAGTATCCGTAGCTGGGAGGATTTGGCTGCTGCATTCTTTAGGCATTATCAGTATAATTCCGACCTTGCTCCTACGCGTACTCAACTCCAGGGTATGTCAATAGGGACGGGTGAAGGATTTAAAGAATATGCTCAAAAATGGAGAGACCTGGCCGGAAGGGTGCAACCACCTTTGGATGATCGTGAACTGGTTGATATGTTTCTGGGGACCCTGTATGGTTCGTTCTTTAATCATCTGATTGGAAGCTCCTCAGCCGGGTTTACAGACCTTATCTTAACTGGTGAGAGGATTGAAGCGGGTATTAAAGCTGAGAAGATACAGAAGGGTGCCTCATCGAGCACCGAGAAGAAACCATTCAAGAAAGAGTCCAATGCTGTCTACAGTTCAAGAAGACAGAGTAGACCTGAACACCGCCAAGCTGTCAATGCGGTTGTTATTTCAAAACCTACTGGTACTCCTCAGCATCACAACCAACAAAGGGACGAGAGACCTCGGAGGCAATTCACTCGCCTCAGCATGACTTTGTCTCAGATGTTGCCACAGTTGCTGAATACCAATCTGGTGACTCTAAGAGAAGCTCCAAGGAATCCAAATACTACATCATCAAAGTATAACCCTAACGCCCGCTGTGCTTATCACTCTGATAGCCCGGGGCATAATACAGATGATTGTTGGAGTCTGAAAAACAAGGTTCAAGACCTAATCGATGCAAAGGAGATTGAGTTTGAGGCGCCCGAGAGGCCTAATGTTGTGACTGCTCCCATGCCCAAGCATGGAGTGAATGATGTAGAGGATGACTTGTTCATAGTTTCTGTGGATGATGTTGTCACCCCTCTGATGACTATCAAGAAGAACCTGTTGCTAGCCGGTTTATTTCCGGGCTGTGGTGAAGGTTGCCCTATGTGTACTGCTTTGCCTGCTGGTTGCCCATCTCTGAAGTCAGGTATCCAGAACCTGATGGATAGTAAAGAGATTCTTTTTGAGAAGTCTGCCGTTCCACCCGTTCATTCTGAAGAAGTTTCTATCATTACTGTGATCGGTGGAAATAGAACTGACTGTTTTGGAATGCTGGTTCGCGTTTGCGTTTTGCAAAATGTCGCGGTAAGCAAGAGTCGCCACCGTCTTTTATTTTCTCCAACAAGGAAAGGATAAAATCACAACAAAGTCTTTTATAGAAAGGGAAGGTGTTAGCACCATTTCTATCCGTGGTTATCCACGGGCTCTCAGGTACTTGCTCACTATGTTTTCAAAATGTTTTGCTTTTCTCGTGTTTGTGGGTTTTGAAAAAGTTTTGTTTGAAAACTTCGATTTAACTCTTGTTTCTGTCCTCAAGAGTGTATGAAG
The DNA here is from genome assembly GCA_948472305.1 of Vicia faba. Taxonomy (NCBI): domain Eukaryota; kingdom Viridiplantae; phylum Streptophyta; class Magnoliopsida; order Fabales; family Fabaceae; genus Vicia; species Vicia faba. The sequence goes on from OX451740.1 coordinate 1,357,706,084, forward strand.
TGTTTGTTTGAAAACTTTGTTTGAAAAGTGTAAGTGCGAAAAAAGTTGTTTTCTTTTGAAAGAGAAAGTACATGAGAATCTCTACCTACTCAAAATAAATTAAGCTGTGTAAATGTCCTTTAGACAGTGCTATCCCACTATTGAGAAGTAGGTAGCACCGTCGTTGGAGTTTTCGGGTCAATTCGATTATGGGACATATGGTCACTAAAGCAATGGTAGGACGCCTTAGCGGTAACCCTAATGTCTTAGATCGTTTTTATCCGAGGCAACCGTTTCAAGGCAACTTTGATCTTTAGATAGGAGGGCGACCTCTAAAACACCCTATACTCAATGACCACGTCGAGGCAACCAAGTGAGGCGTACCCTAGGAGTGGCATGTGCGAGTGTGTCAAGTTTCAGTTATGTTATCTTTATACATGTTATGGTGCGCTACGATTGATTTTAAATTAAGGTAAGTCTTGTCATGCATAGCCTATTTAGCATACATCTAGCAGTTAATGGTTGCGGAAAATAAAACTAAGCTATTACAAGGCGTCGGGTATTTACATCGCCAAAAACAAACCCTTGAAAAGTAAATTGCGGAATGATAAATAAAAGCGATAAAAAGCCCTAATTAAAACTATTACATCCTCGGAGCAAATACAATTATATGGATCAAAAAGTAATACGCGCGAGAAAAAAATTGAATCGGGGAGTTTCTTAGGGTTTTGACCCTTTTTGAGAAAGAAGGAGATTTTTATTATTTATGAATTAAATTAAACCTAAACTAATTAATTAATAAAAATAAATATTTTTTTGGTTTTTTAATGTTATAAAAAAAATGATTAAAAGTTATTAAAAACCCTAAATCTATATTAATTTTATTTATTGTGAAAATATTATTATTATGCCTAATTAAAACTAAACAAATTAATTATTTATTTATTTACAAAAATAAACTAATTAAATTTAATAAATAAAAATATTATATTTTTTAGTTTTCTGATTTTATTATGAAAATATTAATTTGTTAGTAATCAATTAAGTGATAAAAAAAATAAAAAAATATAATGCAAGAAAGAAAAATAAAAGAGGCAAACTCAGGGGGTTTGGGCCCAATCATGGAGGTGTATTTTGCAATTCTGAAGCCCAAAACATCATGGCCTTTGTTGACTTCTCCACTTCCATGTGTATGCATTGACTGTAGATCATGGTGGACACTCAGCTTTGGCCATTGGATTTAATTTGCTGGCCATCTGGCGCTTGGAAATTGGACGCACACGGTAGACCACCTTCTGGGCATATCATGGGAACACCTGAAGAGAAAAATCAAATAAACATTTGGGGGACCTGGGATTCGAACCCAGGTCCCAATAGCTTTTCCATCCACCTGCTTGCCAACTCAACTAGCGCGTTTCTTTGTTATCATAATAAGACGAAACTATTATATATGAAAACAATTAAAACGCTGTAAATAAAAAAGTAAAACGAGCGCTTTTTAAACAGGCCAACCAGATGTCAACACATCATCATCTTCAACCTTGGTTCGGTGTAAAATAGGATCAGATAGCGGGGGTTTTTAACCTCCACTACCTCCTGCAAGGAAAAATAGCGAATAGAAATATAGCAAACATAAAAATTTCGCGAGGTATGGATTCCAATCGTCTTGGCCTCACGAATTCAACCATGTATCTCACTGGTCCCAATTTTTCCTGGTCTGGAAAGCCCTATTTGAGAGCTTAAAAACCCTAGAAATTCAATCATGGCATCTCACGATTCAGGGCACTATAGTTCAATTAATTCATTCCATTAGCTTTGTATGATCTCTAGCAATGCAAAACAATCACAAAAACATGTTAAATGCGCATGAATTAAGAGATATAGTTTTGAATCAAAAGTGCAAACCGTGAAACTGTATTCAGTGATTTCTTGAGCTTTGAGGCTTGAATTTGATTGCAAATCAATCCTGGTACCTCCTGCAATGTGTTTGGATGGATGAGGCGCCTTGAATTGGCCTAGAATGCAAGAACAAGTTTTTAGTTTTCTTGAAAATTCTTGAAATTGCTATGGCCGTTTCTGCAGCTTTCAGTCGTGTCTTAGGGTATGGTTGGCTTGCTTATGTATAAGAGAATCAGATTAGGTCAAGAGCTGGGCCAATATCCATGTGCATTGATGATTAAATCCTTGATTGATAAATCAAATATTCTTGATTTTCCATGATTGAACAAGTTGCCAAAATTGGATTTTTTGTATCTTTTTGATTGTGCACGAATTGGTCAGCATATTTTGATCATATTTGGTTCACAAATTGATTTAAAAAATCAAATCTTGTATTTTCTTATAATTTAAATTAATTAAATGAATTAATATGTATTAAAAATCCATTTAATCAATAAATTTAAGAAAATAAATCCAATTTAGCTTGGTGGGTCGTGCATAGATCATGGGTGAAGTCTCAAGAAGAGATTTGAGGCCCATTAGCAAAAAGAAGGTGTTTTGAGCAAAGTTGACTTTTACAAATTCATGAAAATTTCCCAACTTCTCCAATGCACAACTTGCTCAATTTTGATCATATGACCATGTTCTTGGAAATTTTGGAAAGCCCTTGAAGTCCTCTAACCAATGCTTTTAGTCCCATGTCATTTGGATTTACCAATCTCAAGTTATGGCCTTTGACTCAAAGTGTACTTTTGTTGACTTTTGAAATTGACCTATAATGTAAAAATTTGTAACTTTTTGTGAGAGCATTTCTTGATCTTGGAGTGTGACTATGGATTGTAGGAAATTGCATCCTCTTCAAAATGAGCTTTGGATGGAATTTTTCTAACAAACCATGAAAGAGTTATGCCCTTGTCAAAGTACAATTGACTTTTCTACTGTCCAAAAATAGTAACTTTTGCACCTTGATGATTTTTGAGCTATCCTCGTGGGATCATGATCAAGACTTGATCAAATGATGATTGTGAACTCAAAATAAGATGTTGACCAAGAATTATGACTTTTGACTGCAAAATGGCCATTTTGCCCTTGCAGTTGACTGTAGATCAAATGGAGCTTTTGATTGTGAAAATTGGCACTATGAGTGTTGAAACTTGGCATGTAGGTGCTTGAGAATGTATTTAGGCCTATAAGACTTGATTGAACCATTGAAAGCCCCAAATTCCTTGAAAGAACCAAAACCCTAATTTTGAATTGACTGCCTAAGGAGGTGTTTTGACTGTACAACCCTTGAGCAATCTTGAACCATTTGGAGATGATTCTTGACATATCTTGAGGAATATGGGAGCGAAAATTTTGGGGTACAACAGTTGCCCCTGTTCAATCTTCTTATACCTGAGGATGTAGATTGGCTTGCGTGCCTTTCGTGATCCGAAGGTGGAAGATGATTGAACACTAAAGTGCCTAGAAATTTGCACTCGCATGGTGTAGTATCAACAATGTATTGTCGGGAATGGGCTTACAGATGCCATTTGGAGATTGTTGGTAGAAGGATGGGCTTATAGATGCCATATGGAGATTGTTGGTAGGTAGTTTTGTCTTCGTTGACAGGTTGTCTTCATTGACGGGTTGTCTTCATTGACAGGTTGTCTCCATTGACGAGTTGTCGTTATCGACGGGTTGTCTTCATTGACGGGTTGTCTTCATTGACAGGCTGTCTTCATTGACGGGTTTGGTCACAGAAAAATCTTTAGGAATCGATCTAACTGATTTTGTCTCCATTGACTGTGTTCGGATCAGAAAAATCTTTAGGAATCGATTTAACTGGTTTTGTCTCCTTTGACTGAATTAGCATCAGAAAAATCTTTTGGAATCGATTTAGCTGATTTTTGTCTCCATTGACTGACTTGGCTTCAGAAAAATCTTTAGGAATCGATTTAACTGGTTTTGTCTCCATCGACTGGCTTCAGAAAAATCTTTAGGAATTGATTTAACTGGTTTTGTCTCCATTGACTGGCTTCATCAGAAAAATCTTTAGGAATCGATTTAACTGGTATTGTCTCCATTGACTGGCTTCATCAGAAAAATCTTTAGGAATCGATTTAACTGGTTTTGTCTCCATTGACTGGCTTCAGAAAAATCTTTAGGAATTGATTTAACTGGTTTTGTCTCCATTGACTGGCTTCAGATAAATCTTTAGGAATTAATTTAACTGGTTTTGTCTCTATTGACTGGATTAGCATCAGAAAAATCTTTAAGAATCGATTTAACTGGTTTTGTCTCCATTGACTGGATTAGCATCAGAAAAATCTTTAGGAATCGATTTAACTAGTTTTGTCTCCATTGACTGGATTAGCATCAGAAAAATCTTTAGGAATTGATTTAACTGGTTTTGTCTCCATTGACATAATTTGAGAATCTAACTGCATCTTTCCTGAAAGGTATAGGTCAGTCATATGCAATGCATGATATGGATCGAGCAATGATGTTCTCAACATAAATGAGATCGTATGATATGATGCGTATATGCATGTATCATGATGTATGAAAATGTGATGTTTTAGCTGGGGAAAATAAATCCCGGATAGCTGCTGGAGAATGATGTTGAATTCTTTGCTTCCACTGGGGATGATGAACGAAGATGATAAACTTGCAAGAGAGGATGATTCCGTTGGGGAATAAACTGGTGAAGAGATTACCCTGCGGGGAATTACTCTATGGGGAGGAGATGCTTTGCTAAGATTTTAACGATAAACTCCGCTGGGAATTCCGTTGATAAGCTCTGTTGGGTATTTTGATGATGAACTCTGCTGGGGATAGAAAGAACTTTGCTGGGGATGATCTTTCCGTTGCAACTTGCTGAGGATAACCCATTTAGACTCTTGTGGGGATAACCTTTTGAACATGGCTGGGGAGATACATTTGCACTCTGCAGGGGACAAGCTTCCAGTATCTACTGGGGAAGATGATTCAATTCTCTGGCGGGGAAGCTTTTTTAGACTGCGCTGGGAAATGGTTCCACTGGGGGTATCTTGTACTCCGCCGGGGAACATTCTTATATTTCATTGAGGAATATTAAGACTGCCGGGGATGCTTGCTGAGGAACATCTGTATACTCCGCTGGGGAATATTAAGATCTACTGGGGATACCCAACTTTTTTAGGGCTGATGGTAGACCAACTCTGCTTGGGGAGAGTATTGTTGATTTGTTCATAGTTGCAAGTCTCAGTGGGGAGAGCTTCCATTACTGTCTTACTCTGCGGGGAGTGAAGGTATCTCGGTGATGTTCTTCAGCTGAACCTACCTTGGTACCTGGTGGACAGAGCAGCTTGTACAGTTCGACCAATTCTTATTGCCCCAGTTTCTGCGGGAGAAAGTGCCTGCGGAGGTGCTTGATAACTGCCGATTGACAAATCTTCTTTTGGTAGGCAAGTGACGAGATAACGAGACATAGTCGTACGCTTTGATCCCTAATTTTTGCCTGGACCGCCCTTTCGAGTTTTCAGTCCATCGGGATACCCCTTTTTGCCCAAGCCGCCTTTTCAGGTTTTCGACTTGCCGGGTGTACAGAATTTTCATTTTCATCCCTTATTTTTGCCCGAACCCTTTTGGTTCGCCGGGAAGCCCTTATTTTTGCCTAGGCCAGTCAACCTATCGGGTCTTTGATTATGCGTAGTATCTTTTTGACTATGTCCACGTTCTCAGAGTGCAGGGAGTTGTCACTGTCAGTAGTGTTGTGTCGCCATACTACCAGAAGATGTTTGATCATGCAAGATTCGTTGCTGGAATTCATGTCCAATGCCCCAAGTGATTCAGACGGAGATCTGCCCTGGCTATTAGGCATCTTGAGAGATTCCTTGAATCTTGACTTGACTGCTCTAGATGATGGACAATGGTCATGTCTTCCCCTTGGTTGGAAGTGTTTCTTCCACTTGAGGTGACCCTTTTTATTGAAAAGGTTTTTGTTCACTAGATATTCGTCGTGCGAATTTCTCTGCTGTTTGAACAAATAGCCATATGCAAACAATGTTATTTTAAGAATGCAAATCTTATGTCTGTTTTGAAGTTCTTTGAAAATGCAGTTTTCAATAAAACAAGCGATTTTTTTTTTGTAAAATGTGATGTCAACTCAGGATTTTACAGCAAGCCCTACAGGAGTCAGGATACCTTTTGTAACAATATGCTTTCGGACTAACCCATGCTTCAACTAGGACTTTTTAAGGGTTATAACGTGGCCTGGTTCACGGTTTAAGAAACAAAGGATAAAGGCTCAAAGTATATTTGTACCCACCCGTTCTTCGTGATGTTCTTCGATCCTAAACTCAGCTAATCGTGCATTAGATCCTGTTTGAATCTTTGCTCTGATATTCCGGTGATGGTTCGGATACTGATAGTTTATTTTGAATAGGTAGTCATTTCTTTTTTGTTGAGGGTTTGTAGGACCTCTTCCTTTTTTATTGTGTTATCCCTGTCTTTTTGCCTGAACTGTTTCTTTTGTGATTACAGTCAGCGGGATGCCCCAGTTTTGTAAGTCTCCTTCATAGGTTTTGACTTGATGGGCTTTTATTTTGAGAGATAATGACTGCCTGTCCTTACGATTATACGGAACCAACACCGTCTTTTGTTACGGAAGGACTTCTTTTATGCCATTCATTGTGCACCTGGATCAACTGAGAAAACTACCCTGCCCCTGGTTATAATTAAAGGGTTTAATTTGTGAAAAGAAAAAAAAAACTCCAACTTCTTTGGCTCGAAGGGGTTGACGAGGGATTATCTTCCTTATAACTCCACTATTTAGGATTTGAAACAATGCCTGTACCTCATCAGCAGGGTCTGTTCAAAAGCATATTGTAAAGATCGTGGTATCGTTTTCATCATCCTCCCTCAAAAGGCTTAGAATTTTTTAATCGGGAGTTGAACATCACAAAAAGGAAATATGAAGCAATTTTAAGCATAGTGAAAACAACAGACACGTGCAATGCATTAATGAAATAAGAGAGTTTGACATGATAATTGTTTGAATAAGCAAAGAAAAATACAACTTCAGAATTCCAATGAACAAAAGTCTTTCAATCCTAGCCATGCTTTGGCAAGGGAGCAGTGATCACATTGGGAGTCTCAGGAGGCTCAAATTCAATATCTTTAGCGTCAATCATATTCTGAATCTTGTATTTCAGCGCCCAACAATCGTTAGTATCGTGACCCGGGCTATCGGAATGATAAGCGAACCTTGCATCTGGGTTGTAGTTAGGAGAAGAAGTCTTAGGGTTCGAAGGAGGGTTTATCACCGTAATTAGATTCATCTTCAACATGTGCTGCAATGCTTGTGACAATGGCATGTTGATGTTGGTGAACTGTCTTTTAGGCTCGTCCGAACTTTGTTGATTTCCCTTTTGCCGTTATCGGTGTGACGCAGAACCAGAGATCAAGACTGCCCCTACGTGTTGGTCTTGACGACTCTTTTGACTGTACGCAGCATTGGACTCTTTCTTCCCACTGTAAGGTTTTTTCTGAGCATCATAAGTTGTAGCCTCTTGAATCTTCCCACTTTTGATACCAGCTTCAATCCTCTCACCAGTCAAGATAAGGTCTGTAAACCCGACTGAAGAGTTTCCAATCAAATGGTTAAAGAATAGACCAGACAGGGTCCCCAGAAACATATCAATGAGTTCACGATCAGTTAAAGGTGGTTGCACCCTTCCAGTAAGGTCTCTCCATTTTTGAGCATATTCTTTAAATCCTTCACCCGTCCCTATTGACATACCTTGGAGTTGGGTACACATAGGAGCGAGGTCGGAATTATATTGATACTACTTATAGAACGCAGTAGCCAAATCCTCCCAGTTGTGGATACTGGCTCCATCCAGCTGATAGAACCACTCAAGTTGAGTCCCTGAAAGACTGTCCTTAAAGAAATGGATCCACAAATTCTAATCAGCTGTGTAAGGCTGGATCTTCCTTACATATGACCGGAGGTGCAGCTTTGGACATGAAGCTCCATCATATTTGGAAAAGGCAGGTGCCTTAAACTTATGGGGAATCACCACCCCAGAGGATAAACCTATGTCTCTGAAGTCCAGCCCGGGCACATTTTGTATCTCCATAGCGCTCAAGCGGTCCTCCAACTGTTTGTACCTGTCCTCAGCAGGAGGGTACTGTTCTTCATCATAATCCGTCTCGTTATCGGAGACCACGGGGCTAGGAACCCTTCTCTCTTGTGGACTGTCTTTCCCTACAGATGAGGTGGTCAGATCATCCTCATTCTGCAGTCCATTTCCAAACCTGCGGCCAGTGTTGAACAAGACGATCCTCTTCTTCTTCTTCTTCCTCTCTTTTAGAATCAAGGTCTTCAAATCCTGTTGACCTTTGGCTAGGCTCATAACCAACTCTTGGAACTGGGCATTCTGGGCCTGGAGGGCCTTGATAACTTGCTCAGTGGAAGGTTCGGTAGACATGATGATTGCTGAAATAAACAGCGAAGAAGATAAGAGACCTGTAATGGTACCTGTAATGCAACGATATGTATGTATGCAATGTTTTCAAGGATCTCGTGGGGTAAACAAAGAAACTTGTTAGAATTTGAATTTTGCAGCTTGATTGAAGGAACTTCATGTTGCTGAGAGTCCTTCTTCAAGAGTCAGGCTCACCATATCGAGTGGGTCATAGCCCCTGACTCAAGTTATCGTGTTTTGATCTCCAAATAACCTTGGCTAGAGGAAAATAAATCCCATTTGCCCCTTGCTAGACGTTTGGTTCATCATGACCTGCATCACAAACCCTTGAAATCCTTGAAATGGTTAAGGAAATGCTATGGTATGATGTTATGATGTGTATGCTATGCGTTGAAGCAAGGTGTGAGGTGATGTAAGTCAGCCCTGCAATGAATAAGGACTGTAAACAAAACCTGCAAGGAACTCATATCGTCAGATAACAAGAATGTGCAAGTAGTTCAAGTTTGAAGGCACACAAGTCACACAAAAGAGCCCTTAGATTTCAGGCTGGCATGAAGCTTTAGGTACTACCCTCTTTCAGTTTCAGTTGGTTAAGACCTGTCCTAAAAATAGTAACCGGGTTCTAGAGGATCTCAATATCACTGAATACCCTCAATCGGTCATAATTCTAGTTTGGCAACCTTTTCTTACGGCCAGAACCATCGCGAGAGTTTAGTCTCAATGAGCGTAGCATACTGCTACTGTTCTATGGCCAAGTTGGTCAATTTAAGGTTCTAAGGTCAGTTGGTGCTTAACGACTCCTTAGAAGACCCATATTCTCCTCGTTCCAACACAAGGGATATCGGTACAGACCAAGGTGTCACGCCAACGTAGCTACTGCTTCATCCGTGTCGGTCTACGCCAGACAGATCCCTCACAGTTTATTGCTACTTACCTAAAAAAGAGTACCCCAGATCCGGGTTAGGATCTATAAAACTCCGATACAAGTCCACAAAATTTAAAGCATACAAAGCATACAATTGAAAACACAAGTGATCTAATCCTAAGGTACACCTCACTCATTTCTATCCCCAGCAGAGTCGCCAGTTCTGTGATCGGTGGAAATAGAACTGACTGTTTTGGAATGCTGGTTCGCATTTGCGTTTTGCAAAATGTCACGGTAAGCAATACTCGCCACCGTCTTTTATTTTCTCCATCAAGGAAAGGACAAAAGCACATCAAAATTCCTTTTCGAGATGTTTCTCGAGTTCGGGAGGTAGATTATAGAAAGGGAAGGTGTTATCACCCTTTCTATCCGTGGTTATCCACGGGCTCTCAGGTACTTGCTCACTATGTTTTCAAAATGTTTTGCTTTTCTCGTGTTTGTGGGTTTTGAAAAAGTTTTGTTTGAAAACTTCGATTTAACTCTTGTTTCTGTCCTCAAGAGTGTATGAAGTGTTTTTTTGAAAACTTTGTTTGAAAAGTGTAAGTGCGAAAAAAGTTGTTTTGTTTTGAAAGAGCAAGTACCTGAGAACCTCTACCTACTCAAAAGAAATTAAGCTGTGTAAATGTCCTTTAGACAGTGCTATCCCACTATTGAGAAGTAGGTAGCACCGTCGTTGGAGTTTTCGGGTCAATTCGATTATGGGACATGTGGTCACTAAAGCAATGGTAGGACGCCTTAGCGCTAACCCTAATGTCTTAGATCGTTTTTATCCGAGGCAACCGTTTCGAGGCAACTTTGATCTTTAGACAGGAGGGCGACCTCTAAAACACCCTATACTCAATGACCACGTCGAGGCAACCAAGTGAGGCGTACCCTAGGAGTGGCATGTGCGAGTGTGTCAAGTTTCAGTTATGTTATCTTTGTACATGTTATGGTGCGCTACGATTGATTTTAAATTAAGGTAAGTCTTGTCATGCATAGCCTATTTAGCATACATCTAGCAGTTAATGGTTGTGGAAAATAAAACTAAGCTATTACAAGGCGTCAGGTATTTACATTGCCAAAAACAAACCCTTGAAAAGTAAATTGCGGAAAGATAAATAAAAGCGATAAAAAGCCCTAATTAAAACTATTACATCCTCGGAGCAAATACAATTATATGGATCAAAAAGTAATACGCACGAGAAAAAAATTGAATCGGGGAGTTTCTTAGGGTTTTGACCCTTTTTGAGAAAGAAGGAGATTTTTATTATTTATGAATTAAATTAAACCTAAACTAATTAATTAATAAAAATAAATATTTTTTTTGGTTTTTTAATGTTATAAAAAAAAAGATTAAAAGTTATTAAAAACCCTAAATCTATATTAATTTTATTTATTGTGAAAATATTATTATTATGCCTAATTAAAACTAAACAAATTAATTATTTATTTATTTACAAAAATAAACTAATTAAATTTAATAAATAAAAATATTATATTTTTTAGTTTTCTGATTTTATTATGAAAATATTAATTTGTTAGTAATCAATTAAGTGATTAAAAAATAAAAAAATATAATGCAAGAAAGAAAAATAAAAGAGGCAAACTCAGGGGGTTTGGGCCCAATCATGGAGGTGTATTTTGCAATTCTGAAGCCCAAAACGTCTTGGCCTTTGTTGACTTCTCCACTTCCATGTGTATGCATTGACTGTAGATCATGGTGGACACTCAGCTTTGGCCATTGGATTTAATTTGCTGGTCATCTGGCGCTTGGAAATTGGACGCACACGGTAGACCACCTTCTGGGTATAGCATGGGAACACCTGAAGAGAAAAATCAAATAAACGTTTGGGGGACCTGGGATTCGAACCCAGGTCCCAATAGCTTTTCCATCCACCTGCTTGCCAACTCAACTAGCGCGTTTCTTTGTTATCATAATAAGACGAAACTATTATATATGAAAACAATTAAAATGCTGTAAATAAAAAAGTAAAACGCGCGCTTTTTAAACAGGCCAACCAGATGTCAACATATCATCATCTTCAACCTTGGTTCGGTGTAAAATAGGATCAGATAGCGGGGGTTTTTAACCTCCACTACCTCCTGCAAGGAAAAATAGCGAATAGAAATATAGCAAACATAAATATTTTGTGAGGTACGGATTCCAATCGTCTTGGCCTCACGAATTCAACCATGTATCTCACTGGTCCCAATTTTTCCTGGTCTAGAAAGCCCTATTTGAGAGCTTAAAAACCCTAGAAATTCAATCATGGCATCTCACGATTCAGGGCACTATAGTTCAATTATTTCATTCCATTAGCTTTGTATGATCTCTAGCAATGCAAAACAATCACAAAAACATGTTAAATACGCATGAATTAAGAGATATAGTTTTGAATCAAAAGTGCAAACCGTGAAACTGTATTCAGTGATTTCTTGAGCTTTGAGGCTTGAATTTGATTGCAAATCAATCCTGGTACCTCCTGCAATGTGTTTGGATGGATGAGGCGCCTTGAATTGGCCTAGAATGCAAGAACAAGTTTTTAGTTTTCTTGAAAATTCTTGAAATTGCTATGGCCGTTTCTGCAGCTTTCAGTCGTGTCTTAGGGTATGGTTGGCTTGCTTATGTATAAGAGAATCAGATTAGGTCAAGAGCTGGGCCAATATCCATGTGCATTGATGATTAAATCCTTGATTGATAAATAAAATATTCTTGATTTTCCATGATTGAACAAGTTGCCAAAATTGGATTTTTTGTATCTTTTTGATTGTGCACGAATTGGTCAGCATATTTTGATCATATTTGGTTCACAAATTGATTTAAAAAATCAAATCTTATATTTTCTTATAATTTAAATTAATTAAATGAATTAATATGTATTAAAAATCCATTTAATCAATAAATTTAAGAAAAATAAATCCAATTTAGCTTGGTGGGTCGTGCATAGATCATGGGTGAAGTCTCAAGAAGAGATTTGAGGCCCATTAGCAAAAAGAAGGTGTTTTGAGCAAAGTTGACTTTTGCAAATTCATGAAAATTTCCCAACTTCTCCAATGCACAACTTGCTCAATTTTGATCATATGACCATGTTCTTTGACATTTTGGAAATCCCTTGAAGTCCTCTAACTAATGCTTTTGGTCCCATGTCATTTGGATTTACCAATCTCAAGTTATGGCCTTTGACTCAAAGTGTACTTTTGTTGACTTTTGAAATTGACCTATAATATAAAAATTTGTAACTTTTTGTGAGAGCATTTATTGATCTTGGAGTGTGAAGATGGATTGTAGGAAATTGCATCCTCTTCAAAATGAGATTTGGATGGAATTTTTCTGATAAACCATGAAAGAGTTATGCCCTTGTCAAAGTACAATTGACTTTTCTACTGTCCAAAAATAGTAACTTTTGCACCTTGATGATTTTTGAGCTATCCTCGTGGGATCATGATCCAGAATTGATCAAATGATGATTGTGAACTCAAAATAAGATGTTGACCAAGAATTCTGACTTTTGACTGCAAAATGACCATTTTGCCATTGCAGTTGACTGTAGATCAAATGGAGCTTTTGACTGTGCAAATTGGCACTGTGAGTCTTGAAACGTGGCATGTAGGTGCTTGAGAATGTATATAGGCCTATAAGACTTGATTGAACCATTGAGAGCCCCAAATTCCTTGAAAGAACCAAAACCCTAATTTTGAATTGACTGCCTAAGGAGGTGTTTTGACTGTACAACCCTTGAGCAATCTTGAACCATTTGAAGATGATTCTTGACATATCTTGAGGAATATGGGAGGGAAAATTTTGGGGTACAACAATTACCATTTTCTATAATTCTTCCAAGGCTCCCTCGAGGACGCCTGTTAGAATTACATCTGTTCTGAAGACCGCACCTATAATCATCACTGTTCCGGGGCCCATCCTCTATACATCTGACAAAGCTGTCCCTTGGCACTATAGGGCAGATGTTTATGTTCTTGGAGTTAAGCAAGAGTTCGGAACTGATGCCGACGTCAGCAACGTTGCTGGACCTGCTAAAATCACCCGCAGCGGTAGACTTTTCTCACCTGATATTGCTCCACCAGCTGTCCGAAGACCCGTTGTCATTAAGCCTGCAAGCGTACCTGCTGCCATTCCTGATCAAGTCCCTGTTCCTACCCCTGTCGCCGAGTCATCTAACGCTCGGGGCAAAGGGATCACCACTGATATGCCCGCCCAGACGGAGGCACCAAAGACAATCAATGTTGAAGCTTCCAAACAGGAGATGGAAGAGATTCTGAAGATTATTAAGAAGAGTGATTATAATGAAGTTGAGCAACTAGGGCAAACCCCATCCAAGGTTTCTATGTTATCACTGCTGTTGTGTTTAGAGGCCCATGCCAAGGCTCTGATTACCTTCCTGAAGACGGCCCACGTACCACAAGAGACGTCAGCTGATCAGTTTACCGATTGTGTGGCCAATTTAACTGCTGATAATGGTTTGGGTTTCTCCGACGCTGATCTAACTGCTAAAGGGAAGAACCATAATGATGCCCTGCATGTCTCCATTGAATGCAGGGGCACTACTCTTGCACATGTGTTGGTTGACACTGGTTCCTCGTTGAACGTCTTGCCCAAGAAAGCTCTAGACAGGCTGGATTGTGAAGGTTTGGAACTAAAGCCGAGTAACATTTTTGTCCGGGCCTTTGATGGGTCTAAAAGGATAGTGCACGGTGAGGTTGATATTCCAATCAGAGTTGGTTCTCAGGTCTTCAACTCTACATTTTACGTGATGGACATTCGACCATCCTATTCTTGTTTGTTGGGTCGTCCATGGATCCACAAAGCGGGAGCCGTAACCTCAACGCTCCACTAGAAGTTGAAGTACCCGGTCAGAGGGAAGATTGTGACAGTACAAGGGGAGGAGGAATACATGGTCAGCCACCTCAACTCGTTCTGGTACGTAGAGATGGATGGGGAGTTCATTGAGACCCCATTTCAACACTTTGAAGAGGTTCCTCAAACATTGGCGTCAGCTGAGACTGTGATGGAAGATTCTCCCATGAAGATGGCCTACTTAAAGGATGCCCGGGCTGTTATTGAGAAGGGTGAGTATGCAAACTGGGGCCGACTTCTTGATTTCACTCAGAAGACTAACAAGTTTGGTTTGGGTTTCACTGCAGAAGCTTAAAGGGCTGTTCGAAGTGCAAGGATTGGAAGACCTCCTGTGTTCATCAGCAACTCGGGGGTAAATTCCATCGAAGATGACGTGGAGGAGTCTGAATTCGACAGCTGGATCTATCCTACGACCAACGGTGGACCAAACAACTGGACAGCAAAGGATTTCATCCCTATTACTTTTATTACTCAGTAATGAGCTTTTTGTTTCGAATTTGTAACAGAAAATGTTTTGAAACTTTATGGCCCGGTGTCTTACCCGGGGCACCGTGGCTTCATTTGTGAGGGCTTTTGTATGCCATTTTCATATATCATTAATGAAAGCATTGGACGTTTTCACATTTCAAATTTTGTGCTCCTTGTCTTTCTTTATTACATATTTACAAAACAGCTATTTTACACACACTCACATATACAGGTCTCCATCCACTCTGGATCTCACTGGTAACGACTCTGCTACTGTCAATTATGACTTCGAAAATCTGATCAACTTAGCCGAAGATTAAGGTGAAGATGATTGCAAAGTGCCTGGTGAGCTTGCAAGACTGCTACTTCAGGAAGAGAGGGCCATTCAGCCACATGAAGAGCTAGTGGAAACAATGAATCTGGGTACTGAGACAGACAAAAAGGAAGTCAAGATCGGTGCAAATCTGAAGCTTAGTGTGAAACAGCGGTTGATTCAGATGCTGCATGACTACGTGGAAATCTTTGCCTGGTCTTACGAAGATATGCCTGGGTTGGATATCAAAATTGTGGTTCATCTCCTGCCTACCAAGGAAGACTGTCCTCCAATAAAACAGAAGGTTCGCCGTATGCGTCCAGAGATGTCTGAGAAAATCAAGGCCGAAGTTATGAAACAATTTGACGCCGGTTTTCTAGCAGTAACTTTTTACCCTCAGTGGGTTGCCAATGTGGTTCCGGTACCGAAGAAAGATGGTAAGGTCAGAATGTGTGTTGATTACATGGATTTGAACAGGGCAAGCCCTAAGGATGACTTCCCTCTACCTCACATCGATGTTCTGGTTGACAATACTGCTCAGCACAAGGTATTCTCCTTTATGGATGGTTTCTCCGGTTATAATCAGATCAAGATGGCTCCCGAAGACATGGAGAAGACTACCTTTGTTACTCAGTGGGGTACCTTTTGTTACAAGGTCATGCCTTTTGGGTTGAAGAATGCTGGGGAAACATATCAGCGTGCCATGGTTGCTTTATTTCATGACATGATCCATCATGAGATCGAAGTATACGTCGATGATATGATTGTGAGATCCCAAACTGAGGAGGAACACCTTGACCATCTACAGAAGCTGTTTGACAGGTTGAAGCTATACAAGCTGAGATTGAACCCAAACAAATGCACCTTCGGGGTGAGGTCTGGCAAACTGCTAGGTTTCATCGTGAGCGACAAAGGTATTCAAGTGGATCCTGCCAAGGTGAAAGCTATACAAGAGATGCCAGCTCCCAAGACAGAGAAAGAGGTCAGAGGCTTTCTAGGACGTCTGAACTACATTTCTCGATTCATCTCGCACCTAACTGCTACTTGTGAGCCAATCTTCAAACTACTGAAGAAAGATCAAGTGGTACGTTGGAACGATGAATTCCAGGCCGATTTCGAAAGAATCAAAGAGTATCTCCAGGAGCCACCCATTCTAATGCCACCAGTGGAAGGGAGACCTCTAATCTTATACTTGACAGTACTTGACAACTCAATGGGGTGTGTGCTGGGGCAGTATGACGAGTCTGGCCGAAAAGAGCATGCTATTTATTACCTTAGCAAAAAGTTTACCGACTGTGAGACCCGATACTCACTGCTCGAGAAAACTTGTTGCACTTTGGCATGGGCTGCTCGCCGGCTGAGACAGTATATGTTGACTCACACTACTCTGTTGATTTCAAAAATGGATCCAATCAAGTATATCTTCGAAAAGCCTGCCTTGTCCGGAAGAATAGCAAGATGGCAGATGATCTTGACCGAATATGACATCCAATACACAACTCAAAAAGCAATCAAGGGAAGTGTATTGGTAGACCATTTGGCACATCAGGCAGTGGATGATTACCAGTCTATGAACTTTGAATTCCCGGACGAGAATATCGTGTTGATAACTGATTGTGAAACACCTGGACCGGATGAAGGACCTGAGGAAGGATCCCGTTGGTCTATGCACTTTGATGGAGCTTCGAACGCTTTGGGTAACAGCATTGGTGCTGTGATCATATCTCCTAAAGGCTCACATACTCCACTTACCGCCCGACTATGTTTCAACTGCACCAACAATATGGCGGAGTATGAAGCATGCATCACGGGTCTTCGAGCAACAATTGACCTAAGGATTAAGTTTCTGAGTGTCTTCGGAGATTCCGCTCTTGTGATCAGTCAAATCAAAGGAGAGCTGGATACGAAACACCCAAATCTTATTCCTTACAAGGAGTATGTATTGACGTTGCTTCCCCATTTCGAGGAGATAACCTTTGAACACTTCCCAAGAGAGGAGAATCAGTTGGCGGACGCGTTAGCTACGATTTCTTCTATGTTCAAAGTCAAATGGGACAACGAGGCTCCCCAGATCATTATTTGGAAATTGGATGAACCTGCACATTGCTGTGATTTTGAGACTGAAGAGGTAACAGAAAAACCTTGGTATCATGAAGTGAAGAGGTACCTTGAAGCTCAAGAATACCCCGAGGGTGCATCTGTTAATGACAAAAAGTTTCTGAGAAGGTTCGCGGCAAAGTTCTTCATCAGCAATGGCATTCTTTACAAACGTAATCATGATTCAACCTTACTGCGTTGCATGGATAAAATTGAAGCAAAAAGGATCATGGCAGAGCTGCATGAAGGTACTTTCGGAACTCATTCCAGTGGACATACCATGGCAAAGAAAATCCTCCGGGCAGGATATTACTGGTCCACAATGGAAGCCGACTGTTATGAGCATTCTCGGACATGTCACAAGTGCCAGGTCTATGCTGATAAGGTGCACGCACCTCCAGTTCCTCTGAATGTTTTGACAACACCTTGGCCTTTCGCAATGTGGGGAATTGATATGATCGGCGAGATCAGACCTACGACATCCAACAAGCATCGTTTCATCCTGGTAGCAATTGATTACTTTATGAAGTGGGTTGAAGCAGCTTCTATTGCTACCGTAACCAAGAACGTCGTGGCACAGTTCATTCAGCACAACCTGATCTGTCGATACGGTGTACCAGAGAGGATTATTACGGATAATGGTACCAATATTAACAACAAGATGATCACTGAGCTCTGCGAGAAATTCAAGATACAACACCACAACTCTTCTCCCTACCGACCGAAGATGAATGGGGCTGTAGAAGCAGCTAATAAGAACATTAAGAAGATTGTGCAGAAGATGACAGTGACATACAAAGACTGGCCCGAGATGTTACCATTTGCTCTTCATGGGTACCGTACCTCAACACGGACGTCAACAGGGGCAAGACCTTATTCCTTGGTTTATGGCATGGAGGCAGTCTTGCCCGTTGAAGTTCAGACACCCTCTCTTTGGATCATGAAGGATGCAGGTTTGAGCGAAGACGACTGGATTCAGACCCGACTTGATCAATTGAATCTAATCGACGAAAAGAGACTTACTGCTATTTGTCATGGTCAGACGTACCAAAAACGAATGATCAAGGCATTTAATAAGAAAGTCAGACGACAAGAGTATCAAGTTGGAGACCTGGTAATCAAGCGCATCATTCTACCTCAAGGTGATCCCAGGGGCAAATGGACCCCTACTTACGAAGGGCCATTTGTGGTTAAAAACATCTTCTCAGGAGGAGCGATGATTCTGACGACCATGGATGGTGACGACCTTCCTCACCCCCGTCAATGCAGACATAGTAAAAAGATACTACACATAATCAAAGACCCTCTAGGTTGACTGGCCTAGGCAAAAATAAGGGCTTCCCGGCGAACCAAAAGGGTTCGGGAAAAAATAAGGGATGAAAATAAAAAAATTTGTACACCCGGCAAGTCGAAAACCTGAAAAGGCAGCTTGGGAAAAAATGGGTATCCCGGTGGACCGAAAACTCGAAAGGGCGGTCCAGGCAAAAGTTAGGGATAAGCGTAACACTATGTCTCATTGGATCACCCTGCATCCAGACTTCGGTATCAACTATCAAGCTCGGACGGCACCAATCAATCAGATTCATCTCCAACTAAGCAGCAAAGTGATGAGACGCTTGAAGATATAAAGGCAATAGCAGAGCTGGAACCCAGTGGGACTATTCACGTAGCTGTTTTGTTTTCTTTTCACAAAATGTATAAATTCTATTTGTTCGGCGGCGTTCTCTTACTAGGACGTTAGCCTCTTGTACAAAACGCCTATTTACAGGACAAACTTCGAAAATCAATACAAATTCATTTTCAGACAAATTTCAAACTGTTTTCCCTTTATCTGTTTTGTTTTGCAAAGAACGTCCAATGTTCATTTTTGATATATGCATTTGACATTAATTGCTGCTCATAAATATTTACATGCGAAACAAGGGACTAATTACGGGTGATATCAGAAACAGGGGCAATAAGATTTGTCCGAGCTGTCTAGTTGCTCTGTCCACCAAGGTACCGAGGTATATTCAACTGAAGAATATGGCTAGGATACCTTCACTCCCCACAGAATAAAAACGGTAATGGTAGTTCTCCCCACTAAGACTCGCAACCATGGACAAATCAGCAAGACTCTTCCCAAGCAGAGTTGATCTACCCTCAGCCCGAAAAGGTTTGGTATCCTCTGGCAGTCTTAATATTCCTCAACAGAGTATAAGAATGTTTCCCGGAGGAATACAAGATACCCCCATTAGGTTCATTTCCCCAGCGCAGTCTAAGAAAGCTTCCCCAGCAGAGTTGAGTCATCTTACCCAATAGATTCTGGAAGCTTGTCCCCTGCAGAGTACAAAATAGATCTCCCCATCCAAATTCAGAAGGTTATCCTCACAAGAGTCTAACTGGGTCATCCTCAGCAAGTTGCAACTGAAAGATCATCCCTAGCGAAGTTCTTTCTTTCCCCAAGCAGGACTTCTATCCTCAACAAATTCAATATCACCAGCAACGGTAATCCATCCCCAGCGGAGTTCATCATTGAAATCCCCGACAGAGCTTATCAATGGAATCCCCAGCGGAGTTATCGTTAAAATCATCAGCAGAACATCTCTCCCCCACAGAGTAATTCCCCAACAGAGTCATACTCTCCTGCAGGTTTATTCTTGCAATCATCTTCATTCGTCATCCCCAGCGGAACCGACGAATTCAACTCTATTCTCCAGCGAGTTATCCGGGACTTATTTTTCCCAACTAAAACATTACATTTCCATACATCATGATACATGCATAAACGCATCATACCACACAATATCATTTATGTTGAGAACATCATTTCTTGATCCATATCATGCATTGCATATGACTAACCTTTACCTTTAAGGAAGGACACAATTAAATTCTCATCCATATCAAAGGCCTTTTCTAGATCAGTTAAATCAATTCCTAAGGATTTTTCTGAGGTGAAGCCAGTCAATAGAGACAAGATCAGTTGAATCGATTCCTAAAGATTTTTCTGAGGTGAAGCCAGTCAATGGAGACAAGATCAGTTAAATCGATTCCTAAAGATTTTTCTGAGGCGAAGCCAGTCAATGGAGACAAGGTCAGTTAAATCGATTCCTAAAGATTTTTCTGAGGTGAATCCAGTCAATAGAGACAAGATCAGTTAAATCGATTCCTAAAGATTTTTCTGAGGCGAAGCCAGTCAATGGAGACAAGATCAGTTAAATCGATTCCTAAAGATTTTTCTGAGGCGAAGCCAGTCAATGGAGACAAGATCAGTTAAATCGATTCCTAAAGATTTTTCTGAGGCGAAGCCAATCAATGGAGACAAGATCAGTTAAATCGATTCCTAAAGATTTTTCTGAGGTGAAGCCAGTCAATGGAGACAAGATGAGTTAAATTGATTCCTAAAGTTTTTTCTGAGGCGAAGCCAGTCAATGGAGACAAGGTCAGTTAAATCGATTCCTAAAGATTTTTCTGAGGTGAAGACAGTCAATAGAGACAAGATCAGTTAAATCGATTCCTAAAGATTTTTCTGAGGCGGAGCCAGTCAATGGAGACAAGATCAGTTAAATCGATTCCTAAAGATTTTTCTGAGGCGAAGCCAGTCAATGGAGACAAGATCAGTTAAATCGATTCCTAAAGATTTTTCTGAGGCGAAGCCAGTCAATGGAGACAAGATCAGTTAAATCGATTCCTAAATATTTTTCTGAGGCGAAGCCAGTCAATAGAGACAACCTGTCAATAGAGACAACCTGTCAATGGAGACAACTCGTCAAAGGAGACACCCCGTCAACGAGGATAGAACCACCTACCAACAATCTCCAAATGGCATCTGTAAGCCCATTCCCGACATCACAATGCTGATACTACACCATGCGAGAGCAAATTTCTGGGCACTCTAGTGTTCAATCATCTCCCACCTTCGGATCACGAAAGGCACGCAAGCCAATCTACCTCCTCAGGTTTAGGAAGATTGAACAGGGGCAACTGTTGTACCCCAAAATTTGCCCTCTCATGTTTCCCAAAGTCTTCCCCCTGCATGGTCGATCACAAACTCTTTCCTAAGAAAAAGGAACATTTTTTGAGTGTTGCTTCAAGTACATTTCGATTGACATTCTGAAAGACCCTTCGATTGGTGTTCTGAAGAAGCCATTCGATTGGCATTCTGTCAAGCCTTTCGATTGGCATTCTGTCAAGCCTTTCGATTGGCATTATGTCAAGCTCTTTCGATTGGCATTCTGGACAAGCACTTCGATTTGCATTCTGAAAGACTCTTCGATTGGTGTTCTGAAGGAGCCTTTCGATTGGCATTCTGGACTAGCCTTTCGATTGGCATTATGGACAAGTACTTCGATTGGCATTATAACAGTGTCCTTCGATTGAAACTCCAAAAAGGTCCATTCGAAGAAGCATTCAAAAGGTCCATTCGAAGAAGAATTCAAAAGGTCCATTCGAAGAAGCATTCAAAGGGTCCATTCAAAGAAGCTTTAGAAATCATTCGAAGGAGGCCTTCGGCCCATTCGAAAGGGAGCATTCGAAGGCCAGTTACATGTCATTCAAAATTAAAAAAGGGACAGGATCCCATGTGTTTAGCCAATGTTACAAACTCTCATTCATGGCTTTCAAACACATAATTAACGTTACAAATTCTCATTTATGGCTGTCAAACACATAATCAAGGTCACTTAAACCTTTGTCTTCCTGTCCCCTCCACCCCCTCTATATAAAGAAATCACAAATGCTGCAAAGACAGACGAAAAATATACAGAAAAATAGAGAACTTGGAGATACGCTGCCAGCACTTCCAGGAGGCCATACTCAATCCTTGCACAAGCCAAAGCTGCCACCCAGCGAACACCTCCACCCTCAGAACTACAGATCGAAGCACCTCTGTTTGGTAAAAAATGATCTAGTCTCAAACTCATTTTTAAATTCATTTTGATTGCATATTCATATTATTGCTGCTGTTTGTGAATGATTTAATATGCTACATATAAGCTACAGCGCAGAGACGAGATTGTGCCATTGCTTGCGCACAATCTGAGCCTTTCCTTCGAATCCCATGATAAAATAAACCCAGACCCAGATTCAGCAGATGCGAATAGGGAGGAGATTCGAACCAGGGGGGTAAAATCCCCCCTGGACCTTTAACATATGTTTTGTTTTGCAGGAACTACCTCATCAGATTCCTGTTCAGAGTTTCGAAGCTCAGCCGTTTAGCTTCGAACTAGGCCCAGGACTTCCAGTTCGAAGGATGACATGTCCAGATCGAAAACCCTCAGAATGCAGCCCCTCATGCACCTTCGATCCAGCTTCTTCACTGGGTCGAAAGACAACCTGCACCTCTTTCGACCCAGACCTCAAGAATTATTTTTTTTTCTTGTTTTGTTGCCTGGCCCATTTGTACTTTGTTTACTTGGTTTTTGTTTATTTCTTTTAGTTTTCTTTTTTTTAATCAACATAAAAATCATTAAGAATATATAACTTAGAATTAGGATTTAATTTAATTAATTATTTTAACTTATTTTCTTCAATTTTAAAATCAGTAGACTTAGGATTTATTTGAATTCAATCCTTTTCATAAACAAAAAATGCAAAAATATTAGGTATGTTTTAAAGTTAATTTTAATCAGTTTTTTTAAATTAATTAAATTTGACTTAATTGAACATTTAGCATTTTCCCAAAATAATATAAAACAACAAAAAGATCATATGCTTAGGATTTTTTAAGACTCACACGCATTTATTTTATTGTAACTTCTTATTATTCCCCCAATTTTGGACATGTAAATAATTCCCCTCCCCGAAGCCTTGTAATAGCGTAGGATTTACAATTTCTGCACTTTAAATTGCTGTACATATATTAACTGCTTAGATGTATGCTAACTAGGATTGTATGGCAAGATCTAAAAACAAATGGTAGAACACCTAAAAATACAAAGATGATATAAACTGAAAATTGACACACTTGCACATGCCACTTCTAGGGTACACCTCACTTGGTTGCCTCAATTGTGGTCATTAAGTATAGGATGTTTTAGAGATCGTCCTTTTGTCCCAAGATCATAAGTTGCCTCGAAATGGTTGCCTCGATAAAAATGATCTAAGACATTAGGATTACCACTAAAGCGTCCCAACGTTGCTTTAGTGACCAGACGTCCCTAAAATCGAATTAACCCGAAAAACTCCAACGACGATTCTACCTACTCCTCAATAGTGGGTTAGCATTATCTAAAGGACTTTAGCACAATTTAATTCCTTTTTGAGTAGGTAGAGGTTCTTAAGTACTTGCTCCTTTTAAAAACAAAACAAACTTTTCGCACTTACACTTTCTTCAAAAAAACAAAACTCTTTTCAAAACCCACAAACACAAAGAAAAGCATACTTTTGAAAACATAGTGAGCAAGTACCTAAGAGCCAGTGGATAACCACAGATAGAAAGGGTGCTAGCACCTTCCCTTTCTATAATCTACCTCCCGAACCCGAGAAACATCTCGAAAAGGAATTTGTCTGTGCTTTCGTCCTTTCGTTGTTGGATAAAATAAAAGACGATGGCGACTCTTGCTTACCGCGACACTTTGCAAAAACAAACGCAAACGCGAACCAGCATTCCAAAACAGTCAGTTCTCGTTCCCACCGATCACAATCACCATTGATGTTCCCTCTTGTATACATGTTTCAAAGTAATTTGTTTTGTTAATCTTTTTGAAAAAATCTTTCACTTTGCCCAAGGTGGAAGTATTAATGTTGTAATGCTTATCTGTTTGCTGTGACTTTTAAAATCAATAATAAAAGTTGTCTCTGTTTCCCAAATTGTGTCTTTATTTTATGCTTTTTCTTGGAAAATGGTAATAAAAAAAACCCTTCAAAATAAATAATAACTGAAATTCAATCTGCATGATCACTTGTTATATGTGTCAGTTTCTAAAAGCAATCATAATTCATATGTGCAGATTAATTAAAAAACCCGTTGAATACAATGACCCTGCATCCTCTCCCAACTTTGAATGTCCTATGTATGGGGTTGAAGAAGAAGATTATGATGAGATTCTAGAAGAGGTGTCACGGTTGCTTGAGCACGAGGAAAATACCATTCAGCCATATAAAGAGCCATTGGAAGTGATCAATTTGGGTTCAGAAGAAGATCCAAAGGAAGTCAAGATTGGAGCATTATTGCATCTTGATGTGAAGAGCAGGTTGATTGAGCTGTTGAAAGAGTATGTGGATATTTTTTCTTGGTCTTATCAAGATATGCCTAGTCTAGATACATGTATTGTAGAGCACCATTTTCCGTTGAAGCCAGAGTGTCCGCCAATTAAACAAAAGTTGAGAAGAACTCACCCAAATATGGCAGTGAAAATCAAAGAGGAGGTTATAAAGCAGATTAATGCTGGTTTTCTTGTGATGTCAATGTGTCCTCATTTGATTTCCAATATTGTCCCAGTACCGAAAAAGACGGAAAAGTCTGCATGTGCATAAATTACAGAGATCTAAATAAATCTAGTCCAAAAGATGATTTTCCATTGCCACACATTGATATGTTAGTGGATATCACATCAAAATTCAAAGTATTCTCGTTCATGGACGGCTTTTCCGGGTATAATAAAATAAGAATAACTCTAGAGGACATGGAAAAACAACATTTATCACACCCTGGGGAACTTTCTATTACCGAGTGATGCCCTTCGAGTTGAAGAATGCTGGTGCAACATACCAGAGGGCTATGACAACCTTATTCCATGATCTGATGCACAAGGAAATCGAATTATATGTTGATGATATGATTTCTAAATCCCATACTCAAGAAGGGCATGTAGAAGATTTGTTGATGTTGTTTCAGCGTTTGAGGAAGTATCGTCTCTGCTTGAATCCAAATAAATACACCTTCAGTGTTCGATCAGGGAAATTGTTGGGTTTCATTGTTAGCCAGAAAGGAATTGAAGTTGACCCTGATAAAGTAAAATAAATTCAAGAGATTCCAGCGCCAAGAACTGAAAAGCAAGTCAGAGGTTTCCTTGGGCGTTTGAATTATATTTCCAGATTCATTTCCCACATGATTGCAACATGTGAACCGATCTTTAAGTTGTTAAAGAAAGATCAAGGTTATGTGTGGACGGATGACTGCCAAAGTGAATTTGAAAGTATTAAAGAGTATCTGCTTGAACCTCCTATCTTGCCCCCTCCTGTCGAAGGAAGACCGTTGATTATGTATCTGACAGTGTTAGATAAATCCATGGGTTGTACTCTGGGACAACAGGATGAAACATGGACGAAGGAGTTCACCATTTATTATCTTAGTAAAAAATTCACTGATTGTGAGTCGCGGTATTCCATGCTAGAAAAGACATGTTGTGCTTTGGCATGGGCGGCAAAGCGTTTGCGGCAGTATATGTTGAACCACACTACTTGGTTGATCTCAAAAATGGATCCAATCAAGTACATTTTTGAAAAGCCTGCTATTACTGGGAGAATTTCCCGCTGGAAGATGTTGTTATCTGAATATGATATCGAATACCGCACTCAAAAAGATATTAAAAGTAGTGTGTTGGCAGATTATCTTACTCACCAACTAGTGGAGGATCACCAGTCTGTAGAATACGAATTCCCCGATGTTGTACCCCAATTTTTGCCCCTAAGACCCCTTCATCATACCATATTGTTTCAATCACCACAAAATCACATTAGGGATTTTGGTTCTTCTCCCTATCTTTAGCTTTGCTCTTTGAGAAGTTACCAAGCACCTTGATTTGTTTGCTTTTGTGATCATAGATATTGTACTTTGATTTTTCTCTCTAATTAACAAAATGAAATATTGGTTTGTCTTACTTGTTGATAATGTCGGTAAAGGCAATGAGGTTTAGCAAGTTGCTTCATGGGTTCATGAGTTTATTTCCATGCCCTAGTCAAAAGCTTGAGAGATTCAAACCTCACCATTTAAGTTGTTTTGAAGTTGATATGAAATTGATTTTTGTGGCCATAGGTCCTCATCATCATCCTCAACAATTTCTATTCACAAAGGAAGAAAATTGGCACAAAAAGTTTATTCAAACTTGGCAAAGTTCCACCAAGCATTCTCTTGATCTAGAGGCTAGGGTTTTGGACATCAAAGGGGCATATCTTGCTCATATTTTGGTATTTTTGAGTGATTCCAAAAACATTCTTCTCTTCAAAGAGTTACCAACAAATCACTTCAAACGTTCCAAGGAGTTTTCATGTGGAAGGAACTTGGTGAAGAAGAAAGAGTACAAGTCATCCAGTTGAATCCCTAATTTTCCATATGTGACTTCAAATGGTCATAACTTGGTCAATTTTTATCACCTTGAACCCATTCTTTTTCCATGATGATTTTGAGGATGTATACTTCATGCCTTCTTTTATGTGCAAAGTAAGAAAATGGATTGAAGTTGCCTTAAGAATGCAAAAGATTATAGGTCATTTCATGATTTTTGGCCAACTTCAACAAGTCATAACTTGCTCAATCTTTAAAGATTTTGAGTGGTTCAATTTGCAAAATGTTATTCAATAGATCTACTTCATTCCATCTTTTTGGGTCAAGAGCAAATTCTAAGTGGAAGGGCATGTTTAGATGCAAGAGATTATAGGTCATTTTTAAAGAAGAATTTGAAATATTTCTAAGTATGGAAAGTCAACTCTTTTTCTTCAACTTTGACTCCGTGTAATTTTCAGCTCAAGCCTCCATTTGATTCCATTCTTTTTCCATTGCAAAGTTTGTTACCTCACATTTCCAAAGCATTAAGAATTTTGCCCTAAGACCCCCTGAGGTGGAAATGCCAATGTTTCAAAAGTGGTAACTTGGAATTGAAGTTTTTCTGCAAGTCAGAGTTTGAATTTCATGTTACAACCTCTAAACCTCAAATTAGCACGCGTTTTGGGTCTAAACATGATTAGCCAACTTTCCCAAGTGGATTAGTGCATCAAAACGCAAGAATTAGATGAGTTTTGGTGAAGTTTGGATCACACTTCACTCGTGCATCAGGTTTGCACGAATTCCCTCCAAACCGCATCATTCACTCTTCCTTTTGATCCCATTTGCTTCTCCTATAAATACATGTACTATCCCATTCATTTTCCCAAGCTTAGATAGCCAGAATCACCCTGCCAAACTTGCTTCACAACTCAGAATTCAGCTTCTTCGAATCCTATTCTCAAGCCTTTTTCAATCCATTTTCTTCATCAATTCACCTTCCTTGATCTTTCCTGAAGCTAACCATATAATCACATTCAAGAATCGTGCCCTATTTTTCTCCATAGAAGTCCAATTTCAGAGCTCTGCAACTCAACTTCATTAGGTAGATTCCTTCATCAATTCTTCAAAACTTTGCTACCATTGGGTTGCTCTCATTGCCCTGGTTCTAGTCGTAACACTTACTTTTATCTGGAAGCAGGTTTTGACCATGAATTTTCAAATCCATTTTCAAAACTTTCTTTCCAAATTGCTTGAGCGACAATTTATATAAAAATGGCGCGA
This sequence comes from Vicia faba, assembly GCA_948472305.1. Lineage (NCBI taxonomy): Eukaryota > Viridiplantae > Streptophyta > Magnoliopsida > Fabales > Fabaceae > Vicia > Vicia faba. The sequence continues at coordinate 1,357,733,579 of OX451740.1, forward strand.
GGGTATGGTTGTCTTCGTCCTAAAGAGACGAAGCGAATGTCATAGGTTTGAGCTTCTGATTTTATAGTTTGAGAGACCTGCAATTCATGATGGCTGGAGGTTGAAGATGACCAACGTGTCACCTTTTAACCAATGAAAGCGTGTCATTTGTTTTTTTTCAAAAATCTGATTTATTAATGATCCTGTACATTATTCACTAAAGACCATGATACGCACAGCGCGCCAGATCCTTTGGATTTGATTACTAATGCGTTTCGTCTCTCATCCAATGGTCCACATATTTTTCTTTTATTTTATTTTTCTGATTTTTATATTTTAATTGTTTTAAATTTCAAAAAATCATAGAAAATTCATTTTTAGTCAAAAAAATCCAAAACAATTATGAAAAATATTTTTGATTATTCTCTTTCTGATTTTTATTTTTTCACAATTTAATTTTGTGTTTTGATATTTTTTATGATTTTTGCACTTATTTGATTTATTTAAAATGTTTAAAAATACTTTTACATATTTTTTAATTCTGAAAAAAATTATGGAATGATCCAATGATATTGTGACAAATATTGGTGACCTTATTTTAATTTTGCTTCTGACTTTACTGTTTTTTTACTATTTTTGGTTGTTTTACCCATTTATTTTAATTTTTAAAAATAGTTTCTGACTTTTAAAAATTCCCAAAAAAATTTGTATAATTACTTGACCAATTTTCTGATTTTTCTATGGTCTTATTTTTCATTTCTTGATTAATTTAAATATAATTGACATTTTTCTCATTATTTTTCATTTTTTTAAACATTTTTAAACCCCTTTAATGCATATATTAAATATATTATTATTTTTTGTGAATATTTTCTGGCTGTCTTGAGTTGATTTTTTGATCATGGCTTTATTGAAATCATTGGATCCATAGTGTTGAGTTTGAATCCACAAAAGATGGATGAATCATTTTAATAATAGTTTGATTAAATAATAATTCGAATGTGGTTTTCCTTTTTACCCTAATTCCTCTTCATCTCATCTCCTTCTCATTGCACTAAATGTTGTTGGAGCATGATCTCTATATCATGTCTCAAAACAAATGGTTCATAGATTGCTATTGACCGGCCTCAAAATAGGTGCGACTTCTATATAAGTCTACTTACAATTGCTTAACATAGCGCGAAATTTTGTCCCGATTCGAATAAATGATCATTCGTGGCCCAAACTTATGATTGTAAGTCCAAGTATGTTAATTTGATCTCTTTGATCCAATAACCTTGAGATTCATTGTGTGGAGGCTTTGGTTCTACCAATCCTTTAATGGATCTACAACACCTTTGGTCAACGCGAATCACTTAAACATCAGTGATCATTAAATGGTACTTATGAGAATTTCAAATGACTGATATACTTGACAAAAAGCAAATGCAACTTGTTGTGTGGAGGCTTTGGTTCTACCAATCCTCTAATGAGTTCCAAATGCAAGTTTCAAGATGTTCATCCAACTAACCACTAATTATTGACTTGTTTATTTTATGCTTTATTATTTTTATGCTTTATGTACTATTTATTTTTTCAGCATTTTTACATTCCATGCCATTTTCATCTTTGCTCATTTGAGCATTTATATTCTTGTCATTTTCACTTTACTCACTTGAGCTTTTCTTTTTCTTTTCTTAAGACACTTAATAATCAACTTAAACCCTAAAAAACTCTTAATGGTACTTGTACTATTTGGTTACTATCCTTGGCATTATGGAGCAGTGGAATTTTTTGGACTTAGGATTAGAAACCTTGGCCTATCTTAGAGACCTTGTGATCTTTATCTGATTATTTTGTCTGGAGTTCTTGAGGTTTACCTCAAGACATTGGGTTGTTTGTTTGTTTTGTGTGCAGATTTTTGTGATTACATCCTTTGTTTGTAATCTGGAATTCACCCATATACAACCGTTACTTTGCCCAATTTTTGTGAAGACTTAATACACTTGAAGAGGTCTAGTATCTTTGCTTGCTTGGTTTCAATCCAAAGAATGGGAATTCTATCTTGACTCATAATGTCAAGTTTTGGCTTCTTGTTGGTTAGATGGTTCTTATCCTTATCTTTTACCTTATGCTTTAGGATAGCCTCTTCTTCTCCTCCCATCTTCTTTAATATAAAAAATCTTCTCCCTCCTTTTGAAAACTCTTCTTGTTTTGAAACTTAGACACTTTCATAATAAAATTGGACTTAGGTCCTTGCATTTTCAAAATATTTTCATAAATAAACTTCAATCAATTTAATAATACTTTGACATTTTTTTATGAGAAGACTAAAAGTCAACCAATCTCATTTCAAACCATTTTGCCACTTTGGCTTTTACCCTTAAACTTTTTCTTAAAAGATTAGGCTCTTGTCAATCCTTGTAGTGACGCAAACAACTATACTTCTACAATATGTAGTGAAGAGACATATTTTCCACTTGCGTGTTGAGTGAGACATTGTTGATTTTAAATCCAAGCCATATCCTCTACTTTGAGATGATGCAAATTCTCCTTTCTCATGATTATGGGTAGTAAGTATGTTTTCCACACGGACAATGACAATGATGTCTTATCTCTTAAAATTAACTAACACACTTGTGTTTCAAATTTTTAAAAGAGGAACTACGTGTACCCTGATCCCCTATTGCACAAAAGATTATACGTAGGCACTAAAGGTTCGCAACCGCGACGGGTGCAAAAATCATTAAAAATATATTTCTTCTCTCACCTTCACTATCCATTTTATATAAAACACATTTTTTATAGCAAAAAATATATAGATTTTACAAAGAGGCTCCTGCGGAGTACCGTAGATGTTTAGGGTGCTAATACCTTCCATTTGCATAACCAACCCCCTTACCTTGAATCTTTCCCCCTCTTTTGGGTTATTCGCTCTTTTCCCATTCCTTTGGAAATAATAAAGCACGGTGGCGATTTTTATTTTTAATTTGTATAAAGTCTAGTCAATCCAATGGCTTAGTCTTGAACATTTCTACCACTATAGAAAAATGGCGACTTCACTGGGGAAAGATTGACCTCTTGCTGGTCCATCCCTAAGCGGGTTAAGCCTATCTTTGTTTATATCTGTATATGTGCTATTGTTGTTTATGTATTATATTTTGTATAAATGTTTGTTTAGATTTTCCTGGTTTTCAGGGTCCTTGGTGATTACTCATAAGTCCTATACCCGAACTTGGGAAAACTTTAAGATAGGACCGGCGGTATAGTCATGTTAACTTTGAGGGAGTAATCTCAAAAAAGGAGGCATGAGATCCCCCACTCAGTGGAGGCCCCTTTGACTGTAGTGTCGTTTACCGAGTAATCGGGAAGACGTACTGCTTTCGACCTGGGAGCCTGCTGAAACTAAGGACCGTAGAATACCAAACCCATCTTGGCCTTTTAGGTGTAGTGCGGAAGCTATGACGGAGTAATCCGGAAATAGTTGTCACGCGATACTACGCTCATACAAGTCTTTCTTGAGAATATTACTAATTACCGAGTTAATCGGGAAGTTAGTAATATCCAAAGGAAGGATGTAGACTCCGGGAACCTCTATAAGCTTGTTCGGCAGGTGATAACTCTTAGACCAACACCTTATGGGTAGTACCTTCGACCTCATGATCGTGACGTTGAACCTATGAACCCTAAATGTGTGATCTTGTGTGTGATTGTTGCATCATGCATCCATGCACTCATAAGCATCTTTTGAAGAAAACAATATTTCAAGGGATTTACAGGTTGACTATTTGTGAATATCTCAGGTACTGTTAACCATGGATTCTGGAAAAAGAAAGACCGGGAAATACAGTTTCAAGGATCCCAAGATAGATGAGCTGATCAGTCTGATTCCAGAGATTGAGTGTCATGCAGACTTTCAGAAGAAGTATGGATCCATCATTCCTCTCATGAAGCTGAAGATGAAGGAGGGTATTCTCTCGAACTTGATCCAGTTCTATGATCTGGTGTATCACTTCTTTACTTTTCCCGATTATCAGTTGATGCCTACACTGGAGGAGTATTCTTATCTATTGGATTTACCTGTACCGATCATGTTCCTTTTACTGGTTTGGAAAGTGAGCCAAAACCACATGAGATTGCTGCTTTGATTCATCTGGGGAAGTCTGAGGTGGAAGCCCATATGACTACCAAAGGAGGGATTAGAGGATTACCAACTCAGTTCTTATTGAAGAAAGCTCGTTACTTTTCCAGGATGAAGAGTACGGTTGCTTTTGAGGCCATCTTTGCTTTACTTGCTTATTGATTATTCTTATTTCCTTATGGATTGTTCTTATTTCCTAATGCTTATTACTATGTTCACCTTCGGAGTTCTTATCATGGGGGAATGATTATCTGTTGCACGCCTTTGTTGTACCTGTGGTTCATCTCTCATATGCCTCACTCTGATGCTTTTTGGGATGTCAAGAAGGAACCTTGTTGGGCTCCTAAGATCATGGCACTTACTCACTCAGATATTGATTGGTATCATCGAGCTTATCATGATATAGAGATTATTAAAAGTTGTGGTAGTTTCCCTAATGTACCTCTTCTTGGTACAAAGGGAGGAATTAACTATAACCCTATTCTTGCACGGCGAAAACTTGGATATCCGATGAGGGATAAACCGAACAGTATTCATTTGAGTAGTTTCTTTCTAAAGGAAGGAGAAGACCACAGGGAAGCTAGGGAGTAAATTGCGAAGGCCTGGCGCCACATTCATAAGAAGAGTAGGAAGGATTTGGGACCCAGAGGCGCTATTTCTTTGGAGCCATATCTTCAGTGGGTCCGATCGAGAGCCATTCAGTTGAAGATGTCGTATACTTGGGAGACACCCATGCCTGATCTATTTGTGAAGACCACTCCCCCTTTGTTAGATGATCTAGAAGAACTGCAACTCGCTTTGGTTAGGATGCAGCAGGAAAGAGATGCCTGGAAGAATAAGTTCCAGACCTTAGAGAGTTCCTACAAGGCAGAGTTGAAGGAGAAAGATGATTTGATCGAGATCCTTGAAAGTCGAGCGGTGGAGTCTATGGAGAGGCAAGGGGATTTATTTTCTCCTAAGCCTCAAACAGGTGCTGATTACTCACTTCCTGCTTCAGATGATTGGAAGGAGGTTTCCATCAGACAGGTGGAAGAAAACTAGAGGTTGAGGGCTCAGATTACCAGGCTCATAGGGAAGCGCCAGCGTACAAATTGATCTTTATCAGTTTCTTTCTCCCAGGATTTTTAGATTGTATTTTCATATTGTACTTGGGATCATTGAAACTTGTAATCCATTTTGGAGTTATTATAAAAAAAAAATTCTAGTATTTCAAATGTGTTATTATTTTGATGTTTGCAATATGTCTATAAATCTTAAATCCCTTGAAATATTAAATGATGGGATAAAAATAATCATGTGCATTGCATGACATGCATCATATTGAAAATATTTCTTGCATTTATTATGCATATCCAGGTGCCTTACCTAGCTTTTTTACTTCGTTCAGCAAGCTAACTCATCACTACAACACTCGGGCTAACTTCAAAAAGAAGATGGGCAATTTGGAATAGGAGAATTGCGAGCTACGCAAAGAAGTTTCTACTTTGAAGGATGGCTTGGACAATTTGATTACTATGATGGAAGCTCTGGTAGTTGCTCAGAATCAGCCACCGAGTGTTCAACCTCAACCAACAAGGGCAAATGCTGAAGTTCCTGCTGTTTCTATATTCGCTACTCCGACTGTTGTTCAGAATCGTATGCCTCAGGGTTATCCGTGGGGAATGCCGGAGAATTTTGCACCTGAAGGTTTCAATTTGGGCCCCCAAGATGCTTTAGTGGTTCTAAATGTTGTTACTCCAGCACCTCCTGTGGTGCATGCTGTTCCTGCTGCACCTCCTTCGGTGAATTTGGTTCCATTTGTTAATAAAGATGTATGTCATCCTTTCCCTCTGCCGAGTGAAGACTTGGGTCTTTATGACATAATAGATGATTTTCAAGAGCAGTTTGATAGAATGCAAAGAGAGATGAAGGCTCTTAGGGGAAAAGAGTTATTTGGGTAGAATGTGAATGAGCTGTGTTTGGTCCCGAATGTAAAATTGCCTGCTAAGTTCAAGGTCCCGGAGTTTGAAAAGTACAAGGGCAACACTTTCCCTCGTGCTCACTTGGTGATGTATGTAAGGAGAATGTCAACCCACACCGATGAACATCGTTTGCTGATTCACTTTTTCCAGGATAGTCTGACCGACGCAGTGTTGAAATGGTACATGAGTTTAGACAGTGCCAACATCCATACCTTTAATGATTTGGGAGAAGCATTCATTAAACAATATAAGTACAATGTGGACATGGCGCCCGATCGTGACCAACTTAGGGCCATGGTTCAGAAAGATAGAGAATCATTTAAAGAGTATGCGCAGAGATGGCGTGAAGTGGCTGCACAAGTGATTCCCCCCATGGAGGAGAAAGAAATGACTAAAAATTTTCTGAAGACACTAGGCGCATTCTACTATGAAAGAATGGTAGCAAGTTCCCCAAGTGATTTTACAGATATGGTAGGAATGGGTGTCCGCTTAGAAGAGGTAGTAAGAGAAGGCCGTTTGACAAAGGGTGAAGGATCCGGAGGTATGAAGAAACCAGCTTATGGGTTTACAAAGAAGAAAGAAGGGGATACGAATGCTGTTATACAAGAGAGAAGAGTGAATGCTCCAAGAAGGAATTTTCAGCGTCACCAGCAAGTTGCTTCAGTGACTCCTATTATGAATGCCGCTCCAACTACCATTGCTTATCATAGACAACCCCAACAGGGGAACCAAGGGAATATTCAGAGAAGGGAGAACTATGACCCTATTCCCATGAGTTATGCAGAGCTAATACCAGCATTGATTCAGAAGAAGTTGGTCCAGACACGACCACCTCCACCAGTACCATCACCTTTGAAATTCTGGCAACAAATGCTTAATGTCATAGTGAATGTTATGACACTGTATCTGAAAAATTGTACACAAACCAAACAGTAATTTAAAAGACAACAAAGAACACAATCAATTGTTAACCTAGTTCAGTGTATAACAACACCTACATCTGGGGGCTACCAAGCCAGGGAGGAAATTCACTATAAGAGGTATTAATTTAGGAATAAACCAACCAGTTTATCTCCTTCACTTAAGACCTACCCAATGCAACTTCAATCTAAGTCCTACTTAAACCTGAGTTCCTACTCACTCCCCCTCAATCACAGCAGTGATACTAATCTACTGATTAATAAGATTATGAAGAAATTCTTCAATACACACACTTGATTTTGCTTCAAAGCTTTAATCAAGAGACACAACACTCGTGCTTCAAAGCTTTGAGTGATAAACAACCCTTACAACCAAATCCTACTCCAAGTCACTTATCAAGTGATAATTGCTTGGCTCACAGTAATTACACAACTACAAAATGCCTTATTGATCTTCTTTCAAAATCCTGCTCACCATTAGGATTCGTGAGAAATATATATGCTGTCTATTCTTCATTTTGGGCTTCCATAAAAATAGCCAGGGTTAACCAAATTTAACCTAAAGACTTGGTCTTGGGCTTTCATCATAAGAAATTAGGGTTAAGCAAGGTTAACCTAATATCCACGTCAGCATCTGGTCCAGTCAATATACTTCAACTCAGAATAGCACACCAGATTCATGAAAACTCTCAGGAACAATAAGTCTGCACAACAACTTGATCAGTACAGGATGTCTTAACATTGGTTATGACATCATGTATCCTGCTCACTGATTTTGGTAGAATTCAGTACATATGATCATAGCTTAATCATCATGATATTCACTCATACTGAGTTGTTCCTTTAGAACATTCCTTCTGCCGAATTTGTCTTTATCCCAGAATGTTATGACATCAGTCATGACATTTGCAAATCTCGTTTTACCAAAAATTAATGCCAACAAGCAAACACTTACAAACTCCCCCTTTGGCAAATTTTTTGCTAAAACCCCTAAACAATCAGAGATTAGAATGCCGCAAAATTTTTAATAACAGCTAATCTAACTACCAATATCCAATTCTACCAAAATTACCACAATTACTTCTCCCCCTTTTTAGCCATAAAGAGGCCAGAGGATCTAGTACTTCAAGTTATACAGTCATCAAGAGGAAATCCAAGATACACAGAAACAGAGAGAAGGTATCAAATAGCAGCAGCAAGTTCCAGCATCAATTTTTACAACTCAGCAAACACAGACCTTCAGGTACTGTCATCCCCTGAGGAAGCACTATTTTCAGCAGAATCTTCTGGTGAGCTTCTTGCAGAACCATCATGCCGTTCTTCATCAGCACCCTCTTCCCTCATTTGTTCTTCATTCTCCTCCTATTCCAGACTAGTAATCAGCTCTTCAAGAGTCCTTTTTCTTGCATCAAGCTCTCTGCAGGTTTCTTTTAGAACAACTATAACATCAGCTTTATTGGAATGAGCTTTGACATTTGATGTCTCAGCAGATGTCATAACAATGTCAGAGACACGTGTTCCCTGAAACAACTTATAGTGAAAGCCAAGTGCAAGGGCTCTTTTGCACACAGAGTCCTTTTCAACCAGAATATCAGGATACTGATCAATGATTATACCACACAGGAGAGAGGGAAAAGCAATAGGGCCTTTAATAGCACAGCTCTCAGCATGTTTCATTGTTTGATCAAAGATGTAGTTGCCATAATCAAAGTTTGTTCTGGTTCTAACAGCATATATAAATCTTCCCAAACCAGTGGAGATGGTGGATTTGTGGTTGGTGGGAGCCCAGTTAGCTGCACCAATTTTGTGCAGTATGGAAAACTTCACACTCAGTTTGCTTGCAGTTAGCTTCCCTTTCAAGGGCCAGTGCTTGAGTTGCTTGGAAGTGATGGTTTGACAAACCTGGTTGTCAGTAACTTCAAGCTCAGGCTGAGCATCATCAAGCCTCCCTAGGTATTTGTTTATCACAGTAGGAGAGAAATTTACCTTCCTTCCTCTCACATAAACACTCTTAAAGTCAGCTGACTTTCCATCAGCACATCCACCAGACAAATTTACTATGAATTCTTTGACAAGAATCTCATAGCAGTTGGAAAACTTGACCACTGTTTTCATCAGGCCAGCAGCCTTGATGAGATCCATGACTTCCTTACACTCAATAGCACTTCTGTTTAGCTCCCTCTCTAAGGCAATCCTTTTTAGAAACACATACTTCCACCTGCTTGCATTTTCTGGATGGTGAAAGGAGATGTTGTCAATGGCAACCTCAGGAACCTTAGGCAGTTTGCTAGAAGAGGGTTTCTTCCTGAGAGGAATGTCTCGAACATTGCTCTCAACATCAAAATCAAATTCTGATTCCTCATCAGATTCAAAGGGTTCAAGAGCCTTTCTTTTCTTGGCTATAGGTTGTCTCAAGGGTTTTGAGAGACTAACAACAGATACCCTAGCTTTTACCTTACCCTTCCCTTTGGAAGTTCCAGCCTTTTGATCCTTCTCAGCTTCTTCTCTAGCCTTATTCTCAGGCCTAGCTTTCTCATGAACAACTTCAGTAGCCTTCTCTTTGGAGGGGCTTTGGGCAGCACTCTGCTTTTCTTTTCTCCTCATCATCCTTCTTTCTATGCTAGGGTTGGCATTAGCAGTTAAATCATTGTCAGAAAATTCTTCATCAACATCAATGACAGGAGGTTCAACAGCCTTGTCAGTAGGGGTCTGGTGATCATCAGGTTTCTCTGGAGATTTCTTAATGTTGTCATCAGGTGTCTCAACATTCTGAGTGACATTGGGATCACTTTCTAAATTAGGGCTAGCAGTTTCTTGGTTCAATGGTACAAATACACCAGGAACAGAGTGATTCTCATTAAGAATCCTAGTGACTAGTCTGGAAATAGCTTAATGCACATAAGCAGAACCTTCCCTATTAGCTATCTCTGGAGGAATAGAGGATGATGGTTGATAAGATTTACCAGAGGGAGAAGCTTGTGATCTTCTTGCATGTCTGGTTCGCAGCTTCTTGACCTTAGTAGGATCAGCTGCCATTGCACGAAGTGGAGTTACCTCAAGAACATCATCATATATGGGGTTTACGTTTGCCCTAGGTTCGGTGTTAGTGGGCGAGGAAGATGAAGTTGCCTTTGATGAAGATGATGACACAGATTATTGAGACATCTTGAGAGATTGAGAATACAAGTGACAGCGAGTGTGAAATTTTCTTTTGAGGGAATGGAGAGTGATGCAGCAAACTGAGAAGAGGGAGATATAAATATGTCTATTCCTCTTCTTAAACTTTTGGAAAGAAAGAGGGAAACAAATGATTAGCCCAATCAGAATAAACTTGATTAAAATGTCTCTTTCAAACCTTGTATTAAGCAAAATTAATTGCTACATCTCTTCATATTGGCAAATACCCAGCTTGCCCCTTAAATTCTAAAACTGACTAGCATCAAGTGCCTTGGTAAAAATATCAGCCAGTTGTAGTTCAGTGGCAACATGTTCCAGCTTAATCACCTTCTCCTCAACAAGATCTCTGATGAAGTGATGTCTAATGTCAATATGCTTAGTCCTGCTGTGCTGTATAGGATTCTTGGATATGTTAATAGTACTCAAATTGTCACATTACAATGTCATGACATCTTGTGTGACATTATACTCAGTCATCATCTGTTTCATCCAGATCATTTGAGAACAACTGCTACCAGCTGCTATGTATTCAGCTTCATCAGTAGATAGAGACACACAGTTTTGTTTCTTGCTGAACCAAGAAACAAGATTATTTCTCAAAAAGAAGCATCCTCCAGAGGTGCTCTTTCTATCATCAGCACTACCAGCCCAAATCAGCATCACAATAACCAGACAGAATTGGTTCATATCCATGAGAGTACAGCATGCCATAATTGTAAGTTCCATTCACATACTTCAGAATTCTTTTCACCTGGTTGATGTGACTTACTTTGGGTTCAGCCTGGTATCTTGCACATACTCCAACTGCAAAGGCAATGTCAGGTCTGCTGGCTGTTAAGTATAGCAGACTTCCTATCATGCTTCTGTACAAGCTTTGATCCACATTTGCCCCACTTGTGTCTTTGGACAACTTTAAATGAGTAGGTGCAGGAGTCCTTTTATGACTGGCATTCTCCATCCCAAACTTCTTGACAATATTCTTTGCATACTTGCTTTGAGACAGAAAAATTGAGTCTTCCATCTGTGTGACTTGTAGTCCAAGAAAGTAGGTCAATTCTCCCATGAGGCTCATTTCAAATTCAGCTTGCATCTGGTTAGCAAAATGTTTAACCATTTTATCTGACATTCCTCCAAACACTATGTCATCAACATAAATTTGAGCTACCATTATCTTTCCTCCTTCATCCTTGACAAAAAGAGTTTTATCCAAACCTCCTTTCCTGTATCCTTTGTCAGTGAGGAACTTTGTCAACCTTTCATACCAAGCTCTAGGAGCTTATTTCAGACCATATAATGCTTTCCTCAATTTGTAGACATGATCAGGACAGTTTGGATCCACAAATCCTTTAGGTTGTTCCACATACACTTCCTCACTTAAGTACCCATTTAGGAAGGCAATCTTCACATCCATCTGAAACAGCTTGAACTTAAGGAGACAAGCAACTCCCAAGAGAAGTCTGATTGATTCCAGTCTGGCTACAGGAGCAAAAGTCTCATCAAAATCAACCCCTTCAACTTGAGTGTATCCTTGAGAAACAAGCCTTGCCTTATTCTTGGTGACAACTCCTTCAGCATCTGACTTGTTCTTGTAGATCCACTTTGTGCCAATGATGTTTGTTCCTTCTGGTCTAGGAACTAACTCCCACACTTTATGTTGCTTGAACTGGTTCAATTCATCTTGCATTGCTCCAATCCAGTATTCATCAGTCAAAGCCTCTTTAACATTTTTTGGTTTAATCTTAGACACAAAACAAGAGTTTGTGATGATTTCTCTAGATCTTGTAGTGACTCCATTGTTAGGATCTCCTATGGTGAGTTCCTTAGGATGATCTTTCTGAATTCTGATGGAAGGATCTTTGTTAGCTTCCTTTGATTCAGACTCTGATGGAGTAGGATTAGGCACATCATCCTTTTTAGACACTTGTGTTGAAGTCTCAAAGAATGTCTCAACATCATATGGGACATTTGTTTCCTCATGGTGATCATCAACTATTACATTTATAGATTCCATCATAACTTTGGTCCTGGAATTGAACACCCTATATGCTCTGCTGTTGGTAGAGTATCCTAGGAATATTCCTTCATCACTTTTAGGGTCCATCTTTCTCCTTTGTTCACGATCTGTCAGAATATAGAATTTGCTCCCAAAGACATGGAAGTACTTCACTGTAGGCTTTCTTCCTTTCCATAGTTCATAAAGGGTGGATGATGTTCCCTTTCTCAAGGTGACCCTGTTGTGGACATAACAGGCTGTATTCATAGCTTCAGCCCAAAAATGAATAGGAAGCTTCTTGGCATGTATCATTGCTCTGGCAGATTCCTGTATAGTCCTGTTTTTCCTTTCCACAACTCCATTTTGTTGAGGAGTTATAGGTGAAGAGAACTCATGATTGATTCCTTCTAAGGAACAGAACTCATCAAACTTACTATTTTCAAATTCCTTACCATGATCACTTTTGATTCTGACAATGCATCCTTCTTTTTCTCTTTGAATTCTTTTGCACAATTCCTTAAATACATCAAATACATCAGACTTTTCCCTAATGAAGTTTATCCAGGTGAATCTGGAAAAATCATCCACAACAACATAGGCCTATCTCTTTCCACCAAGACTTTCCACCTGCATGGGACCCATCAGATCCATATGTAGAAGTTCTAGCACCTTAGAGGTGGTCAGATGTCTTATCTTTGGATGTGACATTCTAGTTTGCTTTCCAACCTGACATTCACCACAGACTCTCCCTTCATCAATCTGAAGCCTTGGAATCCCTCTGACAACCTCCATGGATATGATATTTTTCATCCCTCTAAGATGTAAGTGACCAAGTTTTTGGTGCCACAGTTTCACTTCCTTTTCTTCTTTGGCTATAGAGCACACATAAGAGTAGTTAGTGTTATCAGACTCCCATAAGTAACAGTTGTCTTTTGATCTGACTCCTCTCGTTACAACTTCTTGTTTTTCATTAGTTACAAGACATTCAGACTTGGTGAAGTTGACCTTGAATCCTAGATCACATAATTGACTGATACTTATGAGATTAGCAGTCAAACCGTTTACCAGCAACACTTCATTTAGGTTTGGAACTCCAGGGCAGTCCAAGTTTCCAACTCCTTTGATTTCTCCTCTAGCACCATCTCCAAAAGTGACATAACTAGTAGTATGAGGTTTGACATCATTCAGCAAATTCTTGATTCCAGTCATGTGTTTAGAGCATCCATTGTCAAAGTACCAGTCTTCCTTGGCAGAAACTCTAAGGGAGGTGTGAGCTATCAGGGCTACAGTCTTTTTCTTCCACTGTTGAGTATATGGTGCCTTGTTAGTCTTAGGTTTGACATATGGGGTCTGATTAGGATATCCATATAATTTGAAGCAGAATGGCTTTATGTGACCAAACCTCCCACAATAATGACATCTCCATCTTTGATACTTTTTCTTCATATTTCTCTATTCTTGATGTTGAGTCCTATGTTGTGGCATCTGCTTTGACATTTGTTTATCAGGCCTGGTCTTCTTCTTGTCAACATCAGATTTCTTTGCAGCCACAAATCCTAGACCAGACATGTTTCCTGCATTTTGTCCATCCTGAAGGATTTCTTCCAACTTGTCAGTTCCAGTTGTTAACATCTTGACAGACTTAGTCATCTGATCAAGTTTGGAGTTCAACATTAGAACTTCACCTTTGAGATGGCTTATAGTAGCAGTGTCTGCCTTCTTCTCAGCCTCCAACTTCACTATGAGCTTTTTTCTGTTTCTCATTTTGCTGACACACTTCAGCACTTCTGATACATAGCTTCTTGTAGGAGTCAACAAGTTCTTCAAATGTCACTTCCTCATCACTAGAATCATTATCAGAGTTACAAACACCAGATAGTGCAATAACTAGATTAGCAGATTCTTCTTCAGAGTTACTTTCTGAGTCACCATCAGACCAAGTAACATACATTCCTTTATTTTGTTTCTTTAGAAAGGTAGGACATTCAGCTAGAATGTGCCCATATCCTTCAAATCCATGGCATTAGATTCCTCTGCTTTGATTTCCCTTTTCTTCAGACTTAGTTCTTCTGCTGGAGTCATAGGATCTGCTAATGTCAGAGGAAATGTTCTTGACATTTGACCTTGACTTTGGGTCCATTCTCTTGATGAGTTTGTTGAACTTCCTTCCAAGCATAACTATAGCTTCTGATATATTCTCTTCATTACTCTCCTTGCTTTCATCTTCAGTATTGGATACAAGGGCTATGCTCTTGTTTTTCTTGTCAACATTGTCACTGATCCCCATCTCAAATGTCTGAAGTGACCCAATGAGTTTATCAACCTTCAAGTTGCAGATATCCTGAGCTTCCTCTATAGAAGTCACTTTCATTGCAAACCTTTTAGGCAGGGATATGAGAATCTTTCTCACCAGCTTTTCTTCTGACATCTTTTCTCCCAATGCTCCTGAGGTGTTGGCAATTTCCAAGATGTTCATGTGAAAATCATGAATGGTATCATCTTCCTTCATCCTTAGATTCTCAAATTTGGTAGTGAGAATCTGAAGTCATGACATTTTTACTTTGGATGTACCCTCATGGGTGGTTTTGAGAGTGTCCCAAACATCCTTGGCCAGTTCACATTGATGTACTAGTCTGAATATGTTTCTATCAATTCCATTGAACAAGGCATTAAATGCTTTAGAGTTACCCAGGGATAAATCTTCTTCTTCTTTGCTCCATTCTTCCTCAGTGTTGTACCCCAAAATTTTCCCTTCCATGTTTCCCAAGACATGTCAAGAATAATCTCCAAGTGGCTCAAATTGCTCAAGAGTTGGACAGTCAAATCATCTCCTAAGGCAATCAATCTCAAATTAGGGTTTTGTGTTGCATCAAGGTCCTTGCGTCCAAATGACCTCAAGTGCTCCCCAATGTCCTAGTATGCTCTCAAGTTTATCCATGTAAAATTTCAAACCTTGTAGAGAAAGTTTGGTCAGTCAATTGCTCAAGAAGTCCAAAAATCGACTGTGCTAGGGCAAAAGTCAACTGTGACCTACAAACAGTCAAACCTCAAGATTTTTTGTAAACATTCTCATTTTTAAGGATAATTCATCATTTGATCAAGGGTTGATCATGATTCATCAAGGATTGCTCAAGATTCATCAAGATTCAAAAGTTGCTAAATTAGGGTTTTGTAGGAAAAGTCAACTCAACTTTGACCAAGCTTAACTTTCTCATACTTTATGAGAAATGACCCATCCAAAGCTCATTTTTAAAAGGATGTAATTTCCTACAATACATCTTCACACCCCAAGATCAAGAAATGCACTCACAAAAAGTTACAAATTTGGACATTATAGGTATTTTTTGAAAGTCAACAAAAACACCTTTTTTGCCAAAGCTTATAACTTGAGCATGGAATATCAAAATTAGATTAGACCAAAAGGGTTGGTTAGAGGACATATCAAGGTTTCTAAAAAGTCAAAGAAAACTTCCAAAAGTTCAAAATTGAAGAAGTTATGCATTATTGAAGTTGGACATTTTTTCAAAATTGCCAAAAGTCAACTATCCCCAAAACTTCAAATTTTGCCAAAAGGCCCCACTTTTTTCCACTTGATTTGATCTTGTCAAACCACACACGTGTCCTATCTTCAGTTTTATGTCCATTCATTAATTTTTCCATTTTATTTTGATTTTATTGAATTAATTCATTTTAAATCAATATTAATCCAAATAAAATCCAAAAATTGATGGAATAAGATCTTTTTGATTGATACAGCTTTCAATTATCATGATGGACACAATCAAATTCGTGCCAAGCCATATCATGCACAAAATATTAGATTTGGAAAAAAATTGGAAGCCTTTAATGGTGATTCATATCAAATCTTCAAATCATCAATGCTCATGGATTCAAATCCCAATTCTTATCCTAATACATTGCTGGAGACTTGTACAAGCTATACACACACAATACACGACCAAAAAGCTGCTAAAATCACAAAACCAAACATGAAAAAAAGCTTGAAAATATTGAATCTGAAATCGATCTTGGAGGCGTTTCCAAGGCAAAAACTCCACACTACTCTCTTGCTGGACATCCTCTGGATCTATTGGAATCAAAATCAAGCCTTGAAACCTCCTAATTAGCGCTGTAAGTGTTCTTGAACGTGGCCCTGAACATGGAATCATGATCTCTTATTCTTGCATCCTTTTGCCAAAATCTTTGCATAATCATGGTAATCGGCCTATTTAGAACGTTTCTGCAATATTTGATTTCATTTTTGTAACCTGTAACCATGTACCCGAAGCTAGGGTTTTTGTTCTTGTTTTTTAGGCGTTTTGATTTCAGGAAAAATTAGAACAAACCATGGACATAAATGGAATAAGTGGAAGGAGACGAGTAAGGTAATGGTCTCAAAATTCGTTTCCATGGCCTAGGGACGATTTTGGGATCGAGCCATGGATTTTGTCGCGGATCCAAATCCGCAGGAAAAAGACCAGGTCTTGTTGAAGAAGACGAAGACGTGGCTCGTCTTCATTGGCCCATTCAAATAAATCTCGCGCGTTTTTTAATTTCCAGTATATTGCTTGCTTTTCTCTTATAATATCATTTATCTATTATAATAACAAACAAGCAAGTTAGTTGGGTTGGCAAGCGCGCTAGTGGAAAGTCCCATGGGACCTGGGTTCGAATCCCAGGTCCCCCAATACATTTGTCTCATTTTTCTCCAGGTAATTGCATGTGGTTCCCAAGGCGTAGCACACCATACTCCTCAAAGATCCAGGCGCAAGATGGCCTTCAGGCCAAATCCAAGGGCCAAAGATTGAGTGACCA
The DNA here is from genome assembly GCA_948472305.1 of Vicia faba. Classification (NCBI taxonomy): domain Eukaryota; kingdom Viridiplantae; phylum Streptophyta; class Magnoliopsida; order Fabales; family Fabaceae; genus Vicia; species Vicia faba. The sequence continues at coordinate 1,357,750,544 of OX451740.1, forward strand.
TCCTACACTCTAGTCAAATGTGCCATGGAGAATTGGAAAAGTCAGCCCAGGCCAGCGCCTGTTGGGCCTTGAAAATGCTATTTTCACATTCAAATCAGGCCCAACACCCCTTTTTTTGGTTATTTCTTTTTCTTCTTATTTCTTTTATTTAATTGTTTTTGTTAATTTATTTTTATAATTTCATTAACCAATTAAATTCTTTTTCTTAATAAAATCAAAATCACAAAAATATTATTTTTATTTATTAAAATTAACTTTGACTTTATTTTTGTAAATAAGTATTAATTAATTAACTTAGTATTAATTAGGTGTAATTTTAATATCTTTTGCAAAATAATTAAAATTAATGTAGAATTAGGTTTTTATTAATTTTGACCAAATTTATTTTATTTCCTTAAATATAAAAAATCCAAAAATATTTTCATTAATTAATTAATTTAATTATTAACTTAGATTTAATTTCCATAATTTCAAAAATAACAAAAAATCTCTTTCTTTCATAAAAAGGGTCAAAACCCTAAAAAGTGCGCCGTTTTAATTTCTTGCACGCGATCCATTTGATTCCAATATTGTAATTGTTTCCCGGTATGTAATAGTTTTTTTAATTAGGACTTTATTTTATCACTTTATTTTATTTTCCGCAATTTAAATTAAAGGGTTGTTTTTGGCGATGTAAATACCCGACGCCTTGTAATAGTTTAGATTTAATTTCCGCAATTTAAATTCCACAACTATACACTTTTAGATGTTTGGTAATAGGGAATGCATGACAAGATCAAATGTATGAACTTAAAATCAACATAGCTCACCCCTGACATGTACAAAGATAAAATTAACCGAAATAACACACTCGCACATGCGCACTCTTAGGGTACACCTCACTTGGTTGCCTTCGAACGTGGTCATTGAGTATAGGAAGTTTTAGAGGTCGCCCTCTTGTCCAAAGATCATAAGTTGCCTCGAAATGGTTGTCTCGGAAAAAATGATCTAAGACATTAGGGTTACCGCTAAGGCGTCCTAACATTGCTTTAGTGACCACACGTCCCCTAATCAAATTGACCCTTAAACTCCAACGACGATGCTACCTACTCCTCAATAGTGGGTAACATTGTCTAAAGGATATTTGCACAGATTAATTCCTTTTTTGAGTAGGTAGATGGTTCTTAAGTACTTTCTCCTTTTAAAAACAAAACAAAACTTTTCGCACTTACACAACTTTCAAACAAAAACTTCTTTCAAACCCACAAACACAAAGAAAAGAAATTTTTGAAAACACAATGAGCAAGTACCTAAGAGCCCGTGGATAACCACAGAGAGAAAGGGTGCTAACACCTTCCCTTTCTATAATCTACCTCCCGATCCCGAGAAACATCTCAAAAAAGGAATTTTTCTGTGCTTTTTTTCCTTTCCTCGTTGGATAAAATAAAAGACGGTGGCGACTCTTGCTTACTGCGACATTTTGCGAAAACAAACGAAAAATGCGAATCAGTATTCCAAAATTGTCAGTTCTCTCCCACCGCATCACACTCAGGTTTCAGACTAGTCGTCCCATCTTTCCCAGGTATGGTGGGATGGTTCCATCCTTTGTCAGCAACTCTCCAAGCTTTATTGTCCAGTGACTTCAAGAAGGCAATCATACGAGGTTTCCAGTAGTCATAGTTTGATCCATCCATAATAGGTGGTCTGTTCCCAAATCCTCCTTCCTTGTCCATAGCGCCATAAAATAATATCCCTAGATCTCACCCAGAAAGACAGGCAGGGTGCCTGCTCTGATACCAATTGAAATTCTGGTAACAAATACTTAATGTCACATTGAATGTTATGACACCGTATCTGACAAATTGTACACAAACCAAACAGTAATTTAAAAGACACTAAAGAACACAATCAATTGTTAACCCAGTTCAGTTTATAACAACACCTACATCTGGGGGCTACCAAGCCAGGGAGGAAATTCACTATTAGAGGTATTAATTTAGGAATAAACCAACCAGTTTATCTTCTTCACTTAAGACCTACCCAATGCAACTTCAATCTAAGTCCTACTTAAACCTGAGTTCCTACTCACTCCCCCTCAATAACAGCAGTGATACTAATCTAATGATTAATAAGATTATGAAGACATTCTTCAACACACACGCTTGATTTTGCTTCAAAGCTATAATCAAGAGACACAAAACTCGTGCTTCAAAGCTTTGAGTGATAAACAACCCTTACAACCAAATCCTACTCCAAGTCACTTATCAAGTGATAATTGTTAGAACATAGTTTGATTCTACAACCCTTAATTAGAGTTTTGATGATAACAAAATACAAAGAATAAATAAATTGTAAGATTTTTATATAAGAAACATATGCTTCTTAAATTATGTTCTGTATTGTGATCGGTGGAAATAGAACTGACTGTTTTAAAGCTGGTTCGCGAAATGTCGCGGTAAGCAAGAGTCGCCACCGTCTTTTATGTTCTCCAACAAGGAAAGGACAAAAGCACAACAAAATTCCTTTTCGAGATGTTTCTCGGTTCGGGAGGTAGATTTATAGAAAGGGAAGGTGTTAGCACCCTTTCTATCCGTGGTTATCCACGGGCTCTTAGGTACTTGCTCACTATGTTTTCAAAAATTGTTTGCTTTTCAAGTGTTTGTGGGTTTTGAAAAAGTTTAGTTTGAAAAACTTCTAAGTAGCTCTTGTATCAGTCCTCAAGAGTGTATGAAGCATTTGTTTGAAAACTTTTTGAAAGTGTGAGTGCGAAAAGTTATTTTTTTGTTTTTGAAAGAGCAAGTACCCAGGAGAAATCTACCTACTCTAAGGAATTAGGCTGTGTAAGAGTCCTTTAGACAGTACTATCCCACTATTGAGAAGTAGGTAGCACCGTCGTTGGAGTTATTCGGGTCAATTCGATTATTAGGGACATGTGTGGTCACCAAAGCAATAGTAGGATGCCTTAGCGGTAATCCTAATGTCCTAAATCCTTTTTATCCGAGGCAACCGTTTCGAGGCAACTGGATCTTTAGACAGGAGAGCGACCTCTAAAACACCCTATACTTGACGACCACGTTCGAGGCAACCAGTGAGGCATACCCTAGGAGTGGCATGTGCATGTGTGTTGTTTCAGTTTATATTTATCTTGTACATGTTATTTGTGAGCTACAAATTGATTTTATTTTTTATACAAGTCTTTCATGCATTTTTAACAGTTAAGAGTGCGGAAAATAAATTGCGGAAAGGTAAATCTACGCTATTACAAGGCGCGGGTATATACATCGCCAAAAACAAAACCCTTTTGGAAAATAAATGCGAGAAAAGTAAATAAAGCGATAAAAGCCTAATTAACTATTACATTTCCGAAGCAGATACATAAATATAATGAATTAAAATAAATATGCGCGCGAAAGATTGAATCGGGACGTCCTTAGGGTTTTGACCCTTTTGAGAAAAGAAAGCAATTTTAGTCCTTTTTTGCAATTAAAATTAAATATTAAACCTAATAACTAATTAATTAATTAATTAAAAGAAAAAGTATTTTTGTGGTTTTATGTTTTTTTAATGAAATAAAATAAAAAGAAATTAAAAGTCAAAAGAAAAAAACCTAAGTCTAATTCATTTTATTTATTGTAAAAGGAAATTAAAATTACCTAATTAAACTAAATCAATTTATTAGTGTTTTATTTACAAAAATAATTAATAGTGAATAACAAAAATATTTACATTTTTTGTGTTCTGAATTTTTATTGTGAAAAATTAATTATGTTAATTTTAATGATAAGAATAATAATTAGAAAAATAGTTAAATAAAATAAAAGAGAAAATAGAAAACAAAAAAAAGAAAAAAGAATGGACCAGGGGGGTTGATGGACCCATTAGGAGGTGAGTTTGCAGATTTCAGGCCCACTAAGCTTAAGCCTGCATTGACTTCTGGAATTGTCTGCGTGTGCATTGACCAGGTAGCATGGTGTTCCTCTTCTTTTGGCCTTTGGATTGCCGTTTAAGGACACATGGCACTGGGGATGTAGGAGTCCATAGTGGGACGCTCTGGATAGCCTGCATAGGAGCACATTATGAAAAATAACATAGAGTTTTTGGGGGACCTGGGAATCGAACCCAGGTCCCAATGATGAATGTCCAGCGCACCAACCACTACTCCACTCGCCTGCGTTTGATATTATAGTGGCCATTGAAAATAATATATAAAAACAAAACATATGTTGTACAACAAAACAAACGCGCACATTTTTTGAATGTTCCAATGGCATGCTTACACGTCTCGTCTTCTTCACCTGGCCTGTAAAAAAAAGATTAGATAGCGGGGGTTTTAACCCCCACAACCTGTATCCACAGAAAATAGCGAATAGGCGTACATTAAACATAAATTGTTCGCGACATGTCCATTGAATTCGTCTGGTTTCAACGAGTTTAACCATGGGTCTTAGAAGGCTTGATTTTTCCTATGCTGAAAAGCCCTAATCTGAGAACTCAAACCTAAAAATCGTTAATGGCAATTTATAATTCCGTGCATGATAATCCAATTAGTCAATACCAATAGCTTTGTATGGATGCAAGCAATACAAAATAAGCCATAAATTACATCAAATGCTCATGAATCGTGAGTTTCAATTCTGAAAAATATTGACAAACCGTGATTCTGTTTGGTGTAATTTCTCAAGCTTCAGCCCTTGATTTTGATTCCAAAAGATTCCTGAGAGTTCCTGCAAGGTGTTAGAAACAAGAAAAGGCTTTGAATCACGTTGGAAAGTGGAATTCAATTTTCAAATTTTCTTTGATTTTTTTGGAATTGGTTTATGGCTTCTTGCAGCAGCTTGCACGTTAACAGCATTAGGGTTGGCTTCAGTATATGTAGTAGAATGGAATTAGGGTACAATCTTGGTCAAAGATCCATGGAATAAAGTTTTCAATATTTGATTTTCAATCAAATATTTTTCAATCTTTTTGATTGAAAAACCTTGCCAAATTGGGAGATTTTTGTCCCCTTAATTGATACACGAATTTGCCAGCTCTTGTTGACCACTTTTGCTTCACAAAAAGATTGAGAAATTATATCTTGGAATTTCCTACATTTTAAATCAATTAAATGAATTAATATTAATAAAAAATCCAATTAATTAATAGAAAATAAGAAAATAAATTAATTTAAGCTTAATGGGTCGTGCATAGGCTTTGGACCAAGATTCAAGAAGAAATTTGAGGACCATTAGCAAAAATGATGTGTTTTGAGCAAAGTTGACTTTTGCAAGTTCACAAACATTTCCCAACTTCTCCAATGCATATCTTGCTAAATTTTGATCATATGAACATGTTCTTGGACATTTTGGAAAGGTCTTGAAGTCCTCTAACCAATGCCTTTGGTCCCATGTCATTTTGATTTACCAATCTCAAGTTATGGTCTTTGACTTAAAGTGCCTTTTTGTTAACTTTTGAAATTGACCTATAATGTAGAAATTGATAACTTTTTGTGAGAGCATTTCTTGGACTTGGAATGTGAAGATGAGTTGTAGGAAATGTCATCCCCTTCAAAATGAGCATTGGATGGGATTTTTCTGATGAACCATGAAAAAGTTATGCCCTGGTCAAGTTACAATTGACTTTTCAACTGTCCCAAAATAGTAACTTTTGCATCTTTGATGATTTTTGAGCCCTGCTTGTGGAATCATGATCAAGACTTGATCAAATGATGATTGTGGCTTCAAAATAAGATGTTTACCAAAAAAATTGACTTTTGACTGCCAAATGACCATTTTACCCCTACAGTTGACTGTGAACCAAATAGGGCTTTTGACTGTGCAACTTGCCTCTGTGAGTCTTGAGACTTGACATGTAGATGCTTAACAATGTTTATGGGCCTATGGGACTTGATTGAGACATTGAAAACCTCAAATTCATTGAAGGAACCAAAACCTTAATTTTGACTGCCTTAGGAGGCATTTGGACTGTGCAATCTTTGAGAAGTCTTGAACCATTTGAAGATGATTCTTGACAAGCTTTGAAGAATATGGGAGGGAAAATTTTGGGGTACAACAGTTGCCCCTGTTCAATCTTCTTAGACCTGAGGATGTAGATTGGCTTGCGTGCCTTTCGTGATCCGAAGGTGGAAGATGATTGAACACTAGAGTACCCAGAAATTTGCACTCGCATAGTAGAATATCAGCACTGTGATGTCGGGAATGGGCTTATAGATGCCATTTGGAGAGATGGTGGATAGGAGGATGGGCTTATAGATGCCATCTGAAGATGTGACAGAACCTTGTCGGGAATGGGCTTATAGATTCCATTTGGAAGTGTAATAGATAGTTGTGGAGATGGGCTTAAAGATGCCATCGGAAGGTGTCGATCGCGTAAGAGATTCCTTAGCGAGAACTTGCGTACTTGAGAAAGAAAGATAATTTCCTGGCCTGTTACAGGGGTTGATCTTCAAACTCTTCATGTAGATATGCCCTGGCTGGATACAGGTATCGAATCCATAATCAATCGCTCACAGATATGCCCCTAGCTAGATACAGGTATCGAATCCGGAACTTTAAACTCTTCATGCAGATATGCCCTGGCTAGATACAGGTATCGAATCTACAATCAATCACTCACATATATGCCCTGGCTAGACATAGGTATCGAATCTGGAACTAGTCGTCTACAGATATGCCCTGGCTGGATACCAGTATCGAATCTGGAATTGGTCGTCTACAGATATGCCCTGGCTGGATACAGGTATCGAATCTCTAAACTCTTCATGCAGATATGCCCTGGCTGGATACAGGTATCGAATCTACAATCAATCACTCACAGATATGCCCTGGCTAGATACAAGTGTCGAATCTGGAACTTCAAAGGGTTGCTTACAGACGTGCCCTGGATGGATACATGTATCGAATCTACAAACAATCGCTCACAGATGTGCCCTGGCTAGATACATGAATCGAATCCGGAACTTCAAAAGGTTGCTTACAGATGTGCCCTGGCTGGATACAGGTATCGAATCTACAAACAATCGCTCACAGATGTGCCCTGGCTAGATACAGGTATCGAATCTGGAACTGGTCGCTTACAGATATGCCCTGGCTGGATATAGGAATCGAATCTCTAAACTCTTCATGCAGATATGCCCTGGCTAGATACAGGTGTCGAATCTACAATCAATCACTCACAGATGTGCCCTGGCTAGATACAGGTATCGAATCTGGAATTGCGACAGTTGATAGTAATTATCTTTGGATTGACCTTTTTTTTTCTTCTGAAAAGGCAAAACGTCAGTTGTATGCAATGTCATGATGTATGAAATGCGTGATGTCATGATGTTCTCAGAAATAAATGAGATAGTGTCGTATGCACTTTATCATGTATGTAAGCAGGATGTATGAAATGTGAAATGTCTATGAATGTATTTTCGTCTAGGAAAATAAATCCTCGACGAATGCCGGGAGCTTATTGAATCCTGGGCTACTGTTTGAAGAGTATAGTTCTTCGTTTCCGCTTGGGATGATGGTTGCAAGAATAAACCGGTAGGAGAAGATGACTCCGTTGGGGAATAAACCTGATGGAGAGATTACTCTGCGGGGAATTACTCTGTGGGAAGAGATACTTCGCTGAGATTTTTGATGATAACTCTGCTGGGGATTCTGTTGATGAGTTTTGTTGGGGAATTTGATGAACTCCGCTGGGGATAGGAAGAACTTCGCCGAGGACGATCCTTCCGTGGTAATTAGCTGAGGATAACCCAGTTATAAGCTCTGGTGGGGAATAACCTTTGAATATGGTCGGGGAGAGATATATGTACTCTGCAGGCGATAAGCTTCCAGAATCTACTGGGGATAAGCTTCCAGAATCTACTGGGGAGGATGATTTAACTCTCCTGGGGAAACCTTTGGACTGTACTGGGGATATTGATTCCACTGGGGTGTCTGTATTCCGCTGGGGAACAATCTTATATCTCCGCCGAGGAATATTAAGACTGCCGGGGATGCTTGCTTAGGAACATCTGTATACTCCGCTGGGGGAATATTGAGATCTTCTGAGGATACCCAACTTCCTTGAGGCTGTCAGTAGACTAACTCTGCTTGGGGAGAGTGTTGCTGACTTGCTGGAGATATTGTGCCTTTTCAGGGCTGATTGGGAGACCAACTCTGCTAGGGGAGAGTATTGCTGATTTTGGTCTTACTCGACGGGGAGTGAAGGTATCTTGGTTACATTCTTCAGCCGAACCTACCTTAGTACCTTGGTGGACAGAGCAACTAGATCACTTAGACAACTCATTATTGCCCCTGTTTCTAATGTCCCTTGTAATTAGTCCTTGGTTTCGTATGCAAATATTTATGATTTAGCAATTAATGTCAAATGCATATATCAAAAATGAACATTGGACGTTCTTCATAAGACAAAACAGAAAAAGGAAAAACAATTGGCAATTTGTCTGAAAAAGTGGATTTGTATTGATTTTGAAAAGGAAAACAAAACAGCTATGTGAAAAATCCCACTGGGTTCCAACTCTGCTATCGCCTTTATGTCTTCAAGCGTCTCATCACTTTTCTGCTCGGTTGAAGATGAAACTGATTGATCGATGCCGTCTGAACCTGATAGTTGATGCCGAAGTCTGGATGCAAGGTGATCCAATGAGACGTAATATTACGCTTTAATCCCTAAATTTTTCCTGGACCGCCCTTTCAGGTTTTCAGTCCACCGGGATACCCATTTTAGCCCAAGCCGCCTTTTCAGGTTTTCGACTTGCCGGGTGTACAGATTTTTTCATTTCATCCCTTATTTTTGCTTGAACCCTTTTGGTTCGCCGGGAAGCCCTTATTTTTGCCTAGGTGTGTCAACCTAGCGGGCCTTTTATCATGCGTAGTATCTTTTTACTATGTCTGCATTGGCAGGGTGAGGAAGGTCGTCACCATCCATGTTGGTTAGAATCATCGCTCCTCCTGAGAAGATATGTTTAACCACAAATGGCCCTTTGTACGTAGGGGTCCATTTGCCCCTGGGATCACTTTGAGGAAGAATTATGCGCTTGATTACCAGGTCTCCGACTTGATACTCTTGTCGTCTGACTTTCTTGTTAAATGCCCTGATCATCCGTTTTTGGTGCGTCTGACCATGACACATAGCAGTGAGTCTCTTTTCGTCAATCATGTTTAATTGATCAAGCCGAGTCTAGATCCAGTCATCTTCGTTCAAACCTGCATCCTTCATTATCCGGAGAGAGGGTATCTGGACTTCAATAGGCAAGACTGCCTCCATGCCATAGACCAAGGAAAAGGGTGTTGCCCCTGTTGACGTCCTTGCTGAGGTACAGTACCCATGAAGAGCAAACGGTAACATCTCGTGCCAATCTTTATAGGTCACTATCATCTTCTGCACAATCTTCTTGATATTCTTATTCGCCGTTTCTACAGCCCCATTCATCTTCAGTCGGTAGGGAGAAGAGTTGTGGTGCTGTATCTTGAATTGCTCGCAGAGCTCAGTGATCATCTTGTTGTTAAGATTGGTACCATTGTCCGTAATGATCCTTTCCGGGACGCCGTATCGACAGATCAGGTTATGCCGAATGAACCGTGCCACGACGTTCTTGGTTACCGTAGCATAGGAAGCTACTTCAACCCACTTCGTAAAGTAATCAATCGCTACCAGGATGAAGCGATGCCCGTTTGATGCCGTAGGTCTGATCTCGCCAATCATATCAATGCCCCACATTGCAAAAGGCCAAGGTGCTGTCAAGACATTCAGAGGGACTGGAGGAACGTGCACCTTATCAGCATAGATCTGGCATTTGTGACACGTCCGAGAATGTTGGTAACAACCAGCTTCCATTATGGACCAGAAATATCCTGCCCGAAGGATTTTCTTTGCCATGGTATGTCCACTGGAATGTGTTCCTAAGGTACCCTCATGCAGCTCTGCCATGATGCTTTCTGCTTCAGTCTTATCCACACAACGCAGTAAGGTTGAATCATGGTTTCGCTTGTACAGAATGTCGTTGCTGAGGAAGAATTTTGCTGCGAACCTTCTCAGAAACTTCTTGTCATTAACGGATGCACCCTCGGTATATTCTTGAGCTTCCAAGTACCTCTTCACTTCATGGTACCAAGGTTTTTCAGTTACCTCTTCAGCCTCAAGATCACAGCAATGTGAAGGTTCATCCAGTTTCCAGATAATGATCCGGGGAGCCTCGTTGTCCCATTTGACTTTGAACATAGAAGACATTGTAGCTAACGCGTCCGCCAACTGATTCTCCTCTCTTGGGAAATGCTCAAAGGTTATCTCCTCGAAGTGGGGAATCAACGTCAACACATACTCTTTGTAAGGAATAAGATTTGGGTGTTTCGTATCCCACTCGCCTTTGATTTGATTGATCACGAGAGCGGAATCTCCGAAGACACTCAGAAACTTGATCCTTAAGTCAATTGCAGCTTGAAGACCCATGATACATGCCTCATACTCCGCCATGTTGTTGGTGCAGTTGAAACATAGTTGGGCGGTAAGTGGAGTATGGGTGCCTTTTGGAGATATGATCACAGCGCCAATACCATTACCCAAAGCGTTTGAGGCTCCGTCAAAGTGCATAGACCATCGGGATCCTTCATCAGGTCCTTCATCCGGTCCAGGTACTTCACAATCAGTCACTACCATGATATCCTCGTCTAGAAATTCAAAGTTCATAGATTCGTAGTCGTCCACTGCCTGGTGTGCCAAATGGTCTGCCAATACACTTCCCTTGATTGCTTTTTGAGTCGTGTACTGGATGTCGTATTCTGTCAAGATCATTTGCCATCTTGCTATTCTTCCGGACAAGGCAGGCTTTTCGAAGATGTACTTGATTGGATCCATTTTTGAAATCAACAGAGTAGTGTGAGTCAACATATACTGTCTCAGCCGGTGAGCAGCCCATACCAAAGCGCAGCAAGTTTTCTCGAGCAGTGAGTATCGGGTCTCACAGTCGGTAAACTTTTTGCTAAGGTAATAAATGGCGTGCTCTTTTCGGCCAGACTCGTCATGCTGCCCCAGCACACACCCCATTGAGCGGTCAAGTACTGTCAAGTATAAGATTAGAGGTCTCCCTTCAACCGGTGGCATAAGAATGGGTGGCTCTTGGAGATACTCTTTGATTCTTTCGAAAGCGTCCTGGCATTCATCGTTCCAACGTACCACTTGATCTTTCTTCAATAGCTTGAAGATTGGTTCACAGGTAGCAGTTAGATGCGAGATGAATCAGGCAATGTAGTTCAGCCGTCCTAGAAAGCCCTGACTTCTTTTTCTGTCTTGGGAGTTGGCATCTCTTGTATGGCTTTCACTTTTGCAGGGTCCACTTGAATACCTTTGTCGCTCACGACAAAACCTAATAGTTTTCCAGATCTCACCCCGAAAGTGCACTTGTTCGGGTTTGTGATACAGTGGGAGAACTGACTTGAGTTTTGCGTTTGTATTCACACTTGTTCGGTTTAGCAAGAGTCGCCACCGACTTTTTATTTTATCCTACAGAAAGGTTAAAAAGCACAGGAAAAACCTTTTGAGATGTTTCGTGGGTTCGGGGGGTAGATTATGAAAAGGAAAGGTATTAGCACCCTTTTCATCCATGGTTATCCATGGGCTCTTAGTTACTTGGTTTTTAGATCACTTGCCTTTGATTTTCAATTGCTTTGAAATGGTGCGTGTGTGTGTGTGTGTTTGTGTGTTTTGAAAATGTTTTGAAAAAGATGCCTTGTCTTAGGCAACCATTAAAATGACTCGTGTTTGAGTGTTTTACAAAGGTGTGTATCTTTTCGAAAAGATGTTTCAAATCTTTTTGGAAGTTTGTTTTTGAAAGTTTTTGTGGAGTGTGGTTTGAAAAGTAGGCAAGTGTTTTGCAAGTTAGATCAAGTAACTAAGAGTTGTCTACCCCTATCGTACTCAAAGGTTTTTCTCATGTCTTAATCCTTTTTAACAATTTTGTTCCACCATTGTATTTGGTTGACAATCTTACATTAGGATGTTTATCAGGACAGGCACGGGTCATCGTATGGACCATGAATGCAATGGTGCCAAGTGTCTTTGGCAATTTGCTTGTAGGGACTATGATCATTTTGATAGGCAACTTTCGAAAGCGTCATCGAGGGACTATGATCATTTGAATTGTTTTGCCAAAGAAACTCGACGTACAAGCATGGCCCATTTTGGAAGGTGTGATCGGTGGAAATAGAACTGACTGTTTTTTAGCTGGTTTCGCGAAATGTCGCGATAAGCAAGAGTCGCCACCGTCTTTTATGTTCTCCAATATGGAAAGGACAAAAGCAAAGCAAAATTCCTTATTCGAGAATGTTTCTCGGTTCGGGAGGTAGATTTATAGAAAGGGAAGGTGTTAGAACCCTTTCTATCCGTGGTTATCCACGGGCTCTTAGGTACTTGCTCTTATGTTTTCAAAATTTGTTTGCTTTTCAAGTGTATGTGGGTTTTGAAAAAGTTTCGTTTGAAAAAAATTTCTAAGTAACTCTTGTATCAATCCTCAAGAGTGTATGAAAAAATTTGTTTGAAAACTTTTGAAAGTGTAGGTGTGAAAGGTATTTTTGTTTGTTTTGAAAAGAGCAAGTACCCATGAGAATCTACCTACTCTAAGGAATTAGGCTGTGTAAGAGTCCTTTAGATAGTGCTATCCCACCATTGAGAGGTAGGTAGCACCATCGTTGGAGGTATTCGGGTCAATTCGATTATCGGGATATGTGTGGTTACCAAAGCAATGGTAGGACATCTTAGTGGTAACCCTAATGTCCTAGATCCTTTTATCCGAGGCAACCGTTTCGAGGCAACTGGATCTTTAGACAGAAGGGCGACCTCTAAAACACCCTATACTTGATGACCACGTCGAGGCAACCAGTGAGGCGTACCCTAAGAGTGGCATGTGCATTGTGCGTTGTTTTTCAGTTAATTGTCTTTGTACATGTTATTTGTGAGCTACGGATTGATTTTATTTACATACATTCTTTCATGCATTGTTAACAGTTAGGAGTGCGAAAAATAAAATGCGGAAAGATAAATCTAACTATTACAAGGCGCGGGTCTATACATCGCCAAAAAAACAATAACCCGTTTTGAAAAGTAAGTACGAGAAATTAAATAAAGCGGTAAAATTCCTATTTAACTATTACATATCTGGAGACAGTTACATAAATAATCAAAATAAATAAATGCGCGCGAGAATTAAATCGGGAACGTCCTAAGGGTTTTGACCCTTTTAAGAAAAGAATTGAATTTTTTGTCCTTTTTTGTGATTAAATGAAATTAAAATTAATAACTAATTAATTAATTAATTAAAAAAATGTTTTTGTGTTTTTATATTTTTAATGAAATAAAATAAAAAAAGAAATTAAAAAAAATGAAAGTGAAAGACCTAATTCTAAATTAATTTTACTTATTAAAGAATGTTAAAATTAAACTAATTAAACTAGTTAATTTGTTAGTATTTTATTTACAAAAATAGTTAGTAGTGAAATTAATAAATAAGAATAATAAAATATTAGTTTTTTTTGGATTTTTTATTGTGAAAGGGTTAAATAATTTGTTAATGAGTAATTAATAAAAAAACAATAGAATAAAACAAAACAATTAAATAAGAAAGAAAATAAAAAATGCAAACCCAAAGGGGGGTATGGGCCAGAATTGGGTGTTTGATTTAGAAGTTCTGGCCCAAGAACACTCCAAGCCTTGTTGACTTTGGGAATCGCCTATGCCTGCTTTGACCTGAGAACATGATGCTCCTTCCCTTGTAGCCATTGGATTTGCATTAGGAGACACATGGCTGGCTGATATGTGAGGTTTATGGTGGGTGCTATTTGAAGGCCTGCATAAGAACATAATAGAAAAAATAATGTTGAGTTTTGGGGGGACCTGGGAATCGAACCCAGGTCCCAGTAATTCACAACCACCTGCTCTTCCACTAGACCACTCATGCGCATTTGTTAATGAAATAACCGAAGAAATTAAAATATGGAAACAATGATTATTCTGGAAACTAAACAAAACACGCGCGCTATGTTTGAATGTACCAACCCCATTCTTCCACGTAATCATCTTTTTCATGCAACCTGAAACAAAAACGAACAAATAACAGGGGTTTTAAACCCCCACAAAATACAAACGCCAAAAATAGCGATTAGGCCCCTGAGCTATATAAAAAGGGCGCGAGGTGTCCAATGTTTTCGTCTCATCAAGCTGGTTTCAACCATGGGTCTTAGACGTTCTGATTTTACAGTATGTGAAAAGCCCTAAATCAAAAACTCTGAAACCCTAGGATTCGTTAATGGTGGTTTCGATTCCAGGGCCCCATAATCCAATTGACTTGTACCACTAGCTTCAGAAGAGTGTTAGCAATATAAATCACACAAAAAATTTCATCAATGATGCATGTATAATGAATTATGATTATGAGACAAATATGCAAACCGTGAGTTAGTGTGGGGCGTTTTCTTGGGTGTTGACGTGTGGTTTTGATCTCTAAAGGTTCCTGGGGACTTAGGCAATGTATTGGAATCAATTAAAAGTTTGGAAATGGCCTGGAAGTAGGAAAACATATTTCAACTTTTGCTTGATTTTTTGGATTTTGGTTATGCCGTTTTAGGAGTCTCTCGGTCGTGCTTGAGGTCTGCAAGGCTTGTATATGTGTGTTTGAATGAGAATCAGTCAATATTAAGAGCCTTTAACCAATGCAATGATGTTTTGGATTTCCTCTTTACCACCATTAAAAGAACTTGCCATGTTTGTTCAAATTTGAATTTTCATGCCTAAATGATCTTTACACGAATTTGGTAGGTGTATTATGACACATCAAAGTCATTCAAACCACAAGATATCATTGAATTAATTTTTTTGATTTTATTTGAATTTTATGGATTTAAAATGAATTAAATCAAATAAATAAAATAAAAATAGACAAATTAATGTTTAATCTTGAAATTGATCATGGGACACGTTGGTGGCATGACAAGGCTGAACCAAGTGGAAAAAAGTGGGCCCTTTTGTCAAAAATTGAAGTTTCAAGAATAGTTGACTTTGGCCATTTCACAAAAATTTCCCAACTTCTCCAATGCATATCCTGCTCAATTTTGATCATATGAACATGTTCTTGGACATTTTGGAAAGGTCTTGAAGTCCTTTAACCAATGCCTTTGGTCCCATGTCATTTTTATTTACCAATCTCAAGTTATGGTCTTTGACTTAAAGTTCCTTTTTGTTGACTTTTGAAAATGACCTATAATGTTGAAATTGATAACTTTTTGTGAGAGCATTTCATGGACTTGGAATGTGAAGATGAGTTGTAGGAAATGTCCTCCCCTTCAAAATGAGCATTGGATGGGATTTTTCTGATGAACCATGAAAAAGTTATGCCTTGGTCAAGTTACAGTTGACTTTTCAACTGTCCAAAAATAGAAACTTTTGACACCTTGATGATTTTTGAGCTATTCTTGTGGAATCATGATCAAGACTTGATCAAATGATGATTGTGGCTTCAAAATAAGATGTTGACCAAAATTTTTGACTTTTGACTGCCAAATGACCATTTTGCCCCTGCAGTTGATTGTGAAGCAATTAGGGTTTTTGACTGTGCAACTTGACCTTGTGAGCCTTGAAACTTGACATGTAGGTGCTTGACAATGTATATGAGCATATGGGACTTGATTGAGCCCTTGAAAACCTCAACTTCCTTGCAAGAACCAAAACCCTAATTTTGACTGGCTTAGGAGGATGGTTTGACTGTGCAACCCTTAAGTAGACTTGAGCAAATTGAGATGATGCTTGTCAAAACATTGAAGAATATGGGAGGGCAAATTTTGGGGTACAACAGAAGGCAACAAGCGGGATTACCCTAGGGGTGCAAGTGTGATTGTGTATTGATTTCATGTATTTGTCTTGTATTAGGTTATCTAGCGTTTGATTTTATGTACATACAAACGCTAGGTCTAACCATGGCATATTTGAAAGCGGTAAATTGTGGGAATTTAAAGTCTACGCTATTACAAATAAGTATCCGGGAGTGGGGGTACAAATATTTACAAATGGGGATGAGACTTAAGGAGGATAGTGTCCAAATAATTTACAACCAAATCGAATTGCGATCAAATGTAAAAATGTATCAATGTACAAGAATAAAGGCAATGTAAAATGTACCAATGTATCAATATATTTGTGTAAGTGTAGGTGAATGTGATTTATTTACAAGGTGGAAATGTTAACTTAATGAGGAAATTAAGTATTGTCTATTTATTCTTTTGGATATTTGTATTTTTGTTTAAGTATGTACAAACAAAGGTTTTAAGAAAAGAAAATAAATGTTTTAAGAATTCTATCTTATGTATTAATGTTTTATGTATTAATGAGAATATTTTTCACAAGAGTTTTTATAAAAAGGGAAAAAAGATGCTTTAAGAAAATTAATGCTTTATGTACAAAATTTTTAATTAAAAGAAAGTAGAAGTATTCTAAGTTTAAGGAAAAAATTAATGTTTGTATATTTATGTTAAAAAATATATATATATATATATATAAAAAGGTGTTATTTACTTATTTGAAACATTAATTATGTTAAGAAAAGAGCATTGTTAATCAAAATTTAATGTAAAAAAAAAGTTAGTTCGAAAAATGATAAAAAGGAACTAAAGGGTTAATTGGGCCTTTCAACCCAAACAAAACGTATCAGGCTAAGTCAAAAAAGGGAGGGTGCATACCCAAAAACAAATGGGCTTAGGCGCTGAAACGGGGCAAGGCCCAAGCGTTGACACAAGTTTTGTTTAGGGTTACTGGAGTTTGTTTCCATTTGGGAATTCTAGGGTTAGGCATAACAACGGCGCCGTTCTTCATCTTTGTTCCTCTTCGTCCTCTCAAACCAAAGCTTGTCTGAGCAAAACTCCTTCGCCCATGGCCACCAGGCTTCGTCCTTTCGTCCCCTCTTCCCTCCTTGGTCTAGCGAAGCGAGATCGTAAGGTGATTGTTTCTGTTATTTAACGCATTTAGAGTTTCACATTTTTATATATTGTTGATTTCTCTTCCTTGCATGTTTAGTTTCGTTTCTGATTCTTGATCATTCGCGTTTTTGTTTGAGATGCATGAATGGAGAGAAAAGAAAATATACCTTTGGGGGATAGAGACGGAGGAGGGATGAATCGGAGACGCTTTAGGCGGATGAAGGCGGAGACTTGGTGATACGAGCTTTTGCTGGAAACTGGTATCTTTATTTCGCTTCTTTAGGTTTAATGATGAGCAACTGAAAACCTTTTGTATAATCACTTCCTTTCCTCTTCTTGTCTGCTTGGATGTTTGCCTCTGTACGTTGCTATGCCTTTTGCCTCAGTTGCCTTGTGTGATGGCTTGATGCCTTTGATATGCTTATAGAATCTGAGTGTTGCTTCGTGTGCTTGCCCAATGATGAAATATTTATGAGGGTTTATTGCCTTGAAATGCTTGACCCTATTGGCTTCTGTATGTTGCTTTTGTTTGTCTGCTTTAATGATAATTATCTGAGATCTTAGAACTCGTTGTTTTGCTTCTTTTCCTCTTCTCTTGGTTGGCTTGCTGAGATACCTCTGAGATACTGAGTTGCCTTGATCTTGAATATTGCTTCTTTTATTCTTCTCTTGTTAGCCTCGCCTTTGGAATAGCTTGCTTGATGCCTTGAAATGCTTGGATGATTTTGGTAGCCCAATGATAAAAAATTTCTAAGGGTTAAGAGTTGGAACAGGTTGATATGCTGTTTATGTTTTTGTGAACTGGTTTTTGGCTTCAGCAGGTTTTAAAAAGGGGGTTTGAAGGTTATGTGCTTTGAAAGGCTTGAAAATAGTTTTGGACACAGGTTTCTGTTTGGTGGCTTAGGCTGGATATCAGTTTGTGTTTGACAGTTCTTCTTGTAAGTTTGCTTCAGAAGTTTGCAGGTTTTTGAAGTGTTTGATACAGTTTGTATGTTTAAAGGGTTTGAGCAGGTTGATGGCCTTTTGTGAGGTTTAAGCTTCAGTTTGTTTGAAGTTTATGGAGCTTTATTGGTTTATGCAGGTTGAGGGTTTTAGGCAAGCTGTTAAGCTTGAGGCTTTATGTTCTGAGTTATGCAGGTGAAGGCCTTTTGAGGTTTGGAGCTTAGGCTTCAAGCTTGTTGAGGCAGTTTGTGTTTTTTGTTACAGTTTTGTTTGTGTTCTGATTTTGTTTATGTTGTATCTGCCCCCCTCTACTGTGTTGATGACAGTTTGTTTTATATCTTTCTTTCTTCAAGCCTAAGCCCTGTAAGCCCATCTTCTTTTTTCTCTTCTCTCTCTCTTGACAGATTAATCAGCAATTTTATATTGTTTAAAATATGCACTTTACTGAAAAAGCACTGGCCTGAAAATGACGTGATTGGAAGAGCTTGCTTGCAATTCATGTTTACTCTGCATATTCCTGCTTTCCTGCATACTTTATGTACTTCTTTGACATTTTTATATCTCTTGGACAGCTTTGAGTAGCTTTTTGTACTTGTGGAGGTTTTGATATCTTTTGATATCCTTTTGGACAACTTTTTACATCTTGATGTCCAATTTGGACTTTGGTTAGGCATGCTGTTTGTTTGGAAACTATGCAGGTGGTTGACAATTTGAACTTGTGCAAAATCATAACTTTGTGCATTCATACCTTTTTTTTGCAAGCATTTCTATCCCTCTTTGTGAACCGAGAGAAATCTCGTGATTTGCAGAGAGGGCAAACTGATTCCGGCCAGTTTCTTTTAATGATGAATCCATTTTTTTATCTGTCTGTCTTTTTAATTTTATCTGCTTTTGACTTCTTCTTTTCTTTTTGCAGATAAAATCAAATGGAGAGGAGTGGCAGTAGAAGCTGAAGATTTGAAGACTTAGGGATTTTTAGGATAGTTTTATTTCCATTTTAATTTATTTGTAATAGTATTAATGTAAATAACTGTAAATAAATTTACAGTATTTAAATAATATTTGTAACAAACAATTCAAAATAAATAAACACCCCCCTTTTTTTTATCAGTTAATTCTTCTTTTAATTCAATGTTCATTTAATTATTTATAATTCTTAAAATTATAATAACTGGAAATAAATCCCAATCATTTTAACTCAGAATAATAAATAATCAATAAACGTCTGGAATCTTGAATAATCCGAGCACTGCACAGCTAAACAACACACGTCCACATGTCCCTTTTTATTTTGATTAAATCCAACACTGCAAACTCAAATCAAATGCTCCAGTCCAAATTTCAGAGTAAACTGAAAAGAACTAAGACTTAATTCTTTCTGAGAAATACGCGCACAAAACCCTAGTTTTTGGTTAAATGTCAAAGAAACGTCCGCCTGATCAAAACCTGAGCCAAAATCAACCAAACCCTAAGCAAACTGTTTGAACTGTTCCAGAGCCATGAAAACCCTAATTTGGATAGACTGATAAGAAAAAGTCTGTTTGACTGATTCTTATGCCAATCTGAAAAATCAAGAAAAGCCCGAGGCTATGATTTGTGGAAAAATACGAGGGCAAATTTTGGGGTACAACAGTTGCCCCTGTTCAATCTTCTTGAACCTGAAGAGTTAGATTGGAAAGTTTGCCTTTCGCGACTCAAGGGTAAAAGGAGATTGGACACTAGAGTGCCCAAAAATTTGCACTCGGTGATGTGATGGTGGGAATGGGCTTATAGATGCCATTTAGAGAGATGGTGGATAGGAGGATGGGCTTTTAGATGCCATCTGGAGATGTGACATAACCTTGTCGGGGGATGGGCTTAGAGATGCCATCTGGAAATGGGCTTAAAATATGCCATTCAGAAGTGTAATGGATAGTTGTGGAGATGGGCTTACAGATGCCATCGGGAGGTGTGACGGAACTTTGTCGGGAATGGGCTTATAGATGCCATTCGGAATGGTGTGTCGATCGCGTAAGAGATTCCTTAGCGAGAACTTGCGTACTTGAGAAAGAAATATAATTTCCTGGCCTGTTACAGGGGTTGATCTTCAAACTCTTCATGCAGACATGCCCTGGCTAGATACAGGTATCGAATCTACAATCAAACGCTCACAGATATGCCCTGGCTAGATATAGGAATCGAATCTGGAATTGGTCGTCTACAGATATGCCCTGGCTGGATACAGGAATCGAATCTGGAATTTGTTGTCTACAGATATGCCCTGGCTGGATACAGGTATCGAATCTGGAATTAGTCGTCTACAGATATGCCCTGGCTGGATACAGGTATCGAATCTGGAAGTTGTCATTTACAGATATGCCTTGGCTGGATACAGGTATCGAATCTCTAAACTCTTCATGCAGATATGCCATGGCTGGATACAGGTATCGAATCTACAATCAATCACTCACAGATATGCCCTGGCTATATACAGGAATCGAATCTGGAATTGTGAATTTTGATAGTAATCATCTTTGGATTGACCTTTTCCTGAAAAGGCAAAACATTAGTTGTATACAATGTCATGATGTATGAGATGCATGATGTCATGATGTTCTCAAAAATAAATGAGATTGTGTGATATGATGCGTATATGCATGCGTCATGATGTATAAAATGTGAAATGTCTATGAATGTGTTTTCGACTAGGAAAATAAATCCTTGACGAATGCCAGGAACTTAAATCTCGGGCTGATGTTGAAGAGTAGAGTTCTTCGCTTCCACTGGGGATGATGGTTGCAAGAATAAACCGGTAGGAGAAGATGACTCCGTCGGGGAATAAGTTCGTTGGAGAGATTACTCTGCGGGGAATCACTCTGTGGGAAGAGATACTTCGCTGAGGTTTTGATGAGAGCTCCGCTGGGGATTTCACTGATAAGTTATGTTGGGGAATTTGATGAACTCCGCTGGGGATAGGAAGAATCTTGACTGCTGGCGGGGAAAGTGAATTCTTGACTGCTGCAGGGGGAGACAAGAATCTTTTGATTGTTGAAAGTGAGAAATCCTGGGGCCACTGTTGGGGGATCAGGAGCTTGGGTTGTATGCCAATCTACTGGGGGTTCTTGTCTTGAGGAGATCTTCAATGGAGAATATTCGAATATTCTGTGGGGACCTGAAAATGAGAGTCTTCATTCTGCTTGGGGATTGATAGTTGGAAGTTTTAGCTCCACTGGGGATTGACAGTTTTGGCTCCACTGGGGATTTTGAAACTTGACTTTGAGGGGAGTTAGCTTCTGGAAGGCTCTCTGGTTGGGGATTACAAGAATCTTTTGAGTTTGAGAAGGAAACGGTGTAGGGTTTCCTGATGATGAGTCCGTGTAAAAACTGCATCTGGGTTTGAAGAGGAACTGGTGTAGGGTTTCCTGATGATGAGTCCGTGTAAAACTATATCTTCCAACAGGTGATGAAGGAATTGTTGAACACCTTTGACATTCGAATGCCCCAAGTGGTGATGAAAGAGACTCTTTATGTAGATAATTTCCTGGCTTGTTACAGGTGTTGATCCACAATCAATCGTCCATAGATATTTTCCTGGCTTGTTACAGGTGTTGATCTGGAACTTAAGAAAGGTTGGTCAAGGAGATATTGTCCTGGCTTGTTACAGGTGTTGATCTCTGACCTGAGAAAGAAAGATAGTTCCCTGGCTTGTTACAGGTGTTGATCTCCAATCTCTTCATGTAGATGATTTCCTGGCTTGTTACAGGTGTTAATCCATAATCAGTCGTCCACAAATATTTTCCTGGCTTGTTACAGGTGTTGATCTGGAACTTTTAAGAAAGGTGACAGAATGGCAACCGTGTCTGGAGCACATCTGGACCGTATCTTCCAACAGGTGATGAAGGAATTGTTGAACACTTTTGACATTCGAATGCCCCAAGTGGAGATGTAGATAATTTCCTGGCTTGTTACAGGTGTTAATCCATAATCAGTCGTCCACAGATATTTTCCTGGCTTGTTACAGGTGTTGATCTGGAACTTAAGAAATGTTGGTCGAGGAGATACTGTCCTGGCTTGTTACAGGTCTCGATCTCCAATCTTTTCATGTAGATGATTTCCTGGCTTATTACAGGTGTTAATCCACAATCAGTCGTCCACAAATATTTTCCTGGCTTGTTACAAGTGTTGATCTGGAACTTAAGAAAGGTTGGTCAAGGAGATATTGTCCTGGCTTGTTACAGGTGTTGATCTCTAACCTGAGAAAGAAAGATAGTTCCCTGGCTTGTTACAGGTGTTGATCTCCAATCTCTTCATGTAGATGATTTCCTGGCTTGTTACAGGTGTTAATCCACAATCAGTCGTCCACAGATATTTTCCTGGCTTGTTACAGGTGTTGATCTGGAACTTTTAAGAAAGGTGACAGAATGGCAGCCGTGTCTGGAGCACATCTGGACCGTATCTTCCAACAGGTGATGAAGGAATTTTTGAACACTTTTGACATTCGAATGCCCCAAGTGGAGATGTAGGAGTCTCTTCAGGTTACTCTGCAATTGAGAGATTTTGTTGAAATCTTGACTGGACTGCCCCAGGTTAACTGAACTTTAAAAGATCTGTTGAAACCTTGACTGGACTGCCCCAGGTTAACTGAACTTTGAAAGATCTGTTGACCTTGACTGGACTGCCCCAGGTGTGCTGGATGGTGACATGTCATGCCCCTTGTTGATAGGAGTTTCGTTAATGTAAGTTTCATCCTTTTGAAGTGATTTTACTCACTGAGAGAGTTTTCGTTCCTCCGAACATTCGCTGTATGAATTACTTCGCTGTCAAACAAAAAGCCAAATGCAAACAGTGATATTCAAGCAATGCAAAGTTTATGTCTGTCTTTGAAGTTTTTAAAAATGCGTTTTTTAGCAGAAAACTTTTTATAAGACAAATCAATACAAGATTTAGAGCAAAGCCTTACAGGAGTCTGGATACCTTTGGTAACAGTATGCTTTCGAACTAACCCAAGTTTCAATTAGGAATTTTGAAGGGTTGTAACGTGGCCTGGTTCACGGTTTAAGAAACAAAGGATAAAAGGCTCAAAGTATATTTGTACCCACCCGCTCTTCGTGATGTTCTTCAATCCTAAGCTCAGTTAATTGTGCGTCGAGCTCTATTCGAGTTTGGAACGACTTTTGGGTGATGGTTCACCAGTTGAGTTTGGGAGACAATCATCATCTCCTTTTTTCTTTTGTAACATTTTTCATGTTGTTGAGGATTTGTAATGACCTCTCTATTTTGATTTTGATTTGTTATCCCTAACTTTTGCCTGACTGTTTCTGTTTTCGAGATCACAGTCAGCAGGATGCCCCAACTTTCTTAAGCCTCCTTCACAGGTTTTGGCTTGGTGGGCTTTTCTCTTTTGAGAGATTGACTGCCTATGTGATAGGGAACCACCCTTATCTTTTGATTCCAACGGAATGCTTTCTTTTGTTGACGTCGTTCGTTGTGTTACGAACTGAGAGTTTGCGACTTTAATGCACATTTTTTTTAATTAACTGAGATACTACCCTGCCCCAGGTTTATATCAAAGGTTTTGATTTGTTTAGAACAGAAAACTCCTACTTCTTTGGCTCGAAGGGGTTGACTAGGGATTATCTTCCTTATAACTCAAGTGTTTGGGAATTGAAAGAAATGCTTGTACATGATCAGCAAGTTCTGTTCAAAAGCATATTGTATGAGATTATGGTATTGTTTCGTCATCCTCCCTCTAAAGGCTTGCAGCTTTTTATCAAGAGTCAAATATCATAAAGAAAGCATAAGAGTAGTGAAAACGAATGGATGAATTCAAGACAAACACATGCAATGCATTAATGAAAACAGAGTTTTGACATCAACAGTTAATTGTTCGAATAACAAAAGAAATTACAACTTTGAAAATTCAAATGAAGCAAAAGTCTTTCAGTTTGAGCTTCGTCACTCCAGGTGGAGAACTCCTTAACGGAAGATTTTCATCTCGCCGTCTGGCATGAACCTCAGCACTCTAATGTCGATCAGATCTTGAATCTTGTTCTTCAAGGCCCAACAGTCGTTGGTGTCATGTCCTGGGCTGTAGGAGTGGTACACACAAAATGCATCGGGATGATAGTTAGGAGCGGAGGTATTGGGCTTCCGAATAGGATCCCTCAAAGCAGTCAGGTTGACCTCCAACAAACGTTCCAGTATCAGAGATGACGGTATGTCAGTCTCTCTGAACTGTCTTCCCGATGTATTTTGACTACGCCGATTACCCTGTTGACGCTGGCGAGGTTGTTGCTGGGCTTGTGGCTCTGAAGCAAGCAGAGGAGCCTTCCCTTTGTCTTCTTGTCTTGAGGGGGGTTGAGTGGTGACTTGCTCTTCAACCTCAGATGTCTGCCCCAGTTGGTTGTTCCGAAGCAGTTGGCTGACGAGAACTCTGAGTTCCTCCTATCTTTGAGACAAATCTTGGATGAGAGCCATCTGGCCCACCAACTGTCCCATCACTTGGATCCTTAATGTTGCCAAATCAAACTGCAGCTCCCCCAGCTAGTCACTTCTGGCATTGTTTGAAGTCTCCTGGACCAAACCCTTTGTGAGGAGAGCTTTCATTTCTTCTTGCCCCAGAGACAGGTTCAAGAACATTTCCTGCAGCTGAGCAGTCTGGTCCTGGATATCCTTGACAGTCCTTTCTAGAGCCATCTCTTACTGAAATAAACAGTAGGAGAGTAAGGAAACCTGAAAAAGGGAAAATCGTCAAGATGCAATGCATGATATGTGGATGCATGCTTTCAAGGATCTCTCGGGGTAAACATAAGAGAATGTTAGAGGTTGAACTTTGATCTTGGACTGGAGAACTTTTTCCCGGTGGATGTCTTTCCATGAGAATCAAGCTCACCATGTCAAGTGGGTCATAGCCCCTGATTCAAGTTGTTGCACTCGATCTTTGATTGGAGAACTTTGCACCGGTGGATGTCTTTCCACGAGAATCAAGCTCACCATGTCAAGTGGGTCATAGCCCCTGATTCAAGTTGTTGCACTTGATCTTTGATGGCATTTGTTAGAGGAGAAACCTCTTGCCCTTTGGTAGACGTCTGGTTCAATGTAACCCTGCATCAAAAGAACCCTCGAGATCCTTGAAATGGTTATTGAAAATGCTATGGTATGATGTCATGATGTTATGTACATGTATGCGAAAGCAAGTAAGTGTATATACAGGCAAACATATTCACACAAAGCAAACAAGTCCTTAGGTTTAGGCTTGCATGGGGTTTGTAGGTAAGTACCCTCTTGAAGCTAGTTGGCTCATCCTGTCCTAAAATAGAAACCGGGTTCTAAGGAGCTCAATATCATTGGATTGTTTTCTGTGTTCATTGTTTCGGTTTAGCCACTTAACTGGAGACCAAAATATTCCAAGAAAACAACCCTCAATGAGTGTAGTATCGAGTATCTACCAACTTCGGACTGCACCAAAGTCGGTCATCTCACTACTCCTAAAAAGGCTAGGATGGTCAATTAAGGTTCTAAGAGTTCGTTAGTGCTTCATGACATCACTCAGCGGCCCCGTACTCTCCTTGATTGAACTCAAGGGTTACCGGTACTCACAAATATGTCACACTAACATAGCTTACTGCTTCCACCGTGTCGGTATACCCCACACAGTTCCCTCACAGTTTTTTTGCTATTTACCTAAAAAAGGTGCCCCAAATCCGGGTGTAGGATTTACAACAAACCCAAACAAGGACCAAAAAGTAAAGCAATCAAAGCAATCAAAGCAAGAATGTAAAGGTGATCTAAACCCTAAGGTAACCCCACTTTTAAATTTCTCCCCAGCAGAGTCGCCAGTTCTGTGATACGGTGGGAGAACTGACTTGAGTTTTGCATTTGTATTCGCACTTGTTCGGTTTAGCAAGAGTCGCCACCGACTTTTTATTTTATCCTACGGAAAGGTTAAGAAGCACAGGAAAAACCTTTTGAGATGTTTCGTGGGTTCGGGGGGTAGATTATGAAAAGGAAAGGTATTAGCACCCTTTTCATCCATGGTTATCCATGGGCTCTTAGTTACTTGGTTTTTAGATCACTTGCCTTTGATTTTCAATTGCTTTGAAATGGTGCGTGTGTGTGTGTGTGTGTTTGTGTGTTTCGAAAATGTTTTGAAAAAGATGCCTTGTCTTAGGCAACCATTGAAATGACTCGTGTTTGAGTGTTTTACAAAGGTGTGTATCTTTTCGAAAAGATGTTTCAAATGTTTTTGGAAGTTTGTTTTTGAAAGTTTTTGTGGAGTGTGGTTTGAAAAGTAGGCAAGTGTTTTGCAAGTTTGATCAAGTAACTAAGAGTTGTCTACCCCTATTGTACTCAAAGGTTTTTCTCATGTCTTAACCCTTTTTAACAATTTTGTTCCACCATTGTATTTGGTGGACAATCTTGCGTTAGGATGTTTATCGGGACAGGCGCGGGTCATCGTATGGACCATGAATGCAATGGTGCCAAGTGTCTTTGGCAATTTGCTTGTAGGGACTATGATCATTTTGATAGGCAACTTTGGACAGCGTCATCGAGGGACTATGATCATTTGAATTGTTTTGCCAAAGAAACTCGACGTACAAGCATGGCCCATTTTGGAAGGCAACAAGAGGTATAACCCTAGGGGTGCAAGTGTGATTGTGTATTGATTTCATGTATTTGTCTTGTATTAGGTTATCTAGCGTTTGATTTTATGTACATACAAACCCTAGGTCTAACCATGGCATATTTGAAAGCGGTAAATTGCGGGAATTTAAAGTCTACGCTATTACAAATAAGTATCCGGGAGTGGAGGTACAAATATTTACAAATGGGGATGAGACTTAAGGAGGATAGTGTCCAAATAATTTACAACCAAATTGAATTGCGATCAAATGTAAAAATGTATCAATGTACCAGAATAAAGGCAATGTAAAATGTACCAATGTATCAATATATTTGTGTAAGTGTAGGTGAATGTGATTTATTTACAAGGTGGAAATGTTAACTTAATGAGGAAATTAAGTATTGTCTATTTATTCTTTTTGGATATTTGTATTTTTGTTTAAGTATGTACAAACAAAGGTTTTAAGAAAAGAAAACAAATGTTTTAAGAATTCTATCTTATGTATTAATGAGA
Source organism: Vicia faba (assembly GCA_948472305.1). Lineage (NCBI taxonomy): Eukaryota > Viridiplantae > Streptophyta > Magnoliopsida > Fabales > Fabaceae > Vicia > Vicia faba. Next base: position 1,357,777,529 of record OX451740.1, read on the forward strand.
ATATTTTTCACAAGAGTTTTTATAAAAAGGGAAAAAAGATGCTTTAAGAAAATTAATGATTTATGTACAAAAATTTTAATTAAAAGAAAGTAGAAGTATTCTAAGTTTAAGGAAAAAATTAATGTTTGTATATTCATGTTAAAATATATATATATATATATATATATATATATATATATATATATATATATATATATATATATATATATATATATATATATATATATATATATATATATATATATATATATATATATATATATATATATATATATATATATATATATATATATATATATATATATATATATATATATATATATATATATATATATATATATATATATATATATATATATATATATAAAGGTGTTATTTACTTATTTGAAACATTAATTATGTTAAGAAAAGAGCATTGTTAATCAAAATTTAATGTAAAAAAAAAAGTTAGTTTGAAAAATGATAAAAAGGAACTAAAGGGTTAATTGGGCCTTTCAACCCAAACAAAACGTATCAGGCTAAGTCAAAAAAGGGGGGTGCATACCCAAAAACAAATGGGCTTAGGCACTGAAATGGGGCAAGGCCCAAGCGTTGACACAAGTTTTGTTTAGGGTTACTGGAGTTTGTTTCCATTTGGGAATTCTAGGATTAGGCATAACAACGGCGCCGTTCTTCATCTTTGTTCCTCTTCGTCCTCTCAAACCAAAGCTTGTCTGAGCAAAACTCCTTCGCCCATGGCCACTAGGCTTCGTCCTTTCATCCCCTCTTCCCTCCTTGGTCCAGCGAAGTGAGATCATAAGGTGACTATTTCTGTTATTTAACGCATTTAGAGTTTCACATTTTTATATATTGTTGATTTCTCTTCCTTGCATGTTTAGTTTCGTTTCTGAATCTTGATCATTCGTGTTTTTGTTTGAGATGCATGAATGGAGAGAAAAGAAAATATACCTTTTGGGGATGGAGACGGAGGAGGGATGAATCAGAGATGCTTTAGGCGGCTGAAGGCAGAGACTTGGTGATACGAGCTTTTGCTGGAAACTGGTATCTTTATTTCGCTTCTTTAGGTTTAATGATGAGCAACTGAAAACCTTTTGTATAATCACTTCCTTTCCTCTTCTTGTCTGCTTGGATGTTTGCTTATGTACGTTGCTATGCCTTTTGCCTCAGTTGCCTTGTATGATGGATTGATGCCTTTGATATGCTTATAGAATCTGAGTGTTGCTTCGTGTGCTTGCCTAATGATGAAATCTTTCTGAGGGTTTATTGCCTTGAAATGCTTGACCCTATTGGCTTCTGTATGTTGCTTTTGTTTGTATGCTTTAATGATGATTATCTGAGATCTTAGAACTTGTTGTTTTGCTTCTTTTCCTCTTCTCTTGGTTGGCTTGCTGAGATACCTCTGAGATACTGAGTTGCCTTGATCTTGAATATTGCTTCTTTTCTTCTTATCTTGTTAGCCTCGCCTTTGGAATAGCTTGCTTGATGCCTTGAAATGCTTAGATGATTTTGGTAGCCCAATGATGAAAATTTTCTGAGGGTTTAGAGTTGGAACAGGTTGATATGCTGTTTATGTTTTTCTGAACTGGTTTTAGGCTTCAACAGGTTTTAAAAAGGGGGTTTGAAGGTTATGTGCTTTGAAAGGCTTGAAAATAGTTTTGGACACAGGTTTCTGTTTGGTGGCTTAGGCTGGATATCAGTTTGTGTTTGACAGTTCTTCTTGTAAGTTTGCTTCAGAAGTTTGCAGGTTTTTGAAGTGTTTGATACAGTTTGTATGTTTAAAGGGTTTGAGCAGGTTGATGGCCTTTTGTGAGGTTTAAGCTTCAGTTTGTTTGAAGTTTATGGAGCTTTACTGGTTTATGCAGGTTGAGGGTTTTAGGCAGGCTGTTAAGCTTGAGGCTTTATGTTCTGAGTTATGCAGGTGAAGGCCTTTTGAGGTTTGGAGCTTAGGCTTCAAGCTTGTTGAGGCAGTTTGTGTTTTTTGTTACAGTTTTTTTTGTGTTCTGATTTTGTTTATGTTGTATCTGCCCCCCTCTACTATGTTGATGACAATTTGTTTTATATCTTTCTTTCTTCAAGCCTAAGCCCTGTAAGTCCATCTTATTTTTTCTCTTCTCTCTCTCTTGACAGATTAATCAGCAATTTTATATTGTTTAAAATCTGCACTTTACTGAAAAAGCACTGGCCTGAAAATGATGTGATTGGAAGAGCTTGCTTGCAATGCATGTTTACTCTGCATATTCCTGCTTTCCTGCATACTTTATGTACTTCTTTGACATTTTTATATCTCTTGGACAGCTTTGAGTTGCTTTTTGTACTTGTGGAGGTTTTGATATCTTTTGATATCCTTTTGGACAACTTTTTACATCTTGCTGTCCAGTTTGGACTTTGGTTAGGCATGCTGTTTGTTTGGAAACTATGCAGTTGGTTGACAATTTGAACTTGTGCAAAATCATAACTTTGTGCATTCATACCTTTTTTTTGCAAGCATTTCTATCCCTCTTTGTGAACCGAGAGAAATCTCGTGATTTGCGGAGAGGGCAAACTGATTCCAGCCAGTTGCTTTTAATGATGAATCCATTTTTTTTATCTGTCTGTCTTTTTAATTTTATCTGCTTTTGACTTCTTCTTTTCTTTTTGCAGATAAAATCAAATGGAGAGGAGTAGCAGTAGAAGCTGAAGATTTGAAGACTTAGGGATTTTTAGGATAGTTTTATTTCCATTTTAATTTATTTGTAATAGTATTAATGTAAATAACTGTAAATAAATTTACAGTATTTAAATAATATCTGTAACAAACAATTCAAAATAAATAAACACCCCCCTTTTTTTATCAGTTAATTCTTCTTTTAATTCAATGTTCATTTAATTATTTATAATTCTTAAAATTATAATAACTGGAAATAAATCCCAATCATTTTAACTCAGAATAATAAATAATCAATAAACGTCCGGAATCTTGAATAATCAGAGCACTGCACAGCTAAAAAACACACGTCCACATGTCCCTTTTTATTTGATTAAATCCAACACTGCAAACTCAAATCAAATGCTCCAGTCCAAATTTCAGAGTAAACTGAAAATAACTAAGAATTAATTCTTTCTGAGAAATACGCGCACAAAACCCTAGTTTTTGGTTAAATGTCAAAGAAACGTCCGCCTGATCAAAACCTGAGCCAAAATCAACCAAACCCTAAGCAAACTGTTTGAACTGTTCCAGAGCCATGAAAACCCTAATTTGGATAAACTGATAAGAAAAAGTCTGTTTGACTGATTCTTATGCCAATCTGAAAAATCAGGAAAAGCCCGAGGCTATGATTTGTGGAAAAATATGAGGGCAAATTTTGGGGTACAACAGGGTTCAACCTCAGCTTGTACAACTTCAGACGGTCAAACAGCTTCTGTAGATGGTCAAGGTGTTCCTCCTCAGTTTGGGACCTTGCAATCATATCTTCGACGTATACTTCAATCTCATGATGGATCATGTCATGAAACAGAGCAACCATGGCACGTTGGTAGGTTGCCCCAGCATTCTTCAACCCAAAAGGCATGACCTTGTAGCAAAAGGTGCCCCACTGAGTAACAAAAGTGGTCTTCTCCATATATTCCGGAGCCATCTTGATCTGATTATAACCGGAGAAGCCGTCCATGAAGGAGAATACTTTATGCTAAGCAGTGTTGTCAACCAGAACGTCGATGTGAGGCAAAGGGAAATTATCCTTGGGGCTTGCCCTGTTCAAATCCCTGTAATCAACACACATTCGGACCTTACCATCTTTCTTCGGCACTGGAACCACGTTGGCAACCCACTGAGGGTAAGAAGTCACTGCTAGAAACCCGACATCAAATTGTTTCACAACCTCAGCTTTGATTTTCTCGGACATCTCTGGACGCATACGGCGGACTTTCTGTTTTACCGGAGGGCATTCTTCCTTGGTAGGCAAGTGATGAACCACAATGTCGGTATCCAACCCAGGCATGTCTTCGTAGGACCAGGCAAAGATTTCCACATAGTCATGCAACATCTGAATCAACCGCTGTTTCACACTGAGCTCTAGATTGGCACCAATCTTGACTTCCTTTCTGTCTGTCTCAGTACCCAGATTTACGGTTTCCACTGGCTCTTCATGCGGCTGAATGGCCCTCTCTTCCTGGAGTAAGTCTTGCAAGCTCACCAGGCACTTCACAATCATCTTCACCTTCATCTTCGGCTAAGTTGATCGGATTTTCGAAGTCATAACTAGCAGTAGCAGAGTCGTTACCAGTGAGATCCAGAGTGGATTGGAACCTGTATAGGTGAGTGTGTGTAAATATAGCTGTTTTGCAATTTATAATAAGGAAAGACAAGGAGCGTAAGATTTGAAATGCAAAAAACGTCCAATGCTTTTATTAATGATATATGGAAATGACAAAAAAGCCCTCACAAATGAAGCCACGGTGCCCCGGGTAAGACACCGGGCCATAAAGTTTCAAATTATTGTTCGTTACAAATTTAAAACAAAGGAGTTCATTACTGAGTGACAAAAGTAATAGGTACGAAGTCTTTCGCAGTCTAGTTGTTCGGTCCACCGTCGGTCGTTGGGTAGATCCAGCTGTTGAATTCAGATTCCTCCACGTCGTCTTCAATAGCATTCACTCCCGGGTTGGTGATGAACAGAGGAAGTCTTCCAATCCTTGCCTTACGCACAGCCTTCTGAGCTTCTGCAGTGAAACCCAAACCAAACTTTTCAGTCTTCGGAGTGAAATCAGGAAGTCGGCCCCAGTTTGTACACTCACCCTTCTCAATCACAGCCCGGGCATCCTTTAAGGAAGCCATCTTCAAAGCAGAGTCTTCTTCAGTTACAGTTTCTGCTGACGCCAGTGTCAGAGGAACCTCTTCAAAGTGCTGAAAGGTGGTCTCAATGAATTCCCCATCCATCTCTATATACCGGAACGAGTTAAGATGGCTGACCATATATTCTTCCTCCCCCTGAACTGTCACAATCTTCCCTCTGACCGGGTATTTCAATTTCTGATGTAGTGTGGAAGTCAAAGCTCCAGCCTTGTGGATCCAAGGACGACCCAGCAAACAGGAATAGGATGGTCGGATGTCCATCACATAGAATGTTGAATCAAAGACTTGCGAACCAACCCTGATTGGAATGTCAACTTCACCATGTACCATCCTCTTGGACCCGTCAAAGGCCCGGACAACAATGTTACTTGGCTTGAGCTCTAAACCCTCACAATCCAGCCTGTCTAGAGCTTTCTTGGGTAATACGTTCAACGAAGAACCAGTGTCTACCAGCACATGGGCAAGAGTAGTGCCCCTGCATTCAATGGAGACATGCAGGGCATCGTTATGGTTCTTCCCCTTAGCAGTCAGATCGGCGTCGGAGAAACCCAAACCATTGTCAGCAGTTAAGTTGGCCACACAATCTGTAAATTGATCAGAAGACGTTTCTTGTGGCACATGGGCCGTCTTCAGGAAGGAAATCAAGGCCTTGGCATGGGCTTCTGAACACAACAAAAGTGATAGCATAGAAATCTTTGATGGGGTGTGCCCCAGCTGCTCAACTACATTGAAATCACTCTTCTTGTTAATTTTGAGAATCTCTTCCATCTCTTGCTTGGAAGCTTCAACAGTGGTTGTCTTTGGTACCTCCGTCAGGGCAGGCACATCAGTAGCAATTCCTTTTCCCCGAGCGTCAGATGACTCGGCAGCAGGGGTAGAAATAGGAACTTGGTCAGGCAGGGAAGTAGGCACACTTGCAGGTGTGATGACAAGAGGTCTCTGAATAGCTGGTGGCGCAATATCAGGCGAGAAGAGCCTACCACTACGAGTAACTTTAGCAGGCCCGGTAATATTGCTGACGCCGGTACTAGTATCAAACTCTTGTTTTACTCCAAGAACATAAACATCTGCCCCATAGTGCCAAGGGACAGCTTTGTCGGATGTATAGGGGAGGGGCCCCGGAACAGTAATGATTATAGGCGCAATCTTCTGAGTAGACCTGATTTTGACAGGCTTCTTTGAGGGAGCCTTAGGAGAGTTATTGAAAATGGTAATAATGGACACTTCTTCAGTAGGGATAGCAGGAACAACAATCTTCTCGAACAAGATCTCTTTGTTATCCATCAGGTTTTGGACGCCTGACTTCAACAAAGGACAACCAGTAGGTGAAACAGAACATAGAAGGCAACCTTTACCACACCCCGGAAATAAACCGGCTAGCAACAGGTTCCTTTTGACAGTCAACAACGGAGTAACAATTTCATCCACAGAGGCTACATACAGGTCTTCTTCCACAACATTCGCTCCATGCTAGGGCATGGGAGCAATCACAACATTGGGCCTTTCGGGCGCCTCGAACTGTATCTCTTTAGCATCAATAAGGTCTTGAACCTTATTCCTCAGAGCCCAACAATCATCTGTAGAATGCCCCGGGCTGTCAGAGTGATAAGCACAGCGGGCGTTGGGGTTGTACTTTGGAGAGGTTGTGTTCACTAACTTCGGAGCTTCTTTGATAGTTACCAGATTGGTTGACAGTAGTTGTGGCAATATCTGAGACAGGGTCATACTGAGTCGAGTGTACTGCCTTTTGGGTCTCTCACCCCTTGGTTGGTTATATTGCTGAGGAGCAGCAGCAGGCTTTGAGATTACCACCACGTTGACAGCTTGGCGGCGTTCCGGTTTATTCTATTTCCTCGAACCATAAACAACACTAGATTCCTTCTTGAAGGGCTTCTTTTCAGTACTCGAGGAGGAACCTTTCTGTATCTTCCCCGACTTGATACCAGATTCTATCCTTTCACCAGTCAGAATGAGGTCTGTAAACCCTGCAGAAGAATTACCAATCAGATGGTTGAAGAACGGACCAGACAGGGTCCCCAAGAACATGTCAACAAGCTCCCGGTCAGTCAAAGGTGGTTGCACCCTGCCAGCCAGGTCTCTCCACTTTTGCGCGTACTCCTTAAAACCTTCACCCATCCCAAGTGACATACCCTGGAGTTGGGTACGTGTGGGAGCGAGGTCGGAATTGTACTGATACTTCTTATAAAATGCAGTAGCCAAGTCCTCCCAGTTTCGAATACTGGCTCCATCCAGCTGATAGAACCATTTGAGTTGAGCCCCTGAAAGGCTATCCTAGAAGTAATGGATCCATAGGTTCTTGTCTGTAGTGTAAGGTTGGATCTTCCTTACATATGATCTGAGATGCAGCTTAGGGCAGGAAGCCCCGTCGTACTTCGCAAAGGCAGGTGCCTTGAACTTGTGTGGGATCACCACCCTAGAAGATAAACCTAGATCTCAAAAATCCAGCCCCGGCACATGTTGAATCTCCATGGCACTTAAACGGTCCTCTAGTTGCTTGTACCTGTCTTCAGCAGGAGGGTACTGTTCATCATTGTAATCTGTCTCGTTGTCGGAGACCGCAGGACTAGGAACCCTTCCCCCTTGGGGACTATCCTTCCCTACAGAGGAAGTAGCCTGATCAGCCTCATTTTGCAGTGTATTCCCAAACCTCCGTCCAGTGTTGAATAGCACAGTCCTCTTCTTCTTTTTCTTCAAAAGCAGAGTCTTCATTCTTGTTGACCCTGGGCGAAGCTCATGACCAGCTCTTGAAACTGGGCGTTCTGGGCCTGGAGGGCCTTGATGGCTTGTTCGGTAGTAGGTTCGGGATTCATGATGATTGATGAAATAAACAGCGAAGAAGATTAAGCAACCTATAGAAAAAGAGTACCTGTTATGCATATGATGCATGGAATGCGTATGATTTATGTTTTCAAAGACAATCGGGATTCAACTTTGTAGACAAAAAGGAAACACACTTTATTAGATTCAAACTTTAAATTGTTCAACAATTTGCCCTTAGGCGTTAGAAGAATGAAAATACTGAAAAGGAAATAAAAGCTGTAAAGGAAACATCCAAAGTCCATCAGTGCTCCCATGGCCTCCTCTTCTCAGTACGGATATAGTCATTCAGGATCCGCTCGTTCTCCAACTGCTTTGTTAGCTTCTGGATCTTTTGTTCCTGTTCGTTGAACCTTTCCCGATAAGAATCCCGCTCTTCCTGTAGTTGTGCCCAAGACCTCTTTAGTGTATCAACATCAGTGGGTATCTGAGGAGGGAGGACAGTTGGAGGAACCCCGTCTCTATCAGGAAATTCAAGAATAATAGGACTGACAGCTTCATATGGCATACCTAACTTCTGAGCGCGGATACGGACCCATCTGTAGTAGGATTCCATTGGTAGAGAAGTCTTTGGTCCCAACTCATGTGGGTTAGCTTTGTGAATTCTGTCCCAAGCCTTGATGAATCTACGGCGCAGCTCGTCACTATCTACCTGAAACTCAAAACTGATGTGAGGTACCAACATCTCATGAGGTCCTGCTCTTCTGGCTCTTCCAAACTGACAGAGAGCTAAACACGGGTTATAAGAGATTCCTCCCTGGGTACCAATCAAAGGAACATTAGGATATTCTCCGCAACGATCAATAACAGCTACCTCATCCAAACCTCTGAGAGTCCAAATGATGTCATTATCAGTGAGAGACATTAACCTATGAGCCCAGCCTCTTCTTTCTTTGTTCTACAGCAGGAACTTAGGGAGGTGCAAAATAAACCACCTCACTAACAAAGGAGCACAACACCACAAAGTTCCCCGTCTTCGGGCAGTACGAGCATAGAGTTGTTGCAGGATATCACCCAAGAGAGTGGGCACAGGGTTCCGAGACATGAAGATCCTTATGGAATTGATATTGACAAAGTTATCAGGATTTGGAAGCAGAACCAGACCATAGATTAAGAGAGCCAAAATGTCTTTGTACGCCCTGAAGTCTAAGTCATTCCAGAAACTGTTAGCTTTACCAATCAGAAACTTAGCTAAAAAGCCCTTAACTCCGCTTCTAGTCACCCAGTTATCCATTACCTCCTTGTTGGTCAAAGGAAGGGCTGCAGCAATCTCCTCAAGCCTAAGAGTCTTTTCCCAACCAGTGAATGGAGTTTGTTCCAAAACAGGGATACCAAGTAAATCAGAGAATTCTTCCAGGGTAGGGACCAGCTGGAAGTCTTGAAAGGTGAAGCAATGGTACAGGGGATCATAAAACTGGGTCAGAACACTCATCAGTTGTTGGTCCCACTTTGCAGTGACTAAACCGAGAAGAGAACCATGCCTCTGGATGAAGGAAGTAGTATTTGGAATTCTGTCAACCAATTCTTTAAGAAAATCAGGTGGGTGAACAAAATTGAGCCGGATAGTATTCCTTCGCACAGGCATCATGATGTCCTACAAAACAGAGCAAAGATGAAACCCTCTTGTCTTTGAAACGGTTCAGTCCTTATGCAGGATGCATGCAATGGTATGATGGTATGATGTTATGATAAAGCACACCATAAGTATTCACACAGGCAAACATGATAAGGCACACAAGTCACACAAGGCAGCCCTTAGAGTTTAGGCCAGCATGAAGTTTAGGTACTACCCTCTTTCAGTTTCGTTGGTTAAAACCTGTCCTATCAAAAGTAACCGGGTTCTAGAGGATCTCAATATCATCGACTACCCTCAATCGGTCATAACTCAAGCATCGCAATATTTTCTTGCGGCCAGAACCATCGCGAGAGTTTAGCCTCAATGAGTGTAGCTTACTGCTACTGTTCTATGGCCAAGTTGGGTCAATTTAGGGTTCTAAGGTCGGTTGGTGCTTAATGACTCTTTAGAAGACCCATATTCTCCTTGTTGCGACACAAGGGATATCGGTACAGACCAAGGTGTCACACCAATGTAGCTACTGCTTCACCCGTGTCTGTCTACGTCGGACAGGTCCCTCACAGTTTATTGCTACCTAAAGGGTATTCCCCAGATCCGGGTTAGGATCTATGAAACTCCAATACAAGCCCACAAATATAAAAGAAATCAAGACATACAATTGAAAACATAGAATGATCTAATCCTAAGGTACACCTCACTTACAAATGTATTCCCCAGCAGAGTCGCCAGTTCTGTGATCGGCGGAAATAGAACTGACTGTTTTAAAGCTAGTTCGTGAAATGTCGCGGTAAGCAAGAGTCGCCACCGTCTTTTATGTTCTCCAACAAGGAAAGGACAAAAGCACAGCAAAATTCCTTTTCGAGATGTTTCTCGGTTCGGGAGGTAGATTTATAGGAAGGGAAGGTGTTAGCACCCTTTCTATCCGTGGTTATCCACGGGCTCTTAGGTACTTGCTCACTATGTTTTCAAAAATTGTTTGCTTTTCAAGTGTTTGTGGGTTTTGAAAAAGTTTAGTTTGAAAAACTTCTAAGTAACTCTTGTATCAATCCTCAAGAGTGTATGAAGCATTTGTTTGAAAACTTTTTGAAAGTGTGAGTGCGAAAAGTTTTTTTTTTTGTTTTTGAAAGAGCAAGTACCCAGGAGAAATCTACCTACTCTAAGGAATTAGGCTGTGTAAGAGTCCTTTAGACAGTACTATCCCACTATTGAGAAGTAGGTAGCACCGTCATTGGAGTTATTCAGGTCAATTCGATTATTAAGGACATGTGTGGTCACCAAAGCAATAGTAGGATGCCTTAGCGGTAATCCTAATGTCCTAGATCCTTTTTATCCGAGGCAACCATTTCGAGGCAACTGGATCTTTAGATAGGAGGGCGACCTCTAAAACACCCTATACTTGACGACCACGTTCGAGGAAACCAGTGAGGCGTACCCTAGGAGTGGCATGTGCATATGTGTTGTTTCAGTTTATATTTATCTTGTACATGTTATTTGTGAGCTACGGATTGATTTTATTTTTCATACAAGTCTTTCATGCATTTTTAACAGTTAAGAGTGCAGAAAATAAATTGCGGAAAGGTAAATCTACGCTATTACAAGGCGCGGGTATATACATCGCCAAAAACAAAACTCGTTTGGAAAATAAATGCGAGAAAAGTAAATAAAGCGATAAAAGCCTAATTAACTATTACATTTCCGAAGCAGATACATAAATATAATGAATTAAAATAAATATGCGCGCGAAAGATTGAATCGGGACGTCCTTAGGGTTTTGACCCTTTTGAGAAAAGAAAGCAATTTTATTCCTTTTTTGCAATTAAAATTAAATATTAAACCTAATAACTAATTAATTAATTAATTAAAAGAAAAAGTATTTTTGTGGTTTTATGTTTTTTTAATGAAATAAAATAAAAATAAATTAAAAGTCAAAAGAAAAAAACCTAAGTCTAATTCATTTTATTTATTGTAAAAGGAAATTAAAATTACCTAATTAAACTAAATCAATTTATTAGTGTTTTATTTACAAAAATAATTAATAGTGAATAACAAAAATATTTACATTTTTTGTGTTCTGAATTTTTATTGTGAAAAATTAATTATGTTAATTTTAATGATAAGAATAATAATTAGAAAAATAGTTAAATAAAATAAAAGAGAAAATAGAAAACAAAAAAAAAGAAAAAAGAATGGACCAGGGGGGTTGATGGACCCATTAGGAGGTGAGTTTGCAGATTTCAGGTCCACTAAGCTTAGGCCTGCGTTGACTTCTGGAATTGTCTGCGTGTGCATTGACCAGGTAGCATGGTGTTCCTCTTCTTTTGGCCTTTGGATTGCCGTTTAAGGACACATGGCACTGGGGATGTAGGAGTCCATGGTGGGACGCTCTGGATAGCCTGCTAGGAGCACATTATGAAAAATAACATAGAGTTTTTGGGGGACCTGGGAATCGAACCCAGGTCCCAATGATGAATGTCCAGCGCACCAACCACTACTCCACTCGCCTGCGTTTGATATTATAGTGGCCATTGAAAATAATATATAAAAACAAAACATATGATGTACAACAAAACAAACGCGCGCATTTTTTTAATGTTCCAATGGCATGCTTACACGTCTCGTCTTCTTCACCTGGCCTGTAAAAAAAAGATTAGATAGCGGTGGTTTTTAACCCCCACAACCTGCATCCACAGAAAATAGTGAATAGGCGTACGTTAAACATAAATTGTTCGCGACATGTCCATTGAATTCGTCTGGTTTCAACGAGTTTAACCATGGGTCTTAGAAGGCTTAATTTTTCCTATGCTGAAAAGCCCTAATCTGAGAACTCAAAAAACCTAAAAATCGTTAATGGCAATTCATAATTCCGTGCATGATAATCCAATTAGTCAATACCAATAGCTTTGTATGGATGCAAGCAATACAAAATAAGCCATAAATTACATCAAATGCTCATGAATCGTGAGTTTCAAATCTGAAAAATATTGACAAACCGTGATTCTGTTTGGTGTGATTTCTCAAGCTTCAGCCCTTGATTTTGATTCCAAAAGATTCCTGAGAGTTCCTGCAAGGTGTTAGAAACAAGAAAAGGATTTGAATCACGTTGGAAAGTGGAATTCAGTTTTCAAATTTTCTTTGATTTTTTTGGAATTGGTTTATGGCTTCTTGCAGCAGCTTGCACGTTAACAGCATTAGGGTTGGCTTCAGTATATGTAGTAGAATGGAATTAGGGTACAATCTTGGTCAAAGATCCATGGAATAAAGTTTTCAATATTTGATTTTCAATCAAATATTTTTCAATCTTTTTGATTGAAAAACTTTGCCAAATTGGGATATTTTTGTCCCCTTAATTGATACACGAATTTGCCAGCTCTTGTTGACCACTTTTGCTTCACAAAAAGATTGAGAAATTATATCTTGGAATTTCCTACATTTTAAATCAATTAAATGAATTAATATTAATAAAAAATCCAATTAATTAATAGAAAATAAGAAAATAAATTAATTTAAGCTTAATGGGTCGTGCATAGGCTTTGGACCAAGATTCAAGAAGAAATTTGATGCCCATTAGCAAAAATGATGTGTTTTGCGCAAAGTTGACTTTTGCAAGTTCACAAAAATTTCCCAACTTCTCCAATGCACATCTTGCTCAATTTTGATCATATGAACATGTTCTTGGACATTTTGGAAAGGTCTTGAAGTCCTATAACCAATGCCTTTGGTCCCATGTCATTTTGATTTACCAATCTCAAGTTATGGTCTTTGACTTAAAGTGCATTTTTGTTGACTTTTGAAATTGACCTATAATGTAGAAATTGATAACTTTTTGTAAGAGCATTTCTTGGACTTGGAATGTGAATATGAGTTGTAGGAAATGTCATCCCCTTCAAAATGAGCATTGGATTGGATTTTTCTGATGAACCATGAAAAAGTTATGCCCTGGTCAAGTTACAATTGACTTTTCAGCTGTCCCAAAATAGTAACTTTTGCATCTTTGATGATTTTTGAGCCCTGCTTGTGGAATCATGATCAAGACTTGATCAAATGATGATTGTGGCTTCAAAATAAGATTTTGACCAAAAAATTTGACTTTTGACTGCCAAATGACCATTTTACCCCTTCAGTTGACTATGAACCAAATAGGGCTTTTGACTGTGCAACTTGCCTCTGTGAGTCTTGAGACTTGACATGTAGATGCTTGACAATGTGTATGGACTATAGGACTTGATTGAGCCATTGAAAACCTCAAATTCATTGAAGGAACCAAAACCCTAATTTTGACTTCCTTAGGAGGCATTTGGACTGTGCAATCTTTGAGAAGTCTTGAACCATTTGAAGATGATTCTTGACAAGCTTTGAAGAATATGGGAGGGCAAATTTTGGGGTACAACATGTATGTACAGAAGTTCTGATGGAATCAGCATCAGCATCATCAGAAGCATCAGAAGATCAGTAATATGTCAGCATCAGAAGATCAGTAACATATGCTACACGCTGAAGCTACCAGACCATACGCTGAAGCTTAATGACCAGAATCTGCACATAACATATACACTCTGACTCTGATCAAAGATCTCTTCCAAGTCATCAGCACTCTAAAGCGTTATCACAAGCTAAAGCAAAGAACACTCTGAAGCGCTACCATAAGCAAAGAAGACTCTGAAGCGTTACTATGTATTCAAGACAGAATTAATTACCAACAACTTTATTCAGACAAGATCTTCTCAAAAAGGAAAGTGCGTTATCAGCATTAAAATGGTTTTATGGTCAACGTATCTCTTCCTTGGCTATTTAAACAAGTATGTGTGAGAAAAAGACAACGCCTATCACATACGCATGCACTCATCATTTTGCTAAGCCTTCAAACCACGCTTACTCAAACGTATTAGCAATTCAGTTTTCACTCCAAGCTTAAATTGTGTATTATCATAGTTGTGATATACTGTTTTATTAGAAAACATTAAACACATTATTGTTCAATTATTTGTAAAGAGATTTCCTTGAGATAAATCGGTTTGTGGTTATACTCAAGAAGGCTTTAACAGTTGTTAAATTAGCTATGTAATCCTTTGAATATAGTGGATTAAGACCTCGTTGGAGAGAGGCGAAATCACCTTGACGGGTGGACTGGAGTAGTTTGAGATCAAACGAACCAGGATAAAAATACAGTGTTGTCTAAGCATTTGATTTAAGTTTTACAATTCAACCCCCTTCTTGTGTTTTTCACATCTTCAATTGGCATCAAAACGCCTGGTTCTGAGCTTATAACACTTAACCGTGTCAGTACAAGATCCAGCGGCAGAAAAACACAATGGCAGGACCAAATCAAAACATCAGCAATGACAACAATGAAGAAAGAGACAGATTCAGTGGCAAACCTCCAGTCTTTGATGGAGAGAACTTTGAATACTGGAAAGACAGAATTGAGAGTTTCATTCTGGACCATGATGTTGATCTATGGGACATGGTAACTGACGGATACACGCACCCAGTGGATGGAAGTGGTCAGAAGATTGACAGGAAAACAATGTCTGATAAGCAAAAGCGTGAGTTCATAAATCATCACAAGGCCAGAACAATTCTTCTCAGCGCCATCTCTTATTCAGAATATGAGAAGATATCAAACAGAGACACAACAAAGAATATGTTTGACTCTCTGAGAATGACGCATGAAGGCAACATTCAAGTCAAAGAAACCAAATCCCTTGCACTCATTCAGAAGTATGAGGCATTCAAGATGGAAGAGAGTGAATCAATAGAAACTATGTTTTCAAGATTTCAAATTCTTGTTGCTGGTCTAAAAGTTCTTGACAAAGGGTATTCTACTGCTGATCATGTTAAGAAGATCATCGGAAGCTTGCCAAAACAATGGAGGCCAATGGTCACAGCGCTTAAGCTAGCCAAGGATCTCAACAAAATCTCTCTGGAGGAACTTGTCAGCTCCCTCAGAAGTCACGAGATAGAGCTAGAAGAAGATGAACCTCAAAAGCAAGGTAAGCCATTAGCTTTAAAATCTAACAGAAAATCTGACTCCAAAGTGTTACAGGTTGTGGAAGAAACCTCTGATGGGTCCTCATCAGAAGAAGATGAACTATCTCTCCTCTCCAGAAGGGTGAACCAATTGTGGAAGCAGAGGTAAAGGAAGTTTAGGAATCCCAGAAGATCAGAGAATCAGAATGAATCTTTCTCCAGATACAGAAGGTCATAATCCTCCTCTAGACACAAGATCTGAAGGTTCTTCAGGAAACAGAAAGCCAAACAATAAAGACATCATATGCTATGAATGTAATGAGCAAGGGCACTACAAAAGTGATTGCCCAAAGCTTCAGAAGGAAAAGCCCAAAAAGAAGTTTGGCAAGGAAAATAAGAAAAGTCTCATGGCTACATGGGATGATTCCGACACATCTGAAACTGACTCAGAATCAAATGATGAAAGAGCAAACATAGCTCTCATGGCAAACATAACAGAAGACAGTGAAGCTTCTGAGTCAGACTCTGAATCAGATACAGAAGAGTTATTCCCTGACTTTGCTATAAATTTTACTAAGGCTGAACTAGCTGAAAGCCTCAATTAAATTCTGGAAAGATATCAGCAGATCAGAGTCAAATTCAGAAACCTGAAAAGGAATCTTGCTTCTGACTCTGATAAGACTGAGAGTCTCAAATTGGAGAATTCTGAGTTAAAAGATAAAATTTCAAAATTAGAAAACCAATTGCAAAACTCTCAGAAGGAAACAATCCCTGAAACTCCCAGCAATACTGATGAGATCATCAAGGAGTATGATCACAGCTTTCAGAAGTTTCTAGCTAAAAACTAGACAGAAGCAAAATGGCTTCAATGATCTATGGAGTTAACAGAAATGGCAGAAAAGGGATAGGATATCAAGGTAAGGTACCTACACCAAAAAATGCCATGGATTTAGTTATAAAACGTACTCCACTTGATTCACGCTTTATATATGGGCACACACATGACATAAAATATACTAGTAGTGATTATTCTGTCAAACCAAAATTCAACCAGAGTTTTGGTAAAACTAACAAATCAGGACCCAAGAAAATATGGGTACCTAAGGATAAAATAATACATGTGGCAGATATCTTTAGCAGCAAAGCAAAAACACCAATCATGGTACCTGGACTCTGGCTGCTCACGACACATGACGGGAAGAAGGCATATGTTCCAAAGCCTGGAACTTAAGCCTGGAGGCCACGTAGGCTTTGGAGGCAATCAGAGAGGAAATATCATTGGCTCTGGAACAGTAGGTAATGGAAATCTTCCCTCTATAAGTAATGTTTTACTAGTTTATGGATTAATGCATAATTTGTTATCCATAAGTCAATTAAGTGATAACGGTTATGATATAATCTTTAATCAAAATTCATGCAAAGCTGTTAGTCAGAAAGATGGGACTATCCTATTTAATGGAAAGAGGAAAAACAACATTTATAAAATAAAACTTTCCGAACTAAAAAGTCAGAATGTAAAATGTCTATTGTCTGTTAACAACGAGCAATGGATCTGGCACAGAAGATTGGGACATGTTAGTATGAGAAGAATATCTCAGATTAACAAACTCAATCTGGTCAGAGGACTTCCTAACCTGAAGTTCAATTCAGATGCTCTGTGTGAAGCATGTCAGAAAGGCAAGTTTGCAAAACCAGCTTTCAAATCCAAAAACATTGTTTCCACCTCCAAGCCATTAGAACAAGAAATATGGGTTAGTAATCGTAGATGACTATAGCAGATGGACATGGGTAAAGTTCTTAAGACACAAGGACGAGTCACACTCTGTGTTTGTCACCTTCTGCAACCAAGTTCAAAATGAAAAGGATCTTAGAATCATCAAAGTTAGAAGTGATCATGGTGGAGAATTTGAAAACAAATATTTTGAGTCATTCTTTAATGACAAAGGCATTCTGCATGATTTCTCTTGTCCTAGAACTCCCCAGCAAAATGGAGTTGTAGAACGAAAGAACAGAACATTGCAAGAAATGGCCAGAACCATGATCAACGAGACTAACGTTGCTAAGATCTTCTGGGCAGAGGAAATAAACACAGCGTGTTACATTCAGAATAGAATCTCCGTAAGACCTATTCTGGAAAAGACTCCATATGAATTGTGGAAGAACAGAAAGCCCAACATTTCCTATTTTCACCCATTTGGTTGTACATGTTTTATTCTGAATACAAAAAATTATTTGAACAAGTTTGACTCTAAAGCAAAAAGTGTATTATGTTAGGATATTTTGAATGCTCAAGAGGGTACAGAGTATACAATACAGAAACACAGATTGTGGAAGAGTCAATCAGTGTTAGTTTTGATGATAAGCTTGACTCTCAAAAGTCAAAGCAGAATGAATTCCTTGCAGGTATGGAAGTTGAACTCATAGGTACTAAAGACAAGTCATCAGAAGCTCTCAACAGAGACACTCCCTCAACATCAGAAAGAAGCACTACAAGCAATCCAGCACCTTCTGTTGATCAACTCTAGAAAAGACTATCCAGAAGCAGCATGGATCACCCAGAAGAAACAATCTTAGGAAGAAAGGAAGATCCAATCAGAACAAGATCTAGCTTCAGAAATTCTGAAGAATCCCTCATGGGACTGGTTTCTCTAATTGAACCAACAACAATTGATGAAGCACTTCTGGACAATGACTGGATTCTAGCAATGCAAGAAGAGCTAAATCAATTCACAAGAAATGACGTATGGGATCTAGTTCCTAAACCAAAAGGATTCAACGTCATTGGAACAAAATGGGTGTTCAGAAACAAACTGAATTAACAAGGTGAAGTCATCAGAAACAAAGCACAACTGGTAGCACAAGGTTATAGTCAGCAAGATGGGATAGACTATACAGAAACCTTTGCTCCAGTCGCCAGGTTAGAATCTATCAGACTCGTAATTTCATTTGCTGTTAATAGAGGCATCACTCTGTATCAGATGGATGTCAAGAGTGCATTCTTAAATGGCTATATAGAAGAAGAGGTATATGTGCACCAACCCCCTGGTTTTGAAAGTTCCAAAAATCCAGAATATGTTTTCAAACTAAAGAAGTCACTCTATGGTCTGAAACAAGCTCCCAGAGCTTGGTATGAAAGACTAAGTAACTTCCTGTTAGAAAAGGAATTCACCAGAGGGAAAGTGGACACAACCTTATTCTGTAAGACAATTAAGAATGACATTTTTGTATGTCATATTTATGTTAATGACATCATATTTGGATCTACTAAACCCTCTCTGGGAAGAAAGTTTGCTAAGTGTATGCAGGCAGAATTTGAGATGAGCCTAATGGGGGAACTAAAATTCTTTCTGGGCATTCAAATTAATCAAACCCCAGAAGGAACTTACATTCATCAGAGCAAATATGTCAGAGAACTTCTGAAGAAATTTGATCTCTCAGAATGTAAGTCATCAAAGATTCCAATGCATCCCACGTGCATTCTGGAAAGAGAAGAGGTAAGTTAAAAGGTAGAACAGAAGGTCTACAGAGGTATGATTGGTTCTCTTCTCTATCTGACGGCTTCAAGGCCTGACATTTTATTCAGTGTTTGCATTTGTGCTAGATTCCAATCAGATCCTAGATAATCTCACTTAACAGCAGTTAAGCGAATTTTCAAGTATCTGAAAGGTACTACTAATCTGGGTTTGTTTTATAGAAAATCAAGTAATTACAGCTTAATAGGATACTGTGATGCTGATTTCGCTAGAGACAGAGTAGAACGTAAAAGCACTTCTGGAAGCTCCCAGTTTCTGGGAGAAAATCTGATCTCATGGTCCAGCAAAAGATAATCCACAATTGCTCTATCAATAGCAGAAGCTGAATACATAGCAGCAGCTGGATGCAGTACACAAATGCTCTGGATGAAAAGTCAACTTGAGGACTTCCAGATATTTGAGAGTAACATTCCTATCCTCTGTGACAATACTTCTGCTATTTGTCTCAGTAAAAATCCTATTTTGCATTCTAGGGCTAAGCATATAGAAATAAAACATCATTTTATTAGGGACTATATTCAGAAAGGGATTTTAAATTTTAAATTTATTAACACAGACCATCAATGGGCTTATATCTTTACAAAACCTCTTTCTGAAGATAGGTTCAACTTCATTCTGAAACATCTCAGCATGAAGCTCTGCCCAGAATAAAATTGTTTTGATTCCATATCTTAACCTTCAGAACTTTGTTTATTTTTTTGTGAACTACTGGTCAATCTTTCTTCAGATCTTTAGAAGTACAGATTGTATCAGAATCTATCCATGAAGATCTGAGCGCTTCATTTCAAGGATAGAAATGTGTTGTTCACTCAAGCAAACAAGTGTCATCCAGTCATCAGCTATTTTCTGAGGCTGAACACGCGTTCACATTTCTGAAAAGGCAAACACGCTGATTGGATGCATTGAGACACATGTCATGGGTAACCGTTCCAATATCTTTCTGAATCCCCTAAAATCAGATATCATTAAATGCTAATAATCATTACAATTAATTTCTCTCTCTCTTTCCGTTTATGTTTTCAAAATTGTTTAGAAATCTATTTAAACACATTTCTCACCATTAACACACTTTTACCTTCACTTTCATTTTCTCTCAAACTTACTGATTTCAGTTTTCATACTTTCTCAAAACCCTTTCAATTTCTTCAATACCTTCGTGTGAACATGGCTTCTTCCAGCATTCCTACTTCAAGTTCCCAGAAAACAGATTCCTCTGAACAATACGAAGAACCCTACAAAATGCTTCTCACACCAATC
This sequence comes from Vicia faba, assembly GCA_948472305.1. NCBI lineage: Eukaryota > Viridiplantae > Streptophyta > Magnoliopsida > Fabales > Fabaceae > Vicia > Vicia faba. Next base: position 1,357,797,531 of record OX451740.1, read on the forward strand.
AAAAATCTCGAGGTTCTGTCAGAATTGATCGTGGATTTCAACAGTCTTTAAGAGAATGGGTTTAATCTCTCTGAAGAGGTTAAGGCTCAAGGCTGGGAAAAATACTTTGACAGACTGGTGGGTCCAACATTCCCAATTCTGGTAAAGGAATTTTGGATTCATGCTTCATCTTCCAACCATCAAGTTACTTCATACATTATGGGGAAGAAGATTGTTATTACTGAGGACCTCATTGCAAGATTAATAGGCTACAGTGGTGGTGGTGTTCGTTGCATTGACATGGCTGAAAGATGCGCTGATGTTTCCCTAATTGCAAGAGAAATCTTCACTCTGGGGCTTCCCTCCAGCAAGATAAGGGATTTAAAAGACCATCACAGAATATGGGCCAAGATCATTCTGGGATGCATAAACCACAGGAAGCCTACCAGCTCTCCTGACTACATCAATATTGATCAGCAATTTCTGATCTATTTCATCTCTCAGAAGGTCAAGGTAAATCTGGATCATCTGCTGTTTAATCATCTCAGGACAAGTGTTAAAGAAACAAGAGAAGAGGAGCGCACAAAAAGGGATTGGATACCCTTAGGAAGACTTATATCAGATATTCTAACAGAGAATAAGCTGATTGATCATCTTACAGAGGCTCCGGAAATCAGCTCTTTGGAAGCTACTGTTGGCAAACATTTGAATACAAAGAATCTGAAAAAGATGAAGTTGATTGAGAACATCAAGAAGGAACCCAACGTCACTCCTTTTGCAGCAATCTCCAGTAGAAGAGTCCCTCTGGATAACTTCCCTCTGTTCTCAGAAATTGATTCTAAACCAGATATAATAGTCAGATATCTGGATGCTTGCAAGGCTGATGGTACAACACCAAATCTGAATATTCAAGATCTGCAGCAGAAGGCTCCAGAAGTTGTGCTGAAGAAAACCAAGAAAAGGAAAGTTGTAGCAGAAGGATCATCTCAGTAGACTCCTAAAAAGCGAGGTAATCTTTCTTCTGTACCTGTTTTAGATTCAATTGTTGTATCAACATCTATCCCAATTTCCACTCAATCTGAAAACCCCACACCACAATTTTTTGATGACTTTGACATTGACTTTGACCCCTTTGAATCATTAACTCTTAGAAGATCTCGCTCCCAACCTCAAAATCCAAACATTGATGCAACCCAACAAGAACTTGCAAAAGTTCTTTCTGATATAGACCAACACACTTCTGCTCCCATACCAGAAAATCCAAATCCTGAAACTACCACAGAACCACAACCAGAAATTCCCCTCTCTCCAGAACCATAAATCCCACTACCTTCATCTCCTCAACCAGAAATTAATCCACCTTCTCCATAACCTGAACCATCTCACCCAGAAGTTCAAACTTCTGAGGCTCAACCTTCTGAATCCCCTGAACCAGAACATCATAACGACCAATCAAACCAAACTGTTGATTCGGATACCATTCCCATTCCTGGAATCACAGAACCTCTGGCCATTCATATGCCCTTTGGCACCATTGTGAATTTTCCCCAACTTCCCTCTTCACCAGAATTAACTCCACCAAATTCCCCATTAAGTCCAATCATAATTCCTGGCTCTCCCACTCCCTCACCAAAGAACAATCCAGAAGACAACATCAAGACTGTCATTGACTTAACAGTTTTTGAACGTCTTGCTGCCATCAACCATAAAACAGCTATCCCAAAACCAAAACATCCAAATGTTGGTACCAGCTTATTGTCATTTGAAACAGAAGTACAAAAGTGGATCACTTCTCTGAAATAAGCTAGTCTTGAGTTGGTTGATCCTGCTGCATCAGACTACCTTTGGACTAAGTTCAGAAGATGGGTATGCTCTGAAACTTTTAAGTTGCAAGAATAGAGCTACGGACAAGCTCAACAGAACTTCAACAATCTGCTGAAAGAAATTGAAGGTCCAGTTCTGAGCAAGCTGCTTAAGGAAGAAGTTCTCCCTCTAGAAATTTCTCCATGGTCTGAACATCGTCCAGCATCCAAAGTTCAATCTGATACTCAAGAGTAGATGGTTCCTGCTGAAACACTGGGTCAAGAAGAAGATATTGCAGAAAGCTCTGATAAGCATCCTGTTTCTGAAGATCCTCAAGCTTCCTCCCTTGACAGGCAGACTCTAGAAGACTTGAAAAGATCTGATATGCTGATGAAAGAGAGAATGGATAAGCAGGACAACAAAATTGATGCAATAGCAAGCATGTTAACCCAACAACAGGAAACCAACACCCAGATCAAGAGCATGTTGGAGGCCCTGTTCACGCGTCTACCTCCTTCTTCTTAGAAATTTCCTTGTTTTCTTTTAAACCTTTTATCTGTAATATTTTACATTGTCTTGAACTTATCATTGCTTCTGATTTTTCAATATAAATGCATTTTGGCTCTGATTATTTGTTCTTTTTGATAACTGACAAAAAGGGGGAGAAAGAATACTATTTTTCAATAACGGATTACTGAGACATAAGTCTCAAACATTCTGATCTATTTAAAATTTTCTCTTCTGAAAAGCTTGAACAGGTACAAAACTCTGAGGAAAGATACAGTAAAGTTCTGATGCTCAAAGACTCATGGAATTATAGGGAAGTAATCAACTCAGGGGGAGTTTTCTCTTCTTAGCTCTGATACCTTTTATTCTTTATTTTTAATTGAAAAAATCTGGTTTTTGTCATCATCGAAAAGGGGGAGATTGTTAGAACATAGTTTGATTATACAACCCTTAATTAGAGTTTTGATGATAACAAAATACAAAGAATAAATAAATTGTAAGATTTTTATATAAGACAAATATGCTTCTTAAATTATGTTCTGTATGTACAGAAGTTCTGATGGAATCAGCATCAGCATCATCAGAAGCATCAGAAGATCAGTAATATGTCAGCATCAGAAGATCAGTAACATATGCTACACGCTGAAGCTACCAGACCATACGCTGAAGCTTGATGACCAGAATCTACGCATAACATATACACTCTGACTCTGATCAAAGATCTCTTCCAAGTCATTAGCACTCTGAAGCGTTATCACAAGCTAAAGCAAAGAACACTCTGAAGCGCTACCATAAGCAAAGAAGACTCTGAAGCGTTACTATGTATTCAAGACAGAATTAATTACCAACGGCTTTATTCAGACAAGATCTTCTCAAAAAGGAAAGTGCGTTATCAGCATTAAAATGGTTTTATGGTCAACGTATCTCTTCCTTGGCTATTTAAACAAGTCTGTGTGAGAAAAAGACAATGCCTATCACATACGCAGGCACTCATCATTTTGCTAAGCCTTCAAACCACACTTACTCAAATGCATTAGCAATTCAGTTTTCACTCCAAGCTTAAATTATGTATTATCACAGTTGTGATATACTGTTTTATTAGAAAACATTAAACACATTATTGTTCAATTATTTGTAAAGAGATTTCCTTGAGATAAACTGGTTTGTGGTTATACTCAAGAAGGCTTTAACAGTTATTAAAGTAGCTGTGTAATCCTTTGAATATAGTGGATTAAGACCTCGTTGGAGAGAGGCGAAATCACCTTGACGGGTGGACTGGAGTAGTTTGAGATCAAACGAACCAGGATAAAAATACAGTGTTGTCTAAGCATTTGATTTAAGTTTTACAATTCAACCCCCCTTCTTGTGTTTTTCACATCTTCAATAATTGCTTGGCTCACAGTAATTACACAACTACAAAATGCCTTATTGATCTTCTTTCAAAACCCTGCCCACCATTAGGATTCGTGAGAAATACATATGCAGTCTATTCTTCATTTTGGGCTTCCATAAAAATAGATAGGGTTAACCAAAGTTAACCTAAAGACTTGGTTTTGGGCTTTCATCATAACAGATTAGGGTTAAGCAAGGTTAACCTAATATCGACGTGAGCATCTGATCCAGTCAATATACTTCAACTCAGAATAGCACACCAGATTCCTGAAAATTCTCAGGAACAATAAATCTGCACAACAACTTGATCAATACAGGATGTCTTAACATTGGTTATGACATCATGTATCCTGCTCACTGATTTTGGTAGAATTCAGTACATATGATCATAGCTTAATCATCATGATATTCACTCATACTGAGTTGTTCATGTAGAACATTCCTTCTGCAGAATTTGTCTTTATCCCAGAATGTTATGACATTATTCATGACATTCGCAAATCTGGTTTTACCAAAAATTAATGCCAACAAGCAAACACTTACAACCTTTGCCTTGGTATTACAAAGCAGACCAGACGTGCGCCTTTCATCAGGGAGAACCAGGGCATAGTGTTGAAAATTGTTATCCTTTGAGGACTGAAGTGCAAAGGTTAGTGAAGTCTAGAATTTTTCTTTTAAAGACATGGGGCCTAACGTGAAAGACAATCCTCTACCCAAGCACGGGGGAGTGAATGCTGTGAATATGGTGGCCTGTTGTCCAGGTAACTTCAGGATTTTTGACATTAATTTGGTTAGAGGGGATTTAGTAAAGATGCATGCAGACCTATGTGAATTCAGTTATTATACGCATGACCATGCCGGTTGTGCTGTTTGCAGTACAGATATACATGGTTGCGAGAAAATAAAGGCTGATTTATAGGAGATGATGGATAAAGGTTTAATCCATATAATCAGGCCTAGGGCAGAATATGAAGAGGAAGTGAATATGGTTTCTAGATTTCCGGGTGAATTCAGAATTTTTGAAGTAGAACATTTGAATGAAGATCTCGTACAGTTGCATGCCACTTTCTGCCGTATTGCTGGACAGGTGGAACACCAATACATGTCTTTCTTAGTTTGCCGTCGAGACCCCCGAGGATGTTCTATTATGAAGGAGGGCGTTCAATTGTTGTTAAACAATGGGACTATTAAGATCACAGGACAGAGAGATGATTATCACGAGATTGATATGGTTGAAGTTTGTTTGATGGAAGAAGAGTCAGAGGAAGAGTATGCCTCCGCGGATGAGTATTTCTCTTTAGACGAAGATTTGTTTGCCGGAAATGACCTTTTAAGGGATGATTGTGTTGAGGAAGGTGTAAATGTCATTGTACCGTGTTTTGGTGCACCCGCTCATCTGGAGGTGGAGTACTGTAGCAAACTAGTTGTTACCCCATCGGTAATTAGTCTGCCAGGTCTTGTTCCCTATAAATCAGATAAGGTTGTGCCTTACAAATACAACGCTACAATCTTGGAAGATGGGGTGGAGGTTCCCATCAAACCAATGCTAGATGTTGGAAATATAGCTGATAATAGCAGGGTGACCCGTAGTGGTCGTGTGTTTGCACCGATTATTCGAAAAGATGTTGTTGCTGGAAAGAAAATTGCTAAGAATGATGAGCCTAAGAAGGCTGCAGGAGAGACCAGTGGAGCCACATTGGAGAAATAAGTGGATGATATCTTAAAGATAATTAAGATGAGCGACTACAAAATTGTAGATCAGCTATTGCAAACTCCTTCAAAGATATCCATCATGGAATTACTGATGAATTCCTCCGCTCATAGGGAATCACTAATGAGAGTACTAGACCAAGCTTTTGTAGAGAATGACATGTCGTTGGATCAATTCAGCAGCGTAATTGGAAACATTACATCATGTAACAACTTGAGTTTCTACGATGATGAGTTACCAGATGAAGGGAGGAATCATAACCTGGCCCTCCACATATCCATGAACTGCAAGAATGACTCGCTATCTAATGTGCTAATTGATAACGGATCCACGTTGAATGTTATACCTAGAAATACCCTCATGAAGTTGAAGTATCAAGGAACACCTATGCGCCCGAGTGGCATCATTGTGAAGGCTTTTGATGGGTCCAGGAAATTGGTCATCGGTGAAGTGGACTTACCCATCCATATAGGACCACACTTGTTCTTGATAACTTTCCAGGTAATGGATATTATTCCCGCTTATAGTTGTTTGCTAGGACGGCCATGGATACACGAAGCAGGGGCTGTCACTTCAACTCTGCATCAGAAGCTAAAATTTGTGCATGAAGGGAAGGTAATGATCGTAAATGGGGAGCAGGCGTTGTTGATATCTCATCTATCCTCTTTCAGTATAGTAGAAGCGGATGAGGCTGCTGTTGGAACCCAATTCCAAGCCCTATCCATTGATAACATAAGGAAGAATGAGAATTTTATGGTCTCACTGAAAGATGCGCAACAGGTTGTGCGCAATGGTAATAATGCAGTTTGGGGACGACTTGTGGATCCACCCGTGAACAAAAACAGAGATGGTTTAGGTTTCTCTTCGAATAATGGCAAAAGCGAAAGTTCAAAGTCAAAGTCTTCTGTGAATAATTATCATGATGTTTTCCGCCGAGGAGGCTACCTCCATCCGATTGGTTTTGGAATTAATGTTGTTGAAGAGGATGAAGCAGAACACGAAGTACCTAATTATGTGACACATGGAGTCCGAGTTCAAAACTGTGTCGCCATTGATATTCCTTCTTGCATACATGTTTCAAAGTAATTTGTTTTGTTAATCTGTCTCTTTCTTTTGAAAAGCTTTCACTCTGCCCAAGGTGGAAGTATTAATGTTATAGGGCTTATCTGTTTGCTATAATTGATAAGATCATTAATAAAAGTTTTCTTTGCTTCCAAAATTATGTCTTTTATTTTCTGCCTTTTTCTTGGGAAATGGTAAAAAAAAACCTTTCAAAATAAATAATAACTGAAAATTAATCTGATCACTTGTTATATGTGTCAGTTTCTAAAAGCAATCATAAATCACATGTGCAGATTAATTAAAAAACCCGTTAAATACAATGACCTTGCACCCTCTCCCAACTTTGATTGTCCTGTGTTTGGGGCTGAAGAAGAAGATTATGATGATATTCCAGAAGAGGTCTCACGGTTGCTTGAGCATGAGGAGAATACCATTCAGCCGTATAAAGAGCCTTTGGAAATGGTTAATTTTTGGTTCAGAAGAAGATCCGAAGGAAGTTAAGATTGGAGCATCGTTGCGTCCTGATGTAAAGAGCGGGTTGATTGATCTGTTAAAAGAGTATGTGGATATTTTTTCTTGGTCTTATCAAGATATTCCTGGTCTAGATACATACATTGTCGAGCATCGTTTTCCGTTGAAGCCAGAGTGTCTGCCAGTCAAACAAAAGTTGAGAAGAACCCATCCAGATATGGCAGTAAAGATGAAGGAGGAGTTCCTAAAGCAGATTAATGCTGGTTTTCTTGTGACGTTAGTGTATCCTCAATGGATTTCCAATATTGTCCCAGTACCGAAAAAATACGGAAAAGTCCGCATGTGCATAGATTACAGAGATCTAAATAAAGCTAGTCCAAAAGATGATTTTCCATTGCCTCAAATTGACCTGTTAGTGGATAGCACAACAAAATTCAAGGTATTCTCGTTCATGGACGGATTTTCCGGGTATAATCAAATAAGAATGGCTCTAGAGGACATGGAAAAAACAACGTTTATCACACCCTGGGGAATATTCTATTACAGAGTGATGCCCTTCCGGTTGAAGAACGCTGGTGCAACGTACCAGAGGGCTATGACAACCCTATTCCATAATCTGATGCACAAGGAAATCGAAGTATATGTTGATGATATGATTGCCAAATCCCAAACTGAAGAAGGGCATATAGAAGATTTGTTGAAGTTGTTTCAGCGTTTAAGGAAGTATTGTCTCCGCTTGAATCCAAATAAGTGCACCTTCGGAGTTAGATCGGGGAAATTGTTGGGTTTTATTATTAGCAAGAAAGGAATTGAAGTTAACCCTGAAAAAGTCAAAGCAATTCAAGAAATGCCAGCACCAAGAACTGAAAAGCAAGTCAGGGGTTTCCTCGGGCGTTTGAATTATATCTCCAGATTTATTTCCCACATGACTGTAACGTGTGAACCGATGATTAAGTTGTTAAAGAAAGATCAGGATTGTGTGTGGACAGATGACTGCCAAAGGGCATTTGAAAGTATTAAAGAGTATCTGCTTGAACCTCTTATCTTACTCCCTCCTGTAGAAGGAAGACCGTTGATTATGTATCTAACAGTGTTAGATAAATCCATGGGTTGTATTCTGGGACAACAGGACGAAATGGGAAAGAAAGAGTTCACCATTTATTATCTCAGCAAAAAGTTCACTGATTGTGAGTCGCGGTATTCTATGCTAGAAAAAACATGTTGTGCTTTGGCATGGGCGGTAAAGCGTTTGCGGCAATATATGTTGAATCACACTACTTGGTTGATCTCCAAAATGGATCCAATCAAGTATATATTTGAAAACCCTGCTCTTACTAGGAGAATCGCCCGCTGGAAGATGTTGTTATCTTAAAATGATATCGAGCACCACACTCAAAAATCTATCAAAAGTAGTGTGTTGGCAGATTATCTTGCTCACCAGCCAGTAGAAGATCATCAGTCTGCAGAATATGAATTCCCTGATGAAGATGTGATGTTCTTGAAAGTGAAAGATTGTGATGAACCATTGCCTGAGGAGGGCCCCGACCCTGAATCTCGTTGGAGTATGGTATTTGATGGAGCTGTGAATGCTTATGGTAAAGGAATTGGTGTTGTGATTGTCACTCCTCATGGATCGCATATTCCTTTTACCACGAGGTTAACATTTGATTGCACTAATAATATGGCGGAATATGAGGCTTGCATCATGGGTCTTGAGGAAGCTATGGATCTCAGAATCAAGATTCTAGATGTGTATGGTGATTCAGGTTTGGTAATAAATCAGATTAAAGGAGAATGGGATACTCGTCACCCTGGCTTGATCCCTTACAAAGATTATGCTAGAAGATTACTACCCTTCTTCAATAAATTTGAATTCCATCACATTCCTAGAGATGAAAATCAAATGGCAGATGCTCTGGAAACTCTGGCTTCCATGTACCAAGTAAATGCTTGGAATGATATACCCCGAATCACAGTTCGACTGCTGGATAGGCCCGCTCATGTGTTTGCAACAGAGGAGGTAGCAGATGAAAAACCTTGGTATTATGATATCAAACATTTTCTTCAGACTCAAGAATACCCGTTTGGTGCGTCAAAGAAAGATAGAAAGACACTAAGAAGATTGGTAGGCAGTTTCTTCCTCAGTGAAAATGTGTTATACAAGAGAAATTTTGACATGGTCTTGCTCAGATGCGTGGATGGACACGAAGCAGACATGTTGATGCATGAGATTCATGAAGGTTCATTTGGCACTCACGCTAATGGACATTCAATGGATAAAAAGATTCTAAGGGCAGGTTATTATTGGTTGACAATTGAATTCGATTGTTACAAATTTGCAAAGAAGTGCCATAAATGCCATATTTATGCTGATAAGATCCATGTGCCTCCGACACTTCTCAATGTGATTTCCTCCCCATGGCCTTTCTCTATGTGGGGTATTAACATGATCGGGATGATAGAACCCAAGGCTTCGAATGGACACCGTTTCATCTTGGTAGTAATTGACTACTTTACCAAATGGGTAGAGGCTGCTTCATATGCCAATGTTACCAAACAGGTGGTTGTGCGCTTCATCAAAAACAATCTTATATGCCACTATGGTGTGCCAAGAAGAATCATCACTGACAATGGCTCAAATTTGAACAACAAGATAATGACAGAACTGTGTGAAGAATTCAAGATTGTCCATCACAATTCATCTCCATAAAGGCCAAAGATGAATGGGGCTGTTGAAGCTACTAATAAGAATATCAAGAGAATTATCCAAAAAATGGTTGTCTCTTATAAGGATTGGCATGAAATGCTCCCTTTTGCTCTGCATGGATATCGAACATTTGTTCGCACTTCAACAGGAGCAACCCCGTTTTCCCTAGTGTATGGAATGGAAGTTGTACTCCCTGTCGAGGTAGAGACTCCCTCGTTGCGTGTGATAATGGAAGCCAAATTATCAGAGGCTGAATGGGTTCAGAACAGGTTTGACCAATTGAATTTGATTGAAGAAAAGAGAATGACAACTTTGTGTCATGGGCAGTTATATCAGAAAAGAATGAAGAAAGCATTTGATAAAAAGGTTAAACCTCGTGAATTCAGAGAAGGCGACCTCGTGCTCAGGAAGATCATGTCTTTCAACGCTGATTCTAGGGGAAAGTGGAATCCCAATTTTGAAGGCCCATATGTTGTTAAGAAAGCCTTCTCTGGTGGTGCATTAATTCTTGAAACTATGGATGGCGAGGAGTTCCCACGTCCCATGAATCCTGATGCAGTCAAGAAATACTTCGCCTAAAGAAATAAAAGGACAGCTCGCTAAGTTGAAAACCCGAAAGGGCGGCTTAGGCAAAAAGGAGCGTCTCGGTAGGCCGAAAACCCGAAAGGGCGGTCTAGGCAAAAATTAGAGACATAAACAGAATAATTTTCCCGCTAAGTTAAAAACCCGCAAGGGCAGCTTAGGCAAAAGTTATGGATTTTCTTGGCAAGTAACTACGTCAGAAGAAACTTGATTGTCGAAGTAACAATCTTCTCGGATCCTCATCATACTTCAATGAAAGTTGCTGCTCAGGATTTCAAAAGTTGCTAGGGGGATAGTGGTCATTGTATCTCAATGTATCTTTTCCATTATGTATTACCATTTCCCAAACTTTGTAATCATCCATGGAGTCTCGCCATTCGCAGACTACCATTCTATTAATGAAATTCGAGCTTTTGCCCAATTCTTTGTGTTCTTATTTTTATTTATCTTGCAAAGACTTCATTTATTACTGATAATAACTGTTAAAGCAAAGAGATTAAAAAGCAAAATTGACTTTTCAAAAGAAAAGAGAAGAGATCTTTACAATTCAATTTACTTTGGGATTTGTGTTGAAACAATGACAACAATAATGGTGATCCCAAGAATGAACAAACTCCGTTTGTTTTAAGAATATTTACTCCCTTCATGAAGGTTTTCTCAGGTCATTTTGCTGGTGTGCGCAATCTTTATTGTTTCTTAGATAGTTAAAGACGATATCAACGGGTATAAGGTACAATATTTGGGTTGGTGATCCCATCATCCCCAGTCAAGTCTTGATTCACTTTTGATTTTGGGTTTTCATGGTCAGAAGCCTTCGTCCCAGTTTCCCCAGCAAAGTCTTCCCTCATATGATTAAAGGTTTTATTCCCTTGGTGTGCTGAGATGTCGCTCTTTTTACAGTATCGACACTAGTGTTGACTTCTTGATTTCCCAGGAAGGTTATCCCAGGGCATCTCTTGTTGGAATGAGTATTCATGATGAAAGTTTCAGTCCGCAGTTTTTTCTCCAGGGAGGTAGGCTTGATTCCCCAGTGAGGTTTGGTTGTTTTGACGTCAGTCTACTTTATTTCGATGTCAGTCTGTTTCTCCGATGAAACCAGAAGCAGGGTGTTCTATCCCGGTGTCTGTTTGATTTAAGCTACAGTCGGATTATGTTTCTCCTTAGTGAAGTTAATGCAATAGGTTTGGTTTCCGCAGTCGTTTTCACCTTTCCTGGATTTGACCTTTCTGATTGAAGCTTAGCCCAATGTTTTTAGTAACTGAGGCGGCTTCGTTTGTCTGCACTGATTATGTATCCTTTTTATCAGCATATGCACAATAGCACTTGTACATTCATACATGCATCGTGCATTGCTAAAATCATCATTCATTGACAATGTGTTTTGACCTTTCCTGCAGCGCTATTTGCTTAGTTGAATTTGGTCTTCCCTCTTGAGTTTATTTCTCAAAGGATGAATCTTCTTTGGCCGTCTTGCTCCGGTATATTTCTAAATTGGATTTGTGGTTGCGTGACGATATCATTTATTATGGATTTCTGAAAACTTTGAACTTTTGCTTGTGCATTTATTTTGCACAAGAAAACCTTATCTCCTTAGCGGGAATATCATGGCATTTCTCCGGGAAGTCATATTTCTATCCTTGGAAAGTCATTTCTCTTTGCATTTCCCCTTTGGCAATAAGTGGAAGTCTCTTTATTTGAGACAGGTTACAGATTACCCTTTCCAGGCAGATCTCCTTGGTTAAAGAAGAAGTTGAGACTCGTTCTTGGCAGAACACCATAATTCTGGGAGAACTTGAGATGATATATTCTCTTTCTACCTTCAGTGAATGTTGGTAGTACATCGGCAGTGAACGTCGGTGTTTCTTATCATTTTGCTATCTTCAGTGAACGTTGATAGTTCATCGTCAGTGAACGGCGGTGGTATGATATTATTCTCTTTCTACCTTCAGTGAACGTTGGTAGTACATCAGAAGTGAACGTCGATGTTTCTTATCTTTTTGCTATCTTCAGTGAACGTTGATAGTTCATAGTCACTGAACGGAGGTGGCATGATATTATTCTCTTTCTATCTTCAATGAATGTTGGTAGTACATCGGAAGTGAATGTCGGTGTTTCTTATCTTTTTTCTATCTTCAGTGAACGTTGATAGTTCATCGTCAGTGAACGGTGGTGGTATGATATATTCTCTTTCTACCTTCAGTGAACGTTGGTAGTACATCGGCAGTGAACGTTGGTGTTTCTTATCTTTTTGCTATCTTTAGTGAATGTTGATAGTTCATCATCAGTGAACGGTGGTGGTATGATATATTCTCTTTCTACCTTCAGTGAACATTGGTAGTACATCGACAGTGAACGTCGGTGTTTCTTATCTTTTTGCTATCTTTAGCAAACGTTGATAGTTCATCGTCAGTGAATGGTGGTGATATGATATATATTATCTTTCTACCTTTGGTGAACGTTGGTAGTACATCGGTAGTGAACGTCGGTGTTTCTTATCTTTTTGCTATCTTCAGTGAACGTTGATAGTTCATCGACAGTGAACGGCGGTGATATGATATATATTTCCTTTCTACCTTCAGTGAATGTTGGTAGTACATCGGCAGTGAATGTCGGTGTTTCTTATCTTTTTGCTATCTTCAATGAACGTTGATAGTTCATCGTCAGTTAACGACGGTGATATGATATATATTCTCTTTCTACCTTCAGTGAATGTTGGCAGTACATCGGCAGTGAACGTCGATGTTTCTTATCTTTTTGCTATCTTCAGTGGACGTTGATAGTTCATCGTCAGTGAACGGCGGTGATATGATATGTTCTCTTTCTACCTTCAGTGAACGTTGGTGTTTCTTATCTTTTTGCTATCTTCAGTGAACGTTGATAGTTCATCGTCAGTGAGCGGCGGTGGTATGATATATTCAGTGAACGACGGTAGTGCATCGACAAGGAACGTCGATACTTGTTATCCGCTTCTCTGATTCTATTCTCATGGTTTACCATTGATTTATTTTCCTGGTGGAATTGCTCTTTTGCTTCTGCATTTTGTGTTGCCTCTCCAATGCTACTTTGCGTCTCTTTTGTTCCATTCATATGTATTCATATGCATAAACATTTGCATGGCATCTTAGGGCCAAAAACAGGGTTTGTTTTATATTGAAGTATCTTCGATCACGTCGACACGAAGATTTTTAACCTTTGTATCTCCGGATAGAAGAAACTTAAATAAGGGAAGCTGTTGTACCCCAATTTTTGCCCCTAAGATCTCTTCATCATACCATATTTTTTCGATCACCACAAAATCACATTAGGGATTTTGGTTCTTCTCCCTATCTTTAGCTTTACTCTTTGATGAGTTACCAAGCACCTTGATTTTCTTGCTTTTGTGATCATAGATATTGTACTTTTATTTTTCTCTCTAATTAACAAAATGCAATATTGGTCTGTCTTACTTGTTGATAATGTAGGTAAAGGCAATGAGGTTTAGCAAGTTGCTTCATGGGTTCATGAGTTTATTTCCATGCCCTAGTCAAAAGCTTGAGAGATTCAAACCTCACCATTGAAGTTGTTTTGAAGTTTATATGAAATTAATTTTTGTGGCCATAGGTCCTCATCATCATCCTCAACAATTTCTATTCACAAAGGAAGAAAATTGGCACAAAAAGTTTATTCAAACTTGGCAAAGTTCCACCAAGCATTCTCTTGATCTAGAGGCTAGGGTTTTGGACTTCAAAGGGGCATATCTTGCTCATCTTTTGGTATTTTTAAGTGATTCCAAAAACATTCTTCTCTTCAAAGAGTTTCCAACAAATCACTTCAAAATTTCCAAGGATTTTTCATGTGGAAGGAACTTGGTGAAGAAGAAAGATTACAAGTCATCCAGTTGAATCCCTAATTTTCCATATGTGACTTCAAATGATCATAACTTGGTCAATTTTTATCACCTTGAACCCATTCTTTTTCCATGATGATTTTAAGGATGTGTACTTCATGCCTTCCTTTAGTGCAAAGTAAGAAAATGGATGGAAGTTGCCTTAAGAATGCAAAAGATTATAGGTCATTTCATGATTTTTGGCTAACTTCAACAAGTCATAACTTGATCAATTTTTGGATATTTTTAGTGGTTCAAATTGCAAAATGTCATTCAAGAGATCTACTTCATTCCATCTTTTTGGGTCAAGAGCAAATTCTAAGTGGAAGGCCATGTTTGGTTGCAAAAGATTATAGGTCATTTTTAAAGAAGAATTTGAAATATTTCTAAGTATGGAAAGTCAACTCATTTTCTTCAACTTTGACTCCATGTAATTTTCAGCTCAAGCCTCCATTTGATTCCATTCTTTTTCCATTGCAAATTTTGTTACCTCATCTTTCCAAAGCACAAGAATTTTTCCCTGTGATCGGTGGAAATAGAACTGACTGTTTTTGAAATGCTGGTTCGCGAAATGTCGCGGTAAGCAAGAGTCGCCACCGTCTTTTATTATCTCCAACAAGGAAAGGACAAAAGCACAGCAAAATTCCTTTTCGAGATGTTTCTCGGTTCGGGAGGTAGATTATAGAAAGGGAAGGTGTTAGCACCCTTTCTATCCGTGGTTATCCACGGGCTCCTAGGTACTTGCTCACTATGTTTTCAAAAATTGTTTGCTTTTCTTGTGTATGTGGGTTTTGAAAAAAGTTTCGTTTTGAAAACTTCTAGGTAACTCTTGTATCAGTCCTCAAGAGTATATGAAGCGTTTGTTTGAAAACTTTTTGAAAGTGTAGGTGCGAAAAGTTGTTTTTGTTTTTGAAAGAGCAAGTACCCCGGAGAAATCTACCTACTCTAAGGAATTAAGATGTGTAAGAGTCCTTTAGACAGTACTATCCCACTATTGAGAAGTAGGTAGCACCGTCGTTGGAGTTATTCGGGTCAATTCGATTATAGGGACATGTGTGGTCACCAAAGCAATAGTAGGACGCCTTAGCGGTAACCCTAATGTCCTAGATCCTTTTTATCCGAGGAAACCGTTTCGAGGCAACTGGATCTTTAGACAGGAGGGCGACCTCTAAAACACCTTATACTTAATGACCACGTCGAGGCAACCAAGTGAGGCGTACCCTAGGAGTGGCATGTGCATGTGTGTCAGGTTCAGTTTATTATCTTGCACAAGCATTATGGTGAGCTTCGAGTTGGTTTTATTTTTCAGGCAAGTCTTGCATGCATAATTAACAGTTAATAATTTGCGGGAAATAAATTGTGGAAAGTGAATCTACGCTATTACAAGGCGTCGGGTATTTACATCGCCAAAAACATAACCCTTGAAAATAAATGCGAGAAAATAAAGAAAGCGATAAAAGTCCTAATTATCTATTACATTCTCGGAACAGTTACATAAATATGATCAAAATAAGAATAAAAAATAAATATGCACGGGAAAAATTGAATCGAGAAAGTCTTAGGGTTTTGACCCTTTTTGAGAAAAGAATGAATTTTAGTCCCTTTTTGCAATTAACTCAAATTAAACCTAATTTGCTAATTAATTAAATAATTAAAAGAAAAAAGTTTTTTTTTATGTTTTTTAATGTTTTAACGAAAATAAAATAAAAGAAATTAAAAGTTGTCAAAACCCTAATTCTACATGATTTTAAATTATTGTGAAAAAGTTAAAGTTAACCTAATTTAAAATACTAAATCAATTTTGTTAGCATTTATTTAAAAAATAATAATTAATAGTGAAATTAATAAATAACAAAAATAAATAGTATTTACATTTTTTAGTTATCTGAATTTATTATGAAAAATATTAATTAAGTTAATTAAGTAATAATAATAATAATTAATAATAATAATTAGTAAAAGAAAATAAAAAGAAAATTATGAAAGAACCAGGGGGGTGTTGGACCCATTAGGAGGTTAATTTGCAATTTCTCAGGCCCATTAACTCCAAGCCTTGTTGACTTTCTGGTTCGTCTACACATGCATTGACCTGAGAATACCATGATCATTCAATTCTGACCACTGGATTTGTGCCTGGAGCCACATGGCGCTTGGATGTCTGGAGGCACATGGTGGAATGCTTTGGAAGGCCTGCATGCAACCACGTTATGAAAAATAATATAGGAATTTTGGGGGACCTGGGAATCGAACCCAGGTCCCAATGATCATATGCCAGCACATTAACCATTCCAACCACCTGCACGCGTTTGTAAGTATAATACTAAGCAATTAATATATTTACAAACCCAGCAATATGCTGTAAAAGACAACAACACGCGCCTTTTTTTGAATTGGCTAATCACTTGATAACACGTATTCGCCTTCTTCCTGATGCCTGTAAAAAAACAAATGGATAGCGTGGGTTTTTAACCCCCACAACCTGCAACCACGAATAATAGCGATTAGCCCTAGGATGAAGATAAATATTTTGCGACATGTGATTTGAATTCGTCTCAACCTATTGAATCCAACCATATGCATTAGGGGTTCTGATTTTTCCTGGATAATTAAGCCCCAATTTGGAAGCTTAGAAACCCTAAGATTCGTTCATGGTGATTTGTGATTCAGGGCGTTTCAGTCCAATTAACCTATGTCAAAAGCTTTGTACAGTCCCTATGAACACAAAACAATCAACAAAACATGTCAAATGCGTATGATGATGAGATGCGATTCTAAAAAAAATGTGCAAACCGTTAAACCGTTTCTTTGGATTCCTTAAGCTTTAGCGTGTGGTTTTGATTCCTACACGCTCCTGGGGACCCCTGCAATGTGTTAGAAGCAATTAAAAGCTTTGAATTGGCCTGGAAGTGAGAAAACAGTTTTCAAGTTTCTTGAGTTTTTCTTGAATGGCTATGGCTTTTTTCTTCAGCAAATTCACGTCCATGGCATTAGGGTTGAGTTATGTATATATAGGAGACTGAGTTTAGGTTAAATCTTGGCCAAGAAATCCATGGAATGATGGTTTCAATATTTGATTTTCAATCATATCTTTTTGCATCTTTTTGATTGATAAAACTTGCTAAACTTGGAGATTTTTGTCCCCTTGATGTGCACACGAATTTGCCAGCTCTTTTAGGTCATATTTGCTTCATGAAAAGATTGAAAAACCATATCTTGATATTTCCTACAATTTAAATTAATTAAAATGAATTAATATTGATAATTAATAGAAATAAGAAAATAAATTCAAATAGGCTTGATGGGTCGTGCATAGGCCTTGGATAAAGTTTCAAGAAGGAATTTGAGGCCCATTAGCAAAAACAAAGTATTTTGAGCAAAGTTGACTTTTGCAAGTTCACAAAAATTTCCCAACTTCTGCAATGCATATCTTGCTCAATTTTGATCATATGAACATGTTCTTAGACATTTTGGAAAGGTCTTGAAGTCCTCTAACCAATGCCTTTGGTCCCATGTCATTTGGATTTACCAATCTCAAGTTATGGTCTTTGACTTAAAGTGCATTTTTGTTGACTTTTGAAATTGACCTATAATGTAGAAATTGATAACTTTTTGTGAGAGCATTTCTTGGACTTGGAATGTGAAGATGAGTTGTAGAAAATGTCATCCCCTTCAAAATGATCATTGGATGGGATTTTTCTGATGAACCATGAAAAAGTTATGTCTTGGTCAAGATACAGTTGATTTTTCTACTGTCCAAAAATAGTAACTTTTGCATCTTTGATGATTTTTGAGCCATGCTTGAGGAATCATGATCAAGACTTGATCAAATGATGATTGTGGACTCAAAATAAGATGTTGACCAAAAATTATGACTTTTGACTGTAAAATGACCATTTTACCCCTGTAGTTAATTGTGAAGCAAATGGGCTTTTGATTGTGGAATTTGGCACTGTGAGCCTTGAGACTTGACCTGTAGATACTTGAGGATGTATATGGACCCATGAGACTTGATTGACCCATTGAAAACCTCAAATTCCTTGAAAGAACCAAAACCCTAATTTGACTGGCTTAGGAGGTATTTGGACTGTGCAATCCTTGAGAAATCTTGAGCCATTTGAAGATGACTCTTGACAAACCTTGAAGAATATGGGAGGGCAAATTTTGGGGTACAACAGTTGCCCCTGTTCAATCTTCTTAGACCTGAGGATGTAGATTGGCTGGCGTGCCTTTCGTGATCCGAACGTGGAAGATGATTGAACACTAGAGTGCCCAGAAATTTGCACTCGCATAGTGGAGTATCGGAAGTGTGATGTCGGGAATGGGCTTATAGATGCCATTTGGAGATATGATGGATAGGAGGATGGGCTTATAGATGCCATCGGGAGATTTTAGATTGCGTAAGAGATTCCTTAGCGAGAACTTGCGTACCTGAGAAAGAAAGATAATTTTCTGGCCTGTTACAAGTGTTGATCTTCAAACTCTCGCTCACAGATATGCCCTGGCTAGATACAGGTATCGAATCTGGAACTTCAAAAAGTTGATCGAGATAGCTTTCCTGGCTGGATACAGGCGTAGACCTCTAATCAGTCGCTCACAGATATTCCCTGGCTAGATACAGGTATCGAATCTGGAACTTCAAAAGGTTGATCGAGATAGCTTTCCTGGATGGATACAGGCGTAGACCTCTAATCAGTCGCTTACAGATATGCCCTGGCTGGATACAGGTATCGAATCTACAAACAATCGCTCACAGATATGCCCTAGCTAGATACAGGTATCGAATCTGGAACTTCAAAAGGTTGATCGATATAACTTTCCTGGCTGGATACAGGCGTAGACCTCTAATCAGTCGCTTACAGATATGCCCTGGCTAGATACAGGTATCGAATCTACAAACAATCGCTCACAGATATGCCCTGGCTAGATACAGGTATCGAATCTGGAACTTCAAAAGATTGATCGAGATAGCTTCCCTGGCTGGATACAGGCGTAGACCTCTAATCAGTCGCTTACAGATATGCCCTGGCTAGATACAGGTATCGAATCTACAAACAAACGCTCACAGATATGCCCTGGCTAGATACAGGTATCGAATCTGGAACTTCAAAAGGTTGATCGAGATAACTTTCCTGGCTGGATACAGGCGTAGATCTCTAATCAGTCGCTTACAGATATGCCCTGGCTAGATACAGGTATCGAATCTACAAACAATCGCTCACAGATATGCCCTGGCTAGATACAGGTATCGAATCTGGAACTTCAAAAGGTTGATCGAGATAACTTCCCTGGCTGGATACAGGCGTAGACCTCTAATCAGTCGCTTACAGATATGCCCTGGCTAGATACAGGTATCGAATCTACAAACAAACGCTCACAGATATGCCCTGGCTAGATACAGGTATCGAATCTGGAACTTCAAACGGTTGATCGAGATAGCTTTCCTGGCTGGATACAGGTGTAGACCTCTGACCTGAGAATGAAAGATGACTTCCTGGCTAGATACAGGTATTGATCTTCAAACTCTTCATGCAGATACTTTCCTGGATAGATACATGTATAGATCTACAATCAATCATCCACAGATATGCCTTGGCTAGATACAGGTATCGAATCTGGAACTTCAAAAGGTTGATGGCAATCATCCTTCGATTTGACTTTTTCCTGAAAAGGTAAGACATTAGTTGTATGCAATGTCATGATGTGTGAAATGCATGATGTCATGATGTTTTCAAGAATAAATAAGATCGTGATGTGATGCGTATATGCATGTATGTAAGCAGGAGGTATGAAATGTGATATGTTTTATGAATGTATTTTTGTCTAGGAAAATAAATCCTTGACGAATGCCGGGAAGTTTCGTTGAATCCTGGGCTGATGTTGAAGAGTAGAGTTCTTCGTTTCCGCTGGGGATGATGATTGCAAGAATGAACCGGTAGGAGAAGATGACTCCGTTGGGGAATGAACCTGATGAAGATATTATTCTGCGGGAAACTACTCAGTGGGGAAGAGATACTTCGCTGAGAATTTAACGATAACTCCGCTGGGGATACCGTTGATAAGCTCTGTTGAGGGATTTGATGAACTCCGCTGGGGGTAGGAAGAACTTCGCTAAGGATGATCTATCCATTGTAATTTTCTGAGGATAACCCAGTTAGATTCTGGTGGAGGATAACCTCTGAACATGGTCGGGGAGAGATATTTGTACTCTGCAGGGGATAAGCTTCCAGAATCTAGTGGGGAGATGGTTCAACTCTCCTGGGGAAACTTTTGGACTGTATTGGGGAATGGCTCCATTGGGGTGTCTGGTATTCCGCCGGGGAACAATCTTATATTTCTGTCGAGGAATATTAAGACTGCTGGGGATGCTTGCTGAGGAATATCTGTATACTCCGCTGGGGAATATTAAGATCTTCTGGGGATATCCAACTTGATGGTAAACTAACTCTGCTCGGGGGAGAGTATTGCTGACTTGCTGGAGATGATGTGCCTTTTTAGGGCTGATGAGAGACCAACTACTGCTTGGGGAGAGCGTGGCTGAATCTTGTCTTACTCTGCGGGGAGTGAAGGTATCTTGGTCAAATTCTTCAGTCGAACCTACCTTGGTACCTTGGTGGACAGAGCAACTAGATCACTTAGACAATTCTTATTGCCCCTGTTTCTGATGTCACCTGTAATTAGTCCTTTGTTTCGCATGCAAATACTTATGATTAGAAATTAGTGTCAAATGCATATATCAAAAATGAACATTGGACGTTCTTTGCAAAACAAAATAGATAAAGGAAAAACAATGGGCAATTTGTCTGGAAAAGGGAGCTTGTATTGATTTTGAAATTTGCCTGTAAATAGGCGTTTTTGTAAAAGAGGCTGACGTCCTAGTAAGAGGACGCCGCCGAACAACATAGAGTTTATACAATTTTGTGAAAAGAAAACAAAACAGCTATGTGAAAAATCCCACTGGGTTCCAACTCTGCTATCGCCTTTATGTCTTCAAGCGTCTCATCACTTTGCTGCTTAGTTGAAGATGAAGTTGACTGATCGGTGCCGTCTGAGCCTGATGGTTGATACTGAAGTCTGAATGCAGGGTGATCCAATGAGACATAGTATTACGCTTATCCCTAACTTTTTCCTGGACCGCCCTTTCGGGTTTTCAGTCCACCGGGATACCCTTTTTTGCCCAAGCCGCCTTTTCAGGTTTTCGACTTGCCGGGTGTACAGATTTTTTTCATTTCATCCCTTATTTTTGCCTGAACCCTTTTGGTTCGCAGGGAAGCCCTTATTTTTTCCTAGGTGTGTCAACCTAGCGGGTCTTTTAATCATGCGTAGTATCTTTTTACTATGTCTGCATTGGCGGGGTGAGGAAGGTCGTCACCATCCATGGTAGTTAGAATCATAGCTCCTCCTGAGAAGATATTCTTAACCACAAATGGCCCTTCGTACGTGGGGGTCCATTTGCCCCTGGGATCACCTTGAGGTAGAATGATGCGCTTGATTACCAGGTCTCCGACTTGATACTCTTGTCGCCTGACTTTCTTGTTAAATGCCTTGATCATCCGTTTTTGGTACGTCTGACCATGACAAATAGCGGTGAGTCTCTTTTCATCAATTAGGTTTAATTGATCAAGCCGGGTCTGGATCCAGTCA
Organism: Vicia faba; assembly: GCA_948472305.1. Classification (NCBI taxonomy): domain Eukaryota; kingdom Viridiplantae; phylum Streptophyta; class Magnoliopsida; order Fabales; family Fabaceae; genus Vicia; species Vicia faba. Next base: position 1,357,819,251 of record OX451740.1, read on the forward strand.
TCTTCGCTCAAACCTGCGTCCTTCATTATCCGGAGAGAGGGTATTTGGACTTCAATAGGCAAGATTGCCTCCATGCCATAGACCAAGGAAAAGGGTGTTGCCCCTGTTGACGTCCGTGCTGAGGTACGGTACCCATGAAGAGAAAACGGTAACATCTTGTGCCAATCTTTGTAGGTCACTGTCATCTTCTGCACAATCTTCTTGATATTCTTATTAGCTGCTTCTACAGCCTCATTCATCTTCGGTCGGTAGGGAGAAGAGTTGTGGTGCTGTATCTTGAATTGCTCGCAGAGCTCGGTGATCATCTTGTTGTTAAGATTGGTACCATTATCCGTAATGATCCTCTCTGGTACACCGTATCAACAGATCAGGTTATGCCGAATGAACCATGCCACGACATTCTTGGTTACGGTAGCATAGGAAGCTTCTTCAACCCACTTTGTGAAGTAATCAATTGCTACCAGGATGAAACGATTCCCGTTGGATGCCGTAGGTCTGATTTCACCGATCATATCAATGCCCCACATTGCAAAAGGTCAAGGTGCTGTCAAGATGTTCAAAGGAACTGGAGGAACATGCACCTTATCAGCATAGATCTGGCATTTGTGACACATCCGAGAATGTTGATAACAGTCGGCTTCCATTGTGGACCAGTAATATCCTACCCGAAGGATCTTCTTTGCCATGGTATGTCCATTGGAATGCGTTCCGAAGGTACCTTCATGCAGCTCTGCCATGATCCTTTCTGCTTCAGTCTTATCCACACAACGCAGTAAGGTTGAATCATGGTTTCGCTTGTAGAGGATGTCATTGCTGAGGAAGAACTTTGCCGCGAACCTTCTCAGAAACTTTTTATCATTAATAGATGCACCCTCGGGGTATTCTTGAGTCTCCAGGTACCTCTTTACTTCGTGATACCACGGCCTTTCTGTTACCTCTTCGGTCTCAAGATCACAGCAATGTGCATGTTCATCCAATTTCCAGATAATGATCCGGGGAGCCTCGTTGTCCCATTTTACTTTGAACATGGAAGACATCGTAGCTAGCGCGTCCGCCAACTGATTCTCCTCTCTTGGGAAGTGTTCAAAGGTTATTTCCTCGAAATGGGGAATCAACGTCAATACATACTCCTTGTAAAGAATAAGATTTGGGTGTTTCGTATCCCACTCGCCTTTGATTTGACTGATCACGAGAGCGGAATCTCCGAAAACATTCAGAAACTTGATCCTTAGGTCAATTGCAGCTCGGAGACCCATGATGCATGCTTCTTACTCTGCCATGTTGTTGGTGCAGTTGAAACATAGTCGGGCAGTAAGTGGAGTATGAGAGCCTGTTGGAGATATGATCACAGCGCCAATACCGTTACCCAAAGCGTTTGAGGATCCGTCAAAGTGCATAGACCATCGGGATCCTTCCTCAGGTCCTTCATCCGGTCCCGGTATTTCACAATCAGTTACTACCATGATATTCTCGTCTGGAAATTCAAAGTTCATAGACTAGTAATCATCCACTGCTTGATGTGCCAAATGGTCTGCCAATACACTTCCCTTGATTGCTTTTTGAGTCGTGTACTGGATGTCATATTCAGTCAAGATCATCTGCCATCTTGCTATTCTTCCGGAGAAGGCAGGCTTTTCGAAGATGTACTTTATTGGATCCATTTTTGAGATCAACAGAGTAGTGTGAGTCAACATATACTGTCTCAGCCGGCGAGAAGCCCATACCAAAGTACAGCAAGTTTTCTCGAGCAGTGAGTATCAGGTCTCATAGTCGGTAAACTTTTTGCTAAGGTAATAAATAGCATGTTCTTTTTGGCCAGACTCGTCATGATGCCCCAGCACACACCCCATTGAGCTGTCAAGTACTGTTAAGTATAAGATTAGAGGTCTCCCTTCAACCGGTGGCATAAGAATGGGTGGTTCTTGGAGATACTCTTTGATTATTTCGAAAGCGGCCTGACATTCATCGTTCCAACGTACCACTTGATCTTTCTTCAGTAGCTTGAAGATTGGTTCACAGGTAGCAGTTAGGTTTGAGATGAATCGGGCAATGTAGTTCAGTCGTCCTAGAAAGCCTCTGACTTCTTTCTCTGTCTTGGGAACTGGCATCTCTTGTATGGCTTTCACCTTGGCAGGGTCCACTTGAATACCTTTGTCGCTTACGACGAAGCCTAGCAATTTTCCAGATCTCACCCCGAAGGTGAACTTGTTCGGGTTCAACCTCAGCTTGTACAACTTCAGACGGTCAAACAGCTTCTGTAGATGGTCAAGGTGTTCCTCCTTAGTTTGGGACCTTGAAATCATATCGTCGACATATACTTCAATCTCATGATGGATCATGTCAAGAAATAAAGAAACCATGGCACGTTGGTAGGTTGCCCCAGCATTTTTCAACCCAAAAGGCATGACCTTGTAACAGAAGGTGCCCCACTGAGTAACAAAAGTGGTCTTCTCCATGTCTTCAGGAGCCATCTTGATTTGATTATAACCGGAGAAACCGTCCATGAAGGAGAATACATTATGCTGAGCAGTATTGTCAACCAGAACGTCGATATGAGGCAAAGGGAAGTCATCTTTAGGGCTGGCCCTGTTCAAATCCCTGTAATCAACACACATTCGGACCTTAACATCTTTCTTCGGCACTGGAACCATGTTGGCAACCCACTGAGGGTAAGAAGTCACTGCTAGGAACCCCACATCAAATTGTTTCATAACCTCATCTTTGATTTTCTTGGACATCTCTGGACGCATACGGTGGACCTTCTGTTTTACTGGAGGGCATTCTTCCTTGGTAGGCAAGTGATGAACCACAATGTCAGTATCCAACCCAGGCATGTCTTCATAAGACCAGGAAAAGATTTCCACATAGTCATGCAGCATCTGAATCAACCGTTGTTTCACACTAGACTCCAGATTGGCACCAATCTTGACTTCCTTTCTGTCTGTCTCAGTACCCAGATTTACCGTTTCCACTGGCTCTTCATGTGGCTGAATGGCCCTCTCTTCCTAGAGTAACAGTCTTGCAAGCTCACCAGGCACTTTACAATCATCTTCACCTTCTTCTTCGGCTAAGTTGATCGGATTTTCGAAGTCATAACTGGCAGTAGCAGAGTCGTTACCAATGAGACCCGGAGTGGATTGGAACCTGTATAGGTGAGTGTGTGTAAATATAACTGTTTTGCAATATATAATAAAGAAAGACAAGGAGCACAAGATTTGAAATGCAAAAAACGTCCAATGCTTTTATTAATGATATATGAAAATGACACACAAAAGCCCTCACAAATGAAGCCACGGTGCCCCGGGTAAGACATTGGGCCATAAAGTTTCAGATTATTGTTTGTTGCAAATTCAAAACAAAGGAGTTCATTACTGAGTGACACAAGTAATAGGTGTGAAATCTTTCGCAGTCCAGTTGCTTGGTCCACTGTTGGTCGTTGGGTAGATCCAGCTGTCGAATTCAGATTCCTCCACGTTATCTTCAATAGCATTCACTCCCGGGTTGGTGATGAATACAGGAGGTCTTCCAATCCTTGCCTTACGAATAACCCTCTAATCTTCTGCAGTGAAACCCAAACCAAACTTGTCAGTCTTTGGAGTGAAATCAGGAAGTCGTCCCCAGTTTGCACACTCACCCTTCTCAATCACAGCCCGGGCATCCTTTAAGGAAGCCATCTTCAAAGGAGAATCTTCAGTCACAGTCTCAGCTGACGCCAGTGTCTGAGGCACCTCTTCAAAGTGTTGAAAGGGGGTCTCAATGAACTCCCCATCCATCTCTATGTACCGGAACGAGTTAAGGTGGATGACCATGTATTCTTCCTCCCCCTGCACTGTCACAATCTTCCCTCTGACCGGGTATTTCAGCTTTTGATGTAGTGTAGAGATCACAGCTCCCGCTTTGTGGATCCAAGGGCGACCCAGCAGACAAGAATAGTATGGTCGGATGTCCATCACATAGAATGTTGAATCAAAGACCTGAGAACCAACCCTGATTGGAATGTCAACTTCACCATGTACCATCCTTTTGGATCCGTCAAAGGCCCGGACAACAATGTTACTTGGCTTGAGCTCTAAACCCTCACAATCCAGCCTGTCTAGAGCTTTCTTGGGCAATACGTTCAACGAGGAACCAGTGTCAACCAGCACATGGGCAAGAGTAGTGCCCCTGCATTCGATGGAGACATGCAGGGCATCGTTATGGTTCTTCCCTTTAGCAGTCAGATCAGCATCGGAGAAACCCAAACCATTATCAGCAGTTAAGTTGGACACACACTCGGTAAATTGATCAGTAGATGTCTCTTATGGCACGTGGGCCGTCTTCAGGAAGGTAATCAGGGCCTTGGCATGGGCCTCTGAACACAACAACAGTGATAGCATAGAAATTTTAGATGGGGTGTGCCCCAGCTGCTCAACTACATTGAAATCACTCTTCTAGATAATCTTAAGAATTTCTTCCATCTCCTGTTTGGAAGCTTCAAAAGCGGTTGTCTTTGGTGCCTCCGTCTGGGCAGGCACATCAGTAGCAATCCCTTTGCCCCGAACGTCAGATGACTCGGCAGCAGGGGTAGAAATAGGAACTTGGTCAGGCAGGGAAGTGGGCACACTTGCAGGTGTAATGACAATAGGCCTCTGGATGGCTGGTGGTGCAATATCTGGTGAGAACAGTCTACCACTACGAGTGACTTTGGCAGGCCCGGTGATGTTGCTGATGCCGGTACTAGTATCAAACTCTTGTTTAACTCCGAGAACGTAAACATCTTCCCCATAGTGCCACGGGACAGCTTTGTCGGATGTATAGGGGAGGGGCCCCAGAACAGTGATGATGATAGGAGCAATCTTCTGAGCAGACATGATTTTGACAGGCTTCTTTGAGGGAGCCTTAGGAGGGTTGTTGAAAATAGTAACAATGGACACTTCTTCAATAGGGGTAGCAGGAACAACAATCTTCTCGAACAAGATCTCTTTATTATCCATCTGGCTTTGGATACCTGATTTCAACAAAGGACAACCAGCAGGCGAAACAGAACATAGAAGGAAACCTTTACTACAATCCAGAAATAAACCGGCTCGCAACAGGTTCCTTTTGACAGTCAACAACGGAGTAACAATATCATCCACATAGGCTACATACAGGTCTTCCTCTACAGCATTCACTCCATGCTGGGGCATGGGAGCAGTCACAACATTGGGCCTTTCAGGCGCCTCGAATTGTATTTCTTTAGCATCAATAAGGTCCTGAACCTTATTCCTCAGAGCCCAACAATCATTCGTAGTATGCCTCGGGCTGTTAGAGTGATAAGCGCAACGGGTGTTGGGGTTGTACTTTGGAGAGGTTGTGTTCACAACCGTTGGAGCTTCCTTGATAGTTACCAGATTGGTTGACAGTAGTTGCGGCAACATCTGTGACAAGGTCATACTGAGTCGGGTGAACTGCCTTTTGGGTCTCTCACCCCTTGGCTGGTTGTATTGCTGAGGAGCAGCAGCAGGCTTTGAAATTACCATCGTGTTGACAGCTTGGCGGCGTTCTGGTTTGTTCTGTCTCCTTGAACCATAAACAACACTAGATTCCTTCTTGAAGGGCTTCTTTTCAGTACTCGAGGAGGCACCTTTTTGTATCTTCCCAGACTTGATACCAGCTTCTATCCTCTCACCAGTCAAGATCAGATCTGTAAACCCAGCAGAAGAATTCCCAATCAGATGGTTGAAGAACGGACCAGACAGGGTCCCCAAGAACATGTCCACGAGTTCACGGTCAGTCAGAGGCGGCTGCACCCTTCCAGCCAGGTCTCTCCACTTTTGTGCATACTCCTTAAATCCTTCACCCGTCCCTAGCGACATACCCTGGAGTTGGGTACGCGTAAGAGCGAGGTCGGAATTATACTGATACTGCTTGTAGAACGCAGTAGCCAAGTCCTCCCAGTTACGAATGCTGGCTCCATCTAGCTGATAGAACCATTCGAGTTGAGTCCCTGAAAGATTATCTTGGAAGAAATGGATCCATAAATTCTTGTCAGCAGTGTAAGGTTGGATCTTCCTTACATATGATCTGAGATGCAGCTTAGGACAGGAAGCTCCGTCGTACTTTGCAAAGGCAGGCGCCTTGAACTTATGAGGAATCACCACCCCAGAGGATAAGCCTAGGTCTCCAAAGTCCAACCCGGGCACTTGCTGAATCTCCATAGCACTCAGGCGGTCCTCTAGCTGTTTGTACCTATCCTCAGCAGGAGGGTACTGTTCATCATTGTAATCTGTCTCGTTGTCGGAGACCACAGGACTAGGAACCCTTCTCTCTTGGGGGTTGTCCTTCCCTACAGAGGAAGTAGTCAGCTCAGCTTCATTTTGTAGTCCATTTCCAAACCTCTGTCCAGTGTTGAACAATACAGTCCTCTTCTTCTTCTTCTTCAAAATCAGAGTCTTCAACTCTTGTTGACCCTGGGCTAAGCTCATTACCAACTCTTGGAACTGGGCGTTCTGGGCCTGGAGGGCCTTGATAGCTTTTTCAGTAGTAGGCTCAGAAGACATGATGATTGCTGAAATAAACAACGAAGAAGAATAAGTGGCCTGTAAAAAGGGTACCTGCTATGCATATGATGAATGGAATGCGTATGAGTTATGTTTTCAAAGACAATCGGGATTCAACTTTGTAGACAAAAAGGAAACACACTTTATTAGATTCAAACTTTAAATTGTTCAACAAATTGCCCTTAGGCGTTACAAAAATGGAAAGTACTGAAAAGGAAATAAAAGCTGTAAAAGAAACATCCAAAGCCCATTAGTGCTCCCATGGCCTCTTCTTCTCAGTACGGATATAGTCATTCAGGATCCGCTCGTTCTCCAATTGCTTTGTCATCTTCTGGATCTTCTGTTCCTGTTCATTGAACCTTTCCCGATAAGAATCCCATTCTTCCTGCAGTTGCGCCCAAGACCTCTTTAGTGTATCAACGTCAGTGGGTATCTGAGGAGGGAGTACAGTTGGAGGAACCCCGTCTCTGTCAGGAAATTCAAGGATAATAGGTCTGACAGTTTCGTATGGCATACCTAACTTCTGAGCACGGATGCGGACCCATCTGTAGTAGGGTTCCATAGGCAGAGAAGTCTTTGGTCCCAACTCATGTGGGTCAGCTTTGTGAATTCTGTCCCAAGCCTTGATGAATCTACGGCGCAGCTCGTCACTATCTACCTAAAACTCAAAACGGATGTGAGGTACCAACATCTCATGAGGCCCTGCTCTTCTGGATCTTCCAAACTGACGGAGAGCTAAACACGGATTATAAGAGACTCCTCCCTGGGTACCGATCAATGGAACATTAGGATATTCTCCGCAATGATCAATAACAGCCACCTCCTCTAAACCTCTGAGAGTCCAAATGATGTCATTATCAGTGAGAGACATTAACCTATGAGCCCAGCCTCTTCCTTCTTTGTTCTTCAGCACGAACTTAGGGAGGTGCGAAATAAACCACCTCACTAACAAAGGAGTACAACACCATAGAGTTCCCCGCCTTCGGGCAGTACGAGCATAGAGTTGTTGCAGGATATCACCCAAGAGAGTGGGTACAGGGTTCCGAGACATGAAGATCCTTATGGCATTGACATTAACAAAGGTATCAGGATTTGGAAACAATACCAGACCATAGATTAAGAGAGACAGGATGTCTTCGTAGGCCCTGAAGTCTAAGTCATTCCAGAAACTATTAGCTTTACCAATCAGAAATTTATCCAAAAAGCCCTTAACTCCACTTCTAGTCTCCCAGTTATCCATTACCTCTTTGGTGGTCAAGGGAAGGGCTGCAGCAATCTCCTCAAGCCTAAGAGTATTTTCCCAACCAGTGAATGGAGTTTGTTCCAAGACAGGGATACCAAGCAAATCAGAGAATTCTTCCAGGGTTGGGACCAGCTGGAAGTCTTGAAAGGTGAAGCAATGGTATAGAGGATCATAAAACTGAGTCAGGACACTCATCAGTTGTTGGTCCCACTTTGAAGTGACTAAACCGAGAAGAGAACCATGCCTCTTGATGAAGGAAGTAGTGTTTGGAATCCTATCAACCAATTCTTTAAGCAAATCAGGTGGGTGAACAAAGTTGAGCCGGATAGTATTCCTTCGCATAGGAATCATGATGTCCTACAAAACAGAGCAAAGATGAAACCCTCTTGTCTTTGAAATGGGTCAGTCCTTATGCAGGATGCGTGCAATGTTATGATGGTATGATGTCATGATAAAGCACACCACAAGTACTCACAAAAGGCAAACACGATAAGGCACACAAGTCACACAAGGAAGCCCTTAGAGTTCAGGCCAACATGAAGTTTAGGTACTACCCTCTTTCAGTTTCGTTGGTTAAGACCTGTCCTAGAAAATAGTAACCGGGTTCTAGAGGATCTCAATATCACTGACTGCCCTCAATCGGTCATAACTCCAGCTTCGCAATCTTTTCTTGCAGCCAGAACCATCACGAGAGTTTAGCCTCAATGAGTGTAGCATACTGCTACTGTTCTATGGCCAAGTTGGGTCAATTTAGGGTTCTAAGGTCGGTTGGTGCTTAATGACTCCTCAGAAGACCCATATTCTCCTCGTTCCAACATAAGGGATATCGGTACAGACCAAGGTGTCACACCAATGTAGCTACTGCTTCACCCGTGTCAGTCTATGCCGGACAGGTCCTTCACAGCTTATGCTACCTAAAGGGTTTTCCCCAGATATGGGTTAGGATCTATGAAACTCTGATGCAAGCCCCTAAATATAAAGCATTCAAGGCATACAATTGAAAACATAGAGTGATCTAATCCTAAGGTACACCTCACTTATTAATTATTTCCCCAGCAGAGTCGCTAGTTCTGTGATCGGTGGAAATAGAACTGACTGTTTTTGAAATGTTGGTTCGTAAAATGTCGCGGTAAGCAAGAGTCGCCACCGTCTTTTATTTTCTCCAACAAGGAAAGGACAAAAGCACAACAAAATTCCTTTTCGAGATGTTTCTCGGTTCGGGAGGTAGATTATAGAAAGGGAAGGTGTTAGCACCCTTTCTATCCGTGGTTATCCACGGGCTCTTAGGTACTTGCTCACTATGTTTTCAAAAATTGTTTGCTTTTCTTGTGTATGTGGGTTTTGAAAAAAGTTTCGTTTTGAAAACTTCTAGGTAACTCTTGTATCAGTCCTCAAGAGTATATGAAGCGTTTGTTTGAAAACTTTTTGAAAGTGTAGGTGCGAAAAGTTGTTTTTGTTTTTGAAAGAGCAAGTACCCAGGAGAAATCTACCTACTCTAAGGAATTAAGCTGTGTAAGAGTCCTTTAGACAGTACTATCCCACTATTGAGAAGTAGGTAGAACCGTCGTTGGAGTTATTCGGGTCAATTCGATTATAGGGACATGTGTGGTCACCAAAGCAATAGTAGGACGCCTTAGCGGTAACCCTAATGTCCTAGATCCTTTTTATCCGAGGCAACCGTTTCGAGGCAACTGGATCTTTAGACAGGAGGGCAACCTCTAAAACACCTTATACTTAATGACCACGTCGAGGCAACCAAGTGAGGCGTACCCTAGGAGTGGCATGTGCATGTGTGTCAGGTTCAGTTTATTATCTTGCACAAGCATTATGGTGAGCTACGAGTTGGTTTTATTTTTCAGGCAAGTCTTGCATGCATAATTAACAGTTAATAATTTGCGGGAAATAAATTGCGGAAAGTGAATCTACGCTATTACAAGGCGTCGGGTATTTACATCGCCAAAAACATAACCCTTGAAAATAAATGCGAGAAAATAAAGAAAGCGATAAAAGTCCTAATTATCTATTACATTCTTGGAACAGTTACATAAATATGATCAAAATAAGAATAAAAAATAAATATGCGCGGGAAAAATTGAATCGAGAAAGTCTTAGGGTTTTGACCCTTTTTGAGAAAAGAATGAATTTTGGTCCCTTTTTGCAATTAACTCAAATTAAACCTAATTTGCTAATTAATTAAATAATTAAAAGAAAAAAGTTTTTTTATGTTTTTTAATGTTTTAACGAAAATAAAATAAAAGAAATTAAAAGTTATCAAAACCCTAATTCTACATGATTTTAAATTATTGTGAAAAAGTTAAAGTTAACCTAATTTAAAAGACTAAATCAATTTTGTTAGCATTTATTTACAAAATAATAATTAATAGTGAAATTAATAAATAACAAAAATAAATAATATTTACATTTTTTAGTTATCTGAATTTATTATGAAAAATATTAATTAAGTTAATTAAGTAATAATAATAATAATTAATAATAATAATTAGTAAAAGAAAATAAAAAGAAAATTATGAAAGAACCAGGGGGGTGTTGGACCCATTAGGAGGTTAATTTGCAATTTCTCAGGCCCATTAACTCCAAGCCTTGTTGACTTTCTGGTTCGTCTACACATGCATTGACCTGAGAATACCGTGATCATTCAATTCTGACCACTGGATTTGTGCCTGGAGCCACATGGCGCTTGGATGTCTGGAGGCACATGGTGGAATGCTTTGGAAGGCCTGCATGCAACCACGTTATGAAAAATAATATAGGAATTTTGGGGGACCTGGGAATCGAACCCAGGTCCCAATGATCATATGCCAGTACATTAACCACTCCAACCACCTGCACGCATTTGTAAGTATAATACTAAGCAATTAATATATTTACAAACCCAGCAATATGTTGTAAAAGACAACAACACGCGCCTTTTTTTGAATTGGCTAATCACTTGATAACACGTATTTGTCTTCTTCCTGATGCTTGTAAAAAAACAAATGGATAGCGGGGGTTTTTAACCCCCACAACCTGCAACCACGAATAATAGCGATTAGCCCTAGGATGAAGATAAATATTTTGCGACATGTGATTTAAATTCGTCTCAACCTAACGAATCCAACCATATGCATTAGGGGTTCTGATTTTTCCTGGATAATAAAGCCCCAATTTGGAAGCTTAGAAACCCTAAGATTCGTTCATGGTGATTTGTGATTCAGGGCGTTTCAGTCCAATTAACCTATGCCAAAAGCTTTGTACAGTCCCTATGAACACAAAACAATCAACAAAACATGTCAAATGCGTATGAATGATGAGATGCGATTCTAAAAAAATGGTCAAACCGTTAAACCGTTTCTTTGGATTCCTTAAGCTTTAGCGTGTGGTTTTGATTCCTACACGCTCCTGGGGACCCCTGCAATGTGTTAGTAGCAATTAAAAGCTTTGAATTGGCCTGGAAGTGAGAAAACAGTTTTCAAGTTTCTTGAGTTTTTCTTGAATGGCTATGGCTTTTTTCTGCAGCAAATTCACGTCCATGGCATTAGGGTTGCGTTGTGTATATATAGGAGACTGAGTTTAGGTTAAATCTTGGCCAAGAAATCCATGGAATGATGGTTTCAATATTTGATTTTCAATCATATCTTTTTGCATCTTTTTGATTGATAAAACTTGCCAAACTTGGAGATTTTTGTCCCCTTGATGTGCACACGAATTTGCCAGCTCTTTTAGGTCATATTTGCTTCATGAAAAGATTGAAAAACCATATCTTGATATTTCCTACAATTTAAATTAATTAAAATGAATTAATATTGATAATTAATAGAAATAAGAAAATAAATTCAAATAGGCTTGATGGGTCGTGCATAGGCCTTGGATAAAGTTTCAAGAAGGAATTTGAGGCCCATTAGCAAAAACAAAGTATTTTGAGCAAAGTTGACTTTTGCAAGTTCACAAAAATTTCCCAACTTCTCCAATGCATATCTTGCTCAATTTTGATCATATGAACATGTTCTTTGACATTTTGGAAAGGTATTGAAGTCCTATAACCAATGCCTTTGGTCCCATGTCATTTGGATTTACCAATATCAAGTTATGGTCTTTGACTTAAAGTGCATTTTTGTTGACTTTTGAAATTGACCTATAATGTAGAAATTGATAACTTTTTGTGAGAGCATTTATTGGACTTGGAATGTGAATATGAGTTGTAGGAAATGTCATCCCCTTCAAAATTAGCATTGGATGGGATTTTTCTGATGAACCATGAAAAAGTTATGCCTTGGTCAAGATACAGTTGACTTTTCTACTATCCAAAAATAGTAACTTTTGCATCTTTGATGATTTTTGAGCCATGCTTGAGGAATCATGATCAAGACTTTATCAAATGATGATTTTGGACTCAAAATAAGATGTTGACCAAAAATTATGACTTTTGACTGTAAAATGACCATTTTACCCCTGCAGTTGATTGTGAAGCAAATGGGCTTTTGACTGTGGAATTTGGCACTGTGAGCCTTGAGACTTGACCTGTAGATGCTTGAGGATGTATATGGACCCATGAGACTTGATTGACCTATTGAAAACCTCAAATTCCTTGAAAGAACCAAAACCCTAATTTGACTGGCTTAGGAGGTATTTGGACTGTGCAATCCTTGAGAAATCTTGAGCCATTTGAAGATGACTCTTGACAAACCTTGAAGAATATGGGAGTGAAAATTTTGGGGTACAACATTCCCTAAGACTCCCTGAGGTGGAAATGCCAATGTTTCAAAAGTGGTAACTTGGAATTGAAGTTTCCCTGCAAGTCAGAGTTTGAATTTCATGTTACAACCTGTAAACCTCAAATTAGCATGTGTTTTGGGTCTAAACATGATTAGCCAACTTTCCCAAGTGGATTAGTGCATCAAAACGCAAGAATTAGATGAGTTTTGGTGAAGTTTGGATCACACTTCACTCGTGCATCAGGTTTGCACGAATTCCCTCCAAAACGCATCATTCACTCTTCCTTTTGATCCCATTTTCTTCTCCTATAAATACATGTACTATCCCATTCATTTTCCCAAGCTTAGATAGTCGGAATCATCCTGCCAAACTTTCTTCACAACTCAGAATTCAGCTACTTCGAAACCTATTCTCAAGCCTTTTTCAATCCATTTTCTTCATCAATTCACCTTCCTTGATCTTCCCTGAAGCTAACCATATAATCACATTCAAGAATCGTGCCCTATTTTGCTCCATAGAAGTCCAATTTCAGAGCTCTGCAACTCAACTTCAATAGGTAGATTCCTTCATCAATTCTTCAAAACTTTGGTACCATTGTGTTGCTCTCATTTCCCTGGTTCTAGTTGCAACACTTACTTTTATCTGGAAGCACGTTTTGACCATGAATTTTCAAATCCCTTTTCAAAACTTTCTTTCCAAATTGCTTGAGTTACAGTTTATATAAAAATGGCGCGAGGGTATGGTTGTCTTCGTCTTGAAGAGATGAAGCGAATGGCATAGGTCTGAGCTTCTGATTTTACAGTTTGAGAGACCTGCAATTCATGAGGGCTGGAGGTTGAATATGACCAATGTGTCACCTTCTAACCAATGAAAGCGTGCCATTTGTTTTTTTTTCAAAAATCTGATTTATTAATGATCTTGTATAATATTCACTAAAGACCATGATATGCACAGCGCGCCAGATCCTTTGGATTTGATTACTAACGCGTTTTGACTCTCATCCAATGGTCCACATCTTTTTCTTTTATTTTCTTTTTCTGGTTTTTATATTTTAATTGTTTTAAATTTCAAAAAATCATAGAAAATTCAATTTTAGTTCAAAAAATCCAAAACAATTATAAAAATATTTTTGATTATTCTCTTTCTGATTTTTAATTTTTCACAATTTAATTTTGTGTTTTGATATTTTTTATGTTTTTTGCACTTATTTGATTTATTTAAAATGTTTAAAAATACTTTTACACATTTTTTAATTCTGAAAAAATAATGGAATGATCCAATAATATTGTGACAAATATTGGTGACCTTATTTTATTTTTTCTTCTGATTTACTATTTTTTACTATTTTTGGTTGTTTTACCCATTTATTTTATTTTTTAAAAATAGTTTCTGACTTTTAAAAATTCCCAAAAAAATTTGTATAATTACATGACCAATTTTCTGATTTTTCTATGGTCTTATTTTTCATTTCTTGATTAATTTGAATATAATTGACATTTTTATCATTATTTTCCATTTTTTAAACATTTTTAAACCCCTTTAATGCATATATTAAATATATTATTATTTTTTGTGAATATTTTCTGGCTTTCTTGAGTTTATTTTTTGATCATGGCTTTATTAACATCATTGGATCCATAGTATTGATTTTGACTCCACAAAAGATGGATGAATGATTTTAATAATAGTTTGATTAAATACTAATTTCAAATGTGGTTTTCCTTTTTACCCTAATTCCTCTTCATCTCATCCCCTTCTCATTGCAATAAATGTTGTTGGAGCATGATATCTATATCATCTCTCAAAACAAATGGTGCATAGATTGCTATTGACCGGCCTCAAAATAGGTGCGACTTCTATATAAGTCCATTTACGATTGCTTAAGATAGCACTAAATTTTGTCCCGATTCAAATAAATGATCATTCGTGGCCCAAACTTATGATTGTAAACCCAAGTATGTTAATTTGATCTCTTTGATCCAATAACCTTGAGATTCATTGTGTGAAGGCTTTGGTTCTACCAATCCTCTAATGGATCTACAACACCTTTGGTCAACGCGGATCACTTAAACATCGTTGATCATTAAATGGTACTTGTGAGAATTTCAAATGGATGATATACTTGACAAAAAGCAAATGAAACTTAATGTGTGGAGGCTTTGGTTCTACCAATCCTCTAATGAGTTCCAAATGCAAGTTTCAAGATGGTCATCCAACTAACCACTAATTATTGACTTGTTTATTTTATGCTTTATTCTTTTTATGCTTTATGTACTATTTATTTTTTTAGCATTTTTACATTCCATGCCATTTTCATCTTTGCTCATTTGAGCATTTATATTCTTGTCATTTTCACTTTGCTCACTTGAGCTTTTCTTTTTCTTTTCTTAAGACACTTAATAATCAACTTAAACCCTAAAAAACTCTTAATGGTACTTGGACTATTTGGTTACTATACTTGGCATTATGGAGCAGTGGACTTTTTTGGACTTAGGATTAGAAACCTTGGCCTATCTTGGAGACCTTGTGATCTTTATCTGATTATTTTGTCTGGAGTTCTTAAGGTTTACCTCAAGACATTGGGTTGTTTGTTTGTCTTGTATGCAGGTTTTTGTGATTACATCCTTTGTTTGTAATCTTAAATTCACCCACATACAGCCGTTACTCTGCCCAATTTTTGTAAAGACTTAATACACTTGAAGAGGTCTAGTATCTTTGCTTGCTTGGTTTCAATCCAAATAATGGGAATTTTATCCTGAGTCATAATGTCAAGTTTTGGCTTCTTGTTGGTTAGATGGTTCTTATCCTTATCTTTTACCTTATGCTTTAGGATAGCCTCTTCTTCTCCTCCCATCTTCTTTAATTTCAAAAATCTTCTCCCTCCTTTTGAAAACTCTTCTTGTTTTGAAACTTAAACACTTTCATAATAAACTTGGACTTAGGTCCATGCATTTTCAAAATCTTTTCATAAATAAACTTCAATCAAATTAATAATACTTTGACATTTTTTTATGAGAAGACTAAAAGTCAACCAATCTCATTTTAAACCATTTTGCCACTTTGGCTTTTACCCTTAAACTTTTTCTTAAAAGATTAGACTCTTGTCAATCCTTGTAGTGACGCAAACAACTATACTTCTACAATATGTAATGAAGAGAGATATTTTCCACTTGGGTGTTGAGTGAGGCATTGTTGATTTTAAATCCAAGCCATATCCTCCACTTTGAGATGATGCAAATTCTACTTTCTCATGATTGTGGGTAGTAAGTATGTTTTCCACACGGAAAATGACGATGATGTCTTATCTCTTAAAATTAACTAACACACTTGTGTTTCAAATATTTAAAAGAGGAACTATGTGTACCCTGATCCCCTATTGCACGAAAGGTGGTACATAGGCACTAAGGGTTCGCAACCGCGGCGGTTACAAAATCATAAAAAATATATATCTTCTCTCACCTCCACTATCCATTTTATATACAACATATTTTTTATAGCCAAAAATATACAGATTTTACAAAGAGGCTCCTGTGGAGTACCGTAGATGTTTATGGTGCTAATACCTTCCCTTTGCATAACCAACCCCCTTACCTTGAATCTTTCCCCCTCTTTTGGGTTATTCGCTCTTTTCCCATTCCTTTGGAAACAAAAAAGCGCGATGGAGATTTTTATTTTTTATTTGTATAAATTCTAGTCAATCCAATGGCTTAGTCTTGAACATTTCTACCGTTACACCCGATGAGGATGTGATGTTCCTGAAAGTGAAAGATTGTGATGAACCTTTGCCTGAGGAAGGTCCTTACCCTGAATCTCGTTGGAGTATGATATTTGATGGAGCTGTGAATGCTTATGGTAAAGGAATTGGTGCCGTGATTTTCACTCTGAATGGATCACACATTCCTTTTACCGCAAGGTTAACATTTGATTATACTAATAATATGGCAGAATATGAGGCTTGCATCATGGGTATCGAAGAAGCTATTGATCTCAGAATTAAAATTCTAGATGTGTATGGTGATTCAGCTTTGGTAATAAATTAGATTAAAGGAGAATGGGATACTCGCCACCCCGGCTTGATCCCTTACAAAGATTATGCTAGAAGATTGTTACCCTTCTTTAACAAAGTTGAATTCCATCACATTCCTAGAGATGAAAATCAAATGACGGACGCTCTGGAAACTCTGGCTTCTATGTACCAAGTAAATACTTGGAATGATATACCTCTAATTACGGTTCACGATGGATAGGCCCGCTCATGTGTTTACAACAGAGGAGGTAGCAGATGAAAAACCTTGGTATCATGACATCAAGCATTTTCTTCAGACTCGGGAATACCCGATTGGTGCTTCGAAGAAAGATAGAAAGACATTGAGAAGATTGGCAGACAGTTTCTTCCTCAGTGAAAATGTGTTGTATAAGATAAATTATGACATGGTCTTGCTTAGATGCGTGGATAGACACGAAACAGGCATGTTGATGCATGAGGTTCACGAAGGTTCATTTGGCACTCAAGCCAATGGACATTCGATGGCTAAAAGGATGTTAAGGTAAGGTTACTATTGGCTGACAATGGAATCTAATTGTTACAAATTTGCAAAGAAGTGTCATAAGTTCCAGATTTATGCAGACAAGGTCCATGTGCCTCCGACACTTCTCAATGTGATTTCCTCCCCGTGGCCGTTCTCTATATAGGTTATTGACATGATTGGGATGATAGAACCCAAAGCATCGAAAGGACGCCATTTCATCTTGGTAGCAATTGATTACTTCACCAAGTGGGTGGAGGCTGCTTCATATGCTAATGTAACCAAGAAGGTGGTTGTGCTTTTCATTAAGAATAATATTATATGTCGATATAGTGTGCTGAATAGAATTATCACTGACAATGGCTCAAATCTGAACAATAAGATGATGACAGAACTTTGTGAGGAATTCAACATTTTCCATCACAATTCATCTCCCTACAGGCCGAAGATGAATGGGGCTGTTAAAGCTGCTAATAAGAATATCAAGAAAATTATCTAGAAAATGGTTGTTACTTATAAGGATTGGCATGAAATGCTCCCTTTTGCTTTGCATGGATATCGAACATCTGTCTGCACTTCAACAGGAGCAACCCCGTTCTCCCTTGTGTATGGAATGGAAGTTGTGCTCCCAATTGAGGTTGAGATTCCCTTTTTGCGTGTGATAATGGAAGCCAAGTTGATAGAGGATGAATGAGTCCAGAATAGGTTTGACCAATTGAATTTTATTGAGGAGAAGAGGATGACGGCTTTGTGTCATGGCCAGTTATATCAGAAAAGGATGAAGAAGGCTTTTGATAAGAAGGTCAAACCTCGTGAATTCAGAGAAGGCGACCTCGTGCTCAGGAAGATCATGTCTTTCAACACTGATTCTAGGGGAAAGTGGACTCCCAATTTTGAAGGCCCATATGTTGTCAAGAAAGCCTTCTCTGGCGGTGCATTAATTCTTGAAACTATGGATGGCGAGGAGTTCACACGTCCCATGAATACTGATGCAGTCAAGAAATACTTCGCCTAAAGGAATAAAAGAATAGCTCGTTAAGTTGAAAACCCAAAAGGGAGGCTTAGGCAAAAAAGAGAGTCTCGGTAGGCCAAAAAACCGAAAGGGAAGTCTAGGCAAAAATTAGAGACATAAACAGAATAAATTTCCCGCTAAGCTGAAAACCCGCAAGGGCAGCTTAGGCAAAAGTTAGGGACTTTCTTGGCAAGTAACTACATCAGACAAGACTTGATCATTGGAGCAACAATCTTCTCGGATTCTCATCACACTTTAACAGAAGTTGCTGCTCAGGATTTCAAAAGTTGTTTGAGGGGATAGTGGTCATTGTATCTCAATGTATCTTTATCATTATATAATACCATTTTCTGAACTTTGTAATTATCCATGGAGTCTCGCCATTCGCAGACTAATAAAGTTTGAGTTGTTACCCAATTCTTTGTGTTTCTTATTTTGTTTAGCTTGCGAAGACTCCATTTATTATTGATAATAACTTTTAAAGAAAAAAGATTAAATAACAAAATCGATTTTTCAAAAAGAATTTACAATTTGCTTTTACTTTAGAATTTATGATGCGAAAAAAAAACAACAAAAATGGTGATCCTAGGAATGGATAAACTCCAGTTTGTTTTAAGAAGTTTTTGTTCCCCTCGGGAAGGTTTACTCAGGATGATTCTCCATATTGGGTTCGTGACTCCGGTATCCTCGGTCAAGTTTGGATTCATTTCTCCTCTTTTCTGAGTTTTCATGATGTGAAGTTACAATCTGAGATTTCTCCAGTGAAGTTTTCATTTAGTCTAATGGAAGTTCTTTTTCCTGAGAAGTTGGTACCATAATCACTCTTGAAGAACGCATGTCCCTGGTTTCTCTAGTGAAGAACGTATTATGGTTTTCCCTTTGAGGATGTGGTGTTAACCTCCCCAATGAAGTAGGCTTGAATTCCCCAGTGAATGTTTTGATGATTTGGTGTCCATCTGCTTTACTTGAGATTGGCTTTGCAATCCCCAGTAGAAGTGTTACTTTTGAAAACATTTGTTTCGCCAGTGAAGCCTGAAGAAGAATGTTCTATCCCTGTATCAGTACTATTCTGTCACTTTGTTTTGTTTACTTCCAGATTATGTTTCTCCCTAGAAAAGCTAAAGCAGGTAGTAGGTTTTGTTTCCTCAGTTGGCATTTATTTTTTTGGAATGATCATCTTGGATCTGGTTTAGCCGAGTTTTGTTTGTGCCAGAGTTGGTTTTGCATGGTTATTCCCAGTGTTGTATATCTGTTTTGTCAGCATATGCATGATAACACTCATACATTCATACATACATCATGCATGGTTAATTTTAGAAAATCATTGATCATTCACATTCTTTAATATTTTTGTTGCCATATTACTATGATTCAGAGTTATGTTGTCCTCTCTCCAATAGAGTGCCAACCTTAAGCAGAAAGCGTATATTCTTTCAATTTCCTCACTGAGTTATCCCTCATGGAAGAATTTTGCTTTAGCCTTCCTATGCAACTCCTTGTTTGGATGGATTTGGTTTTTCCTTTTGAGTTTATTTCTCAAAGGATGTATTTTGGTTGACTGTTTCATTCCATTTTATTTCTGGTTTGAATCTGTGGTTCCACAACAATATTATTTACTTTGTATTTCTGAAGACTTCGAGTTTTGGTTTCTGCATTTATTTTGCACGAGAAGACTTTATCTCCTCAACAGGAATATAGTGGCATTTCCCCAGGAAACCATATTTCTCTCCCCAGAAAGTCATTTCTTTTTATAATCCTCCATGACAACAAGTAGCAGGTCTCTTTATTTAAGCAACTTGTGCTTCCCTGTAAAAGTCGACGTAACTTTTTTTTGCTATCTCCTCTATGAGTGGATAGTTTGCAGTCTGTTGTCAATTTACGCCAGTGGGTGGAGAGACTTTCCGATTTGTAGAGATAGTTCGTTGTGAAATCTTTGCATGTGATAGTCTCTTTATTTGAGACAGTTTATATATTACCCTTTCCAGGCAGAGTGCCTCGGTTAAAGAAGAAGTTGAGACCCTTTCTAGGTGAAATGCCAGAATTTTAGGGAAATTTGTTATTTTTTTGCTACCTTCAGTGAATGTTGGTAGTTCATTGTCAATGAACGAAGGTGCTATGATATATTTTCTCTCTACCTTCAGTGAAAGTTGGTAGGTCACCATCAGTGAAAGTTGGTGATTCTTATCTTTTTGCTACCCTTAGTGAACGTTGGTATTTCATCGTCAGTGAACGGCGGTGCTATGATATATTTTCTCTCTACCTTAATTGAAAGTTGGTAGATCACCACCAGTGAAAGTTTGTGATTGTTATTTTTTTGCTACCCTCAGTGAATGTTAGTAGTTCATTGTCAGTGAACGACGGTGCTATGATATATTCTCTTTCTACCTTCAGTGAAAGTTCATAGATCATCGGCAGTGAACGTCGATGATTGTTATCTTTTTGATACCTTCAGTGAAATTTGGTAGTTCATCATCAGTGAACGGTGTTGTTATGATATATTCTCTTTCTACCTTCAGTGAAAGTTGGTAGATCATCGGCAGTGAACGTCGATGATTGTTATATTTTTGCTACCCTTAGTGAACGTTGGTAGTTCATCGTCAGTGAAAGATGGTGCTATGATATATTCTCTTTCTACCTTCAATGAAAGTTGGTAGGTCATTGGCAGTGAACATCGATGATTGTTATCTTTTTGGTACCATAAATGAACGTTGGTAGTTCATCCTTAGTGAACGGTGATGCTGTGATATATTCTCTTTCTATCTTCAGTGAAAGTTGGTAGGTCATTGGCAGTGAACGTCGATGATTGTTATCTTTTTTATACCTTCAGTGAATGTTGGTAGTTCATCGTCAGTGAACGGCGGCGCTATGATATTTTCTCTCTACCTTCAGTGAAAGTTGGTAGGTCATTGGCAGTGAACATCGATGATTGTTATCTTTTTGCTACCCTCAGTGAACGTTGGTAGTTTATCGTCAGTGAACGATGATGCTATGATATCTCTTTTCCTTCTACCTTCAGTGAACGTTGGTAGCTCACCGTCAGTGAACGTCGGTGTTGATATTTCTTTTCCTTCTACCTTCAATGAATGTTGGTAGCTTTACCTCCACTAGGAGTTGGTGTATACTTTGACCATTTTACCATCCTCTCTAAGTTAGGTCTTTTGATCCACCAGTGATTTATTTTCCTGGTCGGGTTTCTCTTGTTTCTTTATTTTTTTGTTACATCCCCAGTGGTGTTTGGCGTCCCTTTGGAGTTGTCCATGTGCACTTATATTCATAAGCATTGCATGGCATCGTAGGGCCAAAAATAGGTTTTGTTTTATATTTAAGTATCTTCGATCGCGTCGACACGAATATTTTTAACCTTCATATCTCCGGATAGAAGAAACTTAAATAAGGGCAGCTGTTGTACCCCAATTTTTGCCCCTAAGATCCCTTCATCATACCATGTTGATTCATTCACAATAAGATCACATTAGGATTCTTGGTTCCCCTCCCTATATTTAGCTTTGCACTTTGAGGAATCACCAAGCACCTTGACTTGTGTTCTTTTGTGATCATGAATACTTTTGTCTTAACTTATCCTCTTAATTAATAAAATTCAATGTTGGTTTGTCTTGCTTGTTACTAATATAAGTAATGGGAATGAGATTTAACAAGTTGCTCCATGGGTTCATGAGTTTATTTCCATGCCCTAGTCAATAAAGCTTGAGAAGTTCAAACCTCACCATTGGATTTGTTTTGGAGGAAATGGCATGGCAAGGTTATTTTGGTTCACCATGTTTCAATATTATCAAATTTGGTTCAAAAGCACAAGGGATTGATTGGAAAAATAGTCATGTTTGGACAAGATTTTATTCCTTTTGATCTCAAGTGCATGTTCCTCTCAATTATCAAGATATGGAAGTTGTTGTGATTGCTATGATTTCTCATTATCATCCTCAACAACTTATATTTACAAAGCATTTGTTTTGGTACAAGAAGTTTGTTCAAAATTGTCAAAGTTCCTCAAGCCATGTTTCTTAATCTAGAAGCTAGGGTTTTGAACTTAAAAGGAGTATATCTTGCTCATCTTTTGGTATTTTTGAGTGATTCCAAAGACATCATTCTCTTCAAAGGATTATTAACAAATCACTTCAAAAGTTCCAAGGTGTTTTCATGTGGAAGAAACTTGATGAGGAAGAAAGATTACAAGTCCTCAAATGAATCCCCAATTTTTCATGTGTGACTTCAAATGATCATAACTTGGTCAATTTTTATCACCTTGAGCCCACTATGTTTCCATAATGATCTTTAGGATGTGAACTTTAAGCCTTATTTTATGTGCAAAGTGAGAAAATGGATAGAAGTTTCCTTAAGGATACAAAAGATTATAGGTCATTTCATGATTTTTTTTCCAACTTCAACAATCCCTAACTCTCTCAATTTTTGGAGATTTTGAATGGTTCAAGTTTCATATGTCTTTCAAGAGATCTACTTCATGCCATCTTTTTTGGTCAATAGAAAGTTCCAAGTGGAAGGCTATGTTTGAATGCAAGACATTATAGGTCACTTTTGAAGAAAATTTTGAAATATTTCTAAGTATGGAAAGTCAACCCTTTTTCTCTAACTTTGACTCAATGCAACTTTCAGCTCAAGCATCCATTTGATCCCATTATTTTTCCATTGCAAAGCTTGTAACCCCATCTTTCTAAATCACCAAGAATCATGCCCTAAGATCCCTTGAGCTGAGAATGCCATTGGTCAGAAGTTGGCAATTCGAAACTAAATTTTTCACCAAGTGAGAAGTTTGAAATCTTTTATTTAGCTTCTAAGCACTTTGTTTCTGCGCGTTTTTGCTTCTAAGCATGTTTTGTGAAGTTCTAGAATTGATTAGCACAACAAAACACACGTTTAGGATGAGTTTTAATCAAATTGGAAGTCACACTTTTCTTGTTTGCAACTTCACACGATTTCCCTCCAAACTTCACCATTTCACAGCTTGGATATTCCATTTTATTTCCTATAAATAGAGGGTCGTCCCCTATTCATTTCCTCAAGCTTGGATAGCCAGAATCACCTTGTCAAACTTGTTCCATAACTCAAAATTCAGCAACTTTGAAATCCATATACAAGCCTTTTTCAATCCAATTTTTTCATCAATTCACCTTCCTTGATCTTCCCTGAAGTTAACCATATAATTACATTCAAGAATCGTGCCCTATATTGTTCCATAGAAGTCCAGTTTCAGAGCTATGCAACTCAACTTCAATAGGTAGATTCCATCATCAATTCTTCAAAACTTTGATATCATTGTGATGCTCTCATTTCCCTGGTTCTAGTTGAAACACTTGCTTTTTACTGGAAACACGTTTTGACCATGAAATTTCAAATCCCTTTTCAAAACTTTCCTTCTAAATTGCTTGAGCTACAATTTATATAAATTTGGCGCGAGGGTGTGGTTGTCTTTGTCTTGAAGAGACGAAGCGAATGACATAGGTCCGAGCTTCTGATTTTACAGTTTGAGAGACCTACAATTCACGTTGGCTGGAGGTTGAAGATGACCAACGTGTCATCTTCCAACCAATGATGGCGTGCCACTTGTTTTTTTGAATTCTGATTTTATTTTTGATTCTATGTTTTATTCACGAATGACCATGATATGCACAACACGCCAGATCCTTTGGATCTGATTACTAACGTGTTTTGACTCTCATCCCATGGTCCACATATTTTTGACTTTTATTTTCTTTTCTGATTTTTATATTTAATTATTTTAAACTTCAAAAATCATGGAAAATTCATTTGAAGTCCAAAAAATCTGAGAAAAATAATGAAAAATATTGTTGATTATTCTCTTTCCGAATTTTATTTTTTCACAATTTAATTTTGTGTTTTAGTATTTTTTTATAAATTTATACTTTATTTGAATTGTTTTAAATGCTTAAAAATACTTTTATGCATTTTTAAATTCTAAAAAAATTATGGAATGATCCAATGATATTGTGACAAATATTGGTGACCTTATCTTATTTTTTATTTTTGAATTTGGTATTTTTTTTATATCATTTTTAGTTTATTTTACTCATTTCTTTTAATTTTAAAAATAGTTTCTGACTTTAAAAAATTATCAAATAATATATAAAATCATTTGAGTCATTTTCTGATTTTTCTAAGGTCTTACTTTTTATTTCTAGATTAATTTGAACATAGTTGATATTTTTCTCTTTTATTTCTATTTTTAAACATTATTTTTTAAACCTTTTTGTATATATTAAAATATAATATTACTTTGTGACTATTTTCTGGCTGATCTTGGGTTAAAATTTTTATCATGAACTTTATTAACATCATTGGATCCATGGTGTTGAGTCTAACTCCACAAAAATGGATGAATGATTTTAATAATAGTTTGATTAAATTTAATCCAAAAGTGGTTTGTATATTCTCTCCCACCCCTCTTCATCTCATCCCCTTCTTATTGCACTAAATGTTGTTGAAGCATGATCTCTATATCATGTCTCAAAACAAATGGTGCATAGATTGTTATTGGCCGACCTCAAAATAGGTGCGACTTCTATATAAGTCCACTTACGATTGCTTAACATAGCGCTAACTTTTGTCTCGATTCGAATAAATGATCATTCGTGGCCCAAACTTATGTTTGCAAGCCCAAGTATGTTAATTTGATCTCTTTGATCCAATAATCTTAAGATTCATTGTGTGGAGGCTTTGGTTCTACCAATCTTCTAATGGATCTACAACACCTTTGGTCAACGCGGATCACTTAAACATTGTTGATCATTAAATGATACTCATAAGGATTCCAAATGGATGATATACTTGACAAAAATCAAATGCAACTTGTTGTGTGGAGGATTTGGTTATACCCATTCTCTAATGATTTCTAAATGCAAGTTTCAAGATGATCATCCAACTAACCACTAATCACTAATAATTTACTTTATCCTTTATTCTTTTATTATATGGCCCTTTTATTTTTATGCACTATTTACTTTTAGCATTTACATTTCATGCCATTTTCATCATTGCTCATTTGAGTATTTACTTTCTTGTCATTTTTATTTTTGCTCACTTGAGTTTTACTTTTCTTTTTAAAACACCGAATAATCAACACAAACCCTAAAAATATTTAATGATACTTGGACTATTTGATTACAATCCTTGGCATTATGGATCATTGGACTTTTTGGACTTAGGATTAGAAACCTTGGCCTATGATTGGAGACCTTGTGATCTTATCTGATTATTTTGTCTGGAGCTCTTGAGGTTTACCTCAAGACATTGGGTTGTTTGTTTGTTTTGTGTGCAGGTTATTGTGATTACACCCTTTGTTTGAAATCTGGAATTCACCCGTATACAGCCGTTACTCTGCCCAATTTTTGTGAAGACTTAATACACTTGAAGTTTGGTTCTCTCAAGAGGTCTAGTATTTTTGCTTGTTTGGTTTCAATCTAAAGAATGGGAATTCTATCTTGGCTCATAGTGTCAAGTATTGGCTTCTTGTTGGTTAGATGGTTCTTATCCCTAACTTTTACCTTATGCTTTAGGATAGCCTCTTCTTCTCCTCCCATCTTCTTTAATTTTAAAAATCCTCTCCTTCCTTTTGAAAACTCTTCTTGTTTTAAACTTGAACCACTTTCATAATAAACTTGGACTTAGGTCCATGCATTTTCAAAACATTTTCATAAATAAACTCCAATAAACTTAATAATACTTTGACATACTTTTTGTGAGAAGACTAAAAGTCAATCAATCTCATTCAAACCATTTTGCCACCTTGGCTTTCATCTTTAAACTTTTCTCAAAAAGATTGGACTCTTGTCAATCCTTGTAGTGATGCAAACAACTATACTTCTACAATATGTAGTGAGGAGAGATATTTTCCACTTGGGTGTTGAGTGAGGCACTGTTGATTCTAAAATCCAAGCCATATCCACCAAAGGTTCGCAACCGCGGCGGGTGCACAAATCATAAAAAAATATATTTCTTTTCTCACCTCCACCATCTATTTTATACAAAATTATTTCATAGCCCAAATATACAGATTTTACAAAAAGGTTCATGCGGAGTACCGTAGATGTTTAGGGTGCTAATACCTTCCCTTTGCATAACCAACCCCCTTACCTAGAATCTTTCCCCCTCTTTTTGGGTTATTCACTCTTTTCCCATTCCTTTAGAAACAATAAAGCGCGGTGGATATTTTTATTTTGATTTGTATAAGTCTAGTCAATCCAATGGCTTAGTCTTAAACATTTCTACCGCTACAACATCCATGAATGATAAAAGTTTATAACTTTCATAATTTTCTACCAGTCTATCAATGTTAGGCAGTGGATATGTACCATTGGGGCATGTCCTATTGAGATCGATATAATCAACACACACACGCTATTTTCCATTATATTTTTTGACCAATACAACATTAGACAACCAGGTTGTGTTTGTGAGTACAAACTTCATCGTCAAATGTTTTGAATGATGTCAAAACTGGGAAAAGCTTGCACTTTTGAGTTTTAGATAATATCCTTATGTCTTGTGGCACTCCTATGCATTAGAGGTCTTAAGAATCATAAAAAAGCATCTTGAAAATGATCCAAGTCATTAAAAATAGTTTTTGCATGACTTTTCACTGCATGTGTCGACACATCTTTATTTTCGGTCGACACATGTAACCCATTATTAAAGCCTGTAGCCTCTGTAAGTATTAGTCCAACACATGCATGATTCATGTCGACATATACTGAAGTTTTTATGATATTGCAGAAATTCTTATTTTATATGTCGACACATCCACTTTTCAGATCAACACATTTACTATCGCTTTAGAGCTTGCAGATTTTGACTTGTTCCGGTCGACACATGGTTCCTCATAGTTCAACACACACAGTTTAAGATTCACGCATGTTTCGGCATATACGATACATAGGTCGACACATACTGTTATGTTTGGTTAGTTTCTATAAATCTTTTTATTATGAATTTACTCATCTTTCCTAAAAGTTCCAAAACTATAAATACTCTTTCATGAATCATTCATAACTTGTTGAAAACTATAAAATTAGCCTATTTATCTCTTCATCTTCAAGCTCCAATCTATGCATACATACTGAATTACATTATAACGATGTTCCGTTGGGGTGCTGTGATCGGTGGGAATGAGAACTGACTGTTTTGGAATGCTGGTTCGCGTTTTGTGTTTGTTTTTGCAAAATGTCGCGGTGAGCAAGAGTCGCCACCGTCTTTTATTTTAACCAACAAGGAAAGGAAAAAAGCACAGAAAAATTCCTTTTTCGAGATGTTTTCTCGGGTCCGGGGGGTAGATTATAGAAAGGGAAGGTGTTAGAACCCTTTCTATCTGTGGTTATCCACGGGCTCTTAGGTACTTGCTCAAAGTGTTTTCAAAATTTTCTTTTCTTTGTGTTTGTGGGTTTGAAAAGAGTTTTTGTTTGAAAGGTGTAAGTGCGAAAAGTTTTGTTTTGTTTTGAGAGAGCAAGTAGTTAAGAACCATCTACCTACTCGAAAAAGGAATTAATCTGTACAAATGTCCTTTAGACAACGCTATCCCACTATTGATGAGTAGGTAGCGTCGTCGTTGGAGTTTTAAGGGTCAAATCGATTAAGGGACGTGTGGTCACTAAAGCAATGTTAGGACGCCTTAGCGGTAACCCTAATGTCTTAGATCATTTTTCCGAGGCAACTGTGATCTTTGGACAAGAGGGCGACCTCTAAAACTTCCTATACTCAATGACCACGTTCGAAGGCAACCAAGTGAGGTGTACCCTAAGAGTGGCATGTGCGAGTGTGTTTGTTCGGTTAATTTTATCTGTACATGTCATGGGTGAGCTATGTTGATTTTAGGTTAAATATTGATCTTGTCATGCATTCCCTATTTATCAAACATCTAACAGTTAATAGTTGCGGAATTTAAATTGCGGGAATTAAATTTAAACTATTACAAGGCGTCGGGTATTTACATCGCCAATAACAAACCCTTTAAATTTAAATTGCGGAAAATAAAAATAAAGCGATAAATAAATAAAATCCTAATTAAGGGCTATTACATACTGGAAGCAATTACAATATTGGAAATATGGATCGCATGCGAGAAAATTAAATCGGCGTATTTTTTAGGGTTTTGACCCTTCTTGAAAGAAAGCATGTTTTTTTGTTATTTTTGAATTAAATTAAATTAAACCTAAGTTACTTAATTAATTAAATAAAAAATATATTTTTGGGTTTTTTATATTTAAGGAAATAAAATAAAAATGATTAAAATTATTAAAAACCTAATTCTACATTAATTTTAATTTATTGCAAAAATTATTAAAATTGTACCTAATTAAAAACTAAATTAATTGATTAATGTTTATTTACAAAAATAAAGTGATGAAATTAAATTTAATAAATAAAAATAATATTTTTTATGTTTTCTGATTTTATTAAGAAAAATAAATTGGTTAGTATAAATAATAATAATAATTAATAAAACAATTAAATGAAAAAAGAAATATGAAAAGAAATAGAAATAAACCAAATGGGGGGTATGGGCCCAAACTAGAGGTAGAATCAGCATCTCAGATGCCCATTTTCGTTCCAGTCTGCTTTGACTTTGTTGATTCCATATGCGCCTGTTGACCTGGACATATGATGGTCCTTCAATCATAGCCTTCAGATTTGGCCAGGAGGCCATCTGGCGCCTGGATCTTTGAGGCATATGGTGGACTACATTTTGAGCATTGCATGAGATTACCTGAATAAAAAGAAAACAAATGCATTGGGGGACCTGGGATTCGAACCCAGGTCCCATAGGTATTTCCACTCACGCTTCCACCAACTGAGCCATGATGCTTGTTTGTTATTATATTAAACATCAATCATTATATATCAAACAAACAATTATGCCTGGAAAAAAAATAAAAATAGCGCGAATAATTTAAATGGACCAATCAGGGGAAGAAACCTAGTCGTCTTCTCCAATAAAACCCTGGTTTTCTTACCTGCGGATTTTTATCCGCAGCAAGATTCGTGGGATCATCCTAAAACGACTTCTAGGCCATGTAAACGCAAGCTAAGATCATCATCGTGTTCGTCTCTCTTCCCTGAACCTCCCTGTACCAATTATTTGCCCCAATTTTGCCTGTATCAAAAATGCCTAAAAACAAGGAATGGAAACCCTAGGTTCGGGTATCACGTTAGAGGCCATGAAAACGAAATCAAATATTGTAGAATGCTTAGAAATTGAATGGCAAGCATGATTATACAAAAAAATTGGCAAAAGGATGCAAGAAAATGGATTCACGATTTCAAGTTCAAAGCTATGTTCGTGGACACTTACAGCGCTTTTTAGGTGGTTTCAGGACTTGCTTTTGATGGCAATCGCTTCAGTGGACCTCAGGCAAGGAGATAGTGTTGAGTTTTTGGATTGAATCGAGCTCTAAGTATGATTTCAGTTTTCAATTTTCCAAGCTTTTTCTCCAATTTGGTTTGGCCATTTCTGTCGTTCTTAGGTCGTGTTCTTGATGTGTCTAGCTCGTGTGAGTAATAAGGAATGCATTAGGTTAAATCTTTGGGCTTGAATCCATGTGCATTGAAGATTTGAGATTTGATTTGATCACCATTGATAAAGTTTCCAAAATTGTACCAAATCCAAGATTTTTTTCACAATAAGGCTTGATACGAATTTGATTGGGTGTATCATGATAATGAAGACCTGTAATGATCAAAAAAACCGGATTCCATCAATTTTTGGATTTTATTTGAATTAATATTGATTTAAAATGAATTAAATTAATAAAAATTAAATAAAATAGAAATATTAATAATTGGTCATGAAATTGAAGATAGGACACGTGTGTGGTGTGACAAGATCAAATCAAGTGGAAAAAAGTGGGCCCTTTTGACAAAATTTGAAGTTTGAGGATAGTTGACTTTTGGCAATTTTGGAAGAATGCCCAACTTCAACAATGCATAACTTCCTCAATTTTGAACTTTTGAAAGTGTTCGTGGACGTTTTAGAAACCTTGAGATGTCCTCTAACTAACCCTTTTGGTCTCATCTCATTTTGATATTCCATGCTCAAGTTATAAGCTTTGGAAAAAAAGGTATTTTTGTTGACTTTCAAAAATGACCTATAATGTCCAAATTTGTAACTTTTTGTGAGAGCATTTCTTGATCTTGGGGTGTGAATATGGATTGTAGGAAATTTCATTCTCTTTAAAATGAGCTTTTGATGGGTCATTTCTCATAAAGTATGAGAACGTTATGCTTTGTCAAAGTTGAGTTGACTTTTCCTACAAAACCCTAATTTAGCAACTTTTGAATCTTGATGAATCTTGAGAAATCCTTGATGAATCATGATCAACCCTTGATAAAATGATGAATTATCCTTAAAAATGAGAATGTTGACAAAACATTTTGAGGTTGGACTGTTTGTAGGTCACAGTTGACTTTTGCCCTAGCACAGTCGATTCTTGGGCTTCTTAAGCAATTGACTGACCAAACTTCCTCTGCAGGGCTTGAAATTTGACATGGATGAACTTGAGAACATATTAGGACATCAGGGAGCATTTGAGGCCATTTTGATGTAAGGACCTTGATTCAACACAAAACCCTAATTTTGAATTGACTGCCTTAGGAGGTGATTTGATTGTCCAACTCTTGAGCCATCTTGAGCAAATTGGAGATTATTCTTGACATGTCTTGAGAAATATAGGAGGGAAAATTTTAGGGTACAACAGTTGCCTCTGTTCAATTTTCTTAAACTTGAGGATATAGATTGGCTTTCGAGCCTTTCGTGATCCGAAGGTGGAAGATAATTGAACACTAGAGTGCCCAGAAATTTGCACTCGCATGGGGTAGTATCAACATTGTGATGTCGGGAATGGGCTTACAGATGCCATTTGGATATTGTTGGTAGGTGGTTTTGTCTTTGTTGACGGATTGTCTCTTTTGACGGGGTGTCTCCTTTGACGGGTTGTCTCTATTGACGGGTTATCTCCATTGACGGGTTGTCTCTTTTGACGGGGTGTCTTCTTTGACGGGTTGTCTCCATTGACGGGTTGTCTCTATTCACGGGTTGTCTCCATTGATGGGTTGTCTCTATTGACGGGTTGTCTCTATTGACGGGTTTTGCCTTAGAAAAATCTTTATGAATCGATTTAACTGATTTTGTCTCCATTGACTGGCTTGGCCTCAGAAAAATCTTTAGGAATAGATTTAACTGATTTTGTCTCCATTGACTGGCTTCGCCTCAGAAAAATCTTTAGGAATCGATTTAACTGATTTTGTCTCCATTGACTGGCTTCGCCTTAGAAAAATCTTTAGGAACCGATTTAACTGATTTTGTCTCCATTGACTGGCTTCGGCTCAGAAAAATCTTTAGGAATCGATTTAACTGATTTTGTCTCCATTGACTGGCTTGGCCTCAGAAAAATCTTTAGGAATCGATTTAACTGATTTTTTCTCCATTGACTGGCTTTGCCTTAGAAAAATCTTTAGGAATCGATTTAACTGATTTTGTCTCAATTGACATGGTTGAGAGTTTAACTGCATCCTTCCTGAAAGGTAAAGGTCAGTCATATGCAATGCATGATATGGATCAAGCAATGATGTTCTCAATATAAATGAGATTGTATGGTATGATGCGTATATGCATGCATCATGATGTATGGACATGTAATGTTTTAGCTGGGGAAAATAAATCCCGGAGCTGCTGGAGAATAGAGTTGAGTTCTTTGTTTCCGCTGGGGATGATGAACGAAGATGATTGTGAGAATAAACTTGCAGGAGGAGATGACTCCGTTGGGGAATAAACCGATGAAGAGATTACTCCGAGGGGAATTACTCTGTGGGAAGAGATGCTCTGCTAAGGATTTTAACGATAAACTCCGCTGGGAATTCCGCTGATAAACTCCGCTGAGGATGGGTTACCGTTGCTGGTGATATTGAATCTGTTGAGGATTGAATTCCTGTTGGGGCGAAAGAAAAAACTTTGTTGGGGGATGATCTTTCAATTGTAACTTGCTGTGGATAATCCTGTTAGACTCTTGTGGGTATAAACCTCTAAGTTCTGCTAGGAATGCTCCTTTGAACCTGGCTTAGGAGGTTTATTGTACTCCGCCGGGGATAAACTTCCAGAGTCTACTGGGGAAGATGATTCAACTATGTTGGGAAAGCTTTTTTAGACTGCGCTGAGGAAATGGCTCCACTAAGGGTATCTTGTATTCCGCCGGGGAACATTCTTATACTCCATTGAGGAATATTAAGACTGTCGGGGATACTCTTATACTTGTTGGAGAATATTCTTATACTCCACTGAGGAATATTAGGACCTTCGGGGGATACCAAGCCTTTTTAGGGCTGATGGTAGACTAACTCTGCTTGGGGAGATATGCTGATTTGTTCATAGTTGTAAGTCTCAGCTGGGAGAGCTACCATTATTGTCTTATTCTGTGGGGAGTGAAAGCATGTTAGCCATATTCTTCAGTTGAATCCACCTTAGTATCTGGTGGACAGGGAAACTGTACAACTTGGACACTTCTTATGCCCCTGCTTCTGATATTACCAGTAATTTATCTTTCGTTTCGCATGTAAATATTTATGATCAGCAATTAATGTCAAATGCATATATCAAAAATGAACATTGGACGTTCTTTGCAAAACAAAACAGATAAAGGAACAACAGTTTGAAATTTGTCTGAAAATGAATTTGTATTGATTTGAAGTTTGACCTGTAAATAGGCGTTTCTTGTGCAAGAGGCTGACGTCCTAGTAAGAGAACGCCGCCGAACAAATAGGATTTATACAATTTGTAAAAAGAAAACAAAACAGCTATGTGAACAATCCCACTGGGTTCCAACTATGATATTGCCTTTATGTTCTCGAGCATCTCATCACTTTGCTATTGGTCGAAGATGAATCAGATTGATTAGTGTCGTCTGAGCTTGATAGTCGATACCGGAGTCCGGATGCAAGATGATCCAATGAGACATAGTGTTACGCTTTAATCCCTAATTTTTGCCTAGACCGCCCTTTCGGGTTTTCAGTCCACCGGGATACCCTTTTTTGCCCAAGCCGCCTTTTCAAGTTTTCGACTTGCCGGGTGTACAAATTTTTTTATATTTTCATCCCTTATTTTTGCCCGAACCCTTTTGGTTCACCGGAAAGCCCTTATTTTTGCCTAGGCCAGTCAACCTAGCGGGTCATTGATTATGCGTATTATCTTTTCACTATGTCTGCATTGACGGGGTGAGGAAGGTCGTCACCATCCATGGTGGTTAGAATTATAGCTCCTCCTGAGAAAATATTCTTAACCACAAATGGCCCTTCGTAGGTAGGGGTCCATTTGCCCCTGGGATCACCTTGAGGTAAGATAATGTGCTTGATTACCAGATCCCCAACTTGATACTCTTGTCGTCTAACTTTCTTGTTAAATGCCTTGATCATCCGCTTTTGGTACGTCTGGCCATGACAAATAGCAGTAAGTCTCTTTTCGTCGATTAGGTTCAGTTGATCAAGCCGGGTCTGAATCCAGTCATCTTCACTTAAACCTGCATCCTTCATGATTCGAAGAGAGGGTATCTGAACTTCAATAGGCAAGACTGCCTCCATGCCATAAACCAAGGAATAGGGTGTTGCCCCTGTTGACGTCCGAGTTGAGGTACGGTACCCATGAAGAGCGAATGGTAACATCTCGTGCCAATCTTTGTATGTCATTGTCATCTTCTGCACAATCTTCTTAATGTTCTTATTAGCCACTTCTACAGCCCCATTCATCTTCGGCCGGTAAGGAGAAGAGTTATGATGCTGTATCTTGAACTGTTCGCAGAGCTCAGTGATCATCTTGTTGTTGAGATTGGTACCATTGTCTGTAATGATCCTCTCTGGTACACCGTATCGACAGATCAGATTATGCCGAATGAACCGTGCTACGACGTTCTTGGTTACAGTAGCAAAGGAAGCTGCTTCAACCCACTTCGTAAAGTAATCAATTGCTACCAAAATGAAGCGATGCCCGTTGGATGTCGCAGGTCTGATCTCGCCGATCATATCAATGCCCCACATTGCAAAAGGCCAAGGTGCTGTCAAGACATTCAGAGGAACTGGAGGTATGTTCACCTTATCAGCATAGACCTGACACTTATGACATGTCCGAGAGTACTGATAACAGTCGGCTTCCATTGTGGAC
The DNA here is from genome assembly GCA_948472305.1 of Vicia faba. Lineage (NCBI taxonomy): Eukaryota > Viridiplantae > Streptophyta > Magnoliopsida > Fabales > Fabaceae > Vicia > Vicia faba. Next base: position 1,357,853,452 of record OX451740.1, read on the forward strand.
CAATAATATCCTGCCTAAAGGATTTTCTTTTCCATGGTATGTCCACTGGAATGGGTTCCGAAGGTACCTTCATGTAACTCTGCCATGATCTTTTCTGCTTCATTCTTATCCACACAACGCAGTAAGGTCGAATCATGGTTACTCTTGTAAAGGATGCCATTGCTGATGAAGAACTTCGCCACGAACCTCCTCAGAAACTTCTTGTCATTAACAGATGCTCCCTCGGGGTATTCCTGGGCCTCAAGGTATCTCTTCACCTCATGAAACCAGGGTTTATCTGCTACCTCTTCAGTCTCAAGATCACAGCAATGTGCCGGTTCGTCCAATCTTTCAATGATGATTCGGGGAGCTTCGTTGTCCCAATTGACTTTGAACATAGAAGACATCGTAGCCAACGCGTCCGCCAACTGATTCTCCTCTCTAGGGAAGTGTTCAAAGGTTATCTCCTCGAAATGGGGAAGCAACGTCAATACATACTCCTTGTAAGGAATATGATTCGGGTGTTTCGTATCCCACTCGCCTTTGATCTGACTGATCACGAGAGCGGAATCTCCGAAGACACTGAGAAACTTAATCCTTAGGTCAATTGCTGCTCGAAGACCCATAATGCATGCTTCATACTCCGCCATGTTGTTGGTGCAGTTGAAACATAGTCGGGCGGTGAATGGAGTATGAGAGCCTTTAGGAGATATGATCACTGCGCCAATGCCATTACCCAAAGCGTTTGAAGCTCCATCGAAGTACATAGACCTTAGGGATCCTTCCTCAGGTCCTTCATCCGGTCCAGGTGTCTCACAATCAGTCACTAACATGATATTCTCGTCCGGAAACTCAAAGTTCATAGACTGGTAATCATCCACTGCCTGATGTGCCAAATGGTCTGCCAACACACTTCCCTTAATTGCCTTTTGGGTCGTATATTGGATGTCATACTCAGTCAATATCATCTGCCATCTTGCTATTCTTCCGGACAAGGCATGATTTTCGAAGATATACTTGATTGGATCCATCTTTTATATCAATAGAGTAGTGTGAGTCAGCATATACTGTCTTAGCCGGCGAGCAGCCCATGCCAAAGCGCAGCAAGTTTTCTCGAGCAATGAGTATCGGGTCTCACAGTCGGTAAACTTTTTGCTAAGGTAATAAATAGCATGCTCTTTTCGGCCAGACTCGTCATGCTGACCCAGCACACACCCCATTGAGTTATCGAGCACTGTCAAGTATAAGATCAGAGGTCTCCCTTCAACTGGTGGCATCAGAATGGGTGGCTCTTGGAGATACTCTTTAATCCTTTCGAAAGCGGCCTGGAATTCATCGTTCCAACGTACTACTTGATCTTTCTTCAGCAGCTTGAAGATTGGCTCACAAGTAGCAGTTAGGTGCGAGATGAATCTGGAAATGTAGTTCAATCGTCCCAGGAAACCTCTAACTTCTTTCTATGTCATGGGAGCTGGCATATCTTGTATAGCTTTCACTTTTTCCGGATCCACTTGAGTACCTTTGTCGCTTACGATGAAACCCAGTAGCTTACCAGATCTCACCCCCGAAGGTGCTCTTGTTCGGGTTTAACCTCAGCTTGTACAACTTCAGTCTGTCAAACAGCTTCTGCAGATGGTCAAGTTGTTCTTCCTCAGTCTGGGACCTTGCAATCATATCATCAACGTATACTTCAATCTCATGATGGATCATGTCATGAAACAAAGCAACCATGGCACGTTGATATGTTGCCCCAGCATTTTTCAGTCCAAAAGGCATAACCTTGTAGCAAAAGGTACCCCACTAAGTAACAAAAGTTGTTTTCTCCATGTCTTCGGGAGCCATTTTAATCTGGTTATAACCGGAGAAGCCATCCATGAAGGAGAAGACCTTGTGCTGAGCAGTGTTGTCAACCAGAACGTCGATATGAGGTAGGGGAAGTCATCCTTGGGGCTTGCCCTGTTCAAATCCCTGTAGTCAACAAACATTCGGACCTTACCATCTTTCTTCGGCACTGGAACCACATTGGCCACCCACTGAGGGTAAGAAGTAACTGCTAGAAAACCGGCGTCAAACTGTTTCATCACCTCAGCCTTGATTTTATCAGACATCTCTGGGCGCATACGGCGAACCTTCTGTTTCACTGGAGGACAGTCTTCCTTGGTAGGCAAGCGATGAACCACAATATCAGTATCCAACCCTGGCATATCTTCGTAAGACCAGGCAAAGATCTCAACATAGTCATGCATCATTTGAATCAACTGTTGTTTCACACTAGCTTCCAGATTTGCACCGATCTTGACCTCTTTCTTATCTGTCTCGGTACCCAGATTCACTGTTTCTACCGATTCTTCGTGTGGTTGAATAGCCCTCTCTTCTTGGAGTAGCAGTCTTGCAAGTTCACCAGGCACTTCACAATCATCTTCACCTTCGTCTTCGGCTAAGTTGATCGGATTTTCGAAGTCATAACTAGTAGTAGCAGGGTCGTTACCAGTGAGATCCAGAGTGGATGTGGACCTGTATATGTGAGTGTGTGTAAAATAGCTGTTTTGCAATATATAATAAAGAAAAACAAGGAGCACAAAATTTGAAATGCAAGAAACGTCCAATGCTTTTATTAATGATATATGAAAATGACACACAAAAGCCCTCACAAATGAAGCCACAGTGTCCCGGGTAAGACACCAGGCCATAAAGTTCAAAACATTGTATGTTACAAATTCAAAACAAAAGTTTCATTACTGGGTAACAAAAGTAATAGGGATGAAGTCCTTTGCTGTCCAGTTGCTTGGTCCATCGTCGGTCGTAGGATAGATCCAGCTGTCGAATTCAGACTCTTCCACGTCATCTTCAATGGCATTCACTCCCGAGTTGCTGGTAAGCACGGGAGTCTTCCAATTCGTGCATTCTGAACAGCCTTTTGAGCTTCTGCAGTGAAACCCAAACCAAATTTGTTTTCTATGTAAAATCAGGAAGTCGGCCCCAATTTACACACTCACCCTTCTCAATAACAGCCCGAGCATCTTTTAAGGAAGCCATTTTCATAGGAGAATCTTCAACCACAGTCTCAGCTGATGCCAGTGTCTGGGGAACCTCTTTAAAGTGCTGAAATGGGATCTCAATGAACTCCCCATCCATCTCTACATATCGGAAAGAGTTGAGGTGGCTAACCATGTACTCTTCCTCTCCCTGTACTGTCATAATCTTCCCTTTGACCGGGTACTTCAGCTTCTGGTGGAGTGTTGAGGTTACGGCTCCGGCTTTATGGATCCATGGACGACCCAGCAAACAAGAGTAGGATGGCTGAATGTCCATCACATAGAACGTAGAATTGAAGACCTGAGAACCAACTTTGATCGGGATATCAACCTCTCCATGTATCGTCCTTTTAGACCCATCAAAGGCCTTGACAACAATGTTACTTGGTTTCAGCTCCAACCCTTCACAATCCAACCGGTCTAGAGCTTTTTTGGGCAAGACGTTCAATGAGGGACCAGTATTCACCAACACATGAGCAAGAGTAGTGCCCCTGCATTCAATGGAAACATGCAGGGCATCATTGTGACTCTTCCATTTAGCAGTCAAGTCGGCGTCCGAGAAACCCAACCCATTATCAGCTGTCAAATTGGCCACACAATCTGTAAACTGATCAGCTGACGTTTCTTATGGTACGTGGGCAGTCTTCAGAAAGGTAATCAGAGCCTTGGCATGGGCCTCTGAGCACAGCAATAGTGACAACATAGAAATCTTAGACGGGGTTTTCCCCAGCTGTTCAACTACATTATAATCACTCTTTTTAATAATCTTCAAAATTTCTTCCATCTCTTGCTTAGAAGCTTCAACAGTAATTATATTTGGTGCCTCCGTCTGGGCAGGCACATCAGTGGTGATCCCTTTGCCCCGAGCGTTAGATGACTCGGCGACAGGGGTAAGAATAGGAACTTAATCAGGAATAGTAGCAAGTACACTGGCAGGTGTAATAACAACAGGTCTTTGGGCTGTTGGTGGAGCAATATCAGGTGAGAAAAGTCTTCCGTTGCGGGTGACTTTAGCAGGTCCAGTAATTTTGCTGACGTCAGTATCACCATCCAACTCTTGCTTAACTCCATGAAAATAAACATTAGCCCCATAGTGCCAAGGGACAGCTTTATCAGAGGTGTAGGGGATAGGCCCCGGAACAGTGATTATCACAGGTGCGATCTTCGGAACAGATGTAATTCTAACAGGCTTCCTCGAGGGGGCCTTGGAAGAATTATCGAAAATGGTAATGATGGCAACTTCTTCAGAATGAGTTATGGGAACAACAGTCTTCTCGAACATAATTTCTCTACTATCCATCAGGCGTTGGACACCTGATTTCAAAAGCGGACAACCATTAGGTAGAGTAGAACACATATGGCAACCTTTGTCACAGCCCGGAAATAAACCGGCTAGCAAAAGGTTCTTCTTTACAGTCATCAAAGGGGTAACAATTTCATCCACAGAAACTACAAACAAGTCTTCTTCTAGAGCATTCACTCTGTGCTTGGGCATGAGAGCAGTCACAATATTAGGCCTCTCGGGCGCCTCGAACTCAATCTCCTTTGCATCAATTAAGTCTTGTATCTTATTTTTCAGACTCCAACAATCATTTGTATTGTGCCCCGGGCTATCAGAGTGATAAGCACAGCGGGCGTTATGGTTATACCTTGGTGACGTTGCATTTGAATTCTTTGGGGCTTCCCTTAGAGTCACCAGATTAGTCTTCAGCAACTGTGGCAGAATCTGAGATAAGGTCATGCTGAGACGAGTGAATTGCCTCTTAGGTCTCTCATCCTTCTGTTGATTGTTGTGCTGAGGAGCACCAGCAGGTTTTGAAATAACAACTGCATTGACAGCTTGGCGGTGTTCAGATCTATCCTGTCTTCTTGCACTGTAGACAGCACTGGACTCTTTCTTAAATGGCTTCTTTTCGGTGCTTGCGAAGGCACCCTTCTGTATTTTCCCAGCCTTAATACCAGCCTTAATCCTCTCACCAGTCAAAATAAGATCTGTAAACCCAGATAAAGAGCTTCCAATCAAGTGGTTGAAAAATGGACCAGACAAGGTCCCCAAAAACATGTCAACAAGCTCCCGATCAGCCAATGGTGGTTGCACTCTACCGGCGAGGTACCTCCACTTCTGAGCATAATCTTTGAATCCTTCACCCGTTCCCATTGACATACCCTGGAGTTGGGTACGCGTAGGAGCGAGGTCGGAGTTGTACTGATACTGCCTATAGAAAGCAGTAGCCAAATCTTCCCAACTGCGGATACTGGTTCCGTCCAACTGATAAAACCACTCAAGCTGAGTCCCTGAGAGACTGTCTTGGAAGAAGTGGATCCACAGGTTCTTATCAGCTGTGTACGGCTGAATCTTCCTCACATATGACCGGAGGTGCAGCTTCGGACAAGAAACTCCGTCATACTTAGCGAAGGTTGGTGCCTTGAATTTGTGGGGAATCACCACCCCATATGAAAAACCCAGATCACCAAAGTCTAGGCCAGACACTTTTTGAACTTCCATAGCACTCAACCGATCTTCCAGTTGCTTGTACCTATCCTCAGCAGGAGGATACTGTTCTGCATCGTAGTCTGTCTCGTTGTCGGAGACCACAGGGCTAGGAGCCCTCCTTTCTTGTGGACTATCTTTCCCTCCAGATGAGGTGGTCAAATCAACTTCATCCCGTAGCCTGTTTCTAAACCTAGGACCAGTGTTGAACAGGACTGTCCTCTTCTTCTTCTTCTTCTTCTCCTTCAGAATCAGGGTCTTCAGGTCTTGCTGACCCTTAGCTAGACTCATGAACAACTCTTGAAATTGGGCATTCTGGGCCTGGAGGGCCTTGATGGCTTGCTCAGTTGAAGGTTCAGCAGACATGATGCTGAAATAACAAGCGAAGAAGGTAAGATACCTGTAAAGGGTACCTATTTATGAAGTGCATGGGATGAGATGCGTATGACATGATTTCAAAGACAGTCAAGAGATTCAAATTTGTAAACCAGAAAGAAAACACACTTTATTAGATTAAACTTTGGAATTCAAATTGTTCAACTGATGCCCTCAAGGCGTTACATGAAAAGAAATACTGAAAAGTAAAAATAAAACTGGAAAGGAAATCATCAAAGGCCTATTAATGCTCCCATGGTCTCTTCTTATTAGTGCGGACATAGTCGTTGAGAATCCGCTCGTTCTCTAACTGCCTAGTCAACTTCTGGATCTTTTGCTCTTGCTCGTTGAACTTCTCTCGGTAAGAATCCCGTTCATCCCTCAACTGCATCCAAGACCTCTTCAGTGCCCCAATGTCAGTGGGCATATAAGGATGGAGAATGGTTGGAAGAACCCCTTCTTCATTAGCAACTTCAAGAGTGATAGGCCGGATAGCTTCATATGGCATACCTAGCTTCTGGGTACGGATGCGGACCCATCTGAGATATGGCTCCATTGGCAGAGAAGTCTTTGGACCCAGCTCATGTGGATCAGATTGGTGAACTCTGTCCCAAGCCCTTATGAATCTACGATGTTTCTCGTCGCTATCCCCTTAGAAATCAAAGATGATATGAGGCATTAGCATCTCATGAGGTCCTTCTCTTCTGCCTCTTCCAAACTGACGGAGAGCTAAGCATGGGTAGTAAGAAATTCCTCCATGGGTTCCTATCAATGGAACATTAGGATACTCTCCACAGCGATCAATGATAGTCACCTCATCCATACCCTTGAGAGTCCAGATAATGTCATTATGAGAGAGAGACATCACCCTATAAGCCCAACCCATTCCTTCTTTGTTCTTCAGCACTGACTTAGGGAGGTGCGAAATAAACCACCTCGAAAGTAAAGGAACACAGCACATCAAGGTTCCCCGCTTTCGGGCAGTATGAGCATAGAGCAGATGAAGAACGTCACCCAAGAGAGTGGGTACAGGGTTCTGAGAGATGAAGATCTTTATGGCATTCACATCAACAAAAGTGTCGGGATTTGGAAATAGTACCAAGCCATAAATCAGAAGATCCAGAATATCCTCGAACGCCTTAAAGTCTTGGCTATCCCAGAAGTATTTAGCCTTGCCAACCAAGAACTTAGTCAGAAAACCTTTTGCTCCACTCCTAGTCTCCCAATTAGCCATCACTTCCTCTTTGGTCAAATGAAGGGCTTCAGAAATCTCTTCGAGCCTAAGGGTCTTTTCCCAACCAGTAAATGGGGTCTGCTCCAGAACAGAGATACCGAGCAGCTCAGAGAATTCTTCTAGGGTAGGAACCAGTTGATAGTCTTGAAAAGTAAAACAATGGTACATCGGATCATAGAACTGGACCAGGACACTCATCATCTGCTCGTCCAATTTAGAGGTGACCAAACTGAGAAGAGAACCATGCCTCCTGATGAAGGAAGTAGTGTCAGGCATCTTGGCAACCAACTCTTTAAGCAAGGTAGGGACTTGGACAAAGTTGATCCGGATGGTATTCTAACGCATGGGCGTCATGATGACCTACAAAACAGAACAAAGATGAATCCCTCATGTCTTTGAAATAGGTTAGTCCTTATGCAAGATGTATGCAATGTTATGATGTCATGATGTCATGATAGAAAGCACACCACAAGTATCCACAAAAAGCAAACATGGTAAAGGCACACAAGTCACACAGAGAGCCCTTAGATTTCAGGCTGGCAAGGAGCTTATGTACTACCTTCTTTCAGTTCAGTTGGTTTACACCTGTCCTAAAAATAGTAATTGGGTTCTAGAGGATCTCAATATCACTGACTACCCTCGATCGGTCATAATTCCAGTTTAGCAACTTTTTCTTGCGGCCGGAATCATCGCGAGAGTTTAGTCTCAATGAGTGTAGCATACTACTACTGTTCTATGGCCAAGTTGGTCGATTTAAGGTTCTAAGGTCATTTGGTGCTTAATGACCCCTTAGAAGACCCATATTCTCCTCGTTCCAACACAAGGGATATCGGTACAGACTAAAGTGCCACACCAACGTAGCTACTGCTTCAACCGTGTCAGTCTATGCCGGACAGTTCCCTCACAGTTTATTGCTACTTACCTAAAGGGTACCCCCAGATCCGGGTTAGGATCTATAGAAACTCCGATACAAGCCCACAAAATTAAAGCATACAAAGCATATAATTTGAAAACACAATGATCTAATCCTAAGGTACACCTCACTTATTAATATTTCCCCAGTAGAGTCGCCAGTTCTGTGATCGGTGGGAATGAGAACTGACTGTTTTGGAATGCTGGTTCACGTTTTGCGTTTGTTATTGCAAAATGTCGCGGTGAGCAAGAGTCGCCACCGTCTTTTATTTTAACCAACAAGGAAAGGAAAAAAGCACAGAAAAATTCCTTTTTCGAGATGTTTTCTCGGGTCCGGGGGGTAGATTATAGAAAGGGAAGGTGTTAGAACCCTTTCTATCTGTGGTTATCCACGGGCTCTTAGGTACTTGCTCAAAGTGTTTTCAAAATTTTCTTTTCTTTGTGTTTGTGGGTTTGAAAAGAGTTTTTGTTTGAAAGGTGTAAGTGCGAAAAGTTTTGTTTTGTTTTGAGAGAGCAAGTAGTTAAGAACCATCTACCTACTCGAAAAAGGAATTAATCTGTACAAATGTCCTTTAGACAACGCTATCCCACTATTGATGAGTAGGTAGCGTCGTCGTTGGAGTTTTAAGGGTCAATTCGATTAAGGGACGTGTGGTCACTAAAGCAATGTTAGGACGCCTTAGCGGTAACCCTAATGTCTTAGATCATTTTTCTGAGGTAACCGTTTCGAGGCAACTGTGATCTTTGGACAAGAGGGCGACCTCTAAAACTTCCTTTACTCAATGACCATGTTCGAAGGCAACCAAGGTAGGTCACCATCAGTGAAAGTTGGTGATTGTTTTCTTTTTGCTACCCTTAGTGAACGTTGGTAGTTCATCGTCAGTGAACGGCGGTGCTATGATATATTTTCTCTCTACCTTAAGTGAAAGTTGGTAGATCACCACCAGTGAAAGTTTGTGATTGTTATCTTTTTGCTACCCTCAGTGAACGTTGGTAGTTCATTGTCAGTGAACGACGGTGCTATGATATATTCTCTTTCTACCTTCAGTGAAAGTTCGTAGATCATCGGCAGTGAACTTCGATGATTGTTATCTTTTTGATACCTTCAGTGAACTTTGGTAGTTCATCATCAGTGAACGGTGGTGTTATGATATATTCTCTTTCTACCTTCAGTGAAAGTTGGTAGATCATCGGCAGTGAACATCGATGATTGTTATATTTTTTCTACCCTTAGTGAACGTTGGTAGTTCATCGTCAGTGAAAGACGGTGCTATGATATATTCTCTTTATACCTTCAATGAAAGTTGGTAGGTCATTGGCAGTGAACATCGATGATTGTTATCTTTTTGGTACCCTAAATGAACGTTGGTAGTTCATCGTTAGTGAACGGCGATGCTTTGATATATTCTCTTTCTATCTTCAGTGAAAGTTGGTAGGTCATTGGCAGTGAACGTCGATGATTGTTATCTTTTTTATACCTTCAGTGAATGTTGGTAGTTCATCGTCAGTGAACGGAGGTGCTATGATATTTTCTCTCTACCTTCAGTGAAAGTTGGTAGGTCATTGGCAGTGAACATCGATGATTGTTATCTTTTTGCTACCCTCAGTGAACGTTGGTAGTTTATCGTCAGTGAACGATGATGCTATGATATCTCTTTTCCTTCTACCTTCAGTGAACGTTGGTAGCTCACCGTCAGTGAACGTCAGTGTTGATATTTCTTTTCCTTCTACCTTCAGTGAACGTTGGTAGCTTTACCTCCACTAGGAGTTGGTGTATCCTTTGACCATTTTACCATCCTCTCTAAGTCAGGTCTTTTGATCCACCAGTGATTTATCTTCCTGGTCGAGTTGCTCTTGTTTCTTTATTTTTTTGTTACATCCCCAGTGGTGTTTTGTGTCTCTTTGGAGTTGTCCATGTGCACTTATATTCATAAGCATTGCATGGCATCGTAGGGCCAAAAATAGGTTTTGTTTTATATTTAAGTATCTTCGATCACGTCGACACGAATATTTTTAACCTTCATATCTCCGGATAGAAGAAACTTAAATAAGGGCAGCTGTTGTACCCCAATTTTTCCCCCTAAGATCCCTTCATCATACCATGTTGATTCATTCACAATAAGATCATATTAGGATTCTTGGTTCCCCTCCCTATATTTAGCTTTGCTCTTTGAGGAATCACCAAGCACCTTGACTTGTGTTCTTTTGTGATCATGAATACTTTTGTCTTAACTTATCCTCTTAATTAATAAAATGCAATGTTGGCTTGTCTTGCTTGTTACTAATATAGGTAATGGAAATGAGATTTAACAAGTTGCTCCATGGGTTCATGAGTTTATTTCCATGCCCTAGTCAATAAAGCTTGAGAAGTTCAAACCTCACCATTGGATTTGTTTTGGAGGAAATGGCATGGCAAGGTTATTTTGGTTCACCATGTTTCAAGATTGTCAAATTTGGTTCAAAAGCACAAGGGATTGATTGGAAAAATAGTCATGTTTGGACAAGATTTTATTCCTTTTGATCACAAGTGCATGTTCCTCTCAATTCTCAAGATATGTAAGTTGTTGTGATTGCTATGATTTCTCATTATCATCCTCAACAACTTATATTTACAAAGCATTTATTTTGGTACAAGAAGTTTGTTCAAAATTGTCAAAGTTCCTCAAGCCATGTTTCTTAATCTAGGAGCTAGGGTTTTGAACTTAAAAGGAGTATATCTTGCTCATCTTTTGGTATTTTTGAGTGATTCCAAAGACATCATTCTCTTCAAAGGATTATTAACAAATCACTTCAAAAGTTCCAAGGTGTTTTCATGTGGAAGAAACTTGATGAGGAAGAAAGATTACAAGTCCTCAAATGAATCCCCAATTTTTCATGTGTGACTTCAAATGATCATAACTTGGTCAATTTTTATCACCTTGAGCCCACTATGTTTCCATAATGATCTTGAGGATGTGAACTTTATGCCTTATTTTATGTGCAAAGTGAGAAAATGGATAGAAGTTTCCTTAAGGATACAAAAGATTATAGGTCATTTCATGATTTTTTGCTAACTTCAACAATCCCTAACTCTCTCAATTTTTGGAGATTTTGAATGGTTCAAGTTTCAAAATTTCATTCAAGAGATCTACTTCATGCCATATTATTTGGTCAAGAGCAAGTTCTGAGTGGAAGGCTATGTTTGAATGCAAGACATTATAGGTCACTTTTGAAGAAAAATTTGAAATATTTCTAAGTATGGAAAGTCAACCCTTTTTCTCTAACTCTGACTCAATGCAACTTTCAGCTCAAGCATCCATTTTATCCCATTCTTTTTCCATTGCAAAGCTTGTAACCCCATCTTTCTAAATCACCAAGAATCAAGCCCTAAGACCCCTTGAGCTGAGAATGCCATTGGTCAGAAGTTGGCAATTTGAAACTGAATTTTTCACCAAGTGAGAAGTTTGAAATCTTTTATTTAGTTTCTAAGCACTTTGTTTCTGCGCGTTTTTGCTTCTAAGCATGTTTTGTAAAGTTCTAGAATTGATTAGCACAACAAAACGCACGTTTTGGATGAGTTTTAATCAAATTGGAAGTCACACTTTTCTTGTTTGCAACTTCACACGACTTCCCTCCAAACATCACCATTTCACAGCTTGGATATTCCATTTTATTTCCTATAAATAGAGGGTCATCCCCTATTCATTTCCTCAAGCTTGGATAGCCAGAATCACCCTGTCAAACTTGTTCCATAACTCAAAATTCAGCAACTTCGAAATCCATATACAAGCCTTTTTCAATCCAATTTTTTTATCAATTCACCTTCCTTGATCTTCCCTGAAGTTAACCATATAATTACATTCAAGAATCGTGCCCTATATTGTTCCATAGAAGTCCAGTTTCAGAGCTCTGCAACTCAACTTCAATAGGTAGATTCCATCATCAATTCTTCAAAACTTTGATATCATTGTTATGCTCTCATTTCCCTGGTTCTAGTTGAAACACTTGCTTTTTACTGGAAACACGTTTTGACCATGAAATTTCAAATCCCTTTTCAAAACTTTCCTTCTAAATTGCTTGAGCTACAATTTATATAAATTTGGCGCGAGGGTGTGGTTGTCTTTGTCTTGAAGAGACGAAGCGAATGACATAGGTCCGAGCTTCTGATTTTACAGTTTGAGAGACCTACAATTCACGTTGGCTAGAGGTTGAAGATGACCAACGTGTCATCTTCCAACCAATGATGGCGTGCCACTTGTTTTTTTGAATTCTGATTTTATTTTTGATTCTATGTTTTATTCACGAATGACCATGATATGCACAACACGCCAGATCCTTTGGATCTGATTACTAAAGTGTTTTGACTCTCATCCAATGGTCCACATATTTTTGACTTTTATTTTCTTTTCTGATTTTTATATTTAATTATTTTAAACTTCAAAAATCATGGAAAATTCATTTGAAGTCCAAAAAATCTGAGAAAAATAATGAAAAATATTGTTGATTATTCTCTTTCCGAATTTTATTTTTTCACAATTTAATTTTGTGTTTTAGTATTTTTTATAAATTTATACTTTATTTGAATTGTTTTAAATGCTTAAAAATACTATTATGCATTTTTAAATTCTAAAAAAATTATGGAATGATCCAATGATATTGTGACAAATATTGGTGACCTTATCTTATTTTTTATTTCTGAATTTGGTATTTTTTATATCATTTTTAGTTTATTTTACTCATTTCTTTTAATTTTAAAAATAGTTTCTGACTTTAAAAAATTACCAAATAATATATAAAATCATTTGAGTCCTTTTCTGATTTTTCTATAGTCTTACTTTTTATTTCTTGATTAATTTGAACATAGTTGATATTTTTCTCTTTTATTTCTATTTTTAAACATTATTTTTTAAACCTTTTTGTATATATTAAAATATAATATTACTTTGTGACTATTTTCTGGCTGATCTTGGGTTAAAATTTTTATCATGAACTTTATTAACATCATTGGATCCATGGTGTTGAGTCTAACTCCACAAAAATGGATGAATAATTTTAATAATAGTTTGATTAAATTTAATCCAAAAGTGGTTTGTATATTCTCTCCCACCCCTCTTCATCTCATCCCCTTCTTATTGCACTAAATGTTGTTGAAGCATGATCTCTATATCATGTCTCAAAACAAATGGTGCATAGATTGCTATTGGCCGACCTCAAAATAGGTGCGACTTCTATATAAGTCCACTTACGATTGCTTAACATAGCGCTAACTTTTGTCCCGATTCGAATAAATGATTCGTGGCCCAAACTTATGTTTGCAAGCCCAAGTATGTTAATTTGATCTCTTTGATCCAATAATCTTAAGATTCATTGTGTGGAGGCTTTGGTTCTACCAATCTTCTAATGGATCTACAACACCTTTGGTCAACGCGGATCACTTAAACATTGTTGATCATTAAATGATACTCATAAGGATTCCAAATGGATGATATACTTGACAAAAATCAAATGCAACTTGTTGTGTGGAGGCTTTGGTTATACCAATTCTCTAATGAGTTCCAAATGCAAGTTTCAAGATGATCATCCAACTAACCACTAATCACTAATAATTTACTTTATCCTTTATTCTTTTATTATATGGCCCTTTTATTTTTAAGCACTATTTACTTTTAGCATTTACATTTCATGCCATTTTCACATTTCTCATTTGAGTATTTACTTTCTTGTCATTTTTATTTTTGCTCACTTGAGTTTTACTTTTCTTTTTAAAACACCGAATAATCAACACAAACCCTAAAAATATTTAATGATACTTGGACTATTTGATTATAATCCTTGGCATTATGGAGCATTTAACTTTTTGGACTTAGGATTAGAAACTTTGGCCTATGATTGGAGACCTTGTGATCTTATCTGATTATTTTGTTTGGAGCTCTTGAGGTTTACCTCAAGACATTGGGTTGTTTGTTTGTTTTGTGTGCAGGTTATTGTGATTACACCCTTTGTTTGAAATCTGGAATTCACCCGTATACAGCCGTTACTGTGCCCAATTTTTGTGAAGACTTAATACACTTGAAGTTTGGTTCTCTCAAGAGGTCTAGTATTTTTGCTTGTTTGGTTTCAATCTAAAGAATGGGAATTCTATCTTGGTTCATAGTGTCAAGTATTGGCTTCTTGTTGGTTAGATGGTTCTTATCCCTAACTTTTACCTTATGCTTTAGGATAGCCTCTTCTTCTCCTCCCATCTTCTTTAATTTCAAAAATCCTCTCCTTCCTTTTGAAAACTCTTCTTGTTTTAAACTTGAACCACTTTCATAATAAACTTGGACTTAGGTCCATGCATTTTCAAAACATTTTCATAAATAAACTCTAATAAACTTAATAATACTTTGACATACGTTTTGTGAGAAGACTAAAAGTCAATCAATCTCATTCAAACCATTTTGCCACCTTGGCTTTCATCTTTAAACTTTTCTCAAAAAGATTGGACTCTTGTTAATCCTTGTAGTGATGCAAACAACTATACTTCTACAATATGTAGTGAGGAGAGATATTTTCCACTTGGGTGTTGAGTGAGGCATTGTTGATTCTAAAATCCAAGCCATATCCTCCACTTTGAGATGATGCAAGTTCTCCTTTGTCATCATTGTGGGTGGTAGGTATGTTTTCCACACGAACAATGACGATGATGTTTTATCTCATAAAATTAACCAACACATCTGTGTTTTAAATTTTTTAAAAGAGGAACTACGTGTACCCTGATCCCCTATTGCACGAAAAGGTGGTACGTAGGCACCAAAGGTTCCCAACCGCGTCGGGTGCACAAATCATAAAAAAAAATATTTCTTTTCTCACCTCCACCATCTATTTTATATAACATTTTTTCATAGCCCAAATATACAGATTTTACAAAGAGGTTCATGCGGAGTACCGTAGATGTTTAGGGTGCTAATACCTTCCCTTTGCATAACCAACCCCCTTACCTAGAATCTTTCCCCCTCTTTTTGGGTTATTCACTATTTTCCCGTTCCTTTAGAAAAAATAAAGCGCGGTGGATATTTTGATTTTGATTTGTATAAGTCTAGTCAATCCAATGGCTTAGTCTTAAACATTTCTACCGCTATAGTGTCCATGAATGATAAAAGTTTATAAATTTCATAATTTTCTACCAGTCTATCAATGTTAGGCAGTGGATATGCACCATTGGGGCATGTCCTATTGAGATCGATATAATCAACACACACGCGCTATTTTCCATTACATTTTTTGACCAATACAACATTAGACAACCATGTTGTGTTTGTGAGTACAAACTTCATCGTCAAATGTTTTGAATGATGTCAAAACTGGGAAAAGCTTTCACTTTTGAGTTTTAGATAATATCCTTATGTCTTGTGGCACTCCTATGCATTAGAGGTCTTAAGAATCATAAAAAAGCATCTTGAAAATGATCCAAGTCATTAAAAATAGTTTTTGCATGACTTTTCACTGCATGTGTCGACACATCTTTATTTTCGGTCGACACATGTAACCCATTATTAAAGCCTGTAGCCTCTGTAAGTATTAGTCAAACACATGCATGATTCATGTCGACATATACTGAAGTTTTTATGATATTGCAGAAATTCTTATTTTATGTGTCGACACATCCACTTATTAGATCAACATATTTACTATCTCTTTAGAGCCTGTAGATTTTGACTTGTTCCGGTCGACACATGGTTTCTCATAGTTCAACACACACAGTTTAAGATTCACGCATGTTTCGACACATACGATACATAGGTCGACACATACTGTTATGTTTGGTTAGTTTCTATAAATCTTTTTATTCTGAATTTACTCATTTTGCCTAAAATTTCCAAAACTATAAATACTCTTTCATGAATCATTCATAACTTGTTGAAAACTATAAAATTAGCCTATTTATCTATTCATCTTCAAGCTCCAATCTATGCATACATACTAAATTACATTATAACGATGTTCCGTTGGGGTGCTGTGATCGGTGGGAATGAGAACTGACTGTTTTGGAATGCTGGTTCGCGTTTTGTGTTTGTTTTTGCAAAATGTCGCGGTGAGCAAGAGTCACCGCCATCTTTTATTTTATCCAACAAGGAAAGGAAAAAAGCACAGAAAAATTCCTTTTTCGAGATGTTTTCTCGGGTCCGGGGGGTAGATTATAGAAAGGGAAGGTGTTAGCACCCTTTCTATCAGTGGTTATCCATGGGCTCTTAGGTACTTGCTCAAAGTGTTTTCAAAATTTGCTTTTCTTTTTGTTTGTGGGTTTGAAAAGAATTTTTGTAGGAAAGGTGTAAGTGCGAAAAGTTTTGTTTTGTTTTGAGAGAGCAAGTACTTAAGAACCATCTACCTACTCGAAAAAGGAATTAATCTGTACAAATGTCCTTTAGACAATGCTATCCCACTATTGATGAGTAGGTAGCATCGTCATTGGAGTTTTAAGGGTCAATTCGATTAAGGGACGTGTGGTCACTAAAGCAATGTTAGGACGCCTTAGCGGTAACCCTAATGTCTTAGATCATTTTTCCGAGGCAACCGTTTCGAGGCAACTGTGATCTTTGGACAAGAGGGAGACCTCTAAAACTTCCTATACTCAATGACCACGTTCGAAGGCAACCAAGTGAGGTGTACCCTAAGAGTGGCATGTGCGAGTGTGTTTGTTCGGTTAATTTTATTTGTACATGTCATGGGTGAGCTATGTTGATTTTAGGTTAAAGATTGATCTTGTCATGCATTCCCTATTTATCAAACATCTAACAGTTAATAGTTGCGGAATTTAAATTGCGGGAATTAAATCTAAACTATTACAAGGCGTCGGGTATTTACATCGCCAAAAACAAACCCTTTAAATTTAAATTGCGGAAAATAAAAATAAAGCGATAAATAAATAAAATCTTAATTAAGGGCTATTACATACTGGAAGCAATTACAATATTGGAAATATGGATCGCGTGCGAGAAAATTAAATCGGCGTATTTTTTAGGGTTTTGACCCTTCTTGAAAGAAAGCATGTTTTTTTGTTATTTTTGAGTTAAATTAAATTAAACCTAAGTTACTTAATTAATTAAATAAAAAAATATATTTTTGGGTTTTTTATATTTAAGGAAATAAAATAAAAATGATTAAAATTATTAAAAACCTAATTCTACATTAATTTTAATTTATTGCAAAAATTATTAAAATTGTACCTAATTAAAAACTAAATTAATTGATTAATGTTTATTTACAAAAATAAAGTGATGAAATTAAATTTAATAAATAAAAATAATATTTTTTTATGTTTTCTGATTTTATTAAGAAAAATAAATTGGTTAGTATAAATAATAATAATAATTAATAAAACAATTAAATGAAAAAAGAAATATGAAAAGAAATAGAAATAAACCAAATGGGGGGTATGGGCCCAAACTGGAGGTAGAATCAGCATCTCAGAGGCCCATTTTCGTTCCAGCCTGCTTTAACTTTGTTGATTCCATATGCGCCTGTTGACCTGGACATATGATGGTCCTTCAATCCTAGCCTTCAGATTTGGCCAGGAGGCCATCTGGCGCCTGGATCTTTGAGGCATATGGTGGACTATATTTTGAGCATTGCATGAGAGTACCTGAAGAAAAAGAAAACAAATGCATTGGGGGACCTGGGATTCGAACCTAGGTCCCATAGGTCTTTCCACTCACGCTTCCACCAACTGAGCCATGATGCTTGTTTGTTATTATATTAAACATCAATCATTATATATCAAACAAACAATTATGCATGGAAAAAAAATAAAAATAGCGCGAATAATTTAAATGGACCAATCAGGGGAAGACACCTAGTCGTCTTCTCCAACAAAACCCTGGTTTTCTTACCTGCGTATTTTTATCCGCAGCAAGATTCGTGGGATCATCCTAAAACGACTTCTAGGCCATGTAAACGCAAGCTAAGATCATCATCGTGTTCGTCTCTCTTCCCTGAACCTCCCTGTACCAATTATTTGCCCTAATTTTTCCTGTATCAAAAATTCCTAAAAACAAGGAATGGAAACCCTAGGTTCGGGTATCATGTTAGAGGCCATGAAAACGAAATCAAATATTGTAGAATACTTAGAAATTGAATGGCAAGCATGATTATACAAAAAAATTGGCAAAAGGATGCAAGAAAATGGATTCACGATTTAAAGTTCAGAGCTATGTTCGTGGACACTGTTGTACCCCAAAATTTGCCCTCCCATATTCTTCAAAAGTTTAGACAAGCATCATCTCAATTTGCTCAAGTCTACTCAAGGACTACCCAGTCAAACCATCCTCCTAAGCCAATCAAAATAGGGTCTTGGTTCTTGCAGGGAAGTGGAGGTTTTTAAGGGCTCAATCAAGTCACATGTGCCCATATACATTGTCAAGCACCTACATGTCAAGTTTCAAGACTCACAAGGTCAAGTTGCACAGTCAAAAACCCTAATTGCTTCACAGTCAACTATAGGGGAAAAATGGTCATTTGGCAGTCAAAAGTCAAAAATTTTGGTCAAAATCTTATTTTGAAGCCACAATCATCTTTTTATCAAGTCTTGATCATGATTCCACAAGCATGGCTCAAAAATCATCAAGATGCAAAAGTTTCTATTTTTGGACAGCTGAAAAGTCAACTGTAACTTGACCAAGGCATAACTTTTTCATGGTTCATCAGAAAAATCCCATCCAATGCTCATTTTTAAGGGGATGACATTTCCTACAACTCATCTTCACATTCCAAGTCCAAGAAATGCTCTCACAAAAAGTTATCAATTTCAACATTATAGGTCATTTTCAAAAGTCAACAAAAAGGCATTTTAAGTCAAAGACCATAACTTGAGATTGGTAAATCAAAATGACATGGGACCAAAGGCATTGGTTAGAGGACTTCAAGACCTTTCCAAAATGTCCAAGAACATGTTCATATGATCAAAATTGAGCAAGATATGCATTGGAGAAGTTGGGAAACTTTTGTGAAATGGCCAAAGTCAACTATCCTTGAAACTTCAATTTTTGACAAAAGGGCCCACTTTTTTCCACTTGGTTCAGCCTTGTCATGCCACCCACGTGTCCCATGATTAATTTTAAGATTAAACATTAATTTTTCTATTTTTTATTTAATTTTATTGATTTAATTCATTTTAAATCAATAAAATTAAAATAAAAATCAAAAAAATTAATTCAATGATATCTTGTGGTTTGAATGACCTTGATGAAGCATAATGCACCTACCAAATTCGTGTAAGGTCCATTTTAAGCATAAAATTCAAATTTGAACAAAATTGGCAAATTGCTTTAATGGTGGTTATGGAGAAATCCAAAGTTTAATTGCAATGGTTAAGAGCTCATAATAGTGACTGATTATCACTCATTACTATATATACAAGCCTTGCAAGCCTCATTCAAAAAACGAAAAAAAGTGCACAAACGGCCAGAGCAAAGTTCAAAATTTGTCAAAAAAAAGTGTGAGATCAAAAGGAGTTTTGCAAGCATTTCCAGGCCAAAAGGAGAACGTGACTCTCTTCTTTGCCATACCCTGAAGCTAAAGCAACCCTTGCCACGTCCTAAGGTCCATTATCAAGAACTGTAAGTATTCCCAGGTCCCCCCATAATTCAATGTTATTTTTTCTAATGCATTCTTGTGTAGATTCCCAAATGATGAGCACCATAAACCTCACATCTCAGTTTGCCAAGTGTCCCTCAGAAGCAGATTCAAAGGCCTGGATTGGACGAGCACCATACTCCTGGTCAACCTACACCATGGACAATCTCCAAAAGTCAAACATGGTTTGGTGTTAATGGGCTTCAGATTGCTTACAATACAGCCAATTCTGGCCCATACCCCCCTTTGGGTTTGCATTTTTTATTTTCTTTCTTATTTAATTGCTTTGTTTTATTCTTTTTTTTTTATTTATTAATTACTCACTAACAAATTATTTAACCCTTTTCAAAATAAAAAATTAAAAAATAGAACTAACATCTTTATTATTATTATTATTATTTTATTTTGTAAATAAATATTAACAAATAAATAGTTTAATTAGGCAATTTTAACTTCTTTTCTTAATAATTAAAATAGATTTAGAATTAGGTAAAATTAACTTTTAATTTTATTTCTTTTTTTATTTTATTCCATAAAAAACACCAAAAACATATTTTCCTTTAATAAATTAATTAATTAGATTAGGTTTATTTAATTAATTGCATTTAATTCCAAAAAGACCAAAAAAATCAATTTCTTTTCTAAAAAGGGTCAACACCTTTAAGACATTCCCGATTCTTTCTTTCGCGTGCATTTTAGTTTTAATTCCTTATTTTTGATTATTATGTAACTGCCTCCGGATGTAATAGTAATTAGGATTTTTACTGTTTTTATTTACTTTCCGTACTTATTTACCAAAAAACGGGTCTTTGTATTTTTGGTGATGTATAGACCCCCGCCTTGTAATAGCGTAGAATTTATGTTTCTGCAATTTACTTTCCGCGCCCCCTAACTGTTAAATGCATGAAAGAATGTATGGTAAATAAAAACAACTCGTAGCTCACTAATTACAAAGACAAACATTAACTGAATACAACACACAATGCACACACCACTTCTAGGGTACGCTTCACTCGTTGCCTCGAAACGTGGTCATCAAGTATAGGACGTCTTAGAGGTCACCCTTTGTCTCAAGATCCAGTTGCCTCGAAACGGTTGCCTCGGATAAAAGGATCTAGGACATTAGGGTTACTTCTAAGGTGTCCTACCGTTGCTTCGGCGACCACACTGTCCCAATAATCGAATTGACCCGAATACCTCCAACGATGGTGCTACCTACCTCTCAATGGTGGGATAGCACTATCTAAAGGACACTTACACAGCTTAATTCCTTAGGGTAGGTAGATGACTCATGGGTACTTGCTCTTTTCAAAACAAACAAAATACTTTTCGCACCCCACACTTTCAAAAAGTTTTCAAACAAAACACTTCATACACTCTTGAGGACTGATACAAGAGTTACTTAGAAGTTTTTCAAACGAACTTTTTTAAAAACCCACACACACTTGAAAATCAAACAATCTTTTGAAAACATAAGAGTAAGTACCTAAGAGCCCGTGGATAACCACGGATAGAAAGGGTGCTAATACCTTCCCTTTCTATAAATCTACCTCCCGAACCGAGAAACATTCTCGAAAAAGGAATTTTGTTGTGCTTTTGTCCTTTCCATGTTGGAGAACATAAAAGACGGTGGCGACTCTTGCTTACCGCGACATTTTGCGAACCAGTATTAAAAAATAGTCAGTTCTATTTCCACCGATCACAGAACTGGCGACTCTGCTGGGGAATTATAAAAGTGAGGTATACCTTAGGATTAGATCATACTTATGTTTTCAATTGTATGCTTTGTTTGCTTTTATATTGTGGGCTTGTTTTGGAGTTACATAGATCCTAACCCGGATCTGGGGAATACCCTTTTAGGTAGCATAAGCTGTGAGGGACATGTCCGGCGTAGACCGACACAGGTGAAGCAGTGGCTACATTGGTGTGGTGCCTTGGTCTGTACCGATATCCCTTGTGTTGCAACGAGGAGAATATGGGTCTTCTGAGGAGTCATTAAGCACCAACCGACCTTAGAACCCTAAATTGACCCAACTTGGCCATAGAACAGTAGCAGTATGCTACACCCATTGAGGCTAAACTCTCGCGATGGTTCTGGCTGCAAGAAAAGATTGCGACGCTGGAGTTATGACCGATTGAGGGTAGTCAGTGATATTGGGATCCTCTAGAACCCGGTTACTTTTGATAGGACAGGTCTTAACCAACGAAACTGAAAGAGGGTAGTACCTGAACTTCATGTTGGCCTAAAATCTAAGGGCTCTTCTGTGTGACTTGCGTGCCTTCATACTTGACTACTTGCATACTTGTTGTCCGACACTTGAGTTTCTTGTAGGTTTTGTTTACAGTCCTTAATCTTGACTCATAACAGGGTTTACCTACATTACTCCACGCATAACATAGCATCATACCATCATACCATTGCATACATCCTGCATAAGGACTAATCCATTTTAAGGATCTCAAGGGTTTGTGATGCAGGTCATGATGAATCAAATGTCTAGCAAGGGGCAAAGGGGATTTATTTTCCCCTAGCCAAGGTTAATGACTTGAGTCAAGGGCTATGACCCACTCGATATGGTGAGCCTTGACTCTTGAAGAAGGACTCTCGACAACATGAAATTCCTTTAATCAAGCAACCAGATTCAAATTCTAACGAGCTTCTTTGTTTACCCCGCGAGACCCTTGAAAACATCTCATGCATACATACATATCATTGCATTACAGGTACTCTTTTCCACAGGTTGCTTAATCTTCTTCGCTGTTTATTTCAGCCATCATCATGAATCCTGAATCATCCAATGGACAAGCTATCAAGGCCCTCCAGGCCCAGAACGCCCAGTTCCAGGAGCTGGTCATGAGCTTGGCCCAAGGACAACAGGAATTGAATACTCTGCTTTTGAAGAAAAAGAAGAAGAGGACTGTTTTGTTCAACCCTAGACACAGATCTGGGAATGCACTGCAGAATGAAGCTGAGCGGACTACTCCATCTGTTGGGGAAGGCAGTCACCAAGAGGGAAGGGTTCCTAGCCCCATAGTCTCTGACACCGAGACAGATTTCAATGATGAATAGTACCCTCCTGCTGAGGACAGGTACAAACAGCTGGAGGACCGGTTAAATGCTATGGAGATTCAACGTGTGCCTGGGTTGGACTTTGGGGACCTAGGTTTATCTTCTGGGGTGGTGATCCCTCACAAGTTCAAGGCACCTGCCTTTGTAAAGTACGACGGGGCTTCCTGTCCTAAGTTTCACCTCCGTTCCTACGCAAGGAAGATCCAGCCCTACACGGCAGACAAGAATCTATGGATCCATTTCTTCCAGGAAAGTCTTTCAGGGACTCAGCTCGAATGGTTCTATCAGCTGGATGGAACCACTATTCGTAACTGGGAGGACTTGGCAATTGCTTTTTATAAGCAGTATCAGTATAATGCCGACCTCGCTCCTACACGTACCCAACTCCAGGGTATGTCACTAGGGACGGGTGAAGGATTCAAGGAATATGCGCAAAGGTGGAGAGACCTGGCTGGAAGGGTGCAGCCACCTTTGACTGACCGTGAACTCGTTGACATGTTCTTGGGGACCCTGTCTGGTCCTTTCTTCAACCATCTGATTGGGAATTCTTCTGCTGGGTTTACAGATTTGATCTTGACCGGGGAGAGGATTGAAGCTGGTATCAAGGCTGGAAAGATTCAAGAAGCTGTACCTGCTGATGCTCATAAAAAGCCTTACAGTGGGAAGAAGGAGTCCAATGATGTGCATAGTAAAAAGGGTCGCCATGATCAACATGTAGGGGTAACCCAGATCTCTAATCCTAGGCCTGCTCAACAAGGACAGGGGCAGTAACGTAAGGAGGTCGCACCCAAGAGACAGTTCACTAAGATCAACATGTCACTGGATCAAGCGCTACAGCAAATGTTGAAGGCAAGGTTGATTACCTTAAGGGCTCCTCTCCGGAATCCAAACACTTCTGCTCCCAACTATCATCCCAACGATAGGTGCGCATACCATTCTGATAGCCCGGGGCATACTACGGACAACTGTTGGGCTCTGAAGAACAAGGTCCAAGACATGATTGACGCCCAAGAGATTCAGTTTGAAGCACTAGAGACTCCAAACATAATCACTGCTCCTTTGCCCAATCATTGAAGGCTTTTGTTTATTTGAATTTCTGAGTTGTGTTTTTCTTTGCTTATACAAACAATTAATGTCATAGCAAACTCTTTTATTTCATTAATGCACTGCATATGTCTGTTTTTGAATTAATCCAATTATTTTCACTATATTCAAATTGCTTTCATGTTTTTTGTGATGATCAACGCTCGGTTAATAATTCTAAGCCTCTTGAGGGAGGATGACGAAAACAATACCATGATCTACAGTATGCTTTTGAACAGACCCCGCTGATGAGGTACAGGCATTGTTTCAATTCCTAAACACTGGAGTTATAAGGAAGATAATCCCTCGTCAACCCCTTCGAGCCAAAGAAGTAGGAGTTTTTCTTTTCGAAAATTAAAACCCTTATTCATAACCTGGGGCAGGGTAGTTCTCTCAGTTGATCCAAGTGCACAACGAATAGCACCAAAGAGGTCCTCACAAAACAAAAGACAGTGATGGTTCCGAATAATCATAAAGACAGACAGTCATTATCCCTCAAAATAAACGCCCATTAAGTCAAAACCTATGAAGGAGACTTACAAAACTGGGGCATCCCGCTGACTGTAATCACAAAAGAAACAGTTCAGGCAAAAAACAGGGATAACGAAATCAAAAAGAAAAGAGGACTTGCAAACCCTCAACAAGGAAATGACTGCCTATTCAAAATAAAATGTCAACATCCGAACCATCATGGGAATATTAGGACAAAGACTCGAACAAGGTCTAACGCACGATCAACTGAGTTTAGGTTTGAAGAACATCACGAAGAGCAGGTGGTTACAAATATAATTTGAGCCTTTATCCTTTGTTTCTTAAACCGTGAACCAGGAACGTTATAACCCTTAAAAAGTCCTAGCTGAAGCATGGGTTAGTTCGAAGGCATACTGTTACGAAAGGTATCTTGACTCCTTAAGGCTTGCTGTAAAATACTGAGTTGACATCACGTTTTACAAAATTCATTGGTTTTACTGAAAAAACACATTTTCAAAAACTTCAAGACAGACATGAGCTTTGCATTTTAATATAACATTGCTTGCATATGACTATTTGTTTGAACAGCATAGAAGTTCGCACGACGAATGTCTAATGAACAAAAGCATCTCCAATCAAGGGGCATGGCATGATCATTGTCCATCATCTGGGGCAGTCCAGTCAAGATTCAGAGAATCTCTCAAATGCCTAATAGCCTGGGGCAAATCTCCTCCTGAGTCACCTGGGGCATTGGACATGAGTTCCAGCTACGAATCTTGCCTGATCAAACATCTTCTGGTCGCATGGCAACACAACAACAGGGGCATCTCCCTACATTCTGAGAGCGTGGACATAGTCGAAAAAATACTACGCATAATCAAAGACCCGCTAGGTTGACACACCTAGGTAAAAATAAGGGCTTCCCGGCGAACCAAAAGGGTTCGGGCAAAAATAAGGGATGAAATGAAAAAATCTGTACACCTGGCAAGTCGAAAACCTGAAAAGGCGGCTTGGGCAAAAATGGGTATCCCGGTGGACTGAAAACCCGAAAGGGCAGTCCAGGCAAAAGTTAGGGATCAAAAGCGTACGACTATGTCCCGTCATCTCGTCACTTGCCTACCAGAAGAAGATTTGTCAATCGGCGTTTGTCTAACACCTCACAAGG
The DNA here is from genome assembly GCA_948472305.1 of Vicia faba. NCBI lineage: Eukaryota > Viridiplantae > Streptophyta > Magnoliopsida > Fabales > Fabaceae > Vicia > Vicia faba. The sequence goes on from OX451740.1 coordinate 1,357,878,856, forward strand.
TATCTTCTTCTCTCACATCAGAAACAGGGGCAATAATGAGTTGTCCAAGCAATCTAGTTGCTCTATCCACCAAGGTACCAAGGCAAGTTCAGCTGAAGAACATGACCAAGTTACCTCCACTCCCCACAGAGTAAGACAAGAGTCAGCAATACTCTCCCCCGAGCAGAGTTGGTCTCCCGTCAGTCCTGACAAGGCACATTGTCTCTAGCAAGTCAACAACGCTCTCCCCAAGCAGAGTTAGCCTACAATCAGCCTTAAGGAAGATGGGTATCCCCAGAAAATCTCAATATTCCCCAGCGGAGTATACAGATGTTCCTAAGCAAGCATCCCCGGCAGTCTTAATATAAGATTGTTCCCCGGCGGAATACAGACACCCAGCGGAGCCATTCCCCAGTACAGTCCAAAAGTCTCCACCAGGAGAGTTGAATCAATCTCCCCAGTAGATTCTGGAAGCTTATCCCCAGTAGATTCTGGAAGCTTATACCCTGCGGAGTACAGACGCATCTCCCCGACTATATTCAAAGGTTATTCCCCACCAAGGCTTATAACTGGGTTATCCTCAGCTAATTACCACTGAAAGATCGTCCTCGGCGAAGTTCTTCCTATCACTCGGCGGAGTTCATCAATTCCCCAACAAAGCTCATCAATGGAATCCCCAGCGGAGTTATCATCAAAACCTCAGCGAAGCATCTCTTCCCACAGAGTAATTCCCCGCAGAGTAATCTCTCCAACAAGTTTGTTCTCCAACGGAGTCATCTTCTCCTACCGGTTTATTCTTGTAATCATCATCCCCCAGCGGAAACGAAGAGCTTTGTTCTTCAACATCAGCCCAGGATGCAGCTTCCCGGCATGCGTCAAGGATTTACTTTCCTAGACGAAGATACATTCATAAACATCACATTGTCATGATACACGCATCATATCATACAATCTCATACACGAGAACCTCATTGCTTGATCCATATCATGCATTGCATATGACTGACCTTTACCTTTCAGGTAGGATGCAGTTAAATGATCAGCTATGTCAAAGTAGACAAATATAGTCAAAAGAGACCAATCCATTTAAAGGAGACAAATCCAGTCAAAGAAGACAAGTCCAGTTAAATCCCAAAGGTTTTTCTGATGCTCATCCAGTTAAAGAAGACAAATCCAGTCAAAGAAGACAAATTCGGTTCCTAAAAGATTTTTCTGACGCAAATCCGTCATCATAGACATCCGTCATCATAGACATCCGTCATCATAGACACCCGTCATCATAGACACTCGTTGTTATAGACACCCGTCGTTATAGACACCTCGTCTTTTGAGACACCCGTCATTATAGACACCCGTCGTTATAGACACCCGTCGTCATAGACACCCGTCGTCATAGACGCCCGTCGTCATAGACACCCGTCGTTATAGACACCCGTCGTTATAGACACCCGTCGTCATAGACACCCGTCGTCATAGACACCCGTCTTCATAGACACCCGTAGTTATAGACACCCGTCATTATAGACATCTCATCGTTGAAGACATCTCGCCATTGAAGACATCCCGTCAGTGAAGACAACCCGTCATTGAAGACAACTCGTCATTTAAGATAACTCGTCATTGAAGACAACTCGTCATTTAAGACAACTCGTCATTGAAGACAACTCGTCATTGAAGACAACCCGTCATTGAAGACAACTCGTCATTTAAGACAACCCATCATTGAAGACAACCCGTCATTATAGACACCCGTCATTGAAGACAACTCGTCATTTAAGACAACTCGTCATTGAAGACAACTCGTCATTTAAGACAACTCGTCATTGAAGACAACTCGTCATTTAAGACAACTCGTCATTGAAGACAACTCGTCATTTAAGACAACTCGTCATTGAAGACAACCCGTCATTATAGACACCCGTCATTGAAGACAACTCGTCATTTAAGACAACTCGTCATTGAAGACAACCCGTCATTATAGACACCCGTCATTGAAGACAACTCGTCATTTAAGACAACTCGTCATTGAAGACAACTCGTCATTTAAGACAACTCGTCATTGAAGACAACCCGTCATTGAAGACAACACGTCATTGAAGACAACTCGTCATTGAAGACAACTCGTCATTGAAGACAACTCGTCATTGAAGACAACTCGTCATTGAAGATAACTCGTCATTGAAGACAACTCGTCAGTATAGACACCCGTCATTGAAGACATCCGGTCATTGAAGACATCCCGTCATTGACGACAACCCGTCACTAAAGACAACTCGTCATTTAAGACAACTCGTCATTGAAGACAACTCGTCATTGAAGACAACTCGTCATTGAAGACAACTCGTCATTGAAGACAACTCGTCATTGAAGACAACTCGTCATTGAAGACAACTCGTCATTGAAGACAACTCGTCATTGAAGACAACTCATCATTGAAGACAACTCGTCACTGAAGACAACTCGTCATTGAAGACAACTCGTCATTGAAGACAACTCGTCATTGAAGACAACTCGTCATTGAAGACAACTCGTCATTGAAGACAACTCGTCATTGAAGACAACTCGTCATTGAAGACAACTCGTCATTGAAGATAACTCGTCATTTAAGATAACTCGTCATTGAAGACAACTCGTTATTTAAGACAACTCGTCATTGAAGATGACTCGTCATTGAAGACAACTCGTCATTGAAGATCACTCGTCGTTGAAGACAACCCGTTCATGAAGACAACCCGTCCAAAGAGACAACTCGTCAAGAAAGACAAAACTTCCTCCGGTTCAGTTAAATCCTAAAGATTTTTTTTGAGATAACCTGTCAGTAGAGACAACCCATCAACCTTTTGAAGTTCCAGATTCGATACCTGTATCTAGCCAGGGCATGTCTGTGAGCGACTGAGTGAGGATCAACACCTGTAACAGACCAGAAAATTATCTTTCTCAGGTACGCAAGTTCTCGCTAAGGATTCTCTTACGCGATCGACACCTAGATGGCATCTATAAGCCCATCCACATACCAACAGTCTTCCAAATGGCATCTATAAGCCCATTCCCTACAAGGTTCTGTCACACTTCCAGATGGCATCTATAAGCCCATCCTCCCATCCACCGTCTCTCCCAAATGGCATCTGTAAGCCCATTCCCAACATCACACTGCTGGTACTCTACTATGTGAGTGCAAATTTCTGGGCACTCTAGTGTTCAATCATCTTCCACCTTCGGATCACGAAAGGCACGCAAGTCAATCTACATCCTCAGGTCTAAGAAGATTGAACAGGGGCAACTATTGTACCCCAAAATTTGCCCTCCCATATTCTTCAAAAGTTTAGACAAGCATCATCTCAATTTGCTCAAGTCTACTCAAGGACTACTCAGTCAAACCATCCTCCTAAGCCAGTCAAACTAGGGTCTTGGTTCTTGCAGGGAATTTGAGGTTTTCAAGGGCTCAATCAAGTCACATGTGCCCATATACATTGTAAAGCACCTACATGTCAAGTTTCAAGACTCACAAGGTCAAGTTGCACAGTCAAAAACCCTAATTGCTTCACAGTCAACTGTAGGGGCAAAATGGTCATTTGGCAGTCAAAAGTCAAAATTTTTGGTCAACATCTTATTTTGAAGCCACAATCATCATTTGATCAAGTCTTGATCATGATTCCACAAGCATGGCTCAAAAATCATCAAGATGCAAAAGTTTCTATTTTTGGACAGCTGAAAAGTCAACTGTAACTTGACCAAGGCATAACTTTATCATGGTTCATCAGAAAAATCCCATCCAATGCTAATTTTGAAGGGGATGACATTTCCTACAACTCATCTTCACATTCCAAGTCCAATAAATGCTCTCACAAAAAGTTATCAATTTCAACATTATAGGTCATTTTCAAATGTCAACAAAAAGGAATTTTAAGTCAAAGACCATAACTTGAGATTGGTAAATCAAAATGACATGGGACCAAAGGCATTGGTTAGAGGACTTCAAGACCTTTCCAAAATATCCAAGAACATGTTCATATGATCAAAATTGAGCAAGATATGCATTGGAGAAGTTGGGAAATTTTTGTGAAATGGCCAAAGTCAACTATCCTTGAAACTTCAATTTTTGACAAAATGGCCCACTTTTTTCCACTTGGTTCAGCCTTGTCATGCCACCCACGTGTCCCATGATTAATTTCAAGATTAAAAATTAATTTTTTTATTTTTTATTTAATTTTATTGATTTGATTCATTTTAAATCCATAAAATTCAAATAAAAATCAAAAAAATTAATTCAATGATATCTTGTGGTTTGAATGACCTTGATGAAGCATAATGCACCTACCAAATTCGTGTAAGGTCCATTTTAAGCATAAAATTCAAATTTGAACAAAATTGGCAAATTGCTTTAATGATGGTTATGGAGAAATCCAAAGTTTAATTGCAATGGTTAAGAGCTCATAATAGTGATTGATTCTCACTCATTACTATATATACAAGCCTTGCAAGCCTCATTCAAAAAACGAAAAAAAAGTGCACAAACGGCCAGAGCAAAGTTCAAAATTTGTCAAAAAAGTGTGAGATCAAAAGGAGTTTTGCAAGCATTTCCAGGCCAAAAGATGAACGTGACTCTCTTCTTTGCCATACCCTGAAGCTAAAGCAACCCTTGCCACGTCCTAAGGTCCATTATCAAGCACTGTAAGTATTCCCAGGTCCCCCCATAATTCAATGTTATTTTTTCTAATGCATTCTTGTGTAGATTCCCAAATGATGAGCACCATAAACCTCACATCTCAGTTTGCCAAGTGTCCCTCAGAAGCAGATTCAAAGTCCTGGATTGGACGAGCACCATGCTCCTGGTCAACCTACATCATGGACAATCTCCAAAAGTCAAACATGGTTTTGTGTTAATGGGCTTCAGATTGCTTACAACACAGCCAATTCTGGCCCATACCCCCCTTTGGGTTTGCATTTTTTATTTTCTTTCTTATTTAATTGCTTTGTTTTATTCTTTTTTTTTATTAATTACTCACTAACAAATTATTTAACCCTTTTCACAATAAAAAATTAAAAAATAGAACTAACATCTTTATTATTATTATTATTATTTTATTTTGTAAATAAATATTAACAAATAAATAGTTTAATTAGGCAATTTTAACTTCTTTTCTTAATAATTAAAATAGATTTAGAATTAGGTAAAATTAACTTTTAATTTTATTTCTTTTTTTATTTTATTCCATAAAAAACATAAAAAACACCAAAAACATATTTTCCTTTAATAAATTAATTAATTAGATTAGGTTTATTTAATTAATTGCATTTAATTCCAAAAAGACCAAAAAAATCAATTTCTTTTCTAAAAAGGGTCAACACCTTTAAGACATTCCCGATTCTTTCTTTCGCGCGCATTTTAGTTTTAATTCCTTATTTTTGATTATTATGTAACTGCCTCCGGATGTAATAGTAATTAGGATTTTTACTGTTTTTATTTACTTTCCGTACTTATTTACCAAAAAACGGGTCTTTGTATTTTTGGCGATGTATAGACCCGCGCCTTGTAATAGCGTAGAATTTATGTTTCCGCAATTTACTTTCCGCGCCCCCTAACTGTTAAATGCATGAAAGAATGTATGGTAAATAAAAACAACTCGTAGCTCACTAATTACAAAGACAAACATTAACTGAATACAACACACAATGCACACACCACTTCTAGGGTACGCTTCACTCGTTGCCTCGAAACGTGGTCATCAAGTATAGGACGTCTTAGAGGTCACCCTTTGTCTCAAGATCCAGTTGCCTCGAAACGGTTGCCTCGGATAAAAGGATCTAGGATATTAGGGTTACTTCTAAGGTGTCCTACCGTTGCTTCGGTGACCACACTGTCCCGATAATCGAATTGACCCGAATACCTCCAACGATGGTGCTACCTACCTCTCAATGGTGGGATAACACTATCTAAAGGACACTTACATAGCTTAATTCCTTAGGGTAGGTAGATGACTCATGGGTACTTGCTCTTTTCAAAACAAACAAAATACTTTTCACACCTTACACTTTCAAAAAGTTTTCAAACAAAACACTTCATACACTCTTGAGGACTGATACAAGAGTTACTTAGAAGTTTTTCAAACGAACTTTTTTAAAAACCCACACACACTTGAAAAGCAAACAATCTTTTGAAAACATAAGAGCAAGTACCTAAGAGCCCGTGGATAACCACAGATAGAAAGGGTGCTAATACCTTCCCTTTCTATAAATCTACCTCCCGAACCGAGAAACATTCTCGAAAAAGGAATTTTGTTGTGCTTTTGTCCTTTCCATGTTGGAGAACATAAAAGACGGTGGCGACTCTTGCTTACCGCGACATTTCACGAACCAGCATTAAAAAACAGTCAGTTCTATTTCCACCGATCACAAACACTTACAGCGCTTCAGGACTTGCTTTTGATGGCAATCTTTTCAGTGGACCTCAGGCAAGGAGATAGTGTTGAGTTTTTGGATTGAATCGAGCTCTAAGTATGATTTCAGTTTTCAATTTTCCAAGCTTTTTCTCCAATTTGGTTTGGCCGTTTCTGTCGTTCTTAGGTCGTGTTCTTGATGTGTCTAGCTTGTGTGAGTAATAAGGAATGCATTAGGTTAAATCTTTGGGCTTGAATCCATGTGCATTGAAGATTTGAGATTTGATTTGATCACCATTGATAAAGTTTCCAAAATTTTACCAAATCCAATATTTTGTTCACAACAAGGCTTGATATGAATTTGATTGGGTGTATCATGATAATGAAGACCTGTAATGATCAAAAAAATCTGATTCCATCAATTTTTGGATTTTATTTGAATTAATATTGATTTAAAATGAATTAAATAAATAAAAATTAAATAAAATAGAAAAATTAATAATTGGTCATGAAATTGAAGATAGGACACGTGTGTGGTGTGACAAGATCAAATCAAGTGGAAAAAAGTGGGGCCTTTTGACAAAATTTGAAGTTTGAGGATAGTTAACTTTTGGCAATTTTGGAAGAATGCCCAACTTCAATAATGCATAACTTCCTCAATTTTGAACTTTTGGAAGTGTTCTTGGACTTTTTAGAAACCTTGAGTTGTCCTACAACCAACCCTTTTGGTATCATCTCATTTTGATATACCATTCTCAAGTTATAATCTTTGGGAAAAAAGGTGTTTTTGTTGACTTTCAAAAATGACCTATAATGTCCAAATTTGTAACTTTTTTTGAGAGCATTTCTTGATCTTGGGGTATGAATATGGATTGTAGGAAATTGCATTATATTAAAAATGAGCTTTGTATGGGTCATTTCTCATAAAGTATGAGAAAGTTATGCTTGATCAAAATTGAGTTGACTTTTCCTGCAAAACCCTAATTTAGCAACTTTTGAATCTTGATGAATCTTGAGCAATACTTGATGAATCATGATCAACCCTTGATCAAATGATGAATTATCCTTCAAAATGAGAATGTTGACAAAAAAATTTGAGGTTTTACTATTTGTAGGTCACAGTTGACTTTTGCCCTAGCAAAGTCGATTCTTGGGCTTCTTGAGCAATTGACTGACCAAACTTCCTATGCAAGGCTTGAAATTTGACATGGATGAACTTGAGAACATAATAGGACATTGGGGATAATTTTAGGACATTTGGATGTAAGGACCTGGATGCAACACAAAACCCTAATTTTGAATTGACTGCCTTAAGAGGTGATTTGACTGTCCAACTCTTGAGCCATCTTGAGCAAATTGGAGATTATTCTTTCCATGTCTTGAGAAATATGGGAGGGAAAATTTTGGGGTACAACAGGTGCCATCTAGATATGGATTGCTAGTGTTAAATTATGTATTGGGTTGAATTTTATAGAGGTTTTCATCTAGGGAAAACCTCGGGTTTATCCTCCAAGATCATTGATTGATTTGGGGGTTTTCGTGCAAGATGTTCAAAAGGTAATTATGGTGAAGTGAACAACCTTTGAATGCTTAAAATATTTGCAAGAAACCTTGGAGTGTTTGAAATATTTGCAAGGAAGTAACTTGGAGTACCGGATAGAATTGAAGTTTTGTGTTGCAATAGTTTGAAATTGAAGGTGCGCGAAAGCTTTGGAGATAAAGAATTGAAGTTTAATCTTTCCATCTACATCCTAGTTACTAACATTTATGAAAGCAATAAAAATGCAGAAAATAAATGTCCTACGCTATTACATGTTTTAGGGAATGGGGTATACAAGTTTACAAATGGGGGTTGAAAATCAATAAAAGTCCTAATTATTACAACCATATTGAATAGAAAGAAAATGTAAATATATAGAAAATATAAAGACAAAAATAGTGTAAAAGAGAGAAAGAAAATATATCCTAGATCGAAGGATGTTTCTTTCGATTCCAACACTTTTTCCTTCTTTCGATTGGGCCTGCAACCTGTGTTGCATCCTTCGATTCACACTCCCTCTCCTTTCGTTTGGGCCTGAAAGTCAGTGTGTATCGAAGCACACCCTTCGATTCACACATCTTGTTCTGTTTTCTTTCGTTTGGGACATGATAGCAATAAGGGTTGAAGCCATGCTAATATGGTCTGTACATGTTAGTCTCTAACATATATTTGGACAAGAAAAGAAAACAATCGAAAGGGTAGAAATGAAAAAAAATAAGCAAAAGGTTATTCACATGCTATGCTTGAAACGAAAGGTTCAAAGTTAAGAATACTTACCTTGAATCTGGAGTTGGTGTTTTGAACCCTGAGTTGCCGCTTTGAATACTCTTGGATTCGAAGGAAGGAAAGAAACTATTTGAAAGGCAGGGAAACTTGGATTCGAAAGAGATAACAAAGGTGTTGTGTTTATTTTTGGTTCCGGGTTGAATAATGTATGAAGGGGTTTGAGATTTTTGTGAGAGTTTGATAGTTTAAGAGTTTGAGAGTGTTTATGATTTTTCACATAACAAAAGTCTCTTCAGTTACTAAAAAGCCACCCTAGATGTGTTGTGGAACCTCTTATTTATAGATGAAGTTTGGGTGAGGTTTGGGGGGGGGGGGGGGGACAAATGAAATTTGAACAAATTGGGTATGCTGTTTTTGTAGCTTTCGAGGTGTAGTTTTTGTATGCCAATTTAGTGCAAATATGGGAGCAGCGTTGCAGGACTGCTTTGCAGCAGTTTTGGAGTTTATGGTCAGTACATCAGGCTTGGGCTTGACAGCATATTGTTTTTTACCAGACTCACCAAAAGACTAAACACCAATTGTGTATCTTTAGAATGGACCAATTGTGTGTCCTTCGAAGGGGCCAAATGTATGTCCTTCGAATGGACCAAATGTGTGTCCTTTGAAGGGGGCAAATGTATGTCCTTCGACTGGACCATATGCATGTCCTCCGAATGCGTGAGTTGTGTGTCATACTGTAGAAACTATATGGAATCAAAATAAGCTATTTCCAAGGGAGATATTGCCCAGTCGAAGCTAGCGTGAAATAGCCAATGCCCTGTGGGGGTTAGCATGAAGGAAGTCATTGCCTTGTGCATGCTAGAATGAGGGAAACCCCTGCCTTGTAAATTGAAGCAAGCAGGAAAAAGGCCACTGCTTTGTGGGTGCTAGCATGAAGGAAGTGCCTGCCTTATGAATTGAAGCAAGTATGCAAAAGACCACTACTTTTTGAATCAAAACAAGATTGTAGGAGGCCATTGCTCAATCGAAGCCTACATGCAGATAGCCATTGTCCAATCGAAGCTTACATGCAAGAGGCCATTGTTTGTGAAGCAGAACAAACATGCAGCAGGCCATTGCTCAATCAAAGCCTGCATGCAGATAGCCGTTGTCTAATCGAAGCTTGCATGCAGGAGGCCACTTCTTTGTGAATCAAAATAAACATGCAGGAGGCCACTGCTTTGTGAATCAAAGCAAGCATGCAGGAAGCATCTGCTTGTGAATCGAAGCAAGCATGTAGGAGGCTTATGCTTGTGAATCGAAGCAAACCTATAGTAGGCCATATGCCCAAATGAAGCTTGTGGACCAAGGCTTGCTCGAAGGGGGCCCAAAGCCCAATCGAAGCTTGTGGACCAAAGCTTGATCGAAGGGGACCCAAATACCCAATCGAAGCTTGTGGACCAAAGCTTGATCGAAAGGGACAAAATACCCAATCGAAGCTTATGAATCAAAGCAAACTTGCTCTTCTTTGATCTGATGCTTTAGAGACCAATATGATCCATGGAAACTTGTGTAGTCTTGACCCAGTAGAAATTTTGTGAGAAAAATCTTGAGAAATGAGAGGGAAAATTTTGGGGTACAATAACTTCCCCTGTTCAATCTTCTTAAACCTGAAAAGCGAGTATGGCACATTGTCGTTCGTAGCTTAAAGGTAGAAGATGATTGAAAACTAGAGTGCTCAGAAATTTGCACTCGACTATGTGTTAGTTGATTGTGTAGGGAATGGGCTTAAAGATGCCATTTGGAGAGATGATGAAGAGTTGTCTGAGATGGGATTATAGATTCCATCCAAAGGTGATTGTTGATAGAAATTAAACCAAGTCTAAGCTTGGCTGTAACTGGGAGAAGTGTCAGAATAATTCTTTGGTTGATTTAATTATGAATGACATGTTGGAATTGACCTGTGTAAGGCTGCTTCATTATGAGTCCGGGTAAAACTTCATCTGGAAATTAAGAGAAGGAACCTGGGTAGGGCTTCTTCATGATGAGTCTGGGTAAAAATTCATCTGGAAATTTATGAGAAGGAGCCTGGGTAGGACTACTTCATGATGAGCCCGTGTAAGCTGCATTTGAAAATTTATGAGAAGGAGCCTGGGTAGGGTTGCTTCATGATGAGTCTGTGTGAAAATTCATCTGAAATGTATGAGAAGGAACCTAGGTAGGTTTGCTTCAGGATGAGCCTATGTGAAACTTCACCTGGAAATGTATGAGAAGAAATCTGTTTAAGATTGCTTCGGGATGAGTCTGTGTGAAACTGCACCTGGAAATTTTGAGAAGGAACCTGGGTAAGGTTGCTTCAGATGGTCGTGTAGATAGTTATCATGTCTCGTTTCAGGCATTAATCTACAAACAATCGCTCACAGATAGTTATCCTGTCTTGCTTCAGGTATTAATCTGGAACTCGTTTTTTTGTTGGTCGTAGAGATAGTTGCCCTAGCTTGTTTCAGGAATTAATCTCTGACCTATTTGAAAGAAAGATAGTTTCCCCGACTTGTTTCGGGAGTTAATCTTCAATCTACTCATGTAGATAGTTATCATGTCTTGCTTCAGGTATTAATCTATAATCAGTCGCTCACAGATAGTTGTTGTTGTACCCCAAAATTTTCCATCTCATTTCACAAAGGATCACCATGGATCCCAGGTTTGCTTCTATCAAGTTTCCAGGCCTTGAATTATCAATTTTTCTAAGCAAGTCATTCACAAGGGCAAAATGGTCATTTGCACACTGAGAAGTCTAACTTTGACTTTTGGATCAAAATCAAATCTCAAAAAATCAAATTTCATCAAGACATGTTGGAATATGATGTTTGTTCATCAAGAATTTCAAAAGTCAAATTTTACTTTGGAAAAGTCAAATTCTAAATACTTAGAAATTTTTCTAAGTGTTTAAGAAATATGACAATTTCAGAACTTCTGACCAGATTATCACCATAACGCTCAGCAAATTCTCGACATTCTCAAGACAGAGTTTGGTCAGAATTTATGGGCAAGTTTTCACAAAAGCTCAGTCAGAGTTTGCCAATGTAATTCAAAGAAGGTTAAGAAGTGTGCTTCAAGCTTTCTAGAAAGTCTAAAAGCTCCTTCAGAACATGCTGGAGCCAGAAGATAAGAGGATCAGAAGATTGGATGCTACGCTAAAGCAGAACTTCTAATCCAGAGTTTGCAAGGGTAAATCAAAGAAGGTTACAAAGCATGCTGCAAGCTTACTGGAAAGTCTGAGGGATCCTTCAGAACATGCTGGAACCAGAAGATACAAAGATCAGAGGTTGGATGCTATGCTGAAGCAGAACTTTTGATCCAGAACTAAGCCATGGTGTAGAATCTCATGTTGCAGGATTTCTGGTTGTCATAAGTCTCATCATCATTTAATGCTCATTTAATGCTCACAACCACTTTTGAGACTTTATCCAAAGGATTTCCCCCACATGTACCCCTACTGTCTTGGGAAAGCAATTTTTATGCAAAAGTGTGCTAGGCCCATGTGTTGCTCTTACTTTTCCTTAATTCATGCTGACAAATCCAGCTTAGGCACTGCTAACCACCCTACTTTGTGCATTGAACCATGCTTGTTTAAGCTTACTTCAAGAGTAAGTCAGCATCTAGCATATGACGTTGGCACCACTTGACATCTCCAACTACAAAACCTTTGCCTATAAATAGAACTCCATTGGCCATTGAAAAGAGGTCGGAAAAATTTGAGAAAGAAGTGTGGAAAAATTTGAGAAAGAAAAGCCTTGAACCCCTGCAAAAATTCCAAAAATCCAAAAGGATTGCAAACACAAAAATACAAAACCTTAGCATTTGATTCTTGCATTAAAACTCCATTTTTCCCTCAAGTTATTTCTTGACCAAAACCACCCATACAGTTCCTGATATACATTCAAAAGCCATCCAAGATTCTGTAGTAAAACAGTAACACATTCTCCACCAATATCCACCTCAAAGGGTTAGAACTTTATCCCTTGGTTGTTCCAGAATTTTCTAATCATTTACAACTCAAGTTGAAAGTTTCAGCCTGCTGAACACGTGAGGAAGCTGTTTAGAACACCACAAGTAGTCAGAACCAGGTTCCACATCCTAGAGTATTTTCCAGCTGCAAGGTAAGTTTTCTGCTAACTCTCCTCATACTAATTAGGCATTGTCATATTTTGCATATTTAAAACAATGTAGATATTCTGATCGTGATGATGTACATATTCTAAAATTTCATGCATCTGCCTGCCTAAGTAGAAGGAATCTCAGTTCAGAGTTTCATAAAGAAATTAGGACTCAGAATTAGGATTAGCAAATTCATGTTGCTTCTGATTTTTGTTTCTGATATTTAGTGAAAACTTGTCATAACTTTTATATGCGCAACTTCTGTTCTGTTAAGAAATGACTAAGCTGCAGATGTTCTGACTAGCATGTTGAGAGGCAAAGTTCTGACAGTTGCATCAGAACTTCTGAAAACTTCTGTGTCCTCAGCGGATCCAGAACTTCTGAAAACTTGTTTTTCACCTTTCATGTTTGCTTCTGATTTGTGTTGTTGATATCTCTTGCTTCTGAAACATCATGAAACTTGTCATAACTGTTATGTGTGCAACTTATGTTTTGTTAAGAAATGACTAAGTTGCAGATGCTTTGACCAGCATGGAGAAGGGAGACGAAGTTCTGTCAGTTGCATCAGAACTTCTGAAAACTTCTGAGTTCTCAGAAGATCCAGAACTTATGAGCTTCCATATTTCTACTAACGTTGTTTCTGTTTGTGCAGCACGTCAGAGTCAGAACTTCTAACCTCTTCTTTTTCAGCAGTTGCGCTGATTCTATTTTCTTCCCTTTTATTATTTTTACCATCACTTTTATATTTCATTAATCAAAAAGACCAAAAATATTTTCTTAAACCAATATTTTCTTTTCCTAAATGAAACTAATATTTTACATTTCCTGTACATTCTTATCCATTCAATATGGTTGTAATAAGTAACTTAGAATTTAATTTTCAATCCCCATTTGAAAATTTTTACACCCCATCCCCCTAATGATTGTAATAGCGTAGAATCTTTATTTTATGTACTTTTATTGCTTTCATATATTGTTAGTAATTACGGTGTGTATGGAAAGACTAAAACCAATGTTTAGAAAACCCTAATTCAAGACAAATTATGCATGCAATCAAATACACTTGCACACTTGCACCCCTAGGGTTGTTCCACTTGTTTCCTTACAAAAATGGTCATGTTATGCATGTGGGATGTCTTAGCATAAACAAATCAAAATACAAGATCATAGTCCCTCAATGACCTTATCAAAGTTGCCTTTCGAAATGATCTTAGTCCCTAAAGAAAAAATGCTAAATCATCTCACAACATTGCTATCATGGTTATACAATGACCCGCGTCTGTCCCTTCACATCCAACGATGGGGCTTCTTACCAAATCAATGGTAAGATAGCCACATCTAAAGGAGGAGGAAAAGAACACCTAAGACCTTTTTAGTAGGTAGATTTCTCCTAATTATTTTCTCAATTTCAAAACAAATATCCTTGCTATTTTCAAAATCAATCACATACACTTTCAAAAACATCTTCAAAACATTTTCCAAACATGGAATATTTTCAAAAGCTCAACACTTTATATAAGTTCTTACGAACGAGAACTATTACAAAGTTTTCCTAAATGATGGCACCTTTTCAAAATACTTTCAAAAACCACACAAAGCACATTTTTCAAACAAAAGCAAGTGATCTAGCAATTAACTAAGAGCCCATGGAAAACCATGGATGAAAAGGGTTCTAACACCTTCCCTTTTCATAATCTACCCCCCGAACTCAAGAAAACATCTCTAAAGGTCTTTCCTGTGCTTTTTCACCTTTCCTTTTGGATAAAAGAAAAGTCGCTGGTGACTCTTACTAAATCACAACATTTGCAAACACAAACGCAAACCTTCAAGTCAGTTCTCCCACCGTATCACAGAACTGGCGACTCTGCTGGGGAAATTCTAAAAGTGGGGTTACCTTAGGGTTATATCACATTTACTTGCTTACATTGTTTGATTTGTTTGCTTTACATTATGGTTCCTTGTTTGGGTTTGTTTTAAATCCTACACCCGGATTTGGGGACACCTTTTATGTAAGTAGCAATAAATTGTGAGGGAACTGTGCGGGGTATACTGACACGGTTGAAGCAGTAGCTACGTTGATGTGGCACTTTGGTTGGTACCCATAACCCTTGAGTTAATCAAGGAGAGTACGGGGCCGCCGCATGGCGTCGTGAAACATCAACTAACCTTAGAACCTTACTTGACCAACTTGGCCATTAGGAAGTAGTGAGATAACCGGCTTTGGTGCAGTCCGAAGTTGGTTGATACTCGATGCTACACTCATTAAGGTTTGACTCTTGAGTTTTGTTTGGTTGCGAGTCAATCGCCTATTGAACGAAACTTGGGGGAAAGATCAGTGATATTGAGATCCCTTAGAACAAGGTTACTATTAACTAGGACAGGTTAAGCCAACTAAACTTCAAGAGGGTACTTACCTATAAAACCTCATGCAAGCCTAAAACTAAGGATTTGTTTGCTTTGTGTGAATATGATTATTTGTATATAAACTTGCTTACCTCGCATATTTGTACATAACATCATAATATCATACCATAGCATTTTAAATAACATTGAACCATAGCATTTCAAGGATCTCGAGGGCCTATGGTGCAGGGTCACGTTGAACCAGACGTCTACCAAAGGGGCAAGGGGATTTATTTTCCTCTAACCAAAGGCCGTCAAAATCAGGTACAACAAACTAGAGTCAAAGGCTACAACCCACTTGACATGGTGAGCTTAATTCTCGTGGAAGGACATCCACCGATACAAAGTTCTCCAATCCAAAACTGTAAGTGACTACTTACCCCGCGAGATCCTTGAAAACATGCATCCATATATCATGCATCATATCATGAAAGGTTTCTCCCAGACAGGTCTCCTTATCTTCCCACTGTTTATTTCAGTAGAGATGGCTCTAGAGTAGACTATCAAGGACATCCAGGCTCAAAACGATCAACTTCAAGAGATGTTCTTGAACATATCCAAGGGACAAGAAGAGGTCAAGGCGCTCCTCACCAAGGGCATGATCATGGGAAATCCTGGGGACGACAAAGATGAACAATTGGAGCAGCTACAAACCGAGATATCCGTAATGAAATTCCAGATGATGGGACAACTAGCGGGCCAGATGGCTCTCATCCAAAACTTATCACAGGGACAAGAAGAGATGAGAGTCCTCATCAACAAGCTTCGTCAAGACGGATGTAGTCAAATGGGGCAAACAGTTAGAATTGGGGATCAAGTCATCATTCAGGCTCCCATGAGACAAGAATCCAGTTTAAGGGAGAGAAGACCTTCCCAATTTGCTTCCAGGTCACAAGCCCAACAACGACTTCGTCAACATCAACAAGAAAATCAGCAAAGGCAAAGCAATCCCAAAAGACAGTTTACCAACATCAACATACCACTATCTCAAGCTTTGTAACACATGCTGAGGATGAATCTGATTACACCAATAAGACCTCATCCAAATCCCAAAACTTCTTCTCCCAGCTACAATCCTGATGCCAGGTGTGCCTATCATTCTGATAGTTCTAGGCATGATACAAATGATTGTTGGGCGCTGAAGTACTAGATTTAAAACCTGGTCGATGGAGGAATGCTGGAGTTCACACAAGATGGCCAGACTGAATTCTTCTTCCATCCCTCAAAGGCTCACCATCTAAAGTGACAAGTTCAAACAAAGAGGCTTTTGTTTCATTTGAATTGTTAAATTGTAATTTCTTTTATTGTTCAAACAATTATCTATTAATGTCAAACTTTGTTTCATTAATGCATTGCATATGTTTGTCTTGATTTGATCCATTCATTTTCATTACATTTAAACTATGTTTTTTACTCTCTTTATGGCATTCAACTCTTGCTAAAAGTGACAAGCCTTTAGAGGGAGGGTGACAAAAACAATGCCATAATCTCATACAATATGCTTTTGAACAGACCTTGCTGACGATGTACAGGCGTTTTTTCAAATCCTAAACACTGGAGTTATAAGGAAGATAATCCCTAGTCAACCTTTTCGAGCCAAAGAAGTAGAAGTTTTCTTTTTTAACACAAATTGAAACCTTTAATCAAAACCTGGGGCAGGGTAGTCTCTCAATTAATTCAAACGCGCGTTTAGCCACAAACTCTCATCTCGTAATACAACGAATGACGTCAAGAAACATTCCTCTAAAATCAAAAGACGGTGATGGTTCCCTATCACATAGGCAGTCATTATCTCTCCAAAAGAAAAGCCCACTAACTCAAAACCTACAAAGGAGACTTAAGAAAACTGAGACATCCCGCTGATTGTAACCTCAAAAGAAGAATAGTCTGTTGCAACTGGTTTTTTTAATCAGAGTCGCCACCGTTAATTTTTATCCTAAAGGAAGGGGTGATAAAGGAATAACCCTAAAATTCAGAGATTCTAGATTTGGACTCGATTCTAGACGAGGGGAAGGTGTTAGGCACCCCTCATCTACCTTGTTCACAAGGATACTAGGTTTAGAAGCATTATTTTAGAAAATAGGGCTTTTAATTGTTTATTTGGGAGAAGGATTTGAATCTTAAATAGCAGGACTCGCAACGATCTCAATCGTATGCCTACGTATCCTCCTAGGAGGAATCAGAGTCCTATTTTCTTAGTTTGCCATTTTTTTTATAGGTTGCATAAATATATCGAATTCCCCTTGAACCAGGTCCGAGTTTATAAATTGTGGAATCACAGACGTAGCTCGCAGTCGATACAAGATATCTGTACAATCCTTTTTGAAAATGTTCTTGAATTTGATTGTTATGTCAGTAAAAAACGATTTGAGATTGGTTAGTTGTTTTAAGACGCATAGCGAGAAAGTCTGACATAGTCTTCTTATCACGTGGCCATATATTGGCCACCTGTCGCTCGAGAACATAATAATTTAGTGAGTTGCGTGAATTTTAATATTTGATTTTTGAATAATAAATCGGTAGACGATATGCCGACCAATTTAATTACCTAAGAATGAACATAGATGGTTTGAATTAATTTTGTTGTTAAATATGTTTGGTTTATTTACAAAGTTAACTATTTACAAGCTAACATTTTTGAATTTAATCGAGCCCCTAAAACAATTAAACTAATCATTTATTTTAAACAAAAAGAATTCTAAATTAACTAACTAATGGTCTAAGCAAATAATTAATAAATTTTGGAACCAAATGTGCTAACTAGGTAATTGAAGGTGTGGGTTATTACGAATCAGAGCATAGACTCTAAAGCTCATCTGAATGTTAATTAGTATTGTCATAAATTAAATAAGTGATATAAAAATAGATAAATGGAAAAACAAACAGAGGCCTTTCTCCCTTACGTCACTTGCATTCATATGTTCTGTTTCTACATTATTTGATTTTTCATAATGAAAGACCATCAACCGAACAAGGACACGCGGCATTGAAAAATAAATATAATGATAAAAATTAGAAAAAAAACACTAAAGCACCGAGAAGACAACACTTAAACCAAGTCCTCTTTCTTGTACCCTATTTCACTTTCATCCACATATTCTCCTTACCCATTTTTGAAAACCAAAGAAAACACAAACAATCAAATGATAAAAAAAGCCAGATCTACAAGCCCAAGATATAGTCAACATGGATTAACACAAGGGAAAAAATGTTGCAATCAGAACCTGGTGCGCAAGCAGGTTGATGGGCTTCGCTTGTCCGTGGTGGCTGAGATTCACGCCGGCGAGGGTGTGCAGCGATGAATCAGAATCGCGGTGTCCAGCAAATTGCGAGGCGGTGGTCGAAGGTGTCCGTGGGTTGTGAGCGGAAAAGACAACCAAATCTTCTTCTTCTTTCTCGGTATCTTTTTGCTCGACAATCAGCAAGGAATATTAGTAGCGTAAATTGGAGTCCTTTCTTTATTCTTATGACCTGCTTTCTTTTTTCTCCTTGTTTCTACTGTAAGTTCAACCTTTTATAGCGATTTCAAACTTTATCAAAATAGGAAGAACATTTATCTGTCTGCAATTTTAATTCTTGGGATTAATTTGGTTTTTTTTTAATTAGGCAATTTCTGAATGTTGTTGTAGATTGCAGTAGATTATTCCCTTTCTGTAACTTATTTCCATTATGTATTGGACCGTTTTGTTTTAACTCTGTATTAAACTTGTTTCTGTATTTAGCAAATTTCCAATATTGCTTCTGGAATTGTATATTCGTATTGATGGAGATCCGATTATGTCTTGCTATGGATTTCAATTCCCTTCACATTCTTGATTCGCATTGTACCGTGATATCAGTCCCTTAATCAAAACAATAAATGACGTTGGCTTGCTCGTTTTTTTTAAATTGGGCTATGAGATATGGGCTTCGATTTGTTCTCCCTTTTTTTATTTACTGAGCCAGACGTTTCTTCTACTAGGGCCCATGATCTGTTTTGTAACAACATCTATATATTTTTTTTTAAACCCAGATTGGAACTGGGTCTCTATTTTATCCGTCAATGCCTTTTTTTACATGAAAAAAGGTCCTTTTAATTAAAAAAATAAGTATTGTTAATAATAATAACAATGATTATGAAACCGATTAAAATATTCACTAATAAAGAATTATCATAACCAGATTTTGATTAAAATAATGACATAATTATAATAATAATGATAATAACATCAATAGTATTAATAATAGTTATAGACTTAAAGTCAGATATTGACTTTAGTTTAATTAATACAATAAAAATAATTTTAACAACATAATTTAGTTATATATCTACAAAAATATTAATATGAACTATAATACCGATTTATTATACAACAAATAATGATAATAGCAACAAATATTTAAAAAAAAATTGGGCTTCAAACCCCCTTGTTGGGCCATAGAATTAATTCAGATTTTGTAAAGCCCGTACACCCGTTCTTCTTATAATACACCCCTCTCCATTGTTTTTTTTTATTTAAAATCCCTCCTCAAAATGACGAGACCTAAATCAGCAAACTTACACAATGTAACCTAATTATTCGATAGGTCAAATTTGGGATATGACATAGTTAGGCAAAAATCATGGATAACAAATCAAAAAGAGGTCACTACAAATCCTCAACAACATGAAAAAAGGTTGCAAAAAAAATGACTGCTTCCGACAAACATAACCTGTCTGAACCATCACCAATACGTCATTCCAGACCCGATTGGAGTTCGAACGTACAATTAACTGAGTTTAGGACTGAAGAACGTCACGAAGAGCGGATGGGTACAAATACACTTTGAGCCTTTATCCTTTGTTTCTTAAACCGTGAATCGAGCCACGTTACAACCCTTCAAAAGTCCTAATTGAAGCATGGGTTAGTTCGAAAGCATACTGTTACAAAAGGTATCCTGACTCCTGTAAGGCTTTACTCAAAATCCAAAGTTAAATTACAAACTTCTTTATTTGCTAAAAACATAATTTTCAAAATTTCAAGACAAGCATAAACTTTGCATTACTTGAATATCATTGTTTGCATACGTCTATTTGATTGACAGCGGAGAAATTCACACAACGAATATCCAGTGAACGAAAGCTCTCTTAGTGAACAAAATCACTTCAAGTGGATGACATTTCCAATGATAAATCTCCTATCAACAAGGGGGTACGACATGTCACTATCCAGCACACTTAGGGCATTCCAGTCAAGATTCCAAAAAATCTCTCAAGAAGTACAGAATAACCAGGGGCAAGTCTCCATCTCCATTACTTGGGGCATTGAACGTCAATCTCAGCAAAGGGTTACGTACAGTCAAACATTTTTTGGCAATTCCACAAACATTTGCTGCTAGGGGCAAGGACAAGTATCCCCAAAATACTTCTCATAGGATGACTCCCAGTCAGAGTTTCAATCTCTGAAAACCTTTCCCCAATGAAGTTGCCCAAAAAATCTCTCTGCATAAGACAATCCCTGGCCAAAGTCTCGACCTCTTGGTCGCTTTTTCCCCAGCTAAGTCAATTTTTACAGATTGAAGCCTCAGGGATCTTTTCCTAAAGGAAATTCACTTCCTCAATCGGGTTTATTTCCCCAGCCAAGTGCAAATTCCTCAACATACAACAATCAAGACACCACAAATTGCCCAGATGAGCCCATCTTCCCCAGCTGAGTATATCTTCTCCATTCAAGGCTATTATCTCCAAACAGAATCTATCCTCCTCAGATGAGCCCATCATCCCCGGCTGAGCCCATCATCCCTAGTTAGATGTATCCTCCCCAAGCTGAGTCTGCCTTACCCGACCGAGTCTATACTCTCCAGTTGAATTTCCCTTTCAAATTACTGTAAATCACAGGGCCACAACCCCTAATCGTAGTAAATTCGTCAGCAAAGTCTTTACTATTTCCAAAAGATACTATGAAGCCTGGATCCGACCAGATATTAGCACAATTTTCAAGTTATTACTAAAGCCTGAACCCGACCAGATAAAAGTTTGAGTTACTGAAGCCTAGACCCGACCAAATAACAGTTTGACTTCTTCGATTACTGAAACCTGGACCCGACCAGATAACAGTTTGAATTACTGAATCTTGGACCCGACCAGATAACAGTTTGACTTCATCGATTACTGAAACCTGGATCCGGCCAGATAAAAGTTTGAGTTACTGAAGCCTGGACCCGACCAAATAACATTTTGACTTCTTCGATTACTAAAACCTGGACCCGACCAGATAACAGTTTGAGTTACTGAATCCTGGACCCGACCAGATAACAATTTGACTTCTTCGATTAATGAAACCTGGACCCGACCAGATAACAGTATGAGTTACTGAAGCCAGGACCCGACCAAATAACAGTTTGACTTCTTCGATTACTGAAACCTGAACCCGACCAGATAACAATTTGAGTTACTGAATCCTGGACCCGACCAAATAACAGTTTGACTTCTTCGATTACTGAAACCTGGACCCGACCAGATAACAGTTTGAGTTACTGAATCCTGGACCCGACCAAATAACAGTTTGACTTCTTCGATTACTGAAACCTGGACCTGACCAGATAACAGTTTGAGTTACTGAATCCTGGACCCGACCAGATAACAATTTTACTTCTTCAATTAATGAAACTTGGACCCGACCAGATAACAGTTTGAGTTACTGAATCCAGGACCCGACCAGATAACAATTTGACTTCTTCGATTAATGAAACCTGGACCCGACCAGATAACAGTTTAAGTTACTGAAGCCTGGACCCGACCAGATAACAGTTTGACTTCTTCAATTACTGAAACCCGGACCCGATCAGATAACAGTTTGAGTTATTAAATCCTGGACCCGACCAGATAACAGTTTGACTTCTTCGATTACTAAAACCTGGACCCGACCAGATAACAGTTTGAGTTACTAAATCCTGGACCTGACCAAATAACAGTTTGACTTCTTCGATTACTGAAACCTGGACCCGACCAGATAACAGTTTGAGTTACTGAAGCCTGGACCCGACCAGATAACAGTTTGACTTCTTCGATTACTGAAATCTGGACCCGACCAGATAACAATTTGAGTTACTGAATCCTGTGTTAGAACAATGTTTGAATCTAGTACCCTATATTTAAGTTTTGATGATAACAAAGTGAAAAGATATAGTATTTATATGTTTCATGTTTGAACTATATGCTGCCTAAAATTACTATGCTCTGACTTGCAGATACGCTGATTAAAATAAGCAAGATCACTTCTTCAGCATCAGAATTTGATTTCATACATCAGCATCAGAAGTTGCTGAATCAGAACGTCAAGATCAGATGATCAACTCTTGTACATGCTGAAGCTTGATGAACAGAACTGCGCGTAAAACACTCTGATACAGAAACACATTAGTTCATCAGCAGCGAAGCAGAATCAGAATGAGCCAAGCCAGAACGTGCATTGAAGAAGCAACGGTACTGTGCATTGAACGCTAATTAATTCCAACGGCATCATTCTAGACAAGATCTGCTCAAAAAGGAAAGCTTGTTATTAGCATTGAATCAAGAATATTGCATTCAACGTTCATCTTCTCAAGTGCTATATAAACAAGGCTTCGAAGATTATAATGGCTAATGCTCTCCAATTCTCTACACGCACAAAGCTGAACAATAATCTTCATCTACCAGTTTTGCTAAACCTCAAACTCTGATACTCCATTAGTGTTTAGCAATCTAAGTTTCTAAGCTTCATTTGTGTATACATCACAGTTGTGATAAAGTTTTGTAGAAAACATTCACACACATTGTTTTATACCTTTGTAAGAAAGTGTTGCCTTGACAAACCGGATTGTGGTTTGAATCAAGAAGGCTTTAGCAGTTGTTAAAGCAGTCTGTAATATTCAGTTGAATATAGTGAATTAAGACCTCGTTGGAGAGAGGCGAAATCACCTTGACGGGTGGACTGGAGTAGTTTGAGATCAAACGAACCAGGATAAAAATATCTTGTCAATTGCTTTAAGATTTCAGTTTTACAATTCAACCCCCCCTTCTTGTGTTTTTCACCCCTTCAATTGGCATCAGAGCGCCTGGTTCTGAGCTAAAACACTTAACCGTGTCAGTACAAGATCCAGCGTCAGAAAAACACAATGGCAGGAAACAACTCTCATTTCAGCAATGACAACAATGAGGACAGAGACAGATTCAGCGGCAAACCTCCAGTCTTTGATGGAGAAAACTTTAATTACTGGAAAGACAGAATTGAAAGCTTCTTTCTAGCACATGATGCTGATCTGTGGGATATGGTGACAGATGGATACACGCACCCTGTGAATGCAACTGGTCAGAAGATTGAAAGAAAATCAATGACTGATCAACAAAAGCGTGATTTCAAGAATCACCATAAGGCCAGAACCATCCTCCTCAGTGCCATCTCCTATACTGAGTATGAAAAGATCTCCAACAGAGACACAGCTAAGAACATCTTTGATTCTCTCAGAATGACGCATGAGGGCAACGTTCAAGTCAAAGAAACAAAAGCTCTGGCGCTCATTCAGAAGTATGAGGCGTTCAAAATGGAAGAATCTGAATCCATTGAAACTATGTTCTCCAGATTCCAGATTCTGGTAGCTGGTCTCAAAGTTTTGGACAAAGGATACTCTACTGCTGACCATGTCAAGAAGATAATCAGAAGTTTACCCAAGCAGTGGAGGCCTATGGTTACTGCTCTGAAGCTAGCGAAGGATCTCAACAAAATCACTCTGGAGGAACTTATAAGCTCCCTCAGAAGTCATGAGATAGAGCTAGAAGCTGACGAGCCTCAGAAGCAAGGTAAGCCTTTAGCTTTAAAATCTAACAGAAAATCTGAATCTAAAGTTTTGCAGGCAGTTGAAGAAACATCTGATGGATCCTCATCAGAAGAAGACGAACTTTCCCTTCTCTCCAGAAGAGTAAATCAACTGTGGAAGCAAAGACAAAGGAAGTTCAAGAATCCCAGAAGATCTGATCAGAACGAGTCTTCTTCCAGATACAGAAGGACAGATTCTTCCTCTGGATACAGAAGATCTGAAGGCTCCTCCGGTAGCAAGAAGCCAAACACAAAAGACATCATCTGCTACGAGTGCAATGAGCAAGGACACTACAAGAGTGACTGCCCAAAGCTTCAGAGGGAAAAGCCCAAAAAGAAGTTTGGAAGAGAGAAGAAGAAAAGTCTCATGGCCACATGGGATGACTCTGACTCGTCTGAAGCTGACTCAGAATCAGATGATGAAAGGGCAAACATAGCGCTCATGGCTAACATTCCAGATGACAGTGAAGCTTCTGAATCAGACTCAGAATCAGACACAGAAGAGGTATTCCCTAACTTCGCTGTTAATTTTACAAAGGCTGAACTTGCTGAAAGCCTCAATGAAATTCTGGAACGTTATCAGCAGATTAGAGCTAAATTCAGAGACCTGAAAAGGACTCTTGAATCTGACTCTAATAAGTCTGAGAGTCTCAAATTGGAAAACTCTGAGCTGAGAGATAAAATTTCAAAATTAGAAAACTCTTTACAAAACTCTCAGAAGGAACCAATTTCTGAAACTCCCAGCAACGCTGATGAGATCATCAAGGAGTATGATCATAGTTTCCAGAAGTTTCTTGCTAAAAGCATAGATAGAAGCAGAATGGCTTCAATGATCTATGGAGTTAGCAGAAACGGCAGGAAAGGAATAGGATACCTAGGTAAGGTTCCTACACCTAAAAATGTCATGGATTTAACCATTAAACACACTCCTCTAAATTCACACTTTGTGTATGGTCACACACATGACATCAAATATACTAGTAGTAAGCACTCTGTGAAACCAAAATTCAACCAAAGTTTTGGTAAAACTAACAAATCAGGACCCAAGAAGATCTGGGTACCTAAGGATAAAATAATACATGTTGCAGATATCTTTAGCAGCAAGTCAGAAACACCAGTCATGGTACCTGGACTCTGGCTGCTCACGACACATGACGGGAAGAAGGCATATGTTCCAAAGCCTGGAACTTAAGCCTGGAGGCCACGTTGGCTTTGGAGGCAATCAGAGGGGAAAGATAATTGGCTCTGGAACTGTAGGTAACGGAAATCTTCCCTCTATTAATAATGTTCTGCTTGTTGATGGATTGATGCATAATCTGTTATCCATAAGTCAATTAAGTGATAACGGTTATGATATAATCTTTAATCAAAAATCATGTAAAGCTGTTAGTCAGAAAGATGGGACTATCCTGTTTAATGGTAAGAGGAAAAACAACATTTACAAAATCAAACTTTCTGAACTAAAGAGTCAGAACGTAAAATGTCTTCTGTCTGTTAACAACGAGCAGTGGATCTGGCACAGAAGATTGGGGCATGTTAGTATGAGAAGAATATCTCAGATTAACAAACTCAATCTGGTCAGAGGACTTCCAAATTTGAAGTTCAATTCAGATGCTCTGTGTGAAGCATGTCAGAAAGGCAAATTTGCAAAACCTTCTTTTAAATCCAAAAATGTTGTTTCTACCTCTAAGCCATTAGAACTTCTGCACATTGACTTATTTGGACCAGTTAAAACTGCTTCAGTCAGTGGCAAGAAGTATGGGTTAGTAATCGTAGATGACTATAGCAGATGGACATGGGTAAAGTTCTTAAGACACAAGGACGAGTCACACTCTGTGTTTGTTACCTTCTGTAACCAAGTTCAGAATGAAAAAGATCTTAGAATCGTTAAAGTCAGAAGTGATCATGGTGGAGAATTTGAAAATAAAGATTTTGAGTCATTCTTTAATGACAAAGGCATTCTGCATGATTTCTCTTGTCCTAGAACTCCCCAACAAAATGGAGTTGTAGAACGAAAGAACAGAACATTGCAAGAAATGGCCAGAACCATGATCAATGAGACAAACGTTGCTAAGACTTTCTGGGCAGAGGCAATAAACACAGCGTGCTACATTCAGAATAGAATCTCAATAAGACCTATTCTGGAAAAGACTCCATATGAATTGTGGAAGAACAGAAAGCCCAACATTTCGTATTTTCATCCATTTGGATGTACTTGCTTTATATTGAATACGAAGAATTATTTGAACAAGTTTGATTCTAAGGCACAGAAGTGTATTATGTTAGGATATTCTGAACGCTCAAGAGGGTACAGAGTATACAATACAGAAACACAGATTGTGGAAGAATCAATCAGTGTTCGTTTTGATGACAAGCTTGACTCTGAAAAGTCAAAGCAGAATGAAAATCTTGCAGGTATAGAAATTGAATTTGCAGGTTCTGAAGACAAGTCATCAGAAGCTCTCAACACAGACATTCCTTCATCGTCTGAAAGGAGCAATGCTAGAAATCCTACAACTGCTGCTGATCAACCTCAGAAGAGATTACCCAGAAGCAGTTTGGATCACCCAGAAGAAACTATCCTAGGAAGAAAGGAAGATCCAATCAGAACAAGAGCAAGCTTCAGAAACTCTGAAGAAACTCTTATGGGACTTGTGTCTCTGATTGAACCTTCTTCTATTGATGAAGCACTTCTGGATAATGACTGGATTCTGGCAATGCAAGAAGAGCTGAATCAATTCACCAGAAACGACGTATGGGATCTCGTTCCCAGACCAAAAGGATTCAACGTCATTGGAACAAGATGGGTGTTCAGAAACAAGCTTAATGAACAAGGTGAAGTCGTCAGAAACAAGGCACGACTGGTTGCACAAGGTTATAGTCAGCAAGAGGGGATAGACTATACAGAAACCTTTGCCCCAGTCGCTAGGTTAGAATCTATCAGACTTTTAATTTCATTTGCTGTTAATAGAGGCATCACTCTGTATCAGATGGATGTCAAAAGTGCATTCTTAAATGGTTATATAGAAGAAGAAGTTTATGTTCACCAACCCCCAGGTTTTGAAAATACAAAACATCCAGAACATGTTTTCAAACTAAAAAAGTCACTGTATGGTCTGAAACAAGCTCCCAGAGCTTGGTATGAAAGGCTAAGTAACTTTCTGCTTGAAAATGAATTCACCAGAGGGAAAGTGGACACTACTCTATTCTGTAAAACAGTTAAGAGTGACTGTTGTACCCCAAAATTTGCCCTCCCATATTCATCAAAGATTTGTCAAGTCAAGGTCACAAAATTCCCCAAGGGTTGTGCAGCTCAACAGCTTCCTATACAGTCAAAACTAGGGTTTGGGTTCTGATCAAGAAAATGAAGCTTTCAAAGGCCCAATCAAGTCTCACATGCCTACAAAGATGGTCAAGTATCCTCATATCAAGTTTCAAGGCATTCAGCTCAAAATTGCACAGTCAAAACCCTAGATTGCACTACAGTCAACTGTAGGGGCAAAATGGTCATTTGACAGTCAAAAGTTCAAATTTTTGGTCAACATATCATTTTGAAGCCACAAACATCATTTGATCAATGCTTGATCATGATTCTCAAAATTTGGCTCAGAAATTATCAAAGATGCAAAAGTTGCTATATTTGGACAGCTGAAAAAGTCAACTGAAATTGACCAAGGCATAACTTTCACATGGATTATCAGAAAAATTCCATCCAAAGCTCATTTTGAAGAGAAAGACATTTCCTACAATTCATCTTCATGTTCCAAGTCCAAGAAATGCTCTCACAAAAAGTTATCAATTTCAACATTATAGGTCATTTTCAAAAGTCAACAAAAAGGGACTTTAAGTCAAAGGCCATAACTTGAGATTGGTAAATCAAAATGACATGGGACCAAAGGCATTGGTTAAAGGACTCAAAGACCTTTCCAAAATGTCCAAGAACATGTGAAAAGCTTAAAAATTGACCAAGATATGCCTTGTGGAAGTTGGGAAATTTTTAGGAATTTTGAAAAGTCAACATTGATGCAAAAGGCCTAAAAATGCAAATGGGCCCATTTTTCTTCCAAGTTTCTTCATGCCAAGCCTATGCACGACCATTAGGCCCAAAGGGAAGTATTTTCATATTTTTTAATTATTTATTTGAATTTATATTAATTTATATTCATTTAAATCATTTTAATACATGAAAAATATAAACCTAACCTAAAAAAATCTTTTTATGCATATTCCAAGGTCAATATTTCGTGCACTTCTTAATTAAGCAAGTTTTGATGAGAATTGATCAGATTTGATACAAATTGCACATGAAAAAATATTCAAAAAGATCTTGTAAAATCATATATTGAAATCCATTATGGCATGAGATTTTGTACAACTTTCTTGACCTAAAAGCCTCTATACATACTCAGAAAGAGAACCCTAATGATTTTTAGACTGCAAGCTGCGCACAAGAAGCCATTGCATATTGAAATTTTTTCACAAAAAAACTCAAACACTGAAAACCAATTTCAAGGTCGATTCAAGCCTCAAGTTTCATTCAAATAACATCCTGAGACATCCCTGAACGTTTCTCAATCATAAACAACAAGCAAAACGCCTTGAATTGGTATTAGGAACTCAAACTGTACCAAGAAAATCTTGAAATCGCATAGCATGATTTAAGCATCTTTTTGCATTTTTGTTTATATATTCATGTTCCTGATGAAGTTTATGAACTAACCATCATATTCAATTGAGTTTTTATGGTACATACGCGATTCCACCATATGCGATTTTTAGGGTTACAGGTTTCCCAGATTGGGGCTTTCACAACCAAGTGAAATTAGGGCTCAAGATGGCCATGGCTGGAATCAGCACATCAAGACGAAGAAGTCTTGACCCTCGCGCCCAATTTATATACATCATAGCGCTAGTCGCTATTTTTCCGTTGCCTGCCTAAAACCACGCCCAAAAACCGTTGCCAATATGTTTCATGTTTCAGGAAAACGAAGAAGAAGAAGTCGTGTCAGAATGTGATTGATCCATTCAAAATCTGGCGCGCTCCCCTCCACTAACTTTACTTTTCTTTTATATTATTTGCGTTATATTATATATTAAATGAAACGCGCTTGGCTCAGTGGTAACACGCTATGCATATGACATCAAAGACCTGGGTTCAAGTCCCAGGTCTGTACAAAATTCCATATTATTTTTCAAACTAAAATCCTATGCAGCGCTAGTGATGATCCATGCTATGCATCCTCAAGAATCCACCAGCCATGCGTCCTGGAGAGCAAATCAAGGGCGTAGATCAAAAGTGTACCACATACGCCAGTCAATGCATCATACCTAATTGGAAAAGTCAACGAAATCAAGGCTTATTGGGCCAGGCTTTTCAAATCAACACCTCCATCTGGGGCCTGAACCCCCCCCTGGTTTGCTTTTCTTTTCTTTTTATTATTTTAATTATTGTATTATTTATTTTTATTGCTTTAATTAATTAATTTTCTCCCTTTTTACAAAATATAAAAAACATCATAAAAATCCAGAAAATACAAAAAATATGATATTTATTTTATTATGATTATTTTCAAGTAAACATGTAAATAATTTAGGTTAATTAGGTTATAGTTTTAATCTTTTTATAAAAAATCCCAAAAAATAGAATTTAGGTTTAAATAACTTTTTATTTTCTTTTTTAATTTTCCCTTTTTTTCAGAATAACAATATTATTTATTAATTATTTTATTTTCATAAATTAAAAATTGTACATAAGTTAATTTAGAGTTTAATTTAGGTTTTAATTTAAATCTTTCATAATAAACTTAAAAAAATATTAGAACTAGGGTTTAGCATTTTAAGTCTAATTAATTTTTTCCTTTTTTCTTTTAAATCTAAAAAACACAAAATACCAAAAAAAGCATTTAATCATTTAATTTTTTTAATTCTCATTAACTTTTAATTTTTTTGCAAACGGGTCCAACGCCCATCGTTTAATCATTTAATTTCGCATGATTTATTTTCATTGTTCATTGTAATTATGTAAATCTCCCAAGGCCATGTAACTTTACTTTTCGCACTTTATTTTATCGCTTTATTTATTTTCCGCTAAATCGGGTCCGGTTTAATCTTGGCGATGTGGACCCGCGCCATTTGTAATAATCTTAGATTTATTTTCCCGCAACTTTATAACTGTTAATTGCATGCAAGAATGAATGACCTAATTAAAATCAAGCGTAGAACACGACAAACATGACAAGACAAATAACTGAAACATGACACACAATTCGCACACACCACCCCTAGGGTACGCCTCACTGTTGCCTTTCGAAAGGTGGTCGTCGAGTAGAGGACGTCTTAGTAAGTCCTCATGATCCGGGAACCTGGCATGAGGGTAGCTTCTAAGGTGTCTTCCCATTGCTCTGGTGATCACCATGTCCCGAACCTCGAATTGACCCGAACACCTCCAACGGTGGTGCTACCTACCTCTCAATGGTGGGATGGCACTACTTTAAAGGACATTTACACAGACGAATTCCTTAGGGTAGGTAGACGACTCTTAATACTTGCTCTAAATTTCAAAACAATTCAAAATACTTTTCACACCAACACATTTTCAAAAAGCTTTCGAAAGCAATTTTTCAAACACTCTGACACAAGAGTCGAACTGAAATTTTCAAAGAAACTTTTTAAAACCCACATTGAAAAGCAAACAAACCATTTTTGAAAACACAATGAGTAAGTATCTAAGAGCCCATGGATAACCATGGATAGAAAGGGTGCTAACACCTTCCCTTTCTATAATCTACCTCCCGAACCGAGAGCAATCTCTTTAAGGAATTTTTCTGTGCTTTTGTCCTTTCCAATTGGAGAAAATAAAAGACGGTGGCGACTCTTGCTTCCGCGACATTTCGCGAACCAGCGTTAAACAGTCAGTTCCAGATCCACCGATCACAGAACTGGCGACTCTGCTGGGGATACCGTTGTAAAGTGAGGTGTACCTTAGGGCTAAGTCATAACTGTGTTTTCACTTGTATTGTTTTGCTTGCTTTACTATTGTGGGTTGCATCGGAGTTACATAGATCCTAACCCGGATCTGGGGATACCCTGTTTAGGTAGCATAAGCTGTGAGGGACCTGTCCGGCGTAGACCGACACAGGTGAAGCAGTGGCTACGTTGGTGTGGCACCTTGGTCTGTACCGATATCCCTTGTGTCGCAACGAGGAGAATATGGGTCTGCTAAGGAGTCATTAAGCACCAACAACCTTAGAACCTTAATTGACACAACTTGGCCTTTAGAACAGTAGCAGTATGCTACGCCCATTGAGGCTAAACTCTCGTGATGGTTCTGGCCGCAAGAAAAGATTGCGATGCTGGAGTTATGACCGATTGAGGGTAGTCAATGATATTGGGATCCTCTAAGAACCCGGTTACTTTTGATAGGACAGGTATGAACCAACAAACTGAAAGAGGGTAATACCTAGACCTCATGCTGGCCTAAACTCTAAGGGCTCTTTTGTGTGACTTGTGTGCCTTCGTACTTGCCTACTTGCATGCTTGTTAACTAACACATGAACTACTTGCAGGTTTTGTTTTAGTCCTTAATTGGGACACATGACAGGGCTTACTAAGTTTCTTGCAGGTTTTGTTTATAGTCCTTAATTAGGACTCATAACGGAGTGTATTGAGTTTCTTGCAGGTTTTGTTTATGGTCCTTAATTAGGGCTTATAACAGAGTGTACTGAGTTTCTTGCAGACTAGTTTCTTGCAGGTTTTGGTTTGCAGTCCTTAATTGGGACTCATAACAGGGTTACTCACATTACCCCATGCATAACATAACATCATACCATTGCATACATCCTAACCCATTTCAAGGATCTCAAGGGCTTGTGATGCAGGTCATGATGAATCAAACATCTAGCAAGGGGCAAAGAGGATTTATTTTCCTCTAGCCAAAGTTGTCAGAGGCTATGACCCACTTGATATGGTGAGCTTTGACACTTGAAGAAGGTTCCCCTAGCCAAGGTTGTCAGGGGCTATGACCCACTGGATATGGTGAGCCTTTGACCTTGAAGAAGGACTCTCAACAACATGCAGTTCCTTCGATCAAGCTACCGGATCCAAATGCTAACAAACTTTCTTGTTTACCCCGCGAGGTCCTTGAAAACATTGCATGCATATCATACACATCATTGCATAGCAGGTATCCTTGTTGCAGGTCACTTACCCTTCTCGCTGTTTATTTCAGCAATGGCTTCCCAACAAGGTAACCAGGGTCTTCATGCTCAAGAGACTCAGTTCAGGGAAATCTTCCTAGGTCTATCCAAGGGGCAGGAAGAGTTGAGGGCACTCCTCATGGGAAATCTGATCAGAAAGAGTCTTGAAGATGACAAGGACGAACAACTGAAACGTCTACAAGCTGAGGTAGACACATTGAAAACCCAGATGCTGGGGCAAAGGGCCCTCATTCAAGGTTTAGCTCAGGAGCAAAGAGAGCTGAGAGCCATGATCAGTCAGCTTCCTCAAGGCATGAAGCAACCAGCCCAAATCAGGGACCAGGTCATGGAACAGCTTCCAAGAAGGCAAAGGTCGGGTCCAATGAATAGACTTCTCCGAGTTGCTACTACTTCACAGGTCCAACAACGACCTCGCCAAGAACGGCGGGTTGATCAGAACAGGTCAGACGAGCCTAAAAGACAATTCACCCACATCAACATGTCATGGTCACGAGCTTTGCAGCACATGTTAAGGATGAACCTGATTGCGGTGATCAACCCTCCTGCAAATCCAAAAACTTCCTCTCCAAACTACAACCCAGAAGCAAGGTGCGCTTACCATTCCGGTAGCCCGAGGCACGATACTGAGGACTGTTGGGCACTAAAGT
Source organism: Vicia faba (assembly GCA_948472305.1). Lineage (NCBI taxonomy): Eukaryota > Viridiplantae > Streptophyta > Magnoliopsida > Fabales > Fabaceae > Vicia > Vicia faba. Next base: position 1,357,911,694 of record OX451740.1, read on the forward strand.
ACAAGATTCAAGGCATGATCGACGCTGGAGAGATTCAGTTTGAAGTGCCCGAGACTTCCGACATGATCACTGCTCCTTTGCCAAAACATGGCTAAGACTGAAAAGATTTTTGTTCATTCGAATGTTCAAGTTGCAATTTTCTTTTGTTCAAACATTTACTCATTGTTAAAACATTGTTATTTCATTAATGCATCGCTTATGTCTATTTTGAATCAATATATTCGTATTCACTATACGCAAATTATTTTCATATTTTTTCTGATGTCAACTCTCGATCAATAATTCTAAGCCTCTTGAGGGAGGATGACGAAAACGATACCGCGATCATTACAGTATGCTTTTGAACAAACCCCGCTGATGAGGTACAGGCATTGTTTCAACCCCTAAACACTGGAGTTATAAGGATGATAATCCCTCGTCAACCCATCAGAGCCAAAGAAGTAGGAGTTTTTATTTTCGAAAATCAAAACCCTTAATCATAACCTGGGGCAGGGTAGTCTCTCAGTTGATCCAAGTGCATAACGAATGGCACCGAAGAGATCTTTACAAAACGAACAAAGACAGTGACGGTTCAAAACAGTCATAAAGACAGGCAGTCATCATCAAAATCCATAAACGAAAAGCCCAAAAAGTCTAAACCTACAAAGGAGACTTATGAAACTGGGGCATCCCGCTGACTGTAATTCCAAAAAAAGGAAACAGTTCAGGCAAAAAAGGAAAGGGATAACAAGAATCAGACAAGAAAGAGGTCTTACAAACCCTCAACAAAAAAGGAATGACTGCCTATTCAAAATAAATTGTCAAACATCCGAACCATCACTGGAAAATCAGAGCAAAGACTCAAACAAGATCTAACGCACGATCAACTGAGTTTAGGTTTGGAGAACATCACGAAGAGCGGGTGGGTACAAATAAAATTTGAGCCTTTATCCTTTGTTTCTTAAACCGTGAACCAGGCCACGTTATAACCCTTAAAAGTCCTAGCTGAAGCATGGGTTAGTTCGAAAGCATACTGTTACGAAAGGTATCCTGACTCCTTAAGGCCTACGATAGAATACGGAGTTGACATCACGTTTTACAAACATTCACTTGTTTTATGAAAAAAAGAATGCATTTTCAAAATCTTCAAGACAGACATAAGCTTTGCATTTTTGATATAACATTGTTTGCATATGACTATTTGTTTGAACAGCAGGGAAATTCGCGCGACGAATGCCTAATGAACAGAAGCACTTCCAATCAAGGGGCATGATATGATCATTGTCCATCATCTGGGGAAGTCCAATCAAGATTCAGAGAATCTCTCAACAAGGCCAAATAGCCTGGGGCAAATCTCCGCCTGAGTCACTTGGGACATTCCAACAATGAATCTTGCCTGATCAAACACTTTCTGGTGGCATGACAAAACACTTCTAAACAGGGGCAACTCCCTACATTCTGAGAGCGTGGACATAGTCGGAAAATACTGCGCATAATCAAAGACCCGCTAGGTTGACGCACCTAGGCAAAAATAAGGGCTTCCCGGCGAACCAAAAGGGTTCGGGCAAAATGAAGGGATGAAATGGAAAATCTGTACACCCGGCAAGTCGAAAACCTGAAAAGGCGGCTTGGGCAAAAATGGGTATCCCGGTGGACTGAAAACCCGAAAGGGCGGTCCAGGCAAAAGTTAGGGATCAAAAGCGTACGACTATGTCCCGGCATCTCGTCACCTGCCTACCAGAAGAAGGTTGGCCCATCAACGACTATCAGCATCCCACAGGGCTTCCTCTCCCACCTCAGAAACAGGGGCAATGAAGAGTGGTCTAAGCAGTCTGACTGTTCTATCCTCCAAGACATCAGGGTAAATTCCGTTGAAGAACTTGACCAATACAGTTCAAAACTTCCCCAGAGAATCCAATCCAGTTCCCCAGGAAAGACGGAATCTATCTCCTCAAGCAATAAGCGTACCCCCAGTAGATTCCGGAAGCTTATCCCCTAGCAGGGCACGAACGCGTCGTCCGGCTTGATTTAAAGAGTTATTTCCTTAACAGGATATAACTGGGTTATCCTCAGCCAAAAGCCACGGAAAGAGCGTCCTCGACGAATCTTCTTATCCCCAGTGAAGTCCATCCATAATTCCAATACAGCAAGGTATCCTCAGCGAGTCATCCTCAACAATGCAGCAAAAGCATCGCTATCCCCATAGAGTAGCACTCCCCAGCATGATCGCTAGAGTATCTTTTCTCCCGCAGAATTATTTCATTTGCCAAGTTTATTCCTCAACGGAGTTATCTCCTCCTACCGGTATTCTTACAATGAATCATCCACAGCGGAAGCAAAATCTCTTCCTCAACATCAGCCCAGGATATGACTTCCCGGCACCCGTCAAGGATTTATTTCCTTAGACAAAAACATACATGAATCATCACATACATCATTATAGCATGCATGTACGCATCATATCATATAAATCACATCCATATTGAGAACATCATTGCTTGATCCATATCATGCATTGCATATAACTGACCTTTACCTTGCAGGAAAAATGCAGTTGAAATTCTCAAACATATTTCAAGGACTTCTCTAGTCCAGTTAAATCGACTCCAAACAGATTTTTCTGATAAAGACTCAGTAGAAGTTCTCTTATGGTCCCCTCTCCAACGGCGTGTGAGGTGGTAATTCCTTTTTCAGATGTTCCCCTCTCCGGCATGAGCGTGAGGTGATATTCTCTTATGGTCCCCTCTCCAACGGCGTGTGAGGTGGTAATTCCTTTTTCAGATGTTCCCCTCTCCGGCATGAGCGTGAGGTGATATTCTCTTATGGTCCCCTCTCCAACGGCGTGTGAGGTGGTAATTCCTTCTTCAGATGTTCCCCTCTCCGGCATGAGCGTGAGGTGATATTCTCTTATGGTCCCCTCTCCAACGGCGTGTGAGGTGATAATTCCTTCTTCAGATGTTTCCCTCTCCGGCATGAGCGTGAGGTGATATTCTCTTATGGTCCCCTCTCCAACGGCGAGTGAGGTGGTAATTCCTTCTTCAGATGTTCCCCTCTTCGGCATGAGCGTGAGGTGATATTCTCTTATGGTCCCCTCTCCAACGGCGTGTGAGGTGGTAATTCCTTTTTCAGATGTTTCCCTCTCCGGCATGAGCGTGAGGTGATATTCTCTTATGGTCCCCTCTCCAACGGCGTGTGAGGTGGTAATTCCTTCTTCAGATGTTCCCCTCTCCGGCATGAGCGTGAGGTGATATTCTCTCATGGTCCCCTCTCCAACGGCGAGTGAGGTGGTAATTCCTTCTTCAGATGTTCCCCTCTCCGGCATGAGCGTGAGGTGATATTCTCTTATGGTCCCCTCTCCAACGGCGTGTGAGGTGGTAATTCCTTTTTCAGATGTTTCCCTCTCCGGCATGAGCGTGAGGTGATATTCTCTTATGGTCCCCTCTCCAACGGCGTGTGAGGTGGTAATTCCTTCTTCAGATGTTCCCCTATCCGGCATGAGCGTGAGGTGATATTCTCTTATGGTCCCCTCTCCAACGGCGTGTGAGGTGGTAATTCCTTCTTCAGATGTTCCCCTCTCCGGCATGAGCGTGAGGTGATATTCTCTCATGGTCCCCTCTCCAACGGCGAGTGAGGTGATATTTCCTTTCAGATTGTAATTTCCTATAGTTCTCTCTCCAACGGTGAGTGAGGTGGCTCCCTTTGAGATTATAATGTCCTTTGGTTCTCTTCCTGACACTACGAAGATGGTAATCCTCACCAAGATTTTCTCAACGAGCGTTGTTGAGGTTGAAATCATTCAGGACTCTCTTACCATTCATGCTAAGGCAGTAACCATCCCTGGTTCATTCATCAGCGTTTGAAGCTCCAGATTCAGCTCCTGTAACCAGTCAGGACACATCCATACCAAGCATCCAAAATCAACTCCTGCAACGTGTCAGGTACTCATTTTCTCTTTTGCAGGTATGCAGGTTCTCGCTAAGGAATCTCCTACGCGATCAACATCCAGATGGCATCTATAAGCCCATCATCCTATCCAGCAATCTCTAAATGGCATCTATAAGCCCATTCCCCCATCACACTGTTACTATGTGAGCGCAAATTTCTGGGCACTCTAGTGTCCAATCATCTTCTACCCTCGGATTACGAAAGGCACGTCAGCCAATCTGCATCCTCAGGTTTAAGAAGATTGAACAGGGGCAACTGTTGTACCCCAAAATTTTCCCTCCCATATTCATCAAAGATTTGTCAAGTCAAGGTCACAAAATTCCCCAAGGGTTGTGCAGCTCAACAGCTTCCTATACAGTCAAAACTAGGGTTTGGGTTCTGATCAAGAAAATGAAGCTTTCAAAGGCCCAATCAAGTCTCACATGCCTACAAAGATGGTCAAGTATCCTCATATCAAGTTTCAAGGCATTCAGCTCAAAATTGCACAGTCAAAACCCTAGATTGCACTACAGTCAACTGTAGGGGCAAAATGGTCATTTGACAGTCAAAAGTTCAAATTTTTGGTCAACATATCATTTTGAAGCCACAAACATCATTTGATCAATGCTTGATCATGATTCTCAAAATTTGGCTCAGAAATTATCAAAGATGCAAAAGTTGCTATATTTGGACAGCTGAAAAAGTCAACTGAAATTGACCAAGGCATAACTTTCACATGGATTATCAGAAAAATTCCATCCAAAGCTCATTTTGAAGAGAAAGACATTTCCTACAATTCATCTTCATGTTCCAAGTCCAAGAAATGCTCTCACAAAAAGTTATCAATTTCAACATTATAGGTCATTTTCAAAAGTCAACAAAAAGGGACTTTAAGTCAAAGGCCATAACTTGAGATTGGTAAATCAAAATGACATGGGACCAAAGGCATTGGTTAAAGGACTCAAAGACCTTTCCAAAATGTCCAAGAACATGTGAAAAGCTTAAAAATTGACCAAGATATGCCTTGTGGAAGTTGGGAAATTTTTAGGAATTTTGAAAAGTCAACATTGATGCAAAAGGCCTAAAAATGCAAATGGGCCCATTTTTCTTCCAAGTTTCTTCATGCCAAGCCTATGCACGACCATTAGGCCCAAAGGGAAGTATTTTCATATTTTTTAATTATTTATTTGAATTTATATTAATTTATATTCATTTAAATCATTTTAATACATGAAAAATATAAACCTAACCTAAAAAAATCTTTTTATGCATATTCCAAGGTCAATATTTCGTGCACTTCTTAATTAAGCAAGTTTTGATGAGAATTGATCAGATTTGATACAAATTGCACATGAAAAAATATTCAAAAAGATCTTGTAAAATCATATATTGAAATCCATTATGGCATGAGATTTTGTACAACTTTCTTGACCTAAAAGCCTCTATACATACTCAGAAAGAGAACCCTAATGATTTTTAGACTGCAAGCTGCGCACAAGAAGCCATTGCATATTGAAATTTTTTCACAAAAAAACTCAAACACTGAAAACCAATTTCAAGGTCGATTCAAGCCTCAAGTTTCATTCAAATAACATCCTGAGACATCCCTGAACGTTTCTCAATCATAAACAACAAGCAAAACGCCTTGAATTGGTATTAGGAACTCAAACTGTACCAAGAAAATCTTGAAATCGCATAGCATGATTTAAGCATCTTTTTGCATTTTTGTTTATATATTCATGTTCCTGATGAAGTTTATGAACTAACCATCATATTCAATTGAGTTTTTATGGTACATACGCGATTCCACCATATGCGATTTTTAGGGTTACAGGTTTCCCAGATTGGGGCTTTCACAACCAAGTGAAATTAGGGCTCAAGATGGCCATGGCTGGAATCAGCACATCAAGACGAAGAAGTCTTGACCCTCGCGCCCAATTTATATACATCATAGCGCTAGTCGCTATTTTTCCGTTGCCTGCCTAAAACCACGCCCAAAAACCGTTGCCAATATGTTTCATGTTTCAGGAAAACGAAGAAGAAGAAGTCGTGTCAGAATGTGATTGATCCATTCAAAATCTGGCGCGCTCCCCTCCACTAACTTTACTTTTCTTTTATATTATTTGCGTTATATTATATATTAAATGAAACGCGCTTGGCTCAGTGGTAACACGCTATGCATATGACATCAAAGACCTGGGTTCAAGTCCCAGGTCTGTACAAAATTCCATATTATTTTTCAAACTAAAATCCTATGCAGCGCTAGTGATGATCCATGCTATGCATCCTCAAGAATCCACCAGCCATGCGTCCTGGAGAGCAAATCAAGGGCGTAGATCAAAAGTGTACCACATACGCCAGTCAATGCATCATACCTAATTGGAAAAGTCAACGAAATCAAGGCTTATTGGGCCAGGCTTTTCAAATCAACACCTCCATCTGGGGCCTGAACCCCCCCTGGTTTGCTTTTCTTTTCTTTTTATTATTTTAATTATTGTATTATTTATTTTTATTGCTTTAATTAATTAATTTTCTCCCTTTTTACAAAATATAAAAAACATCATAAAAATCCAGAAAATACAAAAAATATGATATTTATTTTATTATGATTATTTTCAAGTAAACATGTAAATAATTTAGGTTAATTAGGTTATAGTTTTAATCTTTTTATAAAAAATCCCAAAAAATAGAATTTAGGTTTAAATAACTTTTTATTTTCTTTTTTAATTTTCCCTTTTTTTCAGAATAACAATATTATTTATTTATTATTTTATTTTCATAAATTAAAAATTGTACATAAGTTAATTTAGAGTTTAATTTAGGTTTTAATTTAAATCTTTCATAATAAACTTAAAAAAATATTAGAACTAGGGTTTAGCATTTTAAGTCTAATTAATTTTTTCCTTTTTTCTTTTAAATCTAAAAAACACAAAATACCAAAAAAAGCATTTAATCATTTAATTTTTTTAATTCTCATTAACTTTTAATTTTTTTGCAAACGGGTCCAACGCCCATCGTTTAATCATTTAATTTCGCATGATTTATTTTCATTGTTCATTGTAATTATGTAAATCTCCCAAGGCCATGTAACTTTACTTTTCGCACTTTATTTTATCGCTTTATTTATTTTCCGCTAAATCGGGTCCGGTTTAATCTTGGCGATGTGGACCCGCGCCATTTGTAATAATCTTAGATTTATTTTCCCGCAACTTTATAACTGTTAATTGCATGCAAGAATGAATGACCTAATTAAAATCAAGCGTAGAACACGACAAACATGACAAGACAAATAACTGAAACATGACACACAATTCGCACACACCACCCCTAGGGTACGCCTCACTGTTGCCTTTCGAAAGGTGGTCGTCGAGTAGAGGACGTCTTAGTAAGTCCTCATGATCCGGGAACCTGGCATGAGGGTAGCTTCTAAGGTGTCTTCCCATTGCTCTGGTGATCACCATGTCCCGAACCTCGAATTGACCCGAACACCTCCAACGGTGGTGCTACCTACCTCTCAATGGTGGGATGACACTACTTTAAAGGACATTTACACAGACGAATTCCTTAGGGTAGGTAGACGACTCTTAATACTTGCTCTAAATTTCAAAACAATTCAAAATACTTTTCACACCAACACATTTTCAAAAAGCTTTCGAAAGCAATTTTTCAAACACTCTGACACAAGAGTCGAACTGAAATTTTCAAAGAAACTTTTTAAAACCCACATTGAAAAGCAAACAAACCATTTTTGAAAACACAATGAGTAAGTATCTAAGAGCCCATGGATAACCATGGATAGAAAGGGTGCTAACACCTTCCCTTTCTATAACCTACCTCCCGAACCGAGAGCAATCTCTTTAAGGAATTTTTCTGTGCTTTTGTCCTTTCCAATTGGAGAAAATAAAAGACGGTGGCGACTCTTGCTTCCGCGACATTTCGCGAACCAGCGTTAAACAGTCAGTTCCAGATCCACCGATCACAGTGACATTTTAGTCTGTCAAATTTATGTTGATGATATTATTTTTGGTTCTACTAATCCTTCTCTTGGAAGAAAATTTGCTAAGTGTATGCAGGCAGAATTTGAGATGAGCCTCATGGGGGAACTGAAATTCTTTCTAGGAATTCAGATCAATCAAACTCCAGAGGGAACTTACATTCATCAGAGCAAATACATCAGAGATCTTCTGAAGAAATTTGACCTCTCAGAATGTAAGCCATCAAAGATTCCAATGCATCCCACGTGCATTCTGGAAAGAGAAGAGGTAAGCAAAAGCGTAGAACAGAAAGTCTACAGAGGTATGATTGGTTCTCTCCTTTATCTGACAGCTTCAAGACCTGATATATTATTCAGCGTATGTATTTGTGCTAGATTCCAATCAGATCCTAGAGAATCTCACTTAACAGCTGTTAAGCGAATTTTCAAGTATCTGAAAGGTACTACTAATTTGGGTTTGTTTTATAGAAAATCTAGTGATTACAGCTTAGTAGGCTACTGTGATGCTGATTTTGCTGGAGACAGAGTGGAACGTAAAAGTACTTCTGGAAGCTGCCAGTTTCTGGGAGAAAATCTGATCTCGTGGTCCAGCAAAAGGCAATCAACAATTGCTCTGTCAACAGCAGAAGCTGAGTACATAGCAGCAGCAGGATGTAGCACACAAATGCTCTGGATGAAAAGTCAGCTTGAAGACTTCCAGATTTTTGAGAGTAACATTCCTATTCTTTGTGATAATACTTCTGCTATTTGCTTAAGTAAGAATCCTATTTTACATTCTAGAGCTAAGCATATAGAAATAAAACATCATTTCATTAGGGACTATATTCAGAAAGGCATTTTAAACTTGAAATTTATAGATACAGACCATCAATGGGCTGATATCTTTACTAAACCCCTTTCAGAAGATAGGTTCAATTTCATTCTGAAACATCTCAGCATGAAAGTATGCCCAGAATGAAAATGTTTTAATTCCATGTATTTATCTTCAGAATGTAATTATATTACTGTGAACTTCTGATCAATCTTCTTTCAGAAAGATAGAACATGCAGATTGTATCAGATGCAAGTCTAAAGATCTGAGAGTCTAATCTCAAAGACAGACGTGCTGATCACTACATCAAACAAGTGTCATCCAATCATCAGCAAATCTCTGAAGCAGAACGCGTGCACGCTTCTGAGAAGGCAAAGCGCTGATTGGGTGCATTGAGACACATGTCTGGTAACCGTTTTTAAGTATCTTTCTCAAATCCCCCAAAATCAGCAAGCATTTAATGCAAAGTAATCACGCTTGTTAATGGCAATCATTATTTTTTTCCTCTCTCTTAAAAATGTTTAATTTTTCAAAAATAATTTTTGAAAACTCTATTTAAGCACATTATTCTTCATTCTTATTCTTTACGCTTTCTCATAATCATTCAAGTATTTTCTGCATATTTCTGAGTTTATCTCCTTCAAAACCTTTTTCTCTCAAATCATTCTCAAAGCTTTTTCAGTGAGAACAATGGCATCCTCCAGCATTTCTGCAGGCAATCAGAAGAAAGAAACCTCTGAGCAATATCAGGTGCCTACCAGAACTCTTCTCACACCGGTAAAGAATCTTGAAGTTCTCTCTGAGTTAATCATCGACTTTGAAAGTTTGAAGGAAAATGGATTTGACCTAACTGAAGAAATTAGGGCTCAAAAGTGGGAGAGGTATTTCGATAGGTTGGTTGGACCAACATTCCCAGAGCTTGTCAAGGAATTTTGGATTCACGCCAAGATTCATAAACATCTAGTCATCTCTTCTGTCATGGGAAAGAAGATAGTAATTTCTGAAGACCTCATTGCTAGGTTAATCGGTCAAAGTGGTGGTGGAGTCCGTTGTGTGGACATGGCTGATAGATGCCCTGATATAGGTGTGGTAGCCAACAGCATTTTCACTCTTGGAATGCCCAGCAGCAAAATTAAGGATCTGAAGGATCACTGCAGAGTATGGGCCAAGATTGTTCTTGGATGCTTCAATCACAGGAAACCAACAAGCTCTCCTGATTATATAAACGTGGATCAGCAATTTCTGATCTACTTTATTGATCAGAGGGTGAAGATCAATCTGGCACACTTCCTGTTCAACCATCTCAAGACCAGTGTCAAAGAAACAAGAGAAGAAGAAAGGACCAAAAGGGACTGGATACCGTTTGGAAGGCTCATATCAGATATTCTGACAGAGAATAAGCTGATAGATTATCTGAGCGAAGCTCAAGTGCTGAGCACTCTTGAACCAACTGTTGGAAAACCGCTGAACGCTAAGAACCTGAAAAAGATGAAGCTGATAGAAAATATTAAGAAGGAACCCAGAGCTACTTCAACTGCTGACATCTCCAGCAGAAGAGTGCCTCTGAGTGATTTCCCAAAATTTTCTGAAATGGAATCCAAACCTGATATGTTTCTCAAGTATCCAGATTCATACAAGGAAGAAGATACAGGTTCAAAGCTGAAGATCAAAGATCTGAGTCAAGTCCAACCAGAAGTGACTCAGAAGAAGACAAAGAAGAGGAAAGCGCCAACAGAAGGATCATCTCATCAGACTCCAAAGAAAAGAGGTAATTCATCTGCTGCCCCTATTTCAATTTCATCTACTATTCCAACATCTGCTGCTCCTCCTCAAACCTCTCACAGAATATCAATCCCAATCCCTACCATTGATGAAACCATACCAGAAGACCCTTCTGAGGCCTTACTACTCAGAAGAACCAGAATTAAAATTCCCAAACAACCAACTGTTTCAACAACACCAGCACTTGATAGAGTGCTAGCTGATATTGAGCGTGAACATGCTTCTGCTCAACCAATTTCTGAACCACTAAATATTCCTCCTCCACAACCAGAACCACAACCCGAACCAGAAATACAACATCAACCAGAACCAGAACCACAATCACAACAACCACTCACAGAAGAACCTCTGATCCCTGAGCAATCAGAGATTCCACCTCCTCAACCAGAAAATAATCCACCTTCACCACAAACAGAGTTTCACCGCTATGAAACCCCCTCTCCTCATCATTCTGACCCTCACTCACCTCAACCTTCACCGCTGGCAATCCAGTTGCCATGTGGAACCACCATTGTCAGGCCCCAGTTGCCATCTTCAGAGGAATCAACACCTCCAAAAACTCCAACCACTCCAATTGAAATATCTGACTCTGATTCTGATAACCCTCCTCCAAAACAAACAACCTCTCAGAAAACCGTTGAAAACCCCAGCAGAACTTTCATTGACTTAACAAGTCTTGAACGTCTTGCTGATCTAAGACACAAAATTGCCATACCCAAACCAAAGCAACCAGATCTTGGCTCTGGTATTTTGAATTTTGAAACAGGTATGCTGCAATGGATTGCTTCTTTGAAGCAAGTCTGTCCTGGGATGATCGACCCAGCTGCTTCTGATCAGCTCTGGTCACAGTTCAGAATATGGGTACGTGCTGAAGCCCTCAAGCTGCAGGACGTCAACTATGAGCAGGCTCAACAGAACTTTAGCAAGCTGCTGAAGGAAGTTGAAAGTCAGCTGCCTCAAGAAGTTGTGCTCCCTCTGGACAGTGAATCTTGGTCTGAGAAAAAGCAAGCTGCACAGGTGCAACCATCAGAAGAAGACAAGACCCTTCAGGAAGAAAATCCAGCAGAAGATGTAGCTGAAAGTTCTGAGAAGCTTCCTCCTTCTGAAAGTTCTCAAGCTGCCTTGGACAGGCAGGCTCTGGAAGAACTAAGGCTGAATGACTTGCGTCTACAGCAGCAGATGGAAGAGAATGATCAGAAGATGAAAGCAAGAATGGATGTACAGGACAGCAAAATTGACACTGTTGTCACCATGGTTCAGAAGCAGAATGAAACTTCTGAAAAGATTCAAGCGATGCTGGAAAGCCTGTTCTCACGCATGCCACCTCAACCTTAAATCTTTTTCATGCATAACTTTTTCATGCTTTCTTCATTTTCTGATGTACTGTTTTGACTATGCTTGTGTAATGTTCTTTTGTTCTGAACTATTTTAATATAATTTGTTTTTCTGATCTAAATTGTTTTAGCACATCACTAACACTTTTTGATTGCTGACAAAAAGGGGGAGAACAAGAATGATATTTAAAATCAATAACGGCTAACTAGACATAAATTCTCAAACATTCTAACTCTATTACTTGAAATGTTTTTCTGTTTTGTTTTTAAGTCTACAGGCACAAGGAAGCTCCTGAACACTATGAAGACTAGAAGCTAGAAGCTCTGATCAAAATATAGAAGCTCATGTTGCTCTGATCAAATATGAAGTTCTGATCGACCTAACACTCTGATCCGAAGCAAAGCTCTGACAGGAGAAGCTCTGAAGCTCTGCTCTCTGATAAGTCAAAGACTCTGATAATCTGATGTTCAAAGAAAGAAAAAGATCTGATCCTAAAGAACACGTATATCAAAGGGAAGTAACAAACTCAGGGGGAGTATCTCTTAACTCTGATTTCTCCTTACTTCTTAACTCTGAAACATTTCCTAGATACCTTTTCACGTTATTTTTTATTTAAAATATCTAGTTTTTGTCATCATCAAAAAGGGGGAGATTGTTAGAACAATGTTTGAATCTAGTACCCTATATTTAAGTTTTGATGATAACAAAGTGAAAAGATATAGTATTTATATGTTTCATGTTTGAACTATATGCTGCCTAAAATTACTATGCTCTGACTTGCAGATACGCTGATTAAAATAAGCAAGATCACTTCTTCAGCATCAGAATTTGATTTCATACATCAGCATCAAAAGTTGCTGAATCAGAACGTCAAGATCAGATGATCAACTCTTGTACATGCTGAAGCTTGATGAACAGAACTGTGCGTAAAACACTCTGATACAGAAACACATTAGTTCATCAGCAGCGAAGCAGAATCAGAATGAGCCAAGCCAGAACGTGCATTGAAGAAGCAACGGTACTGTGCATTGAATGCTAATTAATTCCAACGGCATCATTCTAGACAAGATCTGCTCAAAAAGGAAAGCTTGTTATTAGCATTGAATCAAGAATATTGCATTCAACGTTCATCTTCTCAAGTTCTATATAAACAAGGCTTCGAAGATTATAATGGCTAATGCTCTCCAATTCTCTACACGCACAAAGCTGAACAATAATCTTCATCTACCAGTTTTGCTAAACCTCAAACTCTGATACTCCATTAGTGTTTAGAAATCTAAGTTTCTAAGCTTCATTTGTGTATACATCACAGTTGTGATAAAGTTTTGTAGAAAACATTCACACACATTGTTTTATACCTTTGTAAGAAAGTGTTGCCTTGACAAACCGGATTGTGGTTTGAATCAAGAAGGCTTTAGCAGTTGTTAAAGCAGTCTGTAATATTCAGTTGAATATAGTGAATTAAGACCTCGTTGGAGAGAGGCGAAATCACCTTGACGGGTGGACTGGAGTAGTTTGAGATCAAACGAACCAGGATAAAAATATCTTGTCAATTGCTTTAAGATTTCAGTTTTACAATTCAACCCCCCCTTCTTGTGTTTTTCACCCCTTCATCCTGGACCCGACCAGATAACAGTTTGACTTCTTTGATTACTGAAACCTGGACCCGACTAGATAACAGTTTGAGTTACTGAATCCTGGACCCGACCAGATAACAGTTTGAATTCTTCGATTAGTGAAACCCGGACCCGACCAGATAACAGTTTGAGTTACTGAATCCTAGACCTGACCAGATAACAGTTTGACTTCTTCGAATACTGAGACCTGGACCCGACCAGATAACAGTTTGAGTTACTGAATCCTGGACCCGACCAGATAACAGTTTGACTTCTTCGATTACTGAAACCTGGACCCGACCAGATAATAGTTTGAGTTACTAAAGCCTGGACCCGACCAGATAACAGTTCGACTTCTTCGATTACTGAAACTTGGACCCGACCAGATAACAGTTTGAGTTATTGAAGCCTGGACCCGACCAGATAACAGTTCGACTTCTTCAATTATTGAAACCTGGACCCGACCAGATAACAGTTTGAGTTACTAAAGCCTGGACCTAACCAAGTAATAGATGATCTCAAATTCAAAATGCTATGAAACCTGGACCCAACCAGATAATAGCATAATTTTTAAAATATATAGAAGAACCTGAACTCAATCTGACCAAGGTTTAACTTCTTTTCCCCAGTAGAGTTACCTCCATATCCCCAACAAATTGCTGAGAAACCTGGACCCGACCGGATATCAGTTTTCATTTCCATCTTCCCAAACAGTTTATTGTGAAGCCTGGACCCGACCAGATAACAATTGACCTCATCAAAGAAATCTGCAAAGCATGGACCCAACCAGATAACAGTTTTCAAACAGTTTATTGTGAAGCCTGGACCCGATCAGATAACAATTGACCTCATCAAAGAAATCTACAAAGCCTGGACCCGACCAGATAACAGTTTTCAAATAGTTTATTGTGAAGCCTGGACCCGACCAGATAACAATTGACCTCATCAAGAAATCTGCAAAGCCTGGACCCGACTAGATAACATTTTTCAAACAATATATTGTGAAACCTAGAGCTCGACCAGATAATAATTAACTATGATTCCCAGAAAGACACTACGAAGCCTGGATTCGACCAGATAATAGTACAACTTTCCAAAAGACCATGAAGCCTAGACCCGACCAAATGACTATTCAATTTCAAGGAATTTTCTGCAAAGCCTGGATCCGACCAGATAACAGTTAATTCATCCTTTCCTCCGGTAATTTACTGTGAAGCCTGGATCCGACCAGATAACAGTTAACCTCCGCATCCCTAGCAAGTTGTTATGAAGCCTTGACCCGACCAGATGACTATTTAATTTCAAGGAATTTTTTGCAAAGCCTGGATCCGACCAGATAACAGTTAATTCATCCTTTCCTCCAGTAAGTTATTGTGAAGCCTGGATCTGACCAGATAACAGATAACCTCCGCATCCCCAGCAAGTTGTTGTGAAGCCTAGACCCGACCAGATAACTATTCAATTTAAAGGAATTTTCTGCAAAGCCTGGATCCGACCAGATAACAGTTAATTCATCTCTTCTTCCAATAAGTTGCCATGAAACCTGGATCTGACTAGATAGCAGCCGACTATTTCATCCTCAACAATTGTAAAGCCTGGATCCGACCAGATAACAGCTGACATGTGACCTATGTTCTCTAGCAAAAGCATCCTTTCAATAAAATTTAAAGATATGCATATTCTTCATCTCCAACGGCAATCAGGGATTTAACCTCCCAGAATTTCCGCAGCAGTAGTCAAGGATTTTTTTTCCCGGAAAAAAACATATACCTTACATTCATACATCATAGCATGTACATACCATATGCATTTGGCATGATACCACATCTGGTGAACATCATGCAAGCATCTGTATTTTACTAACCATTTTCTCACAGGTAAAACATCAAGTTTAGTATAAATCAACAAGAGATTTGTGTTGATACTTCTTCCAGCATTTACCAACATTCCTCCAAATGGCATCTATAAGCCCATTCACCATTCATCTTCGAGTGCAAATTTATGGGCACTCTAGTGTTCAATCATCTTTCACCTTCAAGTGACGAATGGCAGATCCGCCAATCTAACTCTTTAGGTTCAAGAAGTTTGAACAGGGGTAGCTGTTGTACCCTAAAATTTTCCCTCTCATTTCACAAAGGATCACCCTGGATCCCAGGTTTGCTTCTATCAAGTTTCCATGCCTTGAATTATCAATTTTTCCAAGAAAGTCATTCACAAGGGCAAAATGGTCATTTGCACACCGAGAAGTCTAACTTTGACCTTTGGATCAAAATCAAATCTCAAAAAAATCATATTTCATCAAGACATGTTGGAATATGAAGTTTGTTTATCAAGAATTTCAAAAGTCAAATTTTACTTTGGAAAAGTCAAATTCTAAATACTTAGAAATTTTTCTAAGTGTTTAAGAAATATGACAATTTCAGAACTTCTGACCAGATTATCACCATAACGCTCAACAAATTCTGGATATTCTCAAGACAGAGTTTGGTAAGAACTTTTGGGCAAGTTTTCACAAAAGCTCAGTCAGAGTTTGCCAGGGTAATTCAAAGAAGGTTAAGAAGCATGCTGCAAGCTTTCTATAAAGTCTGAAAGCTTCTTCAGAACATGCTGGAGCCAGAAGATAAGAGGATCAGAAGATTGGATGCTACGCTGAAGCAGAACTTCTAATCCAGAGTTTACAAGGGTAAATCAAAGAAGGTTACAAAGCGTGCTGCAAGCTTACTGGAAAGTTTGAGGGATCCTTTAGAACATGCTGGAACCAGAAGATACAAAGATCAGAGGTTGGATGCTATGTTGAAGCAGAACTTATGATCCAGAACTAAGCCATGGGGTCTAGAATCTCACATTGCAGGATTTCTGGTTGTGATAAGTCTCATCATCATTTAATGCTCATTTAATGCTCACAACCACTTTTGAGACTTTATCCAAAGGATTTCCCCCACGTGTGCCCCTACTGTCTTGTGAAAGCAATTTTTATGCAAAAGTGTGCTAGGCCTATGCGCTGCTCTTACTTTTCCTTAACTCATGCTGACAAATTCAGCTTAGGCACTTCTAACCACCCTACTTTGTGCATTGAACCATGCTTGTTTAAGCTTACTTCAAGAATAATTCAGCATCTAGCGTATGACGTTGGCGCCATTTGACATCGCCAACTACAAAACCTTTGCCTATAAATAGAACTCCATTGGCCATTGAAAAGAGGTCGGAAAAATTTGAGAAAGAAGTGTGGACAAATTTGAGAAAGAAAAGCCTTGAACCCCTGCAAAAATTCAAAAAATCCAAAAGGATTGCAAACACAAAAATACAAAACCTTAGCATTTGATTCTTGCATTAAAACTCCATTTTTTCCTCAAGTTATTTCTTGACCAAAACCATCCATACAGTTCCTGATATACATTCAAAAGCCATCCAAGATTCTGTAGTCAAACAGTAACACATTCTCCACCAATATCCACCTCAAAGGGTCAGAACTTTATCCCTTGGTTGTTCTAGAATTTTCTAATCATTTACAACTCAAGTTTAAAGTTTCAGCCTGCTGAACACGTGAGGAAGTTATTCAGAACACCACAAGTAGTCAGAACCACGTTCCAGCTCCCAGAGTATTTTCCAGCTGCAAGGTAAGTTTTCTGCTAACTCTCATCATACTAATTAGGCATTGTCAGATTTTGCATATTTAACACAATGTAGATATTCTGATCCTGATGATGTACATATTCTGAAATTTCATGCATCTGCCTGCCTAAGTAGAAGGAATCCCAGTTCATAGTTTCATAAAGAAATTAGGACTCAGAATTAGGATTAGCAAATTCATGTTTCTTCTGATTTGTGTTTCTGATATTTCATGAAAACTTGTCATAACTGTTATGCAGATGTTCTGACTAGCTTGGAGAGAGGCAAAGTTCTGATTTGTGTTGCTGATATCTCTTGCTTCTGAAACATCATGAAACTTGTCATAACTGTTATGTGTGCAACTTTTGTTTTGTTAAGAAATGACTAAGTTGCATATGTTCTGACCAGCATGGAGAAGGGAGACGAAGTTCTGTAAGTTGCATCAGAACTTATGAAAAATTCCGAGTTCTCAGAAGATCCAGAACTTCTGAGCTTCCATATTTCTACTAACGTTGTTTCTGTTTGTGCAGCACGTCAGAGTCATAACTTATAACCTCTTCTTTTTCAGCAGTTGAGTTGATTCTCTTTTCTTCCCTTTTATTATTTTTACCATCACTTTTATTTTTCATTAATCAAAAAGACCAAAAATATTTTCTTAAACAAATATTTTCTTTTCCTAAACAAAACAAACATTTTACATTTCCTGTACATTCTTATCCATTCAATATGGTTGTAATAAGTAACTTAGGATTTAATTTGCAATCCCCATTTGAAAATTTGTACACCCCATACCCCTAATGATTGTAATAGCGTAGAATCTTTATTTTCCGTACTTTTATTGCTTCCATACATTGTTAGTAATTATGGTGTGTTTGGCAAGACTAAAACCAATGTTTAGAAAACCCTAATTCAAGACAAATTATGCATGCAATCAAATACACTTGCACACTTGCACCTGTTGTACCCCAAATTTTGACCTAAGATACCGTCTCCCATCTGCATTATTCGCATTGCAAGAGTTTTGACCTATTTTTATCAAATTTTCAAAGCAGTTTAAAAATTCACAACTTTTTTCGAGTCGGGAGCTGTTTATTTGTTGAACGCTAAATTTATTAACTGATCAAGACTTAAACAATGTTCATTGATTATTTATTATCTTAAATTCAAATAATTGGAATTTATTTTCGATTATTATGTAATTTAAAGATTTATAAATAACAAAACAAATATTTGAGAAGAGGTTTATTAATTGGTCAAATAATGTTTATTAATTATTCATTATCCTAAATTTAAATAATGGGAACCTGTTTTCCGTTATTATATCATTTAAAGGTTTACGAATAATGAAATAAACATTTGAAAAGGAGTCTATTAATTGATCAAGCAATGTTTATTTGATTATTTATTGTTCTAAATTTAAATAGCTGAAATTCTATTTTTCAAGTTATTATAATTTAGAAGAATTAAAAATAATAATAAAGTAAATAATTGAAGTTATTAATTGATCAATGATGTTTATTTATTTGTTTATCATTCTGAATTTAAATGATTGAATTTGATTTTCAATCATTATATAATTTAAGGAATTATAAACAATAAATAAATAATTGGAAAGAAAAAGAATTAATTGAGAAATAATAGAATTTTTATTCACTTTATTCTATTTATTACAATTGTCATTTAAATATTGTGTTATTACAAAATATTTATAAAGGCAATTACACAAATGCTTAAAGTAAATAAAAAGCTATTTTTCTAAATTCTAATTCTAAATCTTCCATCCAATGCTCCTGTCTGCTCATTTAATTTTACCTGCGAAAACAATTAAAAGAAAAGTCAGAATTGAATAAATAATAAAAATGCAGAAAATAAATTTAGGTTCATCATTAAAAGCAATGGCCGAAATCAGTTACTCTTTTTTGCAAATCACGGGATTTCTCCCGGTTCACAAAAAAGAGAGGAATTTTTAAATGAATGCACAAATTATTTTCTTTTCAAATAGCACATTTCAAAATCAATTGCATTCTGTCAAAAAAGGCCCAATGCATATTCCAAAGTACACACATCATACAATTCCCATGCATAATTTCAAACAACATATGCAAGGTACATAACAAAAGCCAACGTTAACCTGCAGCCACATAGGAGAGTAACATAGGCTAATGCAAGACAAAAGAGATATGCAATTTCAAACAATGTGCAGTTTTAAACAATGTATGCAAGCAATATATGTTTCCATTTTTCATCATATTCCAGCCTATTGCTTTTTCAGACAGCAGTACAAGATATCACATTTATGTATCATTTATGTACTTGAGAGAGAAGAGAGAAGAGGTTCAGTTTTGCAGGTTTTGATTTAAGCATGAAATAGGAATAAAGTCAAAATCACATGTAGCAGCATAGGTGCAAGCATCAGAAAAATATATTATATTCAAAACCTGAGCCATCACAGAAAGGAAGCAACGGATATGAAAAAACCCCTTCAAAAAGGAGAGGCCATAACCTGCAGAAAGGAGAAGACTACCAAAAAAAAATCATAGTCCATTGCAAACCATTTCCAAACATCACTGCATCTACACTATTCCAAAACCATAGCATATGGTTAAATCACATAACCCACTGCAAAATCATTTTGCATAGCATAAAAACCACAGAACCTACATCTAAGCCATTCAAAACCATAACATAAGGCCGAATCACATCACCTGCTTCATAACCTGCATCTAAACTATTCAAAAACCATGGTCCATTGCAAAACCACATAAAAACCTATATATAAACCATATAAACACCATAGCCGGTACCATCTCAAAAACCTTGGCCCTGTCCAATCAAAACCAGTAAAAAGCATATCTGCACAAACCATTTCCAAACATAACCTGCTTCATAACCTGCATACTGTATCAAAACCATAAAAAACAGTATTATCCAAAACCATTCAAAAAACCGGCTATCAATAAAAACACAACCGATATAGACCATTTCAAGGCAAAAGCCTTGAGACCTCCAGCGCCCCCCCAATGCTCACCGTTGGTTAATTATTGTGAGGAAAGGATTGACTCCGTTATGTTCTGAGTTTTTCATCACCATATACAACCAAAGCTTTAACTAGAATGGCAACTGAAGAGCATAATATCGCGAAGGCTGAAGAATTTAAGAAAAACATTCAAAGCGTAGTTTACTATGCTAATCGTACCTTTGCTCATCTCCGGCTTGAGGAATACGGTCGTGCAACGTTGGATGCTATAAAGGCTTTTGAATTTGATCCTAGACATTCAAAGGGATAGTACAGGCGAGGTGCTGCTCATCTTGAGTTGGGGAAATGCGAGGAAGCGCTGAAAGATTTTCAATAGGCCAAGAAGATGTGTCCCAATGATCCTGATGCAACAAAAATTGAAGGAATGTGAAGAAGCATTTATTGAAACTGAAATTTGAAGAAGTTAGTGCTGTACCAAGATTTGCGAAACACCAACAGTTGTCCTCAAACTCCCTCCTCCATCTCCAAAGATCTGAGTCAACCTTGAGGTAAGTCACTCTGCCTTTGTTTTTGACACTGTTTGCATATTCATTCCCCTGTTCATCACATAGTCGCCAATCTCAACGATATCCCTCTCCCCCCACGCATCAACTTCCTTTCAATCCTACCCCTGTCCCGTTACGGCAATACATCAAATCCCTATATACACCAGCAATAACTCAATCAATAAATTTCAAAAACTCGTAATGTTGCAAGACCAACACAATCATAACACACTGTTAATTTTAAAGTCAATTTGAAATAATAAACAAATTCACAAATCTGCTTCTTCTCTCTAATCAATTTCTCATCAATTCAATCAAAATGGCTCACTCATCAAACACAAAACAAGCCTGACTGACTTACCTTTGATTTCATCGATCTAACATCCTTCTGTCTTCCTTCTTTCACCTTCACACTTGACACTTCACACTTCACTTAGATTCATTCATGGCTTCCTCCTTACCTTCCACTTTACCTTCCACCACCAAATCTCCACGCTTTTCTCATTCCTCCATCTCTTTTCCCCTTTCTCTCTCCCCGTATCTCCTTTTTCCTCTCATCTTAATCTTCTCTAAACATCAAAATCAAAACAACACATTGAACTGAAATAATGAAAAAGAAGAAAGAATTGTACCACAAGCATTCACCACCTAACTCGCCTCTCCACAACTAGTCGCTACTCTCCGGGCAACTCCCACGATTCACGCTCTTCTCATCCAAATCGCATCTCTTCCATACGACCTACAATCCTTGTCCTGCAACAACATGCCGGTACATGGATTGTTAGCATTATCCAAATCGATGAAGAATTTGACCTATTACTCGTGTTCCAGAATGCCTTTTATCAACAAAAATCACCTTCTTTTAAAAAAAAACGAAACGCTCCTCTAACCTTTGCCGTACTGCGATTCGTTAGCGACTGTCGAACCGTTCTTCAATTTCCGACAACCACAATCTTCATCATCCTCGCTGTGACCCAGTTATTTGGTTCCTCGTGAGAATCGCAGAGAGTTGGCATTTGTTTATTAGTTTGGGCGGTTTAGTTTGTGAATAAAAGAGAGAAAGAGACGTGTGGAAGATAATCTAGCGTTTTAGGAGTCACCAGCGGCGGCCATGGTACAGCGTTCCTAGGTTTTCTTCGCTACAGCTTTGTGTTTCTTTTCCTGGGTCTGGGTCCTCCCATGACCCGCTCCACTTCCCTCAACCCAGCTCAATTTCTTTTTAACTTAAGCCCATTCTATTTTCTATTCATACCCCATCTTTTATTTACTCTTTAGTTTAATTCTATTCTTTTTCTTAACTTATTTTAATTTAGATTAATTAGTTTCTTAGGAATAAACATATAGTTTTAATTAGATAATTTTAGTATTTTACCCAAATCTCATTTAATCTAAGTTTAGGTTTATTTAATAATTTTAGTCTTCCTTATTTTAATTAGATATTTGACTTGTAAGTTTTACTTAATTAAAAAAATATTTAATATCTCTAAAAACAGTAAAAATGAGAAAACTAAAAAACATGCTATTTTTCTTTAATTTACTCCCCTCATTTTGGTTAAATACCAATATAGAAAAGACATAAAAATAGAACTTAATAACTTAATAACATATAAAACCTAAAAAAACATTTCTATTAATTCTCGTTACTTTTTAGCTATGTTAAAATGCGTAACCAATTAAAACATTTTTCTCTTCATATATTAGACAAAAATCTAAAAAATGCATGTTCACACTCAGTCTCCTATTTAATTTGTTGTATATCATTTATCTCATAATTTTCTGTTTAAATACCTCGCATTTACTTGATTGTTCTGTTCGCGCCAATCCAAAGGGAATTGTCTAATTTTTGTTGACCTCATGTCCTCAAAAACGATCGAGCGAATACTCTCATTCATTAAAAGCTTAGGGTAATTTTTCCTCAAATATTCAATCTTTTTCGAAGCTTATACCATTTTAAGTCAAAACTTCAACATTAGGTCGTCGCGACTTCAAAAACCCGTCCGTACCCCCTTTCGGCCAAAACAATTTATTTTTCAATCGAACGAACAATTTTAATAAACAGATATTTCAAAAGGTTCCTATAGAGTACTATAGATACATTGGGTGCTAATACCTTCCCACTGTATAACCAACCCCCGAACCATAAGATCTCTTTTCAAAAACGCTTTGTATTTGTATTTTTATTTACATTGCATATTTAGGGTTTTATTTCGCTCTTTTCCCTTTTCCTTTGGAAACAATAAAGCGCGGTGGCGACTCTTGCTTTTGCGAGACGAATTAATCAATAATTCGATCTCCGATTTACCCCGCTACATTTTTTATCGCGACAGAATTGGCGACTCTGCTGGGGAAATGATTGACCCCTTGCTGGTCCATCCCTAAGTGGGTTAAGCCTAATTTGTTTTATCTGTTTACTATTATTTGATTTGCTTGATTATATGTTTAAATTGGGGTGTTTGGGTTTTTGCAAAGGACGAATCCTATACCCGGATTAAGTAACACTTAAGGAATAGGACGGGCGGTATAGTCATGTTAACTTTGAGGGAGTAATCCCGAAGAAGGAGGCATGAGATCCCCCACTCAATGGAAGGCCCTCTTGAACTTAATATTTGTTTACCGAGTAATCGGGAAGACATTATTACTTTCGACCTAGGAGCCCGAGAAGTTGAGGACCGTAGAACCCCAACCCATCTTGGCATTTTTAGGTGTAGCGCGGAGACTACAACGGAGTAATTCGGAAGTAGTTGTCACGCGATGCTACGCTCGGACGAGTTTCTCTTGAGAATATTGCTAATTATTGAGTAATCAAGATGTTGGCAATATCCGAAAGAGGGATGTAGACTCTGGGAACTCTTAGAACCTTGTCTTACAGGTGCGATTGAAACGTTAGTACATACCTTTGGGTGGGCTTTACCCTCGACTCCATGCGGAACGTTGAGCCTTTTAACCCCATGTTTTTGACCTTGCTTGTGGTTGTTGCATCGCCATGCATTCATGCATCCATAAAACTCTTTTCACTTGACTCTGAAGGAGTTTGGAGGTCTTTCTTTGTAAACATCACTAGTTTCGTCAAACTCAATGGATCTTGGGTGTCGATAGGGCGAAAACCCTAATCCACCAAAATGGATGATTGATCTTGACGATAACTTGATCAATGTTTGGAGCCAATTTAAAATTCATCTGTTATCTTCATACTTGGATGTTTATAACTTGATATCTTGAGTTCCTTGAAAGTCAAATAAAACTCTCTTTTGCATATCATACATCATTCTACATTTTCTTTGTCTCACTTTCAAAGGTCTTTTTCCGAGTCTTATTTTTTCCCTTGGTCTCACTAGTACAACACTCGCGCTAAGAGGATAATGGAGAATATCAAGCAAGAGGTTTCTGAACTCTGCAGAGAGGTGACTATTTTGAAAGCCAGTATGGATCACTTAACTGGTGTGGTTGAAATTCTGGTCGCCGCCCAAGTCAATCCTTCTAGGAGGGAGGAAGCGATGTTAAAAGTCTTCACGGAAACTCTAAAATCTTTTTCTCATGAAAAGGTGACGGTTAATGCACCTGACGACTTTCCTGACAAGGTGAATGTGGGAGTGCGTCTAGAAGAAGATGTCGGAAAGGGATGTTTATTTGAAGTGGGTAGCTCAGTTAATGGTGTGAAGAAGTTTGGTATTGACTTTTCCAAGAAGAGAACCAAGGGAAGGAATAATCATCATCAGAATCCTCACGTTCATCAACAGAATCAGCAAGTTCCTAATCAGAGGAAAACCCAGTTTGATTCAATTCCAATCACCTATACAGAGTTGTTCCCTATCCTGATGCAGAGGAATTTGGTTCAAACCCGACTTCCACCGAAGGTCCCTAAGAAGATGCACTGGTACTACAAAGCTGATTTGGCTTGTACTTCTCATCAAGGTGCTCCTGGGCATGACTTGGAGGGTTGCTTTGCTTTGAATATTGAGGTTCAGAAGTTGGTCCGAAGTGGTATCTTGTCATTCAAGGACGTTGGTTTTGAAGTTCAAATCAAACGGGCGCCGAAGAGTAAACACGATTGAGGGTGACTTTGAGTTTTGAAGATATTTTCGGTAGTTCAAGTGGAAAGCCTTCCCAGATTATTAACTTGTTTCTGCTTTTGTAGCTTTTCTTATTTATCGAAACATTGTTTGCATGTAAGAACTTGTTTGCGTCTGAATGATTATTTTAATGAGTATGTTTGTCTTGAAGGAATTCATTCGTTTCACTCATATTTGTTTTCAAATTGTAAATTTCTTTTTGCATTATGATGCCAACTTGCTGACCATTCTCTTGCCTAGGCAGAGATTGAAGGGGGGATGATGATCTAAAGAACACAAAATCTTTGGTTGCATGTTTTTGAATAAAATCTTGTTGATGATGTACAGGCATTGTTTCAAATCCCTAAACACCGGAGATATAAGGAAGATAATCCCTTGCTAACCCCTTTTGAGCCTTTGAAGCAGAAGTTTCTTTTCTATACGAAAAAACCTTGAATTGTAACCTGGGACAGGGTAGTTTTCAGTTAATTTGATTGAGTGTTCAAAATTCGCAAGGAAGATGTTACCGTCACAAAATCCTTTGAAAGATGAACACTCATGTTGAATTAACCGAACATAGAGTTGGAGAACATCATGAAGAATGGGTGGGCACCAAATATTTTGAGCCTTAAAATCTTTTTCTAAAAAAAACCATAAACCAGACCACATTACAACCTTCAAAAGTCCTAATTGAAGCAAGGTCATTCTGAAAGCATACTTCAATGAGATAGTGTTCCTGACTCCCATGATTGTTCTAAATAGTTATGTTGGTATCATATGTTTATCATATGCAAAAATAAATGATGCTCTAACTCGCAAAATTTGTGCGATATCTTTTCAAAATCTTCAAGACTTACATAACTGTTGCATTAGAATTTTCATTCTCATTGTAAACTTTTTTCTAACTGCAAAACATTTGCTTGATATCAAGGAAGCTCACATAAACACCAGTGATGAGTTTACCCTTTTAAGGCTTGAAACTATGTTGAGTAATTGGAGAATCAATTCAAGAACATCATATCCAGGGGCATGTCAGTTGAAGACCTTAAGCATGGACAGGTTGCTTCCCCTAGTTGTTGCTTTTCCCAATTGGTTTGCTCGTTTGGGGCAAAAATTCGAAGACTTTGTTGCGCCGACTACAGTCAATCCGGGGCAATCACGTCGAGTTTTGATAAATTCCTCTAAGAGTTTGAAGACACCAGAGCATGGTGAATGCCAGGTCTTTCGTAAAACCCTCGTTAGACGATTTTCTCGCCATCAACCTTTTAGCTTGGGGCATTTGAGAAGTGAAGCTATTTGTAAGAATTGTCGTGCAACATGTAGCTCATCAGCAGTGAGTTTGGGGCATCCAATTTGGTCCCAGGGGCAATCTAGACTTGTCAGAATGTGTGTTATGTATCGCACACTTTATCAGAGGTTGGTGTTCCTGTTATCTCCAGCTAAGAATGGCTCTTTCCGGCTGAAGCATTTGTTCGTGTTGTTATCCTTTCAATGGGTTGTCAGCAGTGGAAGACTGGATTTTGGGTTTTCTACCTAAAATATCTTCCTCTCCAAGAGATTTGAGCTTTGTAGGTTGACTTTGCTCCTTTGTTGGCTTTTGTCTTCTATCTCCAGTGATGTTCCCCTCCTTTTGAGATTAGTCGAGTGTCGGGTTGTACTGTGATGTCTTATCATCTTCTGTCCATTTCCCCTGTCGGTTTCGTCAGCATATACATGACATTCATTTATTCATTCACCATTGCCTCATGCATGCACAATTGAATTTGTTGTTGTCATTGAGTTCGTACACCTCGGTTGTGCCTTTTCAAATAGCACATTTGATTTTTCCAAATAGAGTGCCAACTTAAGCATAAAACGCGCCTCCTTTCTAATTCCCCAACTGAGCTAATCCTCGTGGATGATTTTTGATTTAGCTTACCTTGTCCATTTCTGGATAGGATAATTTCCCCGATCGAGTTACTTTCTCATTGGGAGGAGTCTTGTTTGACTGTTTTCTCTCTGGTTATTCCTGGATGAAGTTGTTGCCTCTTGCATAGGCTATCTCATTGATTTTCCCCAGTGAAATTGCGACCTAGACGGTTGGTGCATTTATTTTGCACGTTAAAATATATGATCTCCTCGGGAAGGATTGATTCAGGGTTCTCTTTGATGAAGATTTTATTCTCTGCCAATATCATCGCAGTTTCCTTCTGAATTATTTTGGAAAACGACAAGTGTTAGCTCTTCATGAGCAACTTGTACGTTATAGACCCCGTTGGAAAACGACAAGCGGCAGCTCTTCACGAGCAACTTGTACGTTACTATCTTTGGAAAGCGCCGAGCAGCAGTTCTTCATGAGCTACTAGTGCGTCATTTTATTTTTCTGAAAGCGCCGAGCAGCAGTTCTTCATGAGCTACTAGTGCGTCATTTTATTTTTCTGAAAGCGCCGAGCAGCAGTTCTTCATGAGCTACTAGTGCGTCATTTTAACTTTTTGAAAGCGCCGAGCAGCAGTGCTTCATGAGCTACTAGTGCGTCATTTATTCTTTTTGAAAGCGCCGAGCAGCAGTTCTTCATGAGCTACTAGTGCGTCATTTTATCTTTTCGAAAGCGCCGAGCAGCAGTTCTTCATGAGCTACTAGTGCGTTATTTACTTCTTTTTGAAAGTGCCGAGCATCAGTTCTTCACGAGCTACTAGTGCGTCATTTTCTTTTTTCTGAAAGCGACAAGCAGCAAACTCTTCATGAGTTACCAGTACGTTATTACTTTTCTAGACGACAGCAAGCGGCAACTTCTTTATTTGAGTAGCTTGTATGTTATTGGTATTTTCTTTGGACGACAACAAGCGGCAGCTTCTTTATTTGAGCAGCTTGTATGTTATTGGTATTTTCTTTGGACGACAGCAAGCGGCAGCTTCTTTATTTGAGCAGCTTGTATGTTATTGGTATTTTCTTTGGACGACAGCAAGCGGCAGCTTCTTTATTTGAGCAGCTTGTATGTTATTGGTATTTTCTTTGGGCAACAACAAATGGCAGTTTTCTTTATTTTAACAACCTTCGTATTACCTCAGCATTAATGAGTATACTTCTGAAAATCTAGTAGAGAAGTCTGTTACGAATCGATACCTCCAGAAGTCGGTAATCAGTTATCCGCATTTTTGTTACTCTCTGTCTACCATCGACCTTGAGTTACGAACTCACTGTTTTGGATCAATAATCTGTTATGGCCTATGCAAGATGCTCTCTTTGTTAGGGTTAGAGGTCGTATTCCCTCAGTTTTTATTCGCTGTCAGGAGTCTGTCGTTTGAAGTCGATAGCTCGTTTTCCCAGTAGCGTATAATTCATGTCTCTGTGTTTTGTTGGTGTTCGATTCCTCCAACATTTGTCTTGTTTCATACAACATCTTTCTCTGTGAATTCAACACTACATTCATATCACTGCATGATGACGGCATCTTAGGACAAAATTTGCGTAATTATGTATTTAAGTACCTTCAATCTCGTCGAGATGAAGACTTTAATCTTCATATCTCCGGATAGAAGGAACTTAAATAAGGGCAGCTGTTGTACCCCAAATTTTGACCTAAGATACCATCTCCCATCTGCATTATTCGCATTGCAAGAGTTTTGACCTATTTTTATCAAATTTTCAAAGCAGTTTAAAAATTCACAACTTTTTTCGAGTCGGGAGCTGTTTATTTGTTGAACGCTAAATTTATTAACTGATCAAGACTTAAACAATGTTCATTGATTATTTATTATCTTAAATTCAAATAATTGGAATTTATTTTCGATTATTATGTAATTTAAAGATTTATAAATAACAAAACAAATATTTGAGAAGAGGTTTATTAATTGGTCAAATAATGTTTATTAATTATTCATTATCCTAAATTTAAATAATGGGAACCTGTTTTCCGTTATTATATCATTTAAAGGTTTACGAATAATGAAATAAACATTTGAAAAGGAGTCTATTAATTGATCAAGCAATGTTTATTTGATTATTTATTGTTCTAAATTTAAATAGCTGAAATTCTATTTTTCAAGTTATTATAATTTAGAAGAATTAAAAATAATAATAAAGTAAATAATTGAAGTTATTAATTGATCAATGATGTTTATTTATTTGTTTATCATTCTGAATTTAAATGATTGAATTTGATTTTCAATCATTATATAATTTAAGGAATTATAAACAATAAATAAATAATTGGAAAGAAAAAGAATTAATTGAGAAATAATAGAATTTTTATTCACTTTATTCTATTTATTACAATTGTCATTTAAATATTGTGTTATTACAAAATATTTATAAAGGCAATTACACAAATGCTTAAAGTAAATAAAAAGCTATTTTTCTAAATTCTAATTCTAAATCTTCCATCCAATGCTCCTGTCTGCTCATTTAATTTTACCTGCGAAAACAATTAAAAGAAAAGTCAGAATTGAATAAATAATAAAAATGCAGAAAATAAATTTAGGTTCATCATTAAAAGCAATGGCCGAAATCAGTTACTCTTTTTTGCAAATCACGGGATTTCTCCCGGTTCACAAAAAAGAGAGGAATTTTTAAATGAATGCACAAATTATTTTCTTTTCAAATAGCACATTTCAAAATCAATTGCATTCTGTCAAAAAAGGCCCAATGCATATTCCAAAGTACACACATCATACAATTCCCATGCATAATTTCAAACAACATATGCAAGGTACATAACAAAAGCCAACGTTAACCTGCAGCCACATAGGAGAGTAACATAGGCTAATGCAAGACAAAAGAGATATGCAATTTCAAACAATGTGCAGTTTTAAACAATGTATGCAAGCAATATATGTTTCCATTTTTCATCATATTCCAGCCTATTGCTTTTTCAGACAGCAGTACAAGATATCACATTTATGTATCATTTATGTACTTGAGAGAGAAGAGAGAAGAGGTTCAGTTTTGCAGGTTTTGATTTAAGCATGAAATAGGAATAAAGTCAAAATCACATGTAGCAGCATAGGTGCAAGCATCAGAAAAATATATTATATTCAAAACCTGAGCCATCACAGAAAGGAAGCAACGGATATGAAAAAACCCCTTCAAAAAGGAGAGGCCATAACCTGCAGAAAGGAGAAGACTACCAAAAAAAAATCATAGTCCATTGCAAACCATTTCCAAACATCACTGCATCTACACTATTCCAAAACCATAGCATATGGTTAAATCACATAACCCACTGCAAAATCATTTTGCATAGCATAAAAACCACAGAACCTACATCTAAGCCATTCAAAACCATAACATAAGGCCGAACCACATCACCTGCTTCATAACCTGCATCTAAACTATTCAAAAACCATGGTCCATTGCAAAACCACATAAAAACCTATATATAAACCATATAAACACCATAGCCGGTACCATCTCAAAAACCTTGGCCCTGTCCAATCAAAACCAGTAAAAAGCATATCTGCACAAACCATTTCCAAACATAATCTGCTTCATAACCTGCATACTGTATCAAAACCATAAAAAACAGTATTATCCAAAACCATTCAAAAAACCGGCTATCAATAAAAACACAACCGATATAGACCATTTCAAGGCAAAAGCCTTGAGACCTCCAGCCCCCCCCCCCCCCCAATGCTCACCGTTGGTTAATTATTGTGAGGAAAGGATTGACTCCGTTATGTTCTGAGTTTTTCATCACCATATACAACCAAAGCTTTAACTAGAATGGCAACTGAAGAGCATAATATCGCGAAGGCTGAAGAATTTAAGAAAAACATTCAAAGCGTAGTTTACTATGCTAATCGTACCTTTGCTCATCTCCGGCTTGAGGAATACGGTCGTGCAACGTTGGATGCTACAAAGGCTTTTGAATTTGATCCTAGACATTCGAAGGGATAGTACAGGCGAGGTGCTGCTCATCTTGAGTTGGGGAAATGCGAGGAAGCGCTGAAAGATTTTCAGTAGGCCAAGAAGATGTGTCCCAATGATCCTGATGCAACAAAAATTGAAGGAATGTGAAGAAGCATTTATTGAAACTGAAATTTGAAGAAGTTAGTGTTGTACCAAGATTTGCGAAACACCAACAGTTGTCCTCAAACTCCCTCCTCCATCTCCAAAGATCTGAGTCAACCTTGAGGTAAGTCACTCTGCCTTTGTTTTTGACACTGTTTGCATATTCATTCCCCTGTTCATCACATAGTCGCCAATCTCAACGATATCCCTCTCCCCCCACGCATCAGCTTCCTTTCAATCCTACCCCTGTCCCGTTACGGCAATACATCAAATCCCTATATACACCAGCAATAACTCAATCAATAAATTTCAAAAACTCGTAATGTTGCAAGACCAACACAATCATAACACACTGTTAATTTTAAAGTCAATTTGAAATAATAAACAAATTCACAAATCTGCTTCTTCTCTCTAATCAATTTCTCATCAATTCAATCAAAATGGCTCACTCATCAAACACAAAACAAGCCTGACTGACTTACCTTTGATTTCATCGATCTAACATCCTTCTATCTTCCTTCTTTCACCTTCACACTTGACACTTCACACTTCACTTAGATTCATTCATGGCTTCCTCCTTACCTTCCACTTTACCTTCCACCACCAAATCTCCACGCTTTTCTCATTCCTCCATCTCTTTTCCCCTTTCTCTCTCCCCGTATCTCCTTTTTCCTCTCATCTTCATCTTCCCTAAACATCAAAATCAAAACAACACATTGAACTGAAATAATGAAAAAGAAGAAAGAATTGTACCACAAGCATTCACCACCTAACTCGCCTCTCCACAACTAGTCGCTACTCTCCGGGCAACTCCCACGATTCACGCTCTTCTCATCCAAATCGCATCTCTTCCATACGACCTACAATCCTTGTCCTGCAACAACATGCCGGTACATGGATTGTTAGCATTATCCAAATCGATGAAGAATTTGACCTATTACTCGTGTTCCAGAATGCCTTTTATCAACAAAAATCACCTTCTTTTCAAAAAAAAAACGAAACGCTCCTCTAACCTTTGCCGTAATGCGATTCGTTAGCGACTGTCGAACCGTTCTTCAATTTCCGACAACCACAATCTTCATCATCCTCGCTGTGACCCAGTTCTTTGGTTCCTCGTGAGAATCGCAGAGAGTTGGCATTTGTTTATCAGTTTGGGCGGTTTAGTTTGTGAATAAAAGAGAGAAAGAGACGTGTGGAAGATAATCTAGCATTTTAGGAGTCACCAGCGGCGGCCATGGTACAGCGTTCCTAGGTTTTCTTCGCTACAGCTTTGTGTTTCTTTTCCTGGGTCTGGGTCCTCCCATGACCCGCTCCACTTCCCTCAACCCAGCTCAATTTCTTTTTAACTTAAGCCCATTCTATTTGCTATTCATACCCCATCTTTTATTTACTCTTTAGTTTAATCTATTCTTTTTCTTAACTTATTTTAATTTAGATTAATTAGTTTCTTAGGAATAAACATATAGTTTTAATTAGATAATTTTAGTATTTTACCCAAATCTCATTTAATCTAAGTTTAGGTTTATTTAATAATTTTAGTCTTCCTTATTTTAATTAGATATTTGACTTGTAAGTTTTACTTAATTAAAAAAATATTTAATATCTCTAAAAACAGTAAAAATGAGAAAACTAAAAAACATGCTATTTTTCTTTAATTTACTCCCCTCATTTTGGTTAAATACCAATATAGAAAAGACATAAAAATAGAACTTAATAACTTAATAACATATAAAACCTAAAAAAACATTTCTATTAATTCTCGTTACTTTTTAGCTATGTTAAAATGCGTAACCAATTAAAACATTTTTCTCTTCATATATTAGACAAAAATCTAAAAAATGCATGTTCACACTCAGTCTCCTATTTAATTTGTTGTATATCATTTATCTCATAATTTTCTGTTTAAATACCTCGCATTTACTTGATTGTTCTGTTCGCGCCAATCCAAAGGGAATTGTCTAATTTTTGTTGACCTCATGTCCTCAAAAACGATCGAGCGAATACTCTCATTCATTAAAAGCTTAGGGTAATTTTTCCTCAAATATTCAATCTTTTTCGAAGCTTATACCATTTTAAGTCAAAACTTCAACATTAGGTCGTCGCGACTTCAAAAACCCGTCCGTACCCCCTTTCGGCCAAAACAATTTATTTTTCAATCGAACGAACAATTTTAATAAACAGATATTTCAAAAGGTTCCTATAGAGTACTATAGATACATTGGGTGCTAATACCTTCCCACTGTATAACCAACCCCCGAACCATAAGATCTCTTTTCAAAAACGCTTTGTATTTGTATTTTTATTTACATTGCATATTTAGGGTTTTATTTCGCTCTTTTCCCTTTTCCTTTGGAAACAATAAAGCGCGGTGGCGACTCTTGCTTTTGCGAGACGAATTAATCAATAATTCGATCTCCGATTTACCCCGCTACATTTTTTATCGCGACAGCACCCCTAAGGTTATTCCACTTGTTGCCTTACAAAAATGGCCATGTTATGCATGTGGGACGTCTTAGCATAAACAAATCAAAATACAAGATCATAGTCCCTCGATGACGCTATCAAAGTTGCCTTTCGAAATGATCTTAGTCCCTAAATAAAAAATGCTAAGTCATCTCACAACATTGCTATCATGGTTATACAATGACCCGCGCCCGTCCCTTCACATCCAACGATGGGGCTTCTTACCAAATCAATGGTAAGATAGCCACATCTAAAGGAGGAGGAAAAGAACACCTAAGACCTTTTGAGTAGGTAGATTACTCCTAATTACTTGCTCAATTTCAAAACAAACATCCTTGCTATTTTCAAAAACAATCACATACACTTTCAAAAACATCTTCAAAACATTTTCCAAACATGGAATATTTTCAAAAGCTCAACACTTTGTATAAGTTCTTACGAACGAGAACTATTACAAAGTTTGCCTAAATGATGGCACCTTTTCAAAATACTTTCAAAAACCACACAAAACACATTTTTCAATCAAAAGCAAGTGATGTAGCAAGTAACTAAGAGCCCATGGAAAATCATGGATGAAAAGGGTGCTAACACCTTCCCTTTTCATAATCTACCCCCGAACTCAAGAAAACATCTCTAAAGGTATTTCCTGTGCTTTTTCACCTTTCCTTTTGGATAAAAGAAAAGTCGGTGGCGAATCTTGCTAAACCGCAACATTTACGAACACAAACGCAAACCTTCAAGTCAGTTCTCCCTCCGTATCACAGTTGTCCTATCTTGTTTCATGTATTAATCTGGAACTTGTTTTTGTTGGTCGTAGAGATAGTTGTACTGGCTTGTTTCAGGAATTAATCTCTGGCCTATTTGATAGAAAGATAATTTCCCCGACTTTTTTCGGGAGTTAATCGTCAGTCGGTTCATGTAGATAGTTGTCCTGTCTTACTTCAGGTATTAATCTACAATCAGTCGTTCACATATAGTTATCATGTCTTGTTTCAGGTATTAATCTAGAACTTGGTTTTGTTAGTCGTAGAGATAGTTGCCCTGACTTGTTTCAGGAATTAATCTATGACCTATTGAGAAATAGTTGTGGTATTTTCCAAAGAGGACTTTTTTTATTGACTTTTCCCTGCAAAGAAGAGGGTTAGTTGCATGTATATGTATGCATGGCTTGATGATGTTCTCAAAATAAATGAGATTATGTTGTATGCATTTATCATGTATGTAATATGATGTGTGAATGTGAAATATTGGTTGAAATGTATCTTAGCTTCGGAAAATAAATCCTTTACAAGTGTTGGGGAGCTTTGGGAAGTAAAATCCCGGAATGCTGTTGGGAATGAAGAATATGCACATCTTTAAACTTTGTTTAGAAAGTTTCCACTGGGGATTCCTATTTTGTTGTTTGAGGAGTACTCCGCTGGGGAAGATTAACTTCTGCTTGAGGGAAAACTCTATGGAGAGTGTTGATTTCTTCTTGAGGGAAAGAGTTCAAGAGTTCTAGTCGTCTGTTGCTCTAGGGGGGAGTTATCTCTTGAGTGGAGAGAATGGAAGTTAACAACTTGTTGGGAATAAAGAAGTTAACTGTTATCTGGCCGAATTCCAGGCTTTGCAACAACTCAGTGGGAATAGTGGCAAACTCTACTGGGGAAGAGGAGCTCTTGAACTGTTATCCGGTCGGGTCTAGGTTTCAGTAATTTTCAGAGATAACATTGACTTTGTTGATGACTTCAATAGGGATTAGGGGTTGTGGTCCTTAATTTTTGGCAGTCTGAGAGGCAAAGTCAAGTTGGGGAATCTGTAGTTTGTTGGGGAAATAAACCCTGTTGAAGAGAATATTTGACAAACTGCCGGGGAGGTGTTTTATTTTGGTAGAACTCCTCAAGGATTCTACTTGAGACCAACTCAACTGGGAAAATGGTTTTCCGGAGATTGAAACTCTGGTTGGGGATTGCACGAATCCAACTTTGTGGGGATAATTCTGTGGAGATATCCATGAATTTGGCCTTGGGGGGCTTGGACCCTTGTTTGTGAAGGTTATTTTGTGGGGATAACCTTATAGAGATGACTCTGTGAGGACATGACTGGGGATCACCCTATGAAAAGGACTTTGTGGGAAATTGTTGTTGTCCATAGCAACAAGTGTTGTAACGCTCCCAGAAAATGTTTGCTTGGTCATATATAACCCTTTACTAGAATTCATGTTCAATGCCCCCAAGAGATTGAAATGCAGACCGGCCCCTGGTTATTCAACACTTCTTGAGAGATTTTTTGGAATCTTGACTCGACTGCCCCATATGAGTTGGATAGTGACATGTTGTGCCCTTTGATTATGAGAGATTTTCCATTGGAAGTGTCTTCCTTTTTTGAAGTGACTCTGTTTCTTGAGAGAGTTTACGTTCATTGGATATTCACCGTGCGACTTTCTTTGTTGTCAAGCAAATAGCTATATGCAAACAAAGATATTCAAATAATGCAAAGTTTATGCTTGTCTTGAAGTTTTGAAAATGCGTTTTAGCAGATAAAAGAATTTTGTAAGAATATGAATTCAACTCAGGATTTACAGTAAAGCCTTACAGGAGTCAGGATACCTTTGGTAACAATATGGTTTCGAACTAACCCATGCTTCAATTAGGACTTTTTAAGGATTGTAGCATTGCCTGGTTCACGGTTTAAGAAACAAAGGATAAGGCTCAAAGTGTATTTGTACCCAACCCGTTCTCCATGATGTCCTCCGGTCCTAAACTCAGTTGATTATGCGTTTAAATTCCAATTGAGTCTGGAATGATGTTTTGGTGATAGTTCGGAACTTGGAAGTTTATTTGTGAAGGAATTCATTTTTGCAACATTTTTCATGTTGTCGAGGATTTGTAGTGACCACTTTTTTTTTATCCCTGATTTTTGCCTAACCTTTTTTTCTTGTTTATGAGACTATAGTCAGCGGGATGCCCCACTTTTTCTTAAGTCTCCTTCGTAGGTTTTGACTTAGTGGGATTTTATTTTGAGAGATAATGACTGCCTATTTGGTAAGGAACCATCGTCGTCTTTTGATTCAGAAGGACGTTCTTGATGTCATTCACTGTGTATGAAGTGAAAGCTTGTGACTAAACACGCATTTGAATTAACTGAGAAACTACCCTGCCCCAGGTTTTGATTAAAGGTTTCAATTTGTGTGAAAAAGAAAACTCCTACTTCTTTGGATCAAAGGGTTGACTAGGGATTATCTTCCTTATAACTCCAGTGTTTATGGATTAAAATAACGGCTGTACATCTTCAGCAAGGTTTGTCCAAAAGCATATTGTTTGAGATCATGGCATTGTTTTCATCATCCTCCCTCTAAAGGCTTGTAACTTTTAACGAGAGTTGAATATCACGAAAAAAAAGGAATAAAAATACAGCTTAAACATAGTGAAGATAAATGGATTAATTCAAGAAAAACATATTGTCGTACCCCAAATTTGTCCTACCCCGTGTTTCCAGTGATTTTTGGTAAACAACCGCTAGTCTTCCAAACTATCGAATAATCTTTCTTACTGTTATTCAATCTCTCTGGTAACTCACAGGATCGACTAGATTGATCCTAGGACTCCTTGGATATTAAAGTTACTCTCACAATCGAACAATTATTCATGGTTGATATTGTATAAGTGTTTGGTTTATTTCGATCCCTCTCTCTAAGAGTCTAAAAATGTGGTCAAAATGTATATGAAAACTAAGTTATACGAATAAATGCTAATTGTAATGCTGATTGTAGAGACATATAAAACTGCATAAAAAATGAAGTAAATGGTTTCGACTTACAAAACGTTTAACATAAAAGGTTTCTGGAATGTAGAAGTTTAAGATGTGAAGAAAGCGTTTAATGCAAGAAAACTGTAAATGATTTTAAGTAAAAGTATGCGCTCGAAGGACAATACTTGTAAGTAAAGGTATTGAAAATGTGACAATTCTCTGAAATATAAAGTGCTTGAAATATAAAGAAAATAGTAAAACGTAAAACTTTGAGGAAAAGACTTCGAAGTGAAAAGATTGTAAATAGGAAAACTTGCAAATGTTATTTGACAAAAAGAAAAGAGGAAAATACTGGAAATGGTAAAAAGCTTTCATTAAGTTAGAAATACATGGTGCTATCATACATACATTTCTCTTGCATTCGTTTCCCTTGCCATGTGGTAGTTTGAATGTTATTGAGTATTTTGTATAATAGATATGACACACCGAAATCCTAATACTAAGACTTCTATTTATACTAATTC
Source organism: Vicia faba (assembly GCA_948472305.1). Classification (NCBI taxonomy): domain Eukaryota; kingdom Viridiplantae; phylum Streptophyta; class Magnoliopsida; order Fabales; family Fabaceae; genus Vicia; species Vicia faba. Next base: position 1,357,949,020 of record OX451740.1, read on the forward strand.
GACCCTAACGGTCTCGCTACAGGATTATGCCACGTTTCGAACATGCAAGACAATGCTTCTTTCATCTTTCCACGTGTCCCCAAATGCTCCAACACATAACCTTCAAACTTTGAAAGTCCCGCTTCCATTTGAATTTTAAATGCTTTTGGTGTCTCTCTATTTCGAGCGTTTTTCCCAAACATAGCCTCGCTGTTGTTTCGAGACTCCTTTGGATATGTTCCCATAATTACCGTTCGAAGCTTCAAGCTTTGACACACTTATTCGAAACACCGCTTCAGCAACTTCGAAATATGGCGTTTAATTCCATTTCGATCAGAACTTTTATCTCTTTTGGCTTCTAAATAACATTTATCAAAATCTTCAGCCAACAAATTGCCCCTTTAAAATATGTATTTCGATCTCTTTGAGAAATACCTATTTTAAACATTTATACAAGATTTTGATAGGATTTTTGAATCATCGTAACATTTAATGCATTTGACTCCAGTCACATCAATCATAGCACCTTTTGGGTTCCTTAACCGCCCAGAGTCACTTCACAGCGTGGTGCAGTTATAAGTAATGATTATTTTTAAATCACGCCTATTACCTATATCAACTTCACGCCACCTCTTCATCACACCAACCCATGATCTCCACGTATCACATCTTTACTCGGTGGATGCTTAATCTTCTCATTATAAAACATCAATTTAATCTTCCTTTTTCTTTTTACACTCTAAACCTTTCATACTCTGGATTTTTTACCCTTCTTCTCTCCTAAAACAATCTAAGCTTTCAAACAACAAAAATGTCTTCTTCCACCTCATCCCAACTCAAGAAAGTCTCCAAGAAGAAAGGAAAAACTACAGGAGCAACCATGGAGAGTAAAATCATCACCATTCAAGGCCAATCTGCTCTTGCTCCTCAAATGATTTCCAAAGAAAAAGAAATGCTGTACGCATCACAGGTACTCATCCCTACCCATGTTGCTGGTAAGAGGTTAGCCTTAAATGGCCCTCTTACAGTTTTTGAAATATTAAAGGACACCAGGACAATTTTTCCCGTCTGTTATAGCTTCAAACCCTTATTCAACAAAATGGATGCCCCTAGGGCAGTAGAATCTCTTAGTTCGAATACCGTAGAAACCCCAACTGTTCCTCCCAAGGACCCATTTGTTTTGGATTATGTAAAAAGCAATTTTAAGCCATTTCGATCTTGCCCTACTTCTGATATTGCTTATCAAAATTGGTTCACGAAAGTAGAAGCCAAGAAATCCCAGCAATGGGAAGAATTAGGCATTTATAACCTCATTAAGCTATCGAAACCTGGATTCACCTATAGCCATCCTCTGCTGTTTGCGTCCCTTTATTTCTGGGATAGTACCTACAACACTTTCCATCTCCCAGGTGGAATGATTACCCCAACCTTCTTCGATATAGAGGCCATTACTGGGCTGTCGCCAGTGGGAGAAACTTATGTTCCTGACAATGAAGAGCACTCAAGCATAATTGACTTCGAAGTCAAGTTAGCCAGCTTTTCCAAATTTATCAGCCATTATCATGCTGAAGGGGACAATGTGTCTGACATAGAGCACATTGCTTTCTTAACCCTGTGGCTGTCTAGATACGTTTTCTGCAGTAGATCCCTGCAGGTAGCTAGTAGGTTCATTCCTCTAGCTAGGGATTTACATGAAAATCGCAAAGTGTGCCTAAGTGAATTACTCTTAGTTGACCTCTATGAGAGCCTGAGGTCAGCTGTTTCGAGCCTGAAATCCCACACTTCCAAAAACATTCTATTAGCTGGCCCATTTTGGTTACTCCAACTATGGCTAAATGCCATGTTCGAACCTTCTTTATCAACCGCCAACACCATAGATGAGCAAGATTCTGAAATAAGTGATAGGATAGTCGAAGGCACTAGGCTTCGAAGACTAACTCCTAATGATGACAAGGATGACTTCAAGGTTCAATTCTCGAAGTACATCATGATATTCTCCAAAAGGCACAAGTTTGAAGAGAGCATGGCGCCTTTTGCTTCGAGGTCTCATGGACCTTCTTGGTTCACCATGGCTCTCTCAGAAGCCATCAAGAGCCAGGAGATTCAGGATGTATGGAGAGCTTTCTTGCTGCCTAGACTCATCTCTTCAAGGATAACCCCAACCAAGAACCAAATTCTTCTTTTTGCCTACCAACCAAACTTCATTTCGAGGCAGTTTGGCTTATGCCAACTGATTCCTGAACCTTTGTTCCAAAATGAGAGCGCCATCACTTCTGGTCGAACTTTCAAGGCAAGGGAAGCCAAGATCCAGCAAGAACAATATCAAGGCTTTGCCCAATTCGAGCTGATAGCCTTCGAACCTACCCATCTCGCGGCTAAAGGATTTCTGGAGTGGTGGATTAAGTTTTATCAAACTTGTATGTTCGATACACTTACAATTCGACAGAAACTAATTGATGCCTTCGATGTGAAGGTACCAGCAAAGAAAGGTATGTTTACTCATGCCAAAGAGATAAAAGCCTTTCAAAATTATTTTGAAACTACTTACGACCCCACGCGCTTGGACTCCACTGTGCATCAAGCAGCTGAGACCTTGAAGGAAAAATTTAAACAAAAAGTTTCTAAGCTAAAACTTCCTTCAGGGCTGTCACCTGAGGATAGGTATAGGTTGGCATTCGAAATGCATCCACCTAAATTTCCCAGATTACCTACCTCAGAACTGGCTCTGGCTTGGTTTCCCCCATATCCATGGTGGTTTACTTGCAAAGAGATGTTCAAATATCTTCAAAGGAAACCAAAGCCATCTGATACTGTGACATGGGCTCGATACTGGCTTCATGATTTCCCAGGACACCTTCGATACGACCTTTTTGCCATGTCAATTAAATCTGATCAAGGCACAGGTGCGAATGCTTGGGAAAAATCCCAAATGTCTTTTATTTTCCATATCTTTAACCTTTGCTTTAATTATTTTGATTTTCAGCTATCAGGATAAAGACAGCTGCCTCGAAATCGAAAGAAGGGAGCGCCTCTCAAGCCTCCATCTAAACTACCGAAAAAGCTAATCCACCCGAAACAACTACTACTGCTGCAACTACAACGACAACAATAACGCCAACAACAACAAGTGCCCCAATTCCAACGGTAATCACTTAGTTTTTGATGTTTCGAATTCACCCAAGCTTTGTGGTTTATATCTAACTTCGTTCAAATTCTTTCAGACCAACAAGCTTCCTCCTACTACTCCCAAGAAGCGGAAATTAAGCACTACTGGGGAAGACCCCAAGGCTGGAGGAAACTCAAATACTGCTTCGAAGAAGAAGCTAAAGAAAGATACTCCTAAAAGCACTGTTCCGACTAGTGTCTCTGGACTCGATTCCAGGGATGCTGCTCCCTTACCTAAATCCAAAAATCCACCTTCGACCTCCAACCCAATGTTGGAACGCATAGCTAGTAACCTCTCCTCTGAGGGTCCACAGGTAAATCGAACTTCTTCTAAAAAATGTTTAACTTCTTATTACCTTGGTGAATGTTTTTCTTTAACATTCTACTGCTCTTTGCAGAACATTTTGAATCCCACTTCTACCATTTCGACCTCACCATCCAGAGCTGCTGCTCCGCTTAACTCCTCTCCTCAAGGAGATTCCAGCAACTTGGTCCAAAACAAAGGTTCTTCCAATGTGTTGGTTCTGGCTGGAACTTCTGAACAGCCAGATGACTAAGGTACCTCCATTCCTCTGAAAGAGGTGAACGAAACGATACTTCAAACGTCTGCAGAGGATTCACAAAGGGTTCTTCAAAAGTCCCCTCTTGAAACTCTTCAAGAGGACCCAAAGGATACTCAGACTGAAGAAGAAAAAGCTGATTCTGGGCGAGGATTCGAAGAATCTGCAGACGAAGAATCTGAGGAGGAAAACGCCAATGACGAGGAAAACGTCAATGATGGTTCGACTGCCGGGACGGAGTCTAACGCAAATAGCGGCGAAAGGGATGGTATCGAAGTGGTAGATTTGGACGAGGATGAAGAAGACCAAGAGCACGAAGCAAATGAAGGGGATGGTGATGCAATCAACGAAACCCTAGAGGTTGAAACAAACGTGGTTCCCCTATGCGTGGAATTCCCCCAATCCTCTCCGTCTCGAATGACTGACGAGGAACTCGCACTTCTGAGGCGAAATGACCCCATTGGGTATATGAAGGCAAAGTTGGCTCAGAGGGACGTTCCACTCGCTAGGGCTGGCACAAGTTCAACCAGCTATCCTCTTCCCACAGATGAAAGAGTTGTTCTTCTCAACAAAATTAGGAGAACTATTCTCAATGTGGATATATTCGAAGTGCTTAAGCAAGATAGTACTGCTTGCTATACTATGAAGGAGCTGCTCACAAAGGTCAATCTTTCCAACTGCTCCTTGCCAGTTAGTACTCTCTTGTTTGATCTTCAGAATTTGCTGGACAACGTAACTGGCTACCTTCTCCAAGACGAATCTGCTGCCAAGAAGGTTCACGAGAAACGCATTGCCATGGATGCCGCTTATGAACAAGCTTCGAAGCTTTCTCAAGAAGCTGAGGATCAAGCTATGCATCTGAAGCAGGCGAAAACTGAATATGAGGCTCGAGCTGAGTCCATTCTTATTTGGGAAAGGCAGATTCTGGAACTTCAGCAGAAAGTTAAGGAGGCTAAGGAACAACAACTAGCCTTCGAAACTAATCCTGCAGGTAACCAATTCGAAGAGCTTCTCAACCAGGGGCTTGCAGAAATGGAGACTGCAGAACAACTTAAAGGAGAAGTGGCAACCTTGGAAGGCGCCAGGCGGTTCGCTCAGCAAAAACTTGAAACATTTCGAAGCACCTTTAATCGATTGAAAAATAATGTTTATTTCTAGATTTTGATGTTTATCTGACTATAACTTTGGTTTCTTACATGTAATATTCGAACAACGCCATTTTGGCATTCTATCTTGCCATCTTGGCTTTTATAATATTTTGTTTACGTTGTTACTATTCGAATCTCCCGCAGGCTTGGCTTATATTTCTTTAAATATTTCCCATTAACCTTTAGGACACGTTTATCATCCAAGAGTTCTTCGACTTCGTATGCATTGTTTGAGAATACTTTTAATATTCGAAAAGGTCCTTCCCAATGAGGTGACCATTTACCTAATGCTTTGTTCTTCTTATCCATAGGCAATATGACTCTCCAAACCAAGTCATCAATAACGAATACTTTTTTCTTCACCCTTTTATTGTATGTTCTGGCCACTCTTTCTTTTTGCCTCATCAAAATTTCCAACGCATGTAATCTAATTTCGTCCAACTCAACTAATTCATTCATCATCATTTCCCAATATAATGCAGCTGGAATTTCGTTTTGTTTCTGAATTCGAACTGATTGCAGATGAATTTCTACTGGTAACACTGCATCATGGCCAAATGTAAGTTGGAAAGGCGTAGTGTTAGTGGCTTCCTTAGGAGATGTTCTACAAGCCCATAACACTTGGTCCAGAGTTTTGTGCCAATTTCTTGGCTTCTTGCCAATATGCTTCTTGATTAATCCTATTATTACTTTATTTGCTGCTTCGACTTGTCCGTTTGCTTGAGCATAATATGGTGTTGATGTTAGCAATCTAAACCCCATTTCTTGGGCAAATCCTTGCATCTTTCTACCAGTAAATACAGAGCCTTGGTCTGTAGTTATACTTTCTGGCAATCCAAACCTATAGATAATGTGCTTTTGTATAAATTCAATAATTGCCTCTTGATCAGCAACTACCAAAGGTATAGCTTCGATCCATTTGGTAAAATAATCTACTCCCACCAAGATATATTTCTGTCCTTTGGACGAAGCAGGATTTATCTCTCCTATCAGATCCAATGCCCATCCTCTGAATGGCCATGGTTTGATGATCGAATGCAACTCACTTGCAGGGGCATGTTGAATTCCTGCATGTTTTTGACATTCCTCACATCCTTTAGCAAAGTCTATGCAATCTTTGAGCATGCTAGGCCAATACAAACCATATCGAAATAGCAACCATTTCATTTTATGGCCTGCTTGGTGTGCCCCACATGCCCCATTATGGACTTCAGACAATGCTAAATATGCCTCACTTTCTCCTAGGCATTTCAATAATACACCTTCTTGGGTCTTTTTGAACAATTCGTTCCCCATGAGGAGATATGACAATGCTCTATATTTTGTTTTTCTATCCACCTTTAGAGTTGGGTCTGCTAAATAACTCTTTAATGGACTTCGCCAATCTGTATCTGACAAAGTATTTATGGCTAGAATTTCGAATCCCTGTTTCTCAGCATATCCCAATCTCATACTTTCCAGATCCGATGGTGTGAATCTAGTAGCCATAACTCTTCCCCTTATTTCGACCAAATCCTTAAAATTCTTGGTAGATACTTTATAACCTGAAGCCAACTGCGCTAAGTCATTTGCTTCTTGGTTCTCTAATCTTGGTATGTGTTGAATATCCATGTATTCAAACTTCCTTAATAGCCTATTGACTATGACGAAGTATACCATTAAATTTTCCTTTATGCACTTGTATTCCTTTGTGATTTGTTTGACCACCAATTCAGAGTCTCCTTTAATTTCGACTCTGGTTGCCCCCAATTCCAACAAAGCTTCAAGTCCAACAATGAGCGCTTCATACTCAGCTTCGTTGTTCGAACAACGAGGACCATCCAATATATACTTGAATTTTGTTGGAATTCCTCCAGGAGAAATTAGAAGGACTCCAACACCACTTCCATTCCTGTGGGTTGAACCATCAAAGTACAATTTCCATGGTTGCATTTCGACGTAACTCATGCTTGTCTGCTCAACCAACGAATGATCCACAATGAAATCAGAAATCACTTGACCTTTCATAGCTTTTAAAGGCATGAAAGTCAATGAATATTCTGTTAAGGCTAAAGCCCACTTTCCAACTCTACTATGCATTATTGGTTTTGAAAGCATATGTTTAATGACATCGAAGTGAGATGAAACGTAAACATCAACAGGTTTTATATAATACTTGAGTTTCATACAAGAGAAATATAAACAGAGACATAGCTTTTCTAAATTGCTATATCTGGTCTCTGCATCATTTAGCACTCTACTTAAATAGTATATGGCTCTTTCGACGCCATTGTTATCCTCTTGTGCTAACATACTACCTATGCTAACTTCAGAGGCAGATATGTACAATCTCATGGGCTTCCCCCATGATGGTGGAGACAAAATAGGAGGCTGAGAAAGATATTCTTTTATTTTGTCAAACGCCTCCTGGTGAGCTTCGTTCCATTCGAAGGCCTGACCTTGCTTCAGACGAAGTAACGAAGAGAAAGCTTGGGTCCTTCCACTCAGGTTCGAAATGAATCTTCTGAGGAAGTTAATTTTCCCTAGTAGAGATTGCAACTCCCTTTTTGACGCAGGTGCTTTCGTCTCCATTATGGCTTTGGTTTTGTTCTGGTTGATTTCGATTCCTTTCTTGTGGACCATAAAACCAAGAAAATCTCCAGCCTGCACAAAAAATGCACATTTAAGGGGATTCATTTTTAAGCCATGTTTTCTCATTCGTTCGAATGATTGGCTTAAATGATGCAAATGTGCTTCTGCAGATATAGATTTGATGACTATATCATCAATATACACCTGCATGAAGGTTTCGATGAAGTCATGAAAAATTGAATTCATCGCCCTTTGATAAGTTGCCCCAGCATTTTTTAAACCAAAAGGCATCACCACCCATTCGTAGGTGCCTAAGGCTCCTGGGCAACGAAATGCTGTTTTTGCAACATCTTCTTCAGCAATGAAAATCTGGTTATATCCAGAGTATCCATCTAACATGCTCAAGTATTCGAATCCTGCAGCAGAATCTACTAGCATTTCTGCCACGGGCATGGAATATTTATCCTTAGGGGTTGCAGTGTTTAAATCCCTAAAATCTATGCAAATTCTTAAAGAACCATTTTTCTTAATAACAGGTACTATGTTTGCTAACCATTTAACGTACCTTGTTGTTCTGATGAATTTGCAGCGCAACAACCTTTCGATCTCAGCTTTAATTTTTGTGAGGACCGCTGGTGCGAATCTCCTGGGAGTTTGTTTGATGGGCCTCTTGCCATCTTTGATTGGCAGTCTGTGTTCGACCAACTCCCTCTTTAAACCAGGCATCTCATCATAATCCCATGCGAAACAGTCTTTGTTTTCCTTAAGGACTTCAATCACTTTCTTCTTGAGGCCTGGGCTAAGTTTAGCACTTACGTAAGTTACTCTTTTCGTTTTTTCATCCCCTAAGTTGACTTCTTCGAGCGGGTCCTGTGCCAACATTTTGACACCTGAGTTTATGGGGTCCCTTTCGAAGCCTAAGGGTTCTTTATCATAGATGGCATCCAACCTTTGATCCATCTCCAACTCTTTGACGGGTGAGCATTTCGAACCCCCCCCCACTAACTTCATTCGTCTTTATAGTTGATTCATTTATTTCAGCCTCTAAGGCCGCTTTTGATTCATTCTCAGCCATATAGGCCGAAATCTTTTCGAAAAAGGTAGACTCAGTCATGGTTAAGGTTGTCGAAGTTCCAGCCTGCTGGCCGTTTTTGTATAGCACCTTCAACTTCCTCTTCTTCACTGATTATTGTTCTATCCCAGTAAAGGCCATCATGACGAAGTGTCATGTAGTAGTGGGCGTTTCTAGTTTCATTCATCTCATCATTTGGAACACATGGAGCAATCTTTGCCAGATTTTTATCATAATCCCTTTTGCCAACTAAATTGACAGTTGACATAAAGTAACTCTGGTCTGCTTCGATGTTTTCCACGATTCCATCATCTCTCCACAGAACTAGTCGTTGATGCATAGACGAAGGAACTGCCCCCACGCCATGGATCCACTCTCTTCCCAGCAGCAGGTTATAGTTGGCCTTGGCTTCGATCACCATAAACATGGTGGGCCTGCAACTTGAGCCTATTGTCAATTCCAACTGGACCACCCCCAGTGTTTTGCCCACTTTTCCCTCATAATTGGACAGAACCATATTATGGGGCTTGATATCTCCTTCGCGGATCTCTAATCTTTTTAGCATGAAATGGGGTATCAGATTGACTGCAGCACCCCCATCCACTAGAACTTTGTTCACACCATGGACACCTACTTTCGCCCGAATGAAAAGTGGCTTGAGATGATTCTTCATTGCAGGTTCTGGACGTTCGAAGAACGCATTTTGTTCCTCAACAGCCCCATTGTCCATCACGTAGTAGCACACGGGCCTATGTTTCATTAAATCTGTGGTGTCTTCCTCCTCATATTCATTGATTTCGGTTTCCTGCCCAAATTCGCAGGGAAGCACAGACACCACGTTACAGTTTAGGTTGAATGATGACTCCCCCTCTGATTCGAAGTTATCTGTTATCATATCTTCGTCCTCTTCCGGGCCTGGAGTGTATTCCTTTGGTTCGTCTCGTTGGTCTTCAGAAAAAAGCCTCCTACTGACTGGAGGTTTATCTTCAGTTTGATTTTTTGGTTTGTTGGTGCTCGATTCCCCTTGTATTTTCGTTGAAGTATCCCCTTTGTTTGCCACAGCTTCTCTCTCAGCCTTTCGAATCCTTTGCTGTCTGCGCCACTGGGATCTTGACATGGGGTTCTTTCCTTTGTAATTCTCTAATCTCACTTCCTCCCTTTTTTGTGTGTTGAATTGCCTCCTGTATGTCACAGCATGGCGTGCATTTCGTTCAGCACTCCTCCATCTGTCTTTGCCTTTGTCATTTCTGACTTGTAGCCATCTATCGGTTGGCACTTCAGCAGGGAGTTTGAAAGTCACTCTTCGAGCAGCTTTGGGGTGAGGGCTATCAGGCCTTCGCTGTTTGTGTCTGCTGTCGAAATATGGGCCCATCTGGGCAGTTTCTTGATGGTTCCAGCAAGGGGCGAAGGGAATCGTTTCGAAGGCCCTGGCCATGCTTTGGTCATACACAGCAGAACACCTTGGGCAAATCAAACACTTGGTTGCCCCTTTGTAGCAGCGAAAAACGAACTCCAGCAAACTCTCTCCAGCCTTGGGATAACACCTAAAAAGCTGGTTATCCTGGCGCCAATTGTTGCCAGTTCGAGCCCTCTGTACCCTTTCGAAATTCGCAGCAATTCTTTGGTTGCAGAGGATGCTGCACCTAGGGCACAATATCATGCCTGAATCTCCTTTGTGGCATGTCATGAGATAATCTTTGAGACTAGCATCTCCAGTGTGATTATCCCCCATTCTGTACTTTTCTTTTTCTAAGTATTTTTCCACTTCCTCCATCTCAGAGCGGGGTCTTTCCATATCCACCATATTTATTTCCACATCCCCCTCTTTAGTTTCGTCATCGCCCCACCCTGTGGGCTTTATATCTTCAATCTGGACCTTCGAACTCTCTGGGGCAGAATATTTGACCAGATAGTCAAATTTTCCACTGGGTTCCCCTAGAGTGTCCCATATTTCCTTCTGAGGGGGAATTGGCTGCGTAATTTGGACTTTCTCCAATTCCAGCCTCAAGCCTTCAGTGACTTGTGTTAATCCTTCGTTTTGATTCCCTTGGCCTTCAGTAGCCTGGGTTTCTCCTGCAACAGCCACAGGTGCAGCAATCGAAGTGTCTAGCGTATTCTGGATGTCTTCAGTGACTTCCTCGCTGACTTCGACCATCACCCAGTTTTCGACTCCAGTGTCCTTCTCTTCTGTTAGGGCGTCGCTTCGATCAGTTTCCACCATGTTGACCTCTCCAATGCATGCAGGCTCGGAGTAGTTGGTGTCTGCGACGTCCAAAGGATCTTCGTCCACTTTCATCTTCACCTTATCAGCAAACTTTAGTCTGCCATCTTTGATCGCGTTTTGAATCAAGTCCCTGAAAAGAAAACATTGTGAGGTCTTGTGGCCTAGGAAACTATGATATTTGCAAAATCCCCTCTTCTTCCTCTGATCCAAAGGAGGTATTTTGACATTTGATGGCACAATTAGTTGGCCATCCTTGACAAGCAAGTCAAAAATTTCGTCACACTTAGTGACGTCGAAGGTATAAACCTTCTTTGGAAACTTGTCACTTTTCTCATTTTCAACAATATCTTTCCCTTTTGTGGGAACTAACATTTTGCAGGAGTAAGGCGGGGCCTGTTTTAATTCAGCGAGGTCGATTTCGACCTCTTCGAATTCGAATTCAGGATATTCTTCTACTTCCTCAGTCCCAACATAGGAAATCCTTTCTTTCTTACTATTCTTAAAGACTCTGGCTTTTTCGGCCTTTAGTCTTTCGACCTGTCGAACCCTATCGGCTAACTGAGCCATATCCCTCAAATACTAAGTGTCTAGTTTCTTTCGAATAGAATAATCCAAGCCCCCAGCGGCCATTTCGACTAACTCATGTTCAGGCACTACTGTGTAACATCTGGATTTCAACAGCCTAAATCTATTCAAATAATCGTCTATGGGTTCGGTGAATTTTCTCTTAACACTCGCCAACTCCTTCAAACTTATTTTCGATTGTCCCATGTAAAATTGTTCATGGAATAATCTCTCTAAAAGAGCCCAAGTGTCAATAGACCCAGGAGGCAACGTGGTAAACCAAGTGAAGGCGTTTTTTGTCAAGGAACTTGGGAAGTATTTGATCCTGAGATCTTCATTATTGGCTATATCTCCCGCTTCGGTTAGATATCTCGCTATATGTTCGACTGTTGACTCATTGGTATCCCCAGCGAATTTTGTAAATTTAGGGACTTTATATCCCCTTGGTAAATCAGTATGCATTATACAATCCAGTATAGGGGAAGCGTAATTTGGCCTCCTCATTCCTGTGTTGAGGCCATTCTGGGCCATGATCCTTTCTATCATGGTGGTTAGGTTATTTTCTGCCAAGATGTTATCGTTTCGAATCCTATGAATGACGACATCGGCATCTTGATTTCGACCAACCAAAACAACTCCCCTAGGTTGTTCTTCTCGAAATTCTGGGGCTTCTGGCCTTTCGATCCTTGCCCCTGGTTCCATAACTTCCCTTTGTGGACCCGGGATTATTGGGGCTTCTAACCTTGGTGCTCTGGCCCCTAAGTTAACTTCTTCTCTGGGTGGTCTATGAATTGGGTCGTTAGCAATTTGTTCTATAACAGGCATGTTTGTTCGAAATCCCGCCTGGTTCTGCCTACGCCTTTCTGTGGGAGCAAAGAAATCTGCTATTCGACTCATATTGTCAGCGTTTTCCCTGTTCGTCACAGTCACATTCTGAACTATTGGGGCAAATATTTCCTGCATGGTTTGCGCTAACACCCCTATCATATTGTGGTTGCTGTCATCCATCAATTGCCTAAAAGCCAACTGGTTATCTGTGGTTAGGATAGGCAACGTGCTATAACCCACTGACCCTTGGTTGTTTGTCATAAACTGATTCGCCCCAGACCCAGATCCTAGTTGTGGAGATGAATTCGATGTGGAATTGTGTAAACCTGCCATAAAAGATGTTGGCATTCCGTACGAAGAACTTCTAATTCTATTCCCATCGAAGCCGGGTGGTCTAGTTAATGGTGTGGCGAAATGGGATTGTGTCCCTGATGGTGGAACGAATCCCCCAGGGTAGCCCATGGTTCCAGTATTTCCTAAGATCGAACTATTAGTTGATATGCCACTTACTCCATTGGTGGCTATGTTACTGGTTGAAGATGCAACAGACTGTGCATTCGAAGGTATTACATTAGATGTTCCGCTCGAAAGGGACGCGTTAGTGCCTGTTGCATGTGGGCCACCTTGGTCTCCTTGTTGATTGTCTGAATTAGACATTTTGTCCAAACGTTTTCTTCTGGATAAAGGTTGGTTGCTGTTGGTTATCTTACCACTTCTCAGGTTCATAAAACAACAAACTTCTTAGGTTCCTACGTTTTTGTAATGGCTACGTCTCGACAATCCTTAATTCTGATACCCAATTATTGGTCCCACCAGGTGTGCCAATTTGTTTCCAGTGATTTCTGGTAAACAACCGCTAGTCTTCCAAACTATCGAATAATCTTTCTTACTGTTATTCAATCTCTCTGGTAACTCATAGGATCGACTAGATTGATCCTAGGACTCCTTGGATATTAAAGTTACTCTCACAATCGAACAATTATTCATGGTTGATATTGTATAAGTGTTTGGTTTATTTCGATCCCTCTCTCTAAGAGTCTAAAAATGTGGTCAAAATGTATATGAAAACTAAGTTATACGAGTAAATGCTAATTGTAATGCTGATTGTAGAGACATATAAAACTGCATAAAAAATGAAGTAAATGGTTTCGACTTACAAAACGTTTAACATAAAAGGTTTCTGGAATGTAGAAGTTTAAGATGTGAAGAAAGCGTTTAATGCAAGAAAACTGTAAATGATTTTAAGTAAAAGTATGCGCTCGAAGGACAATACTTGAAAGTAAAGGTATTGAAAATGTGACAATTCTCTGAAATATAAAGTGCTTGAAATATAAAGAAAATAGTAAAACGTAAAACTTTGAGGAAAAGACTTCGAAGTGAAAAGATTGTAAATAGGAAAACTTGCAAATGTTATTTGACAAAAAGAAAAGAGGAAAATACTGGAAATGGTAAAAAGCTTTCATTAAGTTAGAAATACATGGTGCTATCATACATACATTTCTCTTGCATTCGTTTCCCTTGCCATGTGGTAGTTTGAATGTTATTGAGTATTTTGTATAATAGATATGACACACCGAAATCCTAATACTAAGACTTCTATTTATACTAATTCGACCCTAACGGTCTCGCTACAGGATTATGCCACGTTTCGAACATGCAAGACAATGCTTCTTTCATCTTTCCACGTGTCCCCAAATGCTCCAACACATAACCTTCAAACTTTGAAAGTCCCGCTTCCATTTGAATTTTAAATGCTTTTGGTGTCTCTCTATTTCGAGCGTTTTTCCCAAACATAGCCTCGCTGTTGTTTCGAGACTCCTTTGGATATGTTCCCATAATTACCGTTCGAAGCTTCAAGCTTTAACACACTTATTCGAAACACCGCTTCAGCAACTTCGAAATATGGCGTTTAATTCCATTTCGATCAGAACTTTTATCTCTTTTGGCTTCTAAATAACATTTATCAAAATCTTCAGCCAACACCCCGGTGATTTTATTTTTTAAAGAGTTAAATAAAAGAAATATGTAATAAAATATGGTATAGCAGTATCTGATGGCCCATCTTTACTCAAGACGATCAGGGGGTGTATTTTAATTGAGGAAAATGGGGCTTTCTAAATTAGAAGGACTCATAAACCCATTCGCGTAGCATGTTGGCCAATGGCCCATGCGATTCGAAAGTAAAATTTGCTCGAATACTTATTAAGCTCTTATTTATTAATAGTTGTTATTAGTTAAAAGAGAGGTTAAAATTAAAAAAAATAGTTAAGCCCATTTAAATGTTATGTGGTGTTAAACAGTAAATAGGGGGTGTATCAATAACTGAGGCCCATTAAGTCTTATTATTATTTTAAAAAAACAGGAAAGTTGTTTATTATTATTTTAAATAAATAAATAAGTAATATATTTGTTTTTTAAGAAAAAGGAAAAAACATGGGATCAATGCTGATTTAACTTGTTTTGCTGTTTTTTTAATTTATATTTTGTTGTTTTGAAAAAAAAAGCCATTTGGGCCTGGTTTGGAAATTTAATTGTTTCTTTGTTGTATTAATAAAAACAATGAATTGGGCTGAAAAAATGGCCAGCGCAGGCCCATGTTGAGAAACAGTTACTGTTCCAATTGACCATAAAATACGCATGTTTCTAATTTTCTAACAGATATTGTAGCAATTGCTCACCAATTAACATTTAAAGTTTAAAACCTAAAACGATATCAAATCTAATCCAAAGCTAAATCAAATCACTTATTGCCAAAATAAATCTTATAACACAAAATCATTCAATCTATGAATCAAATCTCAGGATATTTGTTTAATAGAAAATCTGGAAATCTCAAATCTCCATTACATAATCCGAAAATGACAGAATATAAAACTAAATTGAATCTAAAAATACAACAAGTCTCAAATCTCTATTAAAATCAAACAGAATCAAATTTATGCAAATCGAATCCCAGAAAAATCAATTACATTGAACATTGAATCCCTAATTGATCTAATAATCCTAAATCTAAGGCTAACTGTAAACCCTAACCTAATTGAAAAACCTATAAGTACGAATCAAAAAGATAGAACACGTGAGGAGAGGATTGTTATAATGAACAGTACAGAAGCAAAACAAGGTTGAAGAACAGAGGAGAGCTTGACTACCGGAGAGAGATTTGCAGCAAAGGAGACCTCACGATTATCGAAGATTAAAGAAGAGGCAATTAGGGTTTCAATATCTGAAACCCTAATTGCTTGACTGCGCCGTCGCCTTCGCCACCATCAAATATCGCCTCCGTGACCTATGAATCAAAGAAGACAAAGAGAAATTAGTTGGGAGCCGACCGTAAGCTTGAAGCCAGAAGGCAAAGAATGAAAAGGGTAAAAATAGCTTAGATTTTGTTCTGTCCTAATGTTAATTTGGTGTTATTGGGTTTGATTATGCGCTAAAGGGAAGGGTTTACTATTTCACCGCCGTGGAGCTCGCTTTAGGATTATGGTTAAAAGGAAGAAGAGAAGGGTGCTGGAAAGACAAAGATGAAGTGTGTTGGAAAAGAAAACGAGATGATGAAATAAAAATGTGAAAAAAACTATTATGTTCTGAAAAATTCCCTATCTTCGCACCCATAATAATTAGTACGTACCTTCAAATCCCTTCCGTTTAATCATGATTGAACGGCCGTGAGACTAAGTTCACTGTAAGTCCATGCACCCTCGCCACACACAGTTGAACCAGCCTCTCCCAAACGCAATGGGTTGGGCCCATATGTTATCCACACCCCCTTTCTGCTATTTTACTAAACCACAAAAGATCATACACCCCCCTGCCTGGACGCCTACTAGGCCTGTCTCACATTATTAATCACCCCCTGTTTTACTTGCCAATTAGAATCTACACCTCCCCTTTTTTGGATTTAATTTATTTATTTTTATAATTTAATTATTATTTCTATTATATATATATATATATATATATATATATATATATATAAGTTATTTACAGTACATATTATTATTGGCAAATAGAAATTTTTTACTATTATTATTATATTTTTATATTATTATTATATATCGTAATAATTACTTAATTTTTACTATTATTTTGTAATTATCATTATTATTATAATTCTTTTTTTTTATAAATATTATTATTCTGATCTTTTATTTACTATTTAAATATTACTATGTTATCAAATAAATTTATTTTATATTAAAGTTGCATATATTATTTGCATTAAATTTTTTCTCTAATCATGCACTAATTAAGATCTTCGCAAATAATACGATTAAAAGACACCAACAAATCATCAAACTATTTTCGCAATAAACTAAACTAATCAAATTTTTTTTTTGCAAAAGAGTTTCAAACTAGTTTTGACTTACTACACACTTAGTCAAAATCTCCGCAATCACTACTCTCGACCGAGTGCGAGGTGATTCAAAATATATTCGTAAACCCCTAAAAACCACCAACCCCATACGAACTACGAATTGGGACTCTGATTCCTCATAAGAGGATACGTAGGCATACGATCGAAAATCGTGGCGAGTCTTTCTAATTAAAACTTAAAATCCAGTTTTACCAAACCTAAACCGAGAGCTTAGTATCCTTGTGAACATGGTAGATGAAAGGTGCCTAACACCTTCCTTTCGTCTAATTGAGTCCGAAACCTAGAATCTCTATCTGCGAATTAGGGTTTCTATTAGATTCCCTTCCCTAGGATTAAAACTAATAGTGGCGAATCTTGATTTTAAATCCAGTTGCTACAACTGGCGACTCTGCTGGAGACTCTACTTAACCCTAGGTTTAGGTTTTTAGGTTTCTATTTTTATTTGCTTTATTTATTGCATTTATCTATTTTATCGCATTTATTTATTTACTGTCAATTTCTCTTATCATCATATATTTACTGCGTGGCGGGATTTTTCTATCTAAAAAATATTCCCAATATAACCCTTAGAAAGAAGGTTCGTCTATTAGCTTAAGGGGTACATCATCCCTGCGAGTTTATGTGACGACATCGCCTAGAGTCGGTGAACTTCTGAAAAAGGAATACTTATCGAGAGATATCCTCTTGACGAGTAGGACTTTGGAAGGTCACCCATAACTCTTTGTAATGACCTTAACCTAAGAACGCATGACGAGACCTTTCACGACTTTGAGACGAAAGTTGCGGTCCGTAAAGAGGCTCCACCTAAGGGAGGCCCTTGTGCCTTTCCCTATGGTGTTATTCATGACACCCTTAAGAAAGCCACATTCTGGGTGGGTAGATTTATCGTAGGTCAAAATTAAGGAGCCTACCTTATAGGGGTACCCATCACAAAAACCTGTCACATAATCCCGTTACTCAACCCAACACTTATACATTCATGCATTCATATATATCTCATATTCATCATTTTATTGTTTTATTTGTCTTATTCACATGGTACAAAATAAAAAAATATAACAAAAAAAGCAAGATTTTTGGTGACTGTCTTAAAAATGGATATCAGAGGGAAACAACTTGTCTGCGTCAATGCCTACAAGCCTGACCTTTCCGAAATCAAAACTATAAAGGGGAAATTATCTAAGAGATATCTGAAGATATACGCTTGCCGATATGGGGACACCCTTGACTTGACTAAAGTAGAGGTTCAGATGGAAGCAGTCTCTGCCTGGATTCAGTTTTATGACCCTCCATTGAGATGTTTCACCTTCCAAGACTTCCAGCTAGCACCGGCTCTGGAAGAATTCGACTGAATTTTGAATTTTTCCAAAGAAAAGGCCTATGTAGATATTGGACAAACTGTTGAAGTCAAAGTTTTGGCAAAAGGCTCAGGGATCCCCTACCTCGAGTTAGGTCAAAATTACTGAAGAGAAGGTCCGATACAAGGAATCAAAAGGATATACTTGGAGGATAAGGCACTAAAATTTTCTAATTATAAGGAGTGGGAATGTTGTGTTGATTGTTTAGGGCTGTTGGTATTTGGTGTAATTTTATTTCCTCAGACTGTGGACTATATTGACCCCGCGACCATTAGCATTTTTTGGGGTATGAAAGTCTTTAATAAGAATCCTACTCCCGCTTTGCTTGCTGACATTTATTACACTTTGCATATGATGTATGAAAAGAGAAAAGGCAAGTTAAGTTGTTGCATCTCGCTTCTATATACTTGGTTCAAGACCCATCTTTACAAAGAAGACTATATGATCCCAGAATTGACCAGACACGAGTGACCACATAAATTAAGGTCTTTCACTGCAAACTCTGTATTATGGTATGCAAGGAAGCTGGATATCAGTGATATCACTATTAGCTATGGGGACTTTCCTAATGTCCCTTTGATTGGATCGTGAGGTTGTATTAATTACAACCCTACTTTGGCCCTACGACAGTTAGGGTATCCTTTGGAAGACAAACCTTCGGACGAACAACTCCAACCATTTATCATCCATAATATGGGTATAGAAGACCAAGGGTTGCTCAACAAGGTTATTCGAGCTTGGAACAAGGTTAACAAGAGGAAAGCCGAAAGAAAGAATGCTATACTAAGAGAACCCTACACCAAATGGGTCAGAGATAGGGTGCAAATTATCAAGCTGCTATTCAAGAAAGATCCAGAGTACAAATCAGAGGTCCCAGAGATAATACCCATATCTTTGGAAGAATTTGACAATTTCAAAAGTGCCTTAAAGCAAGCTCAAAAAGAGAAAGAAGCATTGGAGATCAATCTCCTCAATCTGACCAAAGAAAAGAAACAGATGCATCTTATACTTGAGTCAAAGGACGAACAAATTGAGAGAAGTCAAAGGGAATTGGAGAAAGAAAGTCTCAAACGAAAGCGTACAACTGAAGGGCTGTTAAGTGCAACATTCAATCTAGATTCCCACAACCAAAGGTTAGAAGAGGCCGCCGTTGAAATTATAAGGTTAACTAGATGGTATGAAAAGGAAACACATGGCAAGAAGGTGCTAGAGGAAAATCTAAGAGCCCAAATCCAAAGTTTGGCACAAGCTTCCTTAGATCAAGAAGAGCAAGTAAAGTACCTCGCCGCTGAACTTCAAGACAGCCAGGAATCAGAGGTCAAAACATGCCTTGAAAGGATAGAAGCAGAGAAACTCATGACTCATAGAACTCAAGAATATGAGTATGTGTGCTTAGAGCTACAGGGTCTTCAAAAAGATTTCCTCATCCAATGAAGGCTTTATACAAAAATGAGGGGTGAAAAGATGTATTGGGAGGAGCAGTATACTAAGATCGCCCAAGCTGGGAGAGATAACCATAAGATAATCCCACATCTTTATCAAGAATACATGTACTACAAATACAAACGTGAAAAGCTCGTCTTCCTAGCCAACAATCTCATCGAAGACATCCTTAGAAGTTTAAAAGATGCAGAGAGTGTAATGGTTCCTCTTCCGAAGGACGTTGAAGACTTTCTCCAGCTTTGTTGAGCAATGGTTGATGGCTTCAGAGCACACATCCGCAGGCGCACCTAGAAGATTTAGTCCCCTTTATTTATGTTTATGCAAACACGTTTTGATTTCAAGTTGTAATATTTTTCAATATCTGGATTATTTTACTTTCAATAAAGGCATTTAGTTTCCCTATCTTGACGGCGTGTCTATTTTAAAGCTAGTCACCAAATAAAATAATAAGTAAAACACAAGCATGTACCCAAGTGAATAAGGCATTTAAAACAAGAAATCATTTCATGTTCATGCACATACGTTCGCACGCATGCATTTATAAAACACCTGCATGTCATATCAAAACTCACTTGCTTTAAAAATCTCTCCAGTTAAGCCATTGGTAAAAGAAGACCTCCACCTCCTTGGCCTCCATATCAAACAAGGGCCCATCAACAAAAAGCAATGGAACAAATCAAGGAGACTCAAGCTGTGTTCAAAGAGGATCTTGACCCAGTAAAAGGTGACGTAAGCTTAATGAAAGGAGATTTGAGTCAAGTTCTTCTAGCTTTGAAGAAAATTATTGACAGCCAGGACCAAGTTCCCAGGGTAGCTTTTGAAGAGGTAGCCCAAACCATTGGTGCATTGAGCGGTTGAAACTGAAGGGTTCATCCCACCACCATCAAAAGTAGGGTCATCAAATACCCTACAAATTCCAACCAACAATGCAGACAACTACCTAGACCTGCATACGGAGATCATGGCCCAGAGGATGCTCACCAGGAACCCTTAAAGACAACTGGTACTCATGCTGCAGATAATCCACTGGTAATGAATCAGTATAAAGCCCTGAAGGAAAGGTTAAAAGCTGTGGAGGGTTTTGATGCTTTCGAAGTAGACGCTCTGGAAATGGGTCTAGTTCCTGATGTGGTGATACTTCCAAAATTAAAAGTACCCGACTTTGGAAAATACAAAGGGCTCACTTGTCCAAGGAATCATCTTCGTATGTATTGCAGGAAGGTGCATGCCCATGCCCATGATCAGAAGCTAATGATCCACTGTTTCCAAGACAGTCTAAGTGGGACATCTTTAGACTGGTACATGAAATTGGAACGAACAAATATCCGAACCTGGGCAGATCTGCTAATGCTTTCTTGAAGCATTACAAATATAACCTGGACATGGCACCTACCCTCATGCAACTCCAAAATATATCCCAAAAGAAGGAAGAATCCTTCAAAGAGTATGCTCAAAGATGGAGGGAGATGGCATCCCGTGTACAACCCACACTGCTGGAAAAAGAACTCGTAGACATGTTCATGGGAACCTTACAAGGGCTTTATTATAAGAAAATGGTGTGAAGTGTCTCATCGCGATTCTCAGACCTAGTGACTATTGGCGAAAGAATCGAAACTGGGTTTAAAAGTGGGAAGATACCATGGGGATCATCAAATTCTCCCTACAATTCAAAAAGACATGCTTCAAACTTCCCAAGGAGAAAGGAGGGAGAGGTCAATGTTGTGGCCTCACAACCAAGGACATCACAACCATTGGTGATCCCAGAAGGACAAAGTCAAGACAGATTTAAAAGGCCACCCATAAATTTTGATCCACTTCCCATGCCACCAAGCTAGTTATTACAACACTTGGTTAAGGCATCCTTGGTGGAAATCAAGCCTTTAGCTCCTCCAGTCGGGCCACTCCCGCAAAGATACAATGTCGGCGCCAGGTGTGAGTACCATGATAACTCTCTGGGGCACACCATAGAACAATGTTGGGCAATGAAGCATAAGGTTCAGGACTTGTTAGAATCTCAAGACATCACCTTTAATAAGCCTAATATCAAATCAAACCCTATGCCTCCGCACGATGGGCCAACAATAAATGCAATTGAGGTGTTCACTGACTTTGGGGCAACCATAAAGGAAAAAACCCCTATCAACTTGTTGAAAGAATATCTGTTTGAATATGGATTCTTGTTAGAGCATAATAAAGCTTTTGAAACAACTCTGCAAAAGCTGGTGGATCAGGGGATAGTCCAATTCGAACTATACCCTGAGGAAAAATATGTATCCACAATTGGAGGAAAAAAGCCACTGGTAATCCCATGCCAGGGCCCAAATCTTAACAAAAAAATTCTAGTCATCCCGTGGGGAGAATCAATAGAGATTATAGGAAGAGCACCTAAGCAGACTCTCTTAATACCCGCCAATCCAAAAACCAAGATGGTAATTAAGGGACAGTCAACTATCCCTTATGAAAATAATAAGGCAGTACCATGAAGTTATGACTCAGCCGTGTACATCAATGGAGTGAAGCAAGAAAGCGGGCCATCATCAAGTCAGGGACCTGCAATTTCAAACATAGCAGGGATAAGAGGTATGACCCGAAGTGGTCGAATTTTTGGAGTCGAACTATCGAAAAAGACGGATGTGATTCCAAAGAAGGACAAGGGAAAAGCAGTGGTCGATACAAATCAGGAAATAGAATCTCCGAGCAAAGACTTTACCGATCAAGAGGCAGAAGAGTTTCTGAAGAAAAAAAAGTGACTACAGAGTGGTGGATCAGCTTCACCAAACTCCAACAAAAATCTCCATACTCTCACTACTCATCAACTCTGAAGCACACCGGGATTCTTTGATGAAGGTGTTAAGTTCAGCTCACATCGCAAAAGAATTTCAGTAAATCAATTCGATAATGTCGTAGAAAATCTAACGTCTGGATCCTACCTGGGTTTCAGCAACAGTGAATTACCGCCACAGGGCCGAGCTCATAACAAGGCACTCTACATTACCATGCAAATAGGTACTACCCATTTGTCCAAGGTTCTTACTGACACTGGTTCTACGATAGACGACATGGTAAAGTCTCATAAAGTTAACAATAAACGACGTGGTAATGAGACCAAGTTCTACGATAGTAAATGCATTTGACGGTTCTCGAAGCTCGGTCTTAGGAGAGGTGGACCTTCCAGTTAAGATTGGGCTGCACATCTTCAATATCACTTTCCAGGTCATAGATATCGAACCAACCTACACTTGCTTACTGGGGAGACCTTGGATACATGCTGCAGGGGCAGTAACCTCGACCCTACATCAAAAATTGAAGTTCCTAGTGGAAGGGAACTTAATCACAATTGACGGCGAGGAAGACATCTTCGTAAGCCATATTGAATCGTACAGATATATCAGTGCCGACGAAGACTGTATAGCCACCCCATTCCAAGACTTGGAAATTGCTTCAATGGTGACATTACCAGTCGAGAAGGGTAATAAGACTAAAGTGACATCATGGAGAGATCTGAAATCGACTATGGGATGTCATGCCTCGAAACGATGGGGAAAGCTCCCAGAAAATCCTGAGAAGAAGAATCGCTTTGGTTTGGGCTATGAATCGTCGAAAGCTACTCTAAAAGGCAAAGCAGGTTTCTCTCTAATCCAAGAGACTTTTGTAAGCAAAGGAATAGAGCATGGCAGACACGTGGCGATGATATCAAGCAAAACCAATACCAAAAGGGCAACTGACTTCATCAAAGAGGGCGCCCCAGAAGAAGAACTCAAAGGATGGACTGCTGTGGAGATTCCTGAGATATTTTTCTTACAAGTAATGTTTCTTATTTTAAAAGAACCTATGTCAAACCCAAGACATAGGGGTCTCTTGTAAGGGTTTTCCCTGTTCTTGTTTCCGACAATATTTACAATTAATAAAAGTTATATTCTATTTTCAATTAAGATCCTTGTCTTTCTTTTGCATTTACCTATTAAATTTAAAAATGGAAATACTTTCTCTCCATACACATTTTCAAATCCCAAGCACTAAAATATGTACCAAAACATGATAAATGTGCAAATCCATGCCCAAAATTACCAATAACGTTACTGCTACGATCCAATACGATTTTGATGCTCCTATCAACCAAGCCTAAGAGGAAGATGATGAAGATCGTGAACTCTCCGAGGAAATGGCAAAGGAAATAGAGCGAAAGGCTGACAACATACAACCATATCAAGAGGCTATTGAGACCATTAACCTGGGCACAAAGGAAGATGCGAAAGAAATCAAGCTAGGGGCAATGTTGGAGCAGAGCGTCAAAGATAGGCTAATCAAGTTATTACATGAGTATGTGGATATATTCGATTGGTCCTACAGGGACATGCCAGGGTTGGATACAGACATCGTGGTGCGCAGACTACCTCTCAGAGAAGGGTGTTCTCCAGTCAGACAAAAAATCAGAAGAACTCGTCCAGATATGTCTAGTAAAATCAGAGAAGAGGTTCTCAAACAGTTTGACGCAGGGTTCCTAGCAGTGGTAGATTATCCACCCTGGATAGCTAACATTGTAACAGTACCTAAGAAGGATGGTAAAGTACACATGTTTGTAGATTATTGAGACCTAAACAGGGCAAGCCCCAAGGACGATTTCCCGTTACACCACATAGATGTCCTAGTGGATAACACAGCTCAAGCCTCAGTATTCTCATTTATGGACGATTTTTCGAGCTATAATCAGATCAAAATGGCGCCCAAAGACATGGTAAAGACTACTTTCATGACACCTTGGGGAACTTTCTGCTATAAAGTAATGTCATTCGATCTCAAGAATGCGGGGGCAACCTATCAGAGGGAAATGGTCACGTTATTCCATGATATAATCCACAAGGAGGTTGAAGCATACGTAGATGATATAATTTCCAAATCCCATACGGAGGAGGAACACATCACACATCTGCAAAGTTATTCGAGCGACTGTGTAAGTTCAGACTGAGGTTAAATCCGAATAAATGCACATTTGGCGTCTGATCAAGCAAATTGTTAGGTTTCATTGTAAGCCAGCAGGGTATCGAGGTGGACCCCAACAAAGTAAAAGCTATACAAGAGATGCCTGCACCAAGGACAGAAAAAGAAGTACATTTTTCTTAGGGTTCATATTGCATCTAACAGCTACGTGTGAACCAATATTCAAGTTATTACAAAAAGATCAGACAATAGTATGGAATGATGATTGTTAAACTGCCTTGAGACGATAAAACAGTATCTTCAAGAGCCACTGGTCTTAATGCCACCAGTCCCCGAAAGACTACTCATCATGTATTTGACAGTGCTCGAAGGTTCAATGGGTTATGTTTTGTGACAGCAGGATGAAACAGGATGAAACAGCAGGATGAAGCAGGATGAAATAACAAGAATGGATCCTCTGAAGTACGTGTTTGAAAAGCCAGCTCTTACTAGAAGAATCGCACGATGGCAGATGTTACTATCAGAATACGACATCCAATATGTCACACAGAAGGCCATCAAAGGTAGTGTACTAGCTGATCATCTGACTCACCAACCACTATCAGAATATCAGCCCATGAAGTTCGACTTTCCCGACTAGGATGTCATATTCATAACTGACTACGAAATACCAGGACCCGACGAAGGGCCCGAGCCAGGGGCACGTTGGACACTCATATTCGACGGGGCTTCAAATGCACTAGGTCACAGTGTAGGGGCAGTATTGACATCTCCAAAGAATTATCACAAACCCTACATTGCAAGGTTGTGTTTTAACTGCACCAACAACATCGCTGAATACGAAGCCTGTATACTAGGTCTGGAAGCGGCCATCTATTTGAGAATAAAGCACCTCGAAGTATTTGGGGATTATGCGTTATTCATATACCAGGTTAATGGCGAATGGGATACTAAACACCCTAAACTGATTCCATATTGGGATCATGTTTTAAAGTTAGCCACATAATTTACAGAGATCACCTTCAGTCATATCCCACGAGAAGAAAATCAAATGGCAGATGCCCTAGCAACTCTATCAGCTATGTTCAAAGTGATTTGGCCGAATCACGAACCACTTATTACGATCAGACATTTCGAAGAGCCTGCACACTTCCTTGCTATTGAGGAAGGACCTGACAACAAGCCTTGGTTTTACAACGTCAAGAAGTACCTGGAAAGGCAGGAGTATCCATAAAATGCCTCTATCATTGACAAGCAAACCTTGCGAAGGTTAGCTTCAAAATTCTTTCTGAGTAATAGAGTGGTATACAAAAGAAACTACGACATGGTACTACTCAGGTGTGTGGAAAAGAAAGAAGCATATACGCTCATGAGAGAAATCCACGAGGGTACTTTCGGAACCCATACAAATGGGCACGCCATTGCTAGAAAGATTTTGCGAGCAGGGTATTACTGGTTAACAATGGAAGCTGATTGTTACCACTACGCGAAGACGTGCCATAAATTCCAGATTTACGCTGACAAGATAAATGTACCACCGAATCCTCTGAACGTCATGAGCTCCCCTTGGCCATTATCAATATGGGGAATTGATATGATTGGCATGATCGAGCCGAAAGCATCCAACGAACACCGCTTTATATTGGTAGCCATTGACTACTTTACCAAATGGGTAGAAGCAGTGTCCTACGCCAACGTAACAACTCAAGTAGTTACACGCTTCACCAAACAAAACATCATATGCAGGTACGATATCCCAAGCCAGATAATTACAGATAACTGGTCTAATTTAAACCCTGAGATGATAAAGGAACTGTGTGATGACTTCAAAATCGAGCATCATAATTCCTCATTGTACAGACCAAAGATGAACGGGGCCGTCGAAGCAGCCAACAAAAATATCAATAAGATCATCCAGAAGATGGTGAAGACATACAAAGATTGGCACGGAATGCTTCCCTCTACCCTACATGGCTATCGCACCTTTGTACGCGCATCGACAGGCGCGACTCCTTTCTCACTAGTATATGGTATGGAAGTTATGCTCCCAGTGGAAGTTGAGATACCATCACTTTGGGTCTTGAGGGAAACAAAGCTGGAAGAAGTAGAGTGGGTGCAGACACGACTTGACCAGCTCAACCTTATTGAAGAAAAACGATTGACAGCTTTATGTCAAAGTCCGCTGCATCAAAAGAGAATGAAGAGAGCCTTCGATAAGAAAGTCCTCCCTCGGATATTCAAGGAAGGGGATCTAGTGCTCAAGAAGATTCTACTACCTCACCTCGATTCACGTGGTAAATGGACACCCAACTACGAAGGTCTATATGTAGTCAAAATAGCATTCTCCGGAGGTGGTCTCATCCTCACAATAATGGATGGGGAAGAACTACCGCATCCGGCAAATTTAGACGCAGTAAAAAAATACTATGTATGAAAAGCTCGCTAAGCTCGAACCCCAAAAGGGAGACTTAGGCAAAAAGGAGCGTCCCGGTGGATCGAAAACCCTAAAGGGCGATCCAGGAAAAAAATAGGGGCATATAACAAGAAAATTATCCCGGTGGATTGAAAACCCGAAAGGGCAATCCAGGCAAAAGTTAGGGATTTCATGAAGGGAAGGATAAATTGGTATCATACAACTCAGAAGCAAAGGAGATAAGATCATCAAAGCATATGGGGGAACATCAATAGCGATTATCATTTTTCATTGCCATTTACTGTTTAAAAACTTTTTATAATTATCTCTTTCTAGGAATTACATCTTGTATTCTCGCTTACTCAGAGGCATATTATGATATGGTGGGAGAGAACTGACTGTTTTTGGAATGCTGGTTCGCGTTTTGCGTTTTTTTCGCAAAAGGTCGCGGTAAGTAAGATTCGCCACCGTCTTTTATTTTATCCAACAAGGAAAGGAAAAAAGCAGAGAAAAATTCCTTTTTCGAGATGTTTCTCGGGTCCGGGGGGTAGATTATAGAAAGGAAAGGTGTTAACACCCTTTCTATCTGTGGTTATCCACGGGCTCTTAGGTAATTGCTCAAAGTGTTTTCAAAATTTTCTTTTCTTTGTGTTAGTGGGTTTGAAAGAAGTTTTTGTTTGAAAGGTGTAAGTGCGAAAAGTTTTTGTTTTGTTTTGAGAGATCAAGTACTTAAGAACCATCTACCTACTCGAAAAAGGTATCAATCTGTGCTAATGTCCTTTAGATAATACTATCCCACTATTGAGGAGTAGGTAGCATCGTCGTTGGAGTTTTAAGGGTCAATTCGATTAAGGGACGTGCGGTCACTAAAGCAATGTTAGGACGCCTTAGCGATAACCCTAATGTCTTAGATCATTTTTCCGAGGCAACCGTTTCGAGGCAACTATGATCTTTGGACAAGAGGGCGACCTATAAAACTTCCTATACTCAATGACCACGTTTGAAGGCAACCAAGTGAGGTGTACCCTAAGAGTGCGCATGTGTGAGTGTGTGGTTTCAGTTAATTTTATCTTTGTACATGTCAATGGTTATCTATGTTGATTTTAGGTTTAAACATTTGATCTTGTCATGCATTCCCTATTATCAAACATCTAATAGTTTATAAGTTGCGGAAATTAAATTACGGAAATTAAAACTAACTATTACAAGACGTCGGGTATTTACATCGCCAAAAGCAACCCTTGAAATTAAAATGCGGAAAATAAATAAAGCGGTAAAAATAGTAACATCCTATTAAACTATTACATTCCGAGAAACAGATACAATATTGAATAAAATGGATCGCGTGCGGGAAATTAAATCGGGCGCATTCTAGGGTTTTGACCCTTTAATTATTAAAGAGAAGATTTTTTTTGGTTATTTTTTGAATTAAAAGAAATTAAACTAAGTTAATTATTGAATTAATAAATAAATTAATTAATAAAAATATTTTTGGGTTTTTAAGTATTTAAAGAAATAAAAATAAATTAATCAAAGTTAATAAAAACCTAATTGTCTAAGTTAATTTTAATTATTGCAAAAGATATTAAAGTTATTTCCTAATTAAAACTAAATCAATTAAATTAATATTTATTAACAAAATAAAATACTGAAAATTAGTTTTAATAAAGAAAATATTTTTTGTTTTTGTATTTTATGAAGAAAAATATTTTAATTGGTTAGTTAAAAAATAATGAGGATAATAAATAAATAAAAGAAAATAATAACAGAAAAGAGAGAGTTTAGGAGGTTTTGGGCCTGATTAGGGGGTGAGAATTGCAATTTTGTGGCCCATTAACATGCAGGCCTGGCTGACTTTTCCTGATTCCACGTGGCACTTTGACTTGATCCCACCATAGGCCTTCATTCTGGATCACCAGATCTGGCCTGGGGCCATCTGGCTAGTGATTAAGTGAGAGACCATGGTATGCTACGCGCTTGGAGTTATACTGGAATTCCTGAAGAAAAATAATACAATGCAATATGGGGGACCTGGGATTCGAACCCAAGTCCTGTAGGCCATTGCATACACGCCTTTTCCACTGAACCATTGTGCGTTAGTTGTAAATGTATTGGACAATAATAATAATATGGAAAAAACACTAATATGCCAGAAATAAAAAAAGAAAAACTTGCCAAGTTTGAATCCACCATTGGGGGAGTGCCACGTTGGTCGTCCCTGACCTTCAAACACTAAATTTACCTACGGATTTAGATCCGCAACTAAATTCATAAGTCGTTCCTAAAATCGATTTTAGGCCATGTAAACTCCATCCAAGGCCATGGTTATCCTTGTCTTCCTCTCCCGGTCACATCCATGGCCATTAATAGGTCCAATTTTGCCTGTAACAAAAACCCCTAAAAACAACCTAGGAAACCCTACAATGGCGTTTTGGATTGAAGAGCAGATAAACACAATCAAATAATATGGAAAGCTTGGAAATTGTCTGGTGATTGCAAATATACCATTGGTTTCTTGTAATGATGCATAGATTTTGAAACACGAAATCAAATTCAGAGGGAGGCCGCATATCACTTACAGTGCGTTTGAGAGGGTGAGAGAGCTTGCTTTTGATTGCAGGAGGTTCAGGAGACACCCAGCAATGGATTGGTGTTGAGATTTGCCCTTGAATTTGCCTCTATGCACGATTTCAGTTTCACACTTTTTCACCTTTTTTCAAGTTTTGCTTTTGATGATTCTGCAGCCTCTAGCCCCTGATCTCGAATGCTTTGGCTTGTATAAGTAATGTGCAATGCATCAGGTCAACAAATGTGGGCTGAATCCTTGTACATCAATGCTTGGGGATTTGATTTGATCCTCCAATGAAAACTTTCTTAATTTGCCAAAAATCCAATATTTTTGCACATGTAATGCTTGATACTAATTTGATCATGTCATTGATGATGATTAGGTCCTGAAAATAGAAAAAGATCTCATGTAATCAAGTTTTGTGATTTTATTTGATTTAAATTGATTAAAAATGAATTAATTCAATAAAAAATAAAATAAAATAATAAAATTAATAAATGGACACAAGGCTGAAGCTAGGACACGTGTGGAATGTGGCAAGCCCAAATCAAGTGGAAAAGAATGGGCCCATTTGACAAAATTTGAAGTTTTGGGGATAGTTGACTTTTGGCAATTTTGCAAAAAGCCCAACTTCAACAATGCATAACTTCTTCAATTTTGAACTTTTGGAAGTGTTCTTGGACTTTTTAGAAATCTTGAGATGTCCTATAACCAACCCTTTTTGTATCATCTCATTTTGATATTCCATGCTCAAGTTATAAGCTTTGTAAAAAAGGTGTTTTTGTTGACTTTCAAAAATGACCTATAATGTCCAAATTTATAACTTCTTGTGAGTACATTTCATGATCTTGGGGTATGAAGATGGATTGTAGGAAATTGCATCCTATTCAAAATTATATTTGGATGGGTAATTTCTCATAAAGTATGAGAACATTATGCTTGGTCAAAGTTGAGTTGACTTTTCCTACAAAACCCTAATTTAGCATCTTTTGAGTCTTGATGAATTTTGAGCAATCCTTGATGAATCATGATCAAATCTTGATCAAGTGATGAAACATCCTTCAAAATGAGAATGTTGACAAAAAATCTTGAAGTTTTACTGCATTTAGGTCATAGTTGACTTTTGCCCTAGCACAGTCGTTTTTTGGACCCTTTGAGCAATTGACTGAGCAAACTTCCTCTGCAAGGCTTGAAATTTGACATGGATGACCTTGAGAACATATTAGGACATTGGGGAGAACTTGAGGTCATTTGGATGCAAAGACCTTGATGCAACACAAAACCCTAATTTGAGGTTGACTGCCTTAGGAGATAGCTTGACTGTCCAACTCTTGAGCAATCTTGATCAACTTGGAGATTTTTCTTGCCATGTTTGGAGATATATGAGAGGGCAAATTTTGGGGTACAATAGCTTCCCCTGTTCAATCTTCTTAAACCTGAGGATATAGATTGGCTTTCGGGCCTTTTGTGATCCTAAGGTGGAAGATGATTGAACACTAGAGTGCACAGAAATTTGCACTCGCATGAAGTGGTATCAGCCTTGTGATATCAGGAATGGGCTTACAGATGCCATTTGGAGATTGTTGATAGGTGGTCTGAAATTCAACTGGAAAACGAATCAGGGAGATCTTATCGTTGATCTGACTGAACCAGAAAAGGTCTTGGATTAACTTTGACTGGATCGGCATCAGAAAAATCTTCGAATCAATTTAACTGGACCAGACAAAAGTCTTGGAATAACTTCAACTGGAATAAGAATCAGGGAGATCTTCGCGTCGATCTGACTGAACCAGAGGAGGTCTTGGATTAACTTTGACTAGATTGGCATCAGAAAAATCTTCGAAACAATTTAACTGGACCAGACGAAAATCTTGGAATAACTTCAACTGGAATACGAATCAGGGAGATCTTCGTGGAGATCTAACTGAACTAGAGGAGGTTTTGGATTAACTTTGACTGGATCGGCATCAGAAAAATCTTCGAATCGATTTAACTGGACCAGACAAAAATCTTGGAATAACTTCAACTGGAATACGAATCAGGGAGATCTTCGCGGCGATCTAACTGAACCAGAGGAGGTTTTTGGATTAACTTTGACTGGATCGGCATCAGAAAAATCTTCGAATCGATTTAAAGGGACCAGACGAAAATCTTGGAATAACTTCAACTGGAATACGAATCAGGGAGATCTTCGCGGTGATCTAACTGAACCAGAGGAGGTTTTGGATTAACTTTGACTGGATCGGCATCAGAAAAATCTTCTAATCGATTTAACTGAACCAGACGAAAATCTTGGAATAACTTCAACTGGAATACGAATTAGGGAGATCTTCGCGTCGATCTGACTGAACTAGAGGAGGTCTTTGACATAATTGAGAATTTAACTGCATCTTTCCTGAAAGGTAAAAATCAGTCATATGCAATGCATGATATGGGTCAAGCAATGATGCTCTCAACATAAATGAGATTGTATGGTATGATGCGTATATGAATGTATCATGATGTATGGAAATGTAATGTTTCAGCTGGGGAAAATAAATCCCGGATAGCTGCTGGAGAGTAGAGTTGAATTCTTCATTTCCGCTGGGGATGATGAACGTAGATGATTGTGAGAATAAACCTACAGGAGAAGATAACTTTGTTGGGCAATAAACTGATGAGGAGATGACTCTGTGGGGAAGAGATGCTCTGCTGGGGATTCCACTGATAAATTCCGTCGGGATGAATTATCATTGCTGGTGATATTGAATCTGTTAAGGATTGAATTCCTGTTTGTGAAAGGAAGGGACTCCGCTGGGGATAATCTTTCAGTTGCAACTTGCTGGGGATAAACCTGTTAGACTTTTGTGGGGATAATCCTCTGAATTCTGCTGGTAATGATCCTTTGAACTCGGCTGGGGAGATTTATTTTTGTACTCCGTTGGGGATAAAATTCTAGAGTCTACTGGGGATGATGATTCAATTCCGTTGGGGAAGCTTTTTTAGACTGCACTGGGAAAACTGTAACTCCGCTCGGGGTATCTTGTATTCTGCCGGGGAACATTCTTATACTCTGCTAGGGAATATTAAGACTGTCGGGGATATCAAGCCTTTTTAGTTCTAATGGTAGATCAACTCTGCTTGGGGAGAGTACTGCTGATTCACTCATAGTTACAAGTATCAGCTGGGGGAGAGTTACCATTACTGCCTTACTCTGCGGGGAGTGAAGGTACCTTAGCCATATTCGTTAGCTGAATCTATCTTTGTACCTGGTGGACAGAGCAACTATACAGCTTGGACACTTCTTATTGCCCCTGTTTATGCTATTACCAGTGATTCGTCTTTTGTTTCGCATGTAAATATTTATGAGCAGTAATTAATGTCAAATGCATATATCAAAAATGAACATTGGACGTTCTTTGCAAAACAAAACAGATAAAGAAAAATAGTTTGAAATTTCTTTGAAAATAAATTGTATTGATTTTGAAGTTTGGCCTGTAAATAGGCGTTTTTGTACAAGAGGCCGACGTCCTAGTAAGAGAACGCCACCGAATAATAGAATTTACACAAATTATGAAAAATAAAACAGCTATGTGAACAATCCCACTGGGTTCCAACTCTGCTATCGCCTTTATGTCCTCGAGCATCTCATCACTTTGCTACTGGTTGAAGGTGAATCAGATTGATTAGTGCCGTCCGAACTTGATAGTTGATATCGAAGTCTGGATGCAAGGTGATCCAATGAGACACAGTGTTACGCTTTGATCCCTAACTTTTGCCTGGACCGCCCTTTCGGGTTTTTAGTCCACCGGGATACCCTTTTTTGCCCAAGCCGCCTTTTTCAGGTTTTCGACTTGCCGGGTGTACAGATTTTTCATTTTCATCCCTTATTTTTGCCCGAACCCTTTTGGTTCTCCGGGAAGCCCTTATTTTTGCCTAGGCCAATCAACCTAGCGGGTCTTTGATTATGCGTAGTATCTTTTAACTATGTCTGCATTGACGAGGTGAGGAAGATCGTCACCGTCCATGGTGGTTAGAATCATAGCTCCGCCTGAGAAAATGTTCTTAACCACAAATGGCCCTTCGTAAGTAGGGGTCCATTAGCCCCTGGGATCACCTTCAGATAGGATAATGCATTTGATAACCAGATCCCCAACTTGATACTCTTGTCGTCTAACTTTCTTGTTAAATTCCTTGATCATCCGTTTTTGATACGTCTGACCATGACAAATAGCAGTAAGTCTCTTTTCGTCGATTAGGTTCAGCTGATCAAGTCGGGTCTGAATCCAGTCATCTTCACTCAAACCTGCATCCTTCATGATTCAGAGAGAGGGTATCTGAACTTCGATGGGCAAGACTACCTCCATGCCATATACCAAGGAGTAGGGTGTTGCCCCTGTTGACGTCCGTGCTGAGGTACGGTACCCATGTAGAGCAAATGGTAACATCTCGTGCCAATCTTTGTATGTCACAGTCATTTTCAGCACAATATTCTTAATGTTATTATTAGCCGCTTCAACAACCCCATTCATCTTCGGCCGGTAGGGAGAAGAGTTGTGATGCTGTATCTTAAATTGCTCGCAGAGCTCAGTGATCATCTTGTTGTTGAGATTGGTACCATTGTCCGTAATGATCCTCTCTGGTACACCATATCGACAGATCAAATTGTGCCGAATGAACCGTGCCAAGACGTTCTTGGTTACGATACCAAAGGAAG
The DNA here is from genome assembly GCA_948472305.1 of Vicia faba. NCBI lineage: Eukaryota > Viridiplantae > Streptophyta > Magnoliopsida > Fabales > Fabaceae > Vicia > Vicia faba. The sequence goes on from OX451740.1 coordinate 1,357,982,923, forward strand.
CTGCTTCAACCCACTTTGTAAAATAATCAATTGCTACCAGAATGTAACGATGCCCGTTGGATGTCGTAGGTCTGATCTCGCCGATCATATCAATGCCCCACATTGCAAAAGGCCAAGGAACCGTCAAGACATTCAGAGGAACTGGAGGTATGTGCACCTTATCAGCATAGACTTGGCATTTGTGACATGTCCAAGAATGCTGATAATAGTCGGCTTCCATTGTGGACCAATAATATCCTTCCCGTAGGATTTTCTTTGCCATGGTATGTCCACTGGAACAAGATCCGAAAGTACCTTCATGTTACTCCGCCATGATCCTTTCTGCTTCGTTCTTATCCACACAACGCAGTAAGGTCGAATCATGGTTACGCTTATAAAGAATGCCATTGCTGATGAAGAACTTTGCTGCGAACCTCCTCAGAAACTTCTTGTCATTAACAGATGCACCCTCGGGGTATTCCTGATCCTCAAGATACCTCTTCACCTCATGATACCAGGGTTTGTCTGCTACCTCTTCAGTCTTAATGTCACAATAATGCGCAGGTTCATCCAGTTTTTCAATGATGATCCGGGGAGCTTCGTTGTCCCAATTGACTTTGAACATAGAAGACATCGTAGCTAGCGCGTCCGCCAATTGATTCTCCTCTCTAGGGAAGTGTTCAAAGGTTATCTCCTCGAAATGGGGAAGCAACGTCAATACATACTCCTTATAAGGAATAAGGTTCAGGTGTTTCGTATCCCACTCGCCTTTGATCTGACTGATCACGAGAGCAGAATCTCCGAAGACACTTAGAAACTTAATCCTTAGGTCAATTGCTTCTCGAAGACCCATAATGCATGCTTCATACTCCACCGTGTTGTTGGTGCAGTTGAAACATAGTCGGGCGGTAAACGGAGTATGAGAGCCTTTAGGAGATATGATCACGGCGCCAATGCCATTGCCCAAAGTGTTTGAAGCTCCATCAAAGTACATAGACGATCGGGATCCTTCCTCAGGTCCTTCATCTGGTCCAGGTGTCTCACAATCAGTTACCAACATGATATTCTCGTCCGGAAATTCAAAGTTCATAGACTGGTAATCATCCACTGCCTGATGTGCCAAATGATCTGCTAACACACTTCCCTTAATTGCCGTTTGGGTCATATATTGGATGTCATACTCATTCAAGATCATCTGCCATCTTGCTATTCTTCCGGAAAAGGCGGGCTTCTCGAAGATATACTTGATTGGATCCATCTTTGATATCAACAGAGTAGTGTGAGTCAGCATATACTGTCTCAGCCGGCGAGCAGCCCATGCCAAAGCGCAACAAGTTTTCTCGAGCAGTGAGTATCGGGTCTCACAGTCGGTAAACTTTTTTGCTAAGGTAATAAATAGCATGCTCTTTTCGGCCAGACTCGTCATGTTGACCCAACACACACCCCATCGAATTGTCGAGTACCGTCAAGTATAGGATCAAAGGTCTCCCTTCAACTGGTGGCATCGGAATAGGTGGCTCTTGGAGATACTCTTTAATCCTTTCAAAAGTGGCCTGGCATTCATCGTTCCAACGTACTACTTGATCTTTCTTCAGTAGCTTGAAGATTGGCTCACAAGTAGCAGTCAGGTGCGAGATGAACCGGGAAATGTAGTTCAGACGTCCCAGAAAGCCTCTGACTTCTTTCTCTGTTCTGGGAGCTGGCATCTCCTGTATAGCTTTCACTTTTTCCGGATCCACTTGAATACCTTTGTCGCTTACGACAAAACCCAGCAGTTTACCAGATCTCACCCCGAAGGTGCACTTGTTCGAGTTTAACCTCAACTTGTACAACTTCAATCTGTCGAATAACTTCTGAAGGTGGTCAAGATGTTCTTCTTCAGTCTGAGATCTTGCAATTATATCGTTGATGTATACTTCAATCTCGTGATGGATCATGTCATGAAACAAAGCGACCATAGCACGCTGATACCCTTGTAGCAAAAAGAACCCCATTAAGTGACAAAGGTTGTCTTCTCCATGTCTTCGGGAGCCATTTTAATCTGATTATAACCGGAGAAACCATCCATAAAGGAGAATACCTTGTGCTGAGCGTTGTTGTCAACCAGAACATTGATATGAGGTAAAGGAAAATCATCCTTGGGACTTGCCCTGTTCAGATCCCTATAGTCAACACACATTCGAACCTTACCATCCTTCTTCGGCACAGGAACCACATTGGCCACCCACTAAGGGTAAGAAGTAACTGCTAGAAAACCGGCGTCAAACTGTTTCATAACTTCAGCCTTAATTTTCTCAGACATCTCTGGGCGCATTCGGTGGACTTTCTATTTCACGGGAGGACAATCTTCCTTGGTAGGCAGGCGGTGAACCACAATATCAGTATCCAATCCAGGCATATCTTCATAAGACCAGGCAAAGATCTCAATATAGTCACGCAGCATCTGAATCAACCGTTGTTTCACACTATGCTCCAGATTTGCACCGACTTTGACCTCTTTCTTGTCTATATCTGTACCCAGATTCACTGTTTCTATTGGCTCTTCATGTGGCTGTATAGCCCTCTCTTCTTGAAGTAACAGTCTTGCAAGTTTAGCAGGAACTTTGCAATCATCTTCACCTTCGTCTTCGGCTAAGTTGATCGGATTTTCGAAGTCATAACCGGCAGTAGCAGAGTCGTTACCAGTAGGATCCAGAGTGGATGTAGACCTGTATATGTGAGTGTGTGTAAAATAGCTGTTTTGCGAATGTAATAAAAGAAAAACAAGGAGCGCCAAATTTGAAATGCAAGAAACGTCCAATGCTTTTATTAATGATATATGAAAATGACACACATAAAGCCCTCACAAATGAAGCCACGGTGCCCCGGGTAAGACACCAGGCCATAGAGTTTAAAACATTGTCTGTTACAAATTCAAAACAAAAATTTTCTTTACTGGGTAACAAAAGAAATAGGGATGAAGTCCTTTGCTGTCCAGTTGCTTGGTCCACCGTCGGTCGTAGGATAGATCCAGCTGTCGAACTCAGACTCTTCCACATCGTTTTCAATGGCATTCACTCCCGAGTTTCTGATGAACACGGGAGGTCTTCCGATCCGTGCATTCCGAACAACCTTTTGAGCTTCTGCAGTGAAACCCAAACCAAACTTGTTAGTCTTCTGTGTAAAATCAGGGAGTTGGCCCCAATTTGCACACCCACCTTTCTCAACAACAGGACGTGCATCTTTAAAGGAAGCCATCTTCATAGGAGAATCTTTGACAACAGCCTCAGCTGACGCCAGTGTCTGGGGAACCTCTTCAAAGTGCTGAAATGGGGTCTCAATGAACTCCCCATCCATCTCTACATATCGGAAAGAGTTGAGGTGGCTAACCATGTACTCCTCTTCTCCTTGCACTGTCATAATCTTCCCTTTCACTGGGTACTTCAGCTTCTGGTGGAGCGTTGAGGTTACGGCCCCAGCTTTATGGATCCATGGGCGACCCAGCAAACAAGAATAAGATGGCCGAATGTCCATCACATAGAATGTAGAGTTGAAAACCTGAGAATCGACCTTAATCGGGATATCAACTTCTCCATGCACCATCCTCTTAGACCCATCAAAGGCCCTAACAACAATGTTACTTGGTTTCAGCTCCAACCCTTCACAGTCCAACCGGTCTAGAGCTTTCTTAGGCAAAACGTTTAACGAGGAAACAATATCCACTAATACATGAGCAAGAGTAGTGCCCCTGCATTCAATGGAGACATGCAGGGCATCATTGTGATTCTTCCCTTTAACGGTCAAGTCGGCGTCAGAGAAACCCAACCCATTATCAGCAGTCAGACTGGCCACGCAGTCTTTAAACTGATCAGCTGATGTCTCTTGTGGTACGTGTGTAGTCTTCAGGAATGCAATCAGAGCCTTGGCATGGGCCTCTGAGCATAGCAACAGTGACAACATGGAGATTTTGGACGGGGTTTGCCCCAGCTGTTCAACTACATTGTAGTCACTCTTTTTGATGATCTTCAGAATCTCTTCCATCTCTTGTTTAGAAGCTTCAACAGTGATTGTCTTTGGTGCCTCCGTCTGGGCAGGCTCATTAGTGGTCCCTTTGCCCCGAGTATTAGATGACTCGGCAACAGGGGTAAGAATAGGAATTGGAACAGGAATAGTAGCAGGTACACTGGCAGGTGTAATAACAACAGGCTTTCGGGCAATTGGTGGAGAGATATCAGGTGAGAAAAGTCTTCCGCTGCGGGTGACTTTAGCAGGTCCAATAATATTGCTGACGTCAGTATCAACATCCAACTCTTATTTAACTCCATGAAAATAAACATCAGCCCCGTAATGCCAAGGGACAGCTTTATCAGATGTGTAGGGGATAGGCCCGGGAACAGTTATGATCAATGGAGCGGTTCTTGGAACAAATGTAATTCTAACAGGCTTTCTCGAGGAAGCCTTGGAAGAATTGTCGAAAATGGTGATAATAGCAACTTCTTCAGCATGAACTAGAGGAACAACAATCTTCTTAAACAAAATTTCATTACTATCCATCAGGCGTTGGACACCTGATTTCAAAAGATGGCAACCGGTAGGTAGAACAGAACACATACAGCAACCTTCGTCACAACCCGAAAATAAACCGGCTAGCAAAAGGTTCTTCTTCACAGTCATCAAAGGGGTAATAATTTCGTTTACAGAAACCACAAACGAGTCTTCATCTATAGCATTCACTCCATGCTTGGGCATAGGAGCAGTCACAACATTAGGCCTTTCGGGCGCCTCGAACTCAATCTCCTTAGCATCAATTAAGTCCTGTATTTTTTTCTTCAAAGACCAACAATCATCTGTATTATGCCCCGGGCTATCAGAGTGAAATGCACAACGGGCATTAGGGTTGTACTTTGGTGATGTAGTGTTGGGATTCTTCGGAGCTTCCCTTGGAATCACTAGATTGGTCTTTAATAACTGTGGCAGAATCTGAGACAAAGTCATGCTGAGACGGGTGAATTGCCTTCGAGGTCTCTCGTCTTTTTGTTGATTGTTATGCTGAGGAGCACCAGCAGGTCTTGAAATAACAACCGCATTAACAGCTTGACGGCGCTCAGGTCTATTCTGGTTTTTCAAACTGTAAACAACACTGGACTCCTTCTTAAAAGGCTTCTTCTCGGTGCTTGATGAAGCACCCTTTTGTATCTTACCAGCCTTAATACCAGCCTCAATCCTCTCACTGATCATAATTAGCTCTGTAAACCCAGATGAGGAGCTTTCAATCAGATGGTTGAAAAATGGACCAGACAAGGTCCCCAGAAACATATCAACAAGCTCCCGATCAGCCAAGGGTGGTTGTACTCTTCCGGCGAGGTCCCTCCACTTCTGAGCATAATCTTTAAAACCTTCGCCCGTTCCCATTGACATACCCTGGAGTTGGGTACGCGTGGGTGCAAGGTCGGAGTTGTATTGGTACTGCCTGTAGAAAGCAGTAGCCAAATCTTCCCAACTGCGGATACTGGCTCCGTCCAACTGGTAAAACCATTCAAGTTGAGTCCCTGAGAGACTGTTTTGAAAGAAGTGGACCCATAGGTTCTTATCAGCGGTGTACGGTTGAATTTTCCTTACATATGACCAGAGGTGCAGCTTCGAACAAGAAACTCTGTCATACTTAGCAAAGGCTGGTGCCTTGAACTTGTGGGGAATCACTACCCCAAATGATAGACCCAGATCACCAAAGTCCAGACCAGGCACTTTCTGAACTTCCACCGCACTCAACTGGTCTTCCAATTGTTTGTATCTATCCTCAGCAGGGGGATACTGGTCTTCGTCGAAGTCCGTCTCGTTGTCTAAGACCACAGGGCTAGGAGCCCTTCTTTCTTCCTGACTATCTTTCCCTCCAGATGAGGTAGTCAAATCAACTTCATCCCGTAGCTTGTTTCCAAACCTATGACATGTGTTAAACAGGACTGTCCTCTTATTCTTCTTCTTCTTCTTCTTCTTCTTCTTCTTCTCTTTCAAAATCAGGGTCTTCATATCTTGCTGACCCTTAGCTAGATTCATGAACAACTCTTGGAATTGGGCTTTCTGGGCCTGTAGGGCCTTGATCGCTTGCTCAGTTGATGGTTCAACAGACATGATGAGTGCTGAAATAAACAGCGAAGAAGATAAGAGACCTGTAATGGGTACCTGTTATGAAGTGCATGGGATGAAATGCGTATGATATGATTTCAAAGACAATCGGGAGATTCAAATTCGTAAAAAAAAGGAAACACACTTTTATTAGATAAACTTTGAAATTCAAATTGTTCAACAAATTTCCCTTAAGGCGTTACAAGAAAGGAAATACTGAAAATTAAATAGAACTGGAAAGGAAATAAACAAAGGACAATCAGTGCTCTCATGGTCTCTTCTTGTCGGTGCGGACATAGTCATTAAAAATTCGCTCGTTCTCCAGCTGCCTAGTCAACTTCTGGATCTTCTGTTCTTGCTCGTTAAACTTTTCTCGGTAAGCATCTCGCTCTTCTCTCAGCTGCATCCAAGACCTTTTCAGTGCCTCAATGTCAGTGGGCATGTAAGGGTGGAGGATGGTAGGAAGAACCCCCTCTTCATTAGCAACTTCAACAATGATAGGCAGGACGACTTCATATGGCATACCCAGCTTTTGGGCACGGATACGGACCCATCTGAGATATGGCTCCATCGGAAGTGAAGTCTTTGGACCCAACTCATGTGGATCAGATCTGTGAACTCTATCCCAAGCCCTTATGAATCTGCGGCGTTGCTCGTCGCTATCCCCTTGAAAATCAAAGATGATATTAGGCATCAGCAGCTCATGAGGTCCTTCTCTTCTGGCTCTCCCAAACTGACGTAAGGCCAAGCATGAATTATAAGAAATTCCTCCATGGGTTCCTATCAGTGGAACATTGGGGTATTCCCCACAGCGATCAATGATAGCCACCTCGTCCATACCTTTGATAGTCCAGATGATGTCATTATGAGAGAGAGACATAACCCTATAAGCCCACCCCATGCCTTCTTTGTTCTTCAACACTGATTTGGGGAGGTGTGAAATAAACCACCTCGCCAATAATGGAGCACAGCACATCAGGGTTCCCCGCTTTCGGGCAGTACGGGCATAAAGCTGATGAAGAATGTCACCCAAGAGAGTGGGTATAGGATTACGAGAGATGAAGATTTTCACCGCATTCACATCAACAAAAGAGTCAGGATTCGGAAACAATACCAAGCCATATATAAGAAGATCCAGAATATCTTCAAATGCCTTGAAGTCTAGACTATCCCAGAAATAATTAGCCTTACCAACCAAAAACTTAGTCAGAAAGCCCTTTGCTCCACTTCTAGTCTCCCAATTAGACATTACCTCATCCTTTGTCAAATGAAGGGCTGGAGCAATCTCTTCTGGCCTAAGAATCTTCTCCCAACCAGTAAACGGGGTCTGCTCCAGAATAGAGATACCGAGCAGATCAGAGAACTCTTCTAAGGTGGGAACCAACTGGTAGTCCTGGAAAGTAAAGCAATGGTATAATGGATCGTAGAACTGGACCAGGGCACTCATCATCTGCTCGTCCAATTTGGAGGTAACAACACTGAGAAGATACCCATGTCTTCTGATGAAGGAGGTAGTATCAGGCATCTTTGCAATCAATTCTTTAAGCATAGTGGGAACCTGGACATAGTTGATCCGGATGGTATTCCTATGCATGGGCATCATGACCTACAAAACAGAACAAATATTAATCCCTCCTGTCTTTGAAATAGGTTAGTCCAATGCAAGATGTATGCAATGTTATGATGTCATGATGTCATGATAGAAAGCACATCATAAATATCCACAAATAGCAAACATGGTAAAGGCACACAAGTCACACAGAGAGCCCTTAGATTTCAGGCTGGCAAGGAGTCTAGGTACTACCCTCTTTCAGTTCAGTTGGTTTAAACCTGTCCTAAAAATAGTAACCGGGTTCTAGAGGATCTCAATATCACTGACTACCCTCGATCGGTCATAATTCCAGTTTAGCAACCTTTTCTTGCATCCGAAATCATCGCGAGAGTTTAGTCTCAATGAGTGTAGCATACTGCTACTGTTCTATGGCCAAGTTGGTCAATTTAAAGGTTCTAAGATCAGTTGGTGCTTAATGACCCCTTAGAAGACCCATATTCTCCTCGTTCCAATACAAGGGATATCGGTACAGACTAAAGTGGCACACCAACGTAGCTACTGCTTCAACCGTATCGGTCTATGCCATACAGTTCCCTCACAGTTTATTGCTACTTACCTAAAGGATATCCCCAGATCCGGGTTAGGATCTATAGTAACTCCGATACAAGCCCACAAATATAAAGCATACAAGTCAAGCAATTGAAAATATTATGAACTATTCCTAAGGTACACCCCACTTATTAATATCCCCAGCAGAGTCGCCAGTCCTGTGATACGGTGGGAGAGAACTTACTGTTTTTGGAATGCTGGTTCGCGTTTTGCGTTTGTTTTTGCAAAATGTCGCGGTAAGCAATAGTCGCCACCGTCTTTTATTTTATTCAACAAGGAAAGGAAAAAAGCACAGAAAAATTCCTTTTTCGAGATGTTTCTCGGGTCCGGGGGGTAGCACCCTTTCTATCCATGGTTATCCATGGGCTCTTAGGTACTTGCTCAAAGTGTTTTCAAAATTTGCTTTTCTTTGTGTTTGTGGGTTTGAAAGAAGTTTTTGTTTGAAAGGTGTAAGTGCGAAAAGTTTTTGTTTTGTTTTGAGAGAGCAAGTACTTAAGAACCATCTACCTACTTGAAAAAGGAATCAATCTGTGCTAATGTCCTCTAGATAATACTATCCCACTATTGAGGAGTAGGTAGCATCATCGTTGGAGTTTTAAGGGTCAATTCGATTAAGGGACGTGCGGTCACTAAAGCAATGTTAGGACGCCTTAGCGATAACCCTAATGTCTTAGATCATTTTTCCGAGGCAACTATTTCGAGGCAACTATGATCTTTGGACAAGAGGGCAACCTCTAAAACTTCCTATACTCAATGACCACGTTCGAAGGCAACCAAGTGAGGTGTACCCTAAGAGTGCGCATGTGCGAGTGTGTGGTTTCGGTTAATTTTATCTTTGTACATGTCAATGGTTATCTATGTTGATTTTAGGTTTAAACATTTGATCTTGTCATGCATTCCCTATTATCAAACATCTAACAGTTTATAAGTTGCGGAAATTAAATTGCGGAAATTAAAACTAACTATTATAAGACGTCGGGTATTTACATTGCAAAAAGCAACCCTTGAAATTAAAATGCGGAAAATAAATAAAGCGGTAAATATAGTAACATCCTATTAAACTATTACATTCTGGGAAACAGATACAATATTGAATAAAATGAATCGCGTGCGGGAAATTAAATCTGGCGCATTCAAGGGTTTTGGCCCTTTAATTATTAAAGAGAAGATTTTTTTTGGTTACTTTTTGAATTAAAAGAAATTAAACTAAGTTAATTATTGAATTAATAAATAAATAAATTAATAAAAATATTTTTGGGTTTTTAAGTATTTAAAGAAATAAAAATAAATTAATCAAAGTTAATAAAAACCTAATTGTCTAAGTTAATTTTAATTATTGCAAAAGATATTAAAGTTATTTCCTAATTAAAACTAAATCAATTAAATTAATATTTATTAACAAAATAAAATACTGAAAATTAGTTTTAATAAAGAAAATATTTTTTGTTTTTATATTTTATGAAGAAAAAGATTTTAATTGGTTAGTTAAAAAATAATGAGGATAATAAATAAATAAAAGAAAATAATAAAAGAAAAGAGAGAGTTTAGGAGGTTTTGGGCCTGATTAGGGGGTGAGAATTGCAATTTTGTGGCCCATTAACATGCAGGCCTGGCTGACTTTTCCTGATTCCATGTGGCACTTTGACTTGATCCCACCATAGGCCTTCATTATGGATCACCAGATCTGGCCTGGGGCCATCTGTCTAGTGATTAAGTGAGAGACCATGGTATGCTACGCGCTTGGAGTTGTACTGGAATTCCTGAAGAAAAATAATACAAAGCAATATGGGGGACCTGGGATTCGAACCCAGGTCCTGTAGGCCATTGCATACACGCCTTTGCCACTGAACCATTGTGCGTTAGTTGTAAATGTATTGGACAATAATAATAATATGGAAAAAACACTAATATGCCAGAAATAAAAAAAGAAAAACGCGCCAAGTTTGAATCCACCATTGGGGGAGTGCCACGTTGGTCGTCCCTGACCTTCAAACACTGTAAATTTACCCGCGGATTTAGATCCGTAGCTAAATTCGTAGGTCGTTCCTAAAATCGGTTCTAGGCCATATAAACTCCATCCAAGGCCATGGTTATCCCTGTCTTCCTCTCCCGGTCACATCCATGGCCATTAATAGGTCTAATTTTGCCTGTAACAAAAACCCCTAAAAACAACCTAGGAAACCCTACAATGGCGTTTTGGATTATATGTAAGATTAAGATTGCGCCTAAGAGGGGGGGTGAATTAGGTGATGGTCGATTTTTGACTTATTTTATACTTTCTGGTTTTGATTTAGTGCTTTGAAAACTGTAAAGTGCAGAAAGTAAAGAGACACGGAGAATTATCCTGGTTCCTTCCACACCCCGGAAGTACGTCCAGTCCCCTTGCAAACACGCAAGAGATTTTACTATATTGTTAGAACTTTTACAAGACTCTTCCTAGTCTTATCCACTAAAGAACCTAACAAATAACCAAGAACACCCTCTTGGATTTCCAATAAGTCTAATGAGAACAATCCTCTCAAAAGATACCTCTTGTTTCCAATAATGGACAACAAGGAACAAAAGTAATCTAATACTTAATTCCAACAATCCTGGAAATAAGTTACACTTTGTATGTTTTTATGAAGTATGATTTCTTGAAAGATGTTGATCACATAGAGTGACTTCTTTGAAGTTTCTTCTTTCTTCTCTTGTAAGCAATTCAAACTGTAACACAATGGTTAGATAATGCTCAAAGATTTCTGTTCTTTATATGTGTGAAAGTGCAGAAAATCTTTGTTCTTAAAAGTTAAGAAATATGAAGTTTGAATATTTTACAAAGTTCAGATTTTATTGCAAGAGAAGAGTTGTTTATGATTTGAAAGATTTTGTAATATATAGTAATCAAGATACCTTTCCAAAAGGACACTTTTCTGTTTGTAAAACTTGACAAGATGCAATGTTTGATCATGTAACTATTGGAGAAAAGGTATGAAGGATATCTTGAAACCAGTTCAGATTTTTCAAAATTTTCAATGTGCAAATCGATTAACATAACATGCAAATCGATTGCACGTGTTTGTAACGTTCAGAATTTCAAAAAGTTTGAAGTGTAAATCGATTAGCATGTAGTGTCAATCGATTTACAAGTGTTAAAAAATCAGTTTGTTCTGTGATCAATCGATTTACACAACCTGTAAATCGATTGCTGGCAGGAGCAAACAGTTTTTTGAAAAAGCATGTGTAAATCGATTTACACAAGATGTTAATCGATTTACAGCAGAGAAAAACTTAAAAATTGTTTTGAAATATAATTGAAGTGATGTGGCAAGTGTGTATATCATTTTTGAGCATTTCTAATCAGTGTAGTTTAATTGAGAATTGATATACTTGATTGCTTGCCAAGTTCCTTGAAGCTTTGAGTGAATGATGCTTTAAGATGATTTCCACTTCTTTTCCTTCTTTCCATAATGCTTGTTTGTCTTTCATCAAACTAGCTTGTTTGTCTTTCATCAAACTAGCTTGTTTGTCTTTCATCAAAACTAAAGTTGAGTTGAGGCTTGAGATTACATTCTCCCCCTTTTTGATGATGACAAACCATTTTCCTTTATGTGTTGATCAGAATTTGAGCAAAAGGTGTTTTCTCCCCCTGAGAAGATTTCTCCCCCTATGGAGAAAAAGATTTGAAAGTTTGCTCTGTAAAGACAATGAAAACAAACAACCATAAAGTGCTATTACATCCTTCTCCCCCTTTGACATTATCAAAAAGAAGGGAAAGATGCAACAAGAAAGTATACCAGAAAGAAATGTATAGGAACATGAATGAAAAACACAAAACTTTCAAAATTATCGAACAAAGTTTTAAGAACACAATACATAAAATGAACAAAATAAAACAAGACAAAATCCATAATGATACTTATACTAAGAATTTAATAACATTGATCAAGAACATTTTAGAAAGGTCCTTGATAAGGAAATTGTTGTTGAAGAGGTGGTTCGGTGTATTGAGGAGGCGGAGGTGCAGGATTGGTTGGGTCGTATGGAGGGATATGAAGATGTGAATAAAGATATGAAAATTGTTGGTTCACATCATTCTGAAAAGCATCTATTCGAGATGAGGTAGAGTCATTTATCTCCGTCCATCGAGCATTGATGTTAGAATTGAGAGAAGCAAACTGTTGCGTCATGAAATCCATAACATCTTGATTTGTGGGACCAGAAGCAGCAGCAGGAGGAGGAACTTCATGGTCTTCTTCATCTGCATTATGACCTTCATCGCCGACCACATCTTCTCCAATGTAAGTTATGGTTTTTGCTTCAGCATTGAAATGAACACCCATTCTTGAATCAACATTTTTGATGGAGATCCTAGTGGTGATTGGATCCATTTCAATCCGCTCAAATCCAGTGAAATCTATATCAAAAGCTGCCATAATCCTTGTAATGAAATATGCATATGGTAGAAAGGTGGCCCTTGCGGCAACTTTTAGCATATGCATCACAATCAATTTTGCCCAATTAACCGGGATTCCATTTTTCCTTGCATAGATGATTTGCAATTCTAGGTCGGTCACTGTACAATGATTCCCTGCTCTAGGAAACAAAATATACACCAGAAAATAGTGAAACAACCTATCATCAATATGGAAATTTCCAGCACTCCATGTGTCCCTAGCTGGAGTAACCCCGCAAAGACTGCGAATCCGCTTGGCACGGTATTCAGATTCTGATAACCTTCCAATGCTATAGAAAAATTCGCGCTTCTGATAGTTTTCCCAAGCAGCATCTTCTGGATCATAGAGGGTACTTCCAGAATATGGAATGTTCAAGATTCTGTCAATAGTTTTGGAATACAGAGGGATTCTTTTTCCAAGGACATATGTATAACATTTGTTGTTGTCATAGCACATGTTGCTGTAGAAAATTCTAACCAGATCCGGGTAATAGAAACCATGTGAAGATATTAATGGTTCTAACCCATAAGCAATGAAATCTCTTTGAAATGAGACGCATTCATCTGGAAAAGTAGATAACATACCAAACTTTGGAGTAGAGATGATTTTCTTTTGAAAATGCTTGAGAAATCTGTCCCGCTGTGGATCCGAGAGGTACTCGAGCACAGAGTTTTCAGATGTTGATGAAGCTGGCTTCTTTCCTTTCTCTGAGGCAGAGGCTTTTCTCTTGGGAGCCATGGATCTTGTTAGGGTTTTGAAAAGAGAGATATAGAGTTCTTTTGTGTTGTTATGTGAGAGAGTGTGTTGGTGTTATGAGATAGTTTTGGTGAGTTTAAATAATATAGAGAGTAAGTGAGGTCTTTATGAGGTTTTAATTTGGTAATTTGGTCAAGGTTTCATTGATTGGGCAATAGTAAGGTGGGAGGTTGAGAGACAATGAATGTTTGACCAATATATTAAAAGCTCATATAGGTATCACATGTTAAAACAAAATAAATTGCATAGAGAAAATACATAAAAAAATGCTTCAGATTCTGTGGTAAATCGATTTACCCCTTGGTTAAATCGATTTACACAGAACATTTTTCATAAAAAGTAATTTTCGTTCAGTGGTAAATCGATTTACATATTGTGTAAATCGATTTACACACAGGATTTTATAAAAAAAATGATTTGCTTCAGTAGTAAATCGATTGACATATGGTGTAAATCGATTTACTTAAAGAGAAAATTTAAAACATCATTATTTTTAACATTTGAAACAATGTCTATCCACATATATATGTACATTAAGGTATAGTCAAGGATTGAGTGCACCTTAAATATCTTGTTCATCGAGGATTCCAAGTTCACGACGAATTTTGAAAAATGCATCCTTTGCAAGTGGTTTTGTGAAGATGTCCGCGAGTTGATTTTGAGTGTCCACGAATGTGATCTCGACATCTCCTTTGAGTACATGGTCTCGGATGAAATGATGTCTGATGTCAATGTGTTTCGTCCGGGAATGCATAACTGGATTTTTCGTAATATTGATCGCGCTTGTGTTATCACATCGAAGAGGAATGCATCCAAGGTTTACTCCATAGTCAAGTAATTGTTGTTTTAGCCAAAGAATTTGAGCGCATCCACTTCCAGCCGCAATGTATTCTGCTTCGGCAGTGCTGAGAGCTACGCTTTCTTGCTTTTTGCATGACCATGAAACCAAGGCATTTCCAAGAATGTGACATGTTCCACTTGTACTTTTGCGATCAGTTTTGCAACCTGCATAGTCAGCATCAGAATAACCAACTAGATTGCAGATACTACCTTTTGGATACCATAATCCGACGTTGGTTGTTCCTTTGAGATATTTTATTATGCGCTTGACTGCTGCAAGGTGAGACTCTTTAGGATTGGCTTGATATCTTGCACATAGGCAAACGCTGAACATAATGTCAGGTCTACTTGCTGTTAAATAAAGGAGTGAGCCAATCATTCCACGATACTTAGTTATGTCAATAGAATTTCCTGATTCATCTGGGTCAAGATAAGTGCCAGATCCCATAGGAATTGCACTTTCTTTGCTACTTTCCATCTCAAACTTCTTTATAAGGTCTTTGCAATATTTTGATTGGTTCACGAAAATACCATGTTTGAGTTGCTTAATTTGAAGACCAAGAAAGAAATTCAATCTTCCCATCATAGACATCTCAAACTCTCCTTGCATCATAGACGAAAATTCCTTGCACATATTTTGGTTAGTTGAACCGAAAACAATATCATCTACATAGATTTGTACAAGTAAGGTATGATGATTAACATTTTTTATGAAGAGAGTGGTATCAACTTTACCCTTTACAAACCCTTTTTCACATAGGAATGCGCTTAGTCTATCATACCAAGCCCTTGGTGCTTGCTTCAGCCCATAGAGAGCTTTCTTCAGTTTGAAGACATGATTAGGATGTTTGAAGTCTTCAAATCCGGGAGGTTGCTTTACATAGACTTCTTCATTTATGAATCCGTTGAGAAATGCGCTTTTTACATCCATTTGAAAAAGTTCAAAGTCCAATGAGCATGCATATGCAAGTAATAGTCTTATTGCTTCCAAACGTGCTACCGGAGCAAAAGTTTCTTCAAAATCAATTCCTTCCTCTTGGTTGTATCCTTGAGCAACTAGTCTTGCCTTGTTTCGAGTGATTATTCCATTTTCATCCATCTTGTTTTTGAAAACCCATTTGGTTCCAATGATACGTTTATTTCCTGGATTAGGAACAAGTTCCCAAACTTCATTCCGCTCGAATTGGTTTAACTCCTCTTGCATGGCAAGGATCCATTGATCATCTTCTAGTGCTTGAGCCACTTTAGTAGGTTCAACTTGAGATACAAACGCCATATTTAAGCATGCATCCTTAAGATTTAGCCGAGTAGATACTCCTTTGCTAATATCTCCAATTATATTGTCGATTGGATGATCACGATGAGTTCTCCATTCTTGAGGAAGATCATCATCATTTTCATTTTGATGTGAAAGTTCATGTGTTTGTTCCGGATTGACAATTTTGCCATCTCCGCAGGAAATCTCATGAGATAAATCTATAGAATCATCATCATCACAAATAGCAACTTCCTCCTTGGAGGTGTTAGATTCATCAAAAGAAACATGCATTGATTCTTCTATAGTTAAAGTTCTTTTATTGTAAATTCTAAAAGCTTTGCTAGAAAGGGAGTAACCAAGAAAGATACCTTCATCCGATTTTTCATCGAACTTACCGAGATTGTCTTTGTCGTTGTTAAGGACAAAACATTTGCACCCGAAAATATGAAAGTGAGAGATATTTGGTTTTCTTCCTTTGTAGATCTCATATGGAGTTTTCTTTAGTATAGGTCTTATGATCACGCGATTGCTTACATAGCATGCCGTGCTTACCGCATCCGCCCAAAAATATTTAGGCAAACTTGAGTCACTTAGCATGGTTCTAGCAAGTTCCACCAAAGACCTATTTTTCCTTTCAACTACTCCATTTTGTTGTGGAGTTCTTGGTGCTGAAAAATTGTGGAAGATCCCATTTTCTTCACAAAATTCTTCAAATAGACTGTTTTGGAACTCTCCACCGTGATCACTTCGGATTGATGTTATCTTTGATGACTTCTCATTTTGAACTTGTTTTGCATATCTCTTGAATGCCTTGAATGCTTCATTCTTGTGTACTAAAAACAAAGTCCAAGTGAAACGGGAAAAATCATCTACAATAACTAATGCATAAATGTTACCTCCGAAGCTTCTTGTTCTAGATGGACCAAAAAGATCCATGTGCAACAATTGAAGTGGTCTTGTTGTTGAAACCACATTCTTTGGTTTGAAAGTTGATTTGGTCTGTTTGCCCTTTTGGCATGCACTACATAATTTGTCTTTGATGAACTTCATCTTTGGTAGACCAATAACTAAGTCATGCTTAACCAATTTGTTCAAGTGCTCCATGTGAATGTGAGCAATCCTCTTATGCCATAACCAAGCGTCATTGTTGTTTACCATAAGACATTGTACCTTCATAGACAAATCATCTAGAGTAATCACAAAAATATTGTTAGATCTTATACCTTTGAGTTTTACCTCATTGGTTGCCTCATCCATAATAAGACATTCTTCTTTGTTGAATTTGATCTTGAACCCTCTATCGCAAAGTTGACTTATGCTAAGAAGGTTGTGCTTTAATCCTTCAACATAGAGAACATCCTCAATTTGAATGGATGGAGGTGTGCCAACTATTCCAACGCCAAGAATCTTTCCTTTGGTGTTGTCTCCATAGGTGACATACCCTTTGGCTTTATGTACTAGATATGAAAATTGGTGTACATCTCCTGTCATATGCTTTGAACATCCACTGTCAAGATACCAAACATTTGAAGTGGATTTCAAGCATACCTCTTCTTCATTGTCGGAGTGATGTGATGCCATTAAGGCTAAATTTGCACATTCGTCGCTTTCCGATTCCGATGAACTGCTCATATCATTATCTTCCCATGCTATGTAGGCTTTCTTTTGTTTTGAGTCCTTTCCTTTGAATCCATTTTTCTTTGGGAGATTTGGACAGTTTGGCTTGATGTGTCCTTGCTTTCCACATTCATAACATGAGACATCTTGAGTTGATGTGGAGGCTTCTCTTTTCTTGAAGTGCTTTCTCTTATGTGCATGAGATCCGCCTTTGTCATTTCTGCCAAAAAACTTCCCAAGTCTTTTCACTAGAAGCATGAAATTTTCATCTTCTTCCGGATTGTCTTCTTTTACCACTTCTTTTGAATCAATTTTTAAGACAATGTTTTTGGACTTCTTTTCTAGATTCTCATGTTTTTCAAGTCTACCGAGTTCCGTTTCGTATTCTTGAAGTTTGCCGAATAATGTAGCGGAAGTCATTGCGGAGAGACTCTTCTTTTCCGAGATTGCCGTTACCTTTGGTTGCCATTCCCTAGTCAATGATCTAAGGATTTTCAAGTTGAGTTCATCATTTGACAGGGTTTTACCAAGAGCAATTAAGTGATTTGTCAAATGCACAAATCTCTTTTGTAAGTCAAGAATGGATTCTCCGGGCTGCATTCGAAATAGTTCATATTCTTGACTCAAGGTATTTAGCCTTGATCTTTTTACTTCAGCCGTTCCTTCATGAGTTTGAACCAAGGTATCCCAAATTTCCTTTGCTGTTTTGCAGTTTGAGACACGGAAAAATTCGTCCATACTGAGAGCACCTTGAAGAAGGTTTATTGCCTTTTTGTCATAGAGAACTTTCTTTTTATCATCGTCGTCCCATGCAGTTTTGGGCTTTGCAGACCCAACGCCATTGATTACCGTTATCGGGATAAATGGACCATTTTCAACAGCATCCCATACTTCCTCTCCTTGTGCTTCTAAATGCGCCTTCATGCGTATTTTCCAAAAGTCAAAATATTCACCACAAAATAGAGGAGGCTTGTTGTTACTACCACCATCTCTGAAAACTGGTTGATGATTTGCGGAAGCCATTCTGGATCTCTAGGAGCAGGTTACCTATAACCCGCTCTGATACCAAATGTAAGATTAAGATTGCGCCTAAGAGGGGGGGTGAATTAGGTGATGGTCGATTTTTGACTTATTTTATACTTTCTGGTTTTGATTTAGTGCTTTGAAAACTGTAAAGTGCAGAAAGTAAAGAGACACGGAGAATTATCCTGGTTCCTTCCACACCACGGAAGTACGTCCAGTCCCCTTGCAAACACGCAAGAGATTTTACTATATTGTTAGAACTTTTACAAGACTCTTCCTAGTCTTATCCACTAAAGAACCTAACAAATAACCAAGAACACCCTCTTGGATTTCCAATAAGTCTAATGAGAACAATCCTCTCAAAAGATACCTCTTGTTTCCAATAATGGACAACAAGGAACAAAAGTAATCTAATACTTAATTCCAACAATCCTGGAAATAAGTTACACTTTGTATGTTTTTATGAAGTATGATTTCTTGAAAGATGTTGATCACATAGAGTGACTTCTTTGAAGTTTCTTCTTTCTTCTCTTGTAAGCAATTCAAACTGTAACACAATGGTTAGATAATGCTCAAAGATTTCTGTTCTTTATATGTGTGAAAGTGCAGAAAATCTTTGTTCTTAAAAGTTAAGAAATATGAAGTTTGAATATTTTACAAAGTTCAGATTTTATTGCAAGAGAAGAGTTGTTTATGATTTGAAAGATTTTGTAATATATAGTAATCAAGATACCTTTCCAAAAGGACACTTTACTGTTTGTAAAACTTGACAAGATGCAATGTTTGATCATGCAACTATTGGAGAAAAGGTATGAAGGATATCTTGAAACCAGTTCAGATTTTTCAAAATTTTCAATGTGCAAATCGATTAACATAACATGCAAATCGATTGCACGTGTTTGTAACGTTCAGAATTTCAAAAAGTTTGAAGTGTAAATCGATTAGCATGTAGTGTCAATCGATTTACAAGTGTTAAAAAATCAGTTTGTTCTGTGATCAATCGATTTACACAACCTGTAAATCGATTGCTGGCAGGAGCAAACAGTTTTTTGAAAAAGCATGTGTAAATCGATTTACACAAGATGTTAATCGATTTACAGCAGAGAAAAACTTAAAAATTGTTTTGAAATATAATTGAAGTGATGTGGCAAGTGTGTATATCATTTTTGAGCATTTCTAATCAGTGTAGTTTAATTGAGAATTGATATACTTGATTGCTTGCCAAGTTCCTTGAAGCTTTGAGTGAATGATGCTTTAAGATGATTTCCACTTCTTTTCCTTCTTTCCATAATGCTTGTTTGTCTTTCATCAAACTAGCTTGTTTGTCTTTCATCAAACTAGCTTGTTTGTCTTTCATCAAAACTAAAGTTGAGTTGAGGCTTGAGATTACATTATAGAGCAGATAAACACAATCAAATAATATGGAAAGCTTGGAAATTGTCTGGTGATTGCAAATATACCATTGGTTTCTTGTAATGATGCATAGATTTTGAAACACGAAATCAAATTCAGAGGGAGTCCATGTATCACTTACAGTGCGTTTGAGAGGGTGTGAGAGCTTGCTTTTGATTGCAGGAGGTTCAGGAGACACCCAACAATGGATTGGTGTTGAGATTTGCCCTTGAATTTGCCTATATGCACGATTTCAGTTTCACACTTTTTCACCTTTTTTCAAGTTTTGCTTTTGATGATTCTGCAGCCTCTAGCCCCTGATCTCGTATGCTTTGGCTTGTATAAGTAATGTGCAATGGATCAGGTCAATAAATGTGGGCTAAATCCTTGTACATCAATGCTTGGGGATTTGATTTGATCCTCCATTGAAAACTTGCTTAGTTTGCCAAAAATCCAATCTTTTTGCACATGTAATGCTTGATACGAATTTGATCATGTCATTGATGATGATTAGGTCCTGAAAATAGAAAAAGATCTCATGTAATCAAGTTTTGTGATTTTATTTGATTTAAATTGATTAAAAATGAATTAATTCAATAAAAAATAAAATAAAATAATAAAATTGATAAATGGACACAAGGCTGAAGCTAGGACACGTTTGGAATGTGGCAAGCCCAAATCAAGTGGAAAAGAATGGGCCCATTTGAAAATTTTTGATGTTTTGGGGATAGTTGACTTTTGGCAATTTTGCAAAAATGCCCAACTTCAACAATGCATAACTTCTTTAATTTTGAACTTTTGGAAGTGTTCCTTGACTTTTTAGAAATATTGAGATGTCCTATAACCAACCCTTTTTGTCTCATCTCATTTTGATATTCCATGCTCAAGTTATAAGCTTTGGCAAAAAAGGTGTTTTTGTTGACTTTCAAAAATGACCTATAATGTCCAAATTTATAACTTATTGTGAGTGCATTTCTTGATCTTGGGGTATGAATATGGATTGTAGGAAATTGCATCCTCTTAAAAATGAGCTTTGGATGGGTCATTTCTCATAAATTATGAGAAAGTTATGCTTGGTAAAAATTGAGTTGGCTTTTCCTTCAAAACCCTAATTTAGCATCTTTTGAGTCTTGATGAATTATGAGCAATCCTTGATGAATCATGATCAACTCTTGATCAAATGATGAAATATACTCCAAAATGATAATGTTGACAAAAAATCTTGAAGTTTGACTGCATTTAGGTCACAATTGACTTTTGCCGTAACATAGTCGATTTTTGGACCCTTTGAGCAATTGACTGAGCAAACTTCCTCTGCAGGGCTTGAAATTTTACATGGATGACCTTGAGAACATATTATGACATTGGGGAGCACTTGAGGTCATTTGGATGCAAAGACCTTGATGCAACACAAAACCCTAATTTGAGGTTGACTGCCTTAGGAGATAGCTTGACTGTCCAACTCTTGAGCAATCTTGATCCACTTGGAGATTTTTCTTGCCGTGTTTGGATAAATATGAGAGGGAAAATTTTGGGGTACAACACATATACATAAAATTTTTGTTTTATTTACATATTTCGAATTATGTTTTTTCTTTTCTCAGATTTGTTTATAAAATACTACGATTATTACTCGTGAATATTGTCTTGAAATCATTTTATGGAATTAACAAAATAAAAGTATCCGGCAAAACATCGGAAAACATTTTGGTTTGAAAAATATTGAAAGAAAATCCACATCTACGTGCATATACATGGTTGTGCCTACTCCTACATCTACGCGTCCGTACACAAAGTCTACAGCGCTTATGCCTACACTTGCAACACGAGGATTACGTTTGCACGCGTACGCGCACATGTCTACTCCTGCGTCAAATATACAAATTCTATATGCATGTCCGCATCTGCGCTTACAACATAAGAGTCTACGCATATGAAAATATCTACGTCTGCACCTACGCACATGCCATTACCTACGTGTACGTCTACACCCGCACTCACAAAACAAAATCAATGTTCAAACTTTGCTAACATTGTCCACTGTGTTAAAGATCAACAATGCTACGAGAACACACAATTCCATGGATCAGTAACTCTGAGCCAATGATTTAAAGGAGAGAATGACAGAAATAGTCTTCATAACGTTCCGAGGCATACGCGCATCTAACACACATTTCATACATACACACATTTTGCATATCTCAAGCACACATACACTATGCATTCTTGCATACAATACACATATATTTGGGGTTCCATATCAATGTCAAACATCATACATTTTGCATACATCTAAACATCTCGATATCAGACATCATACACATGTATCATGCAACAAACAAACAATACTACCCTCGATTCAATCATCTAAGGGTCCATTAACCAAACACTTCTCCTGCGATCCAACCCGTCATCTAAGTCTCCATGCCGTGACGCGTTCAGCCCATTACCTAAGTCTCCATGCAATAATGAATGAAACTCAGAACATTGCCTCTAAGCCGCAATGTATTCGCAAACTCAGAACATTTCCTCTAAGCCACAAGGTATCCTCAAAACTCAACACATTGCCTCTAAGATGCAATGTATTCGCAAACTCAACACATTGCCTCTAAGCCACAATGTATTCGCAAACTTAGAACATTGCCTCTAAACCGCAATGTATTCGCAAACTCAGGACATTAACTCTAAGCCGCAATGTATCCTCAAAACTCAACACATTGCCTCTAAGCCGCAATGTATTTGAAAACTTAGAACATTTCCTCTAAACCACAATGTATTTGCAAACTCAGGACATTGCCTCTAAGCCACAATGTATCCTCAAAACTCAACCCATTGCCTCTAAGCCGCAATATATCCTCAAAACTCAACACATTGCCTCTAAGCCGCAATGTATTTGCAAACTCAGAACATTACCTCTAAGCCGCAATGTATTATCCAAACTCAACACATTTCCTCTAAGCCGCAATGTATTATCCAAACTCAGAACATTTCCTCTAAGCCGCAATGTATTATCCAAACTCAACACATTGCCTCTAAGTCGCAATGTATCATCCAAACTCAACACATTGCCTCTAAGCCGCAATGTCGTCTCCGAACTCAAAACACATTTCCTCTGAGCCGCAATGTATTCACAATCGAAACAGCGCCTAAGTCTTCAAGTATCCATGCACCATCAAGTGTTGTTCATCCTCCAAATGGGTGAATAAGCCAAGACATACAGGACCACGCTTTTAAGATCAACGACTATCTGCCTCGTTATCAAACCCTGGTAAGTGATACATCATCAGCTCTACCTATTTCCTCGAGACACGTAAGGGTATGCTATATCAGTGTAACCTTTTTTTTGTCAGACAAATTTTGGGATACTTCAAGTATTCAATAAACTTCCATTTAGAATGTGCAAGACTCGAGTTTTCTCACGCTATTCAACTGGAAGATAATTGAATATAGGCAGCTGTCGTACCCCAAATTTGTCCTACCCCGGTGATTTTATTTTTTAAAGATTTAAATGAAAGAAATATGTAATAAAAGATGGTATAGCAGTATCTGATGGCCCATCTTTACTCAAGACGATCAGGGGGTGTATTTTAACTCGGGAAAAATGGGGCTTTCTAAATCAGAAGGACTCATAAACCCATTCGCGTAGCATGTTGGCCAATGGCCCATGCGATTCGAAATTAAAATTTGTTCGAATACTTATTAAACTCTTATTTATTAATAGTTGTTATTAGTTAAAAGAGAGGTTAAAATTAAAAAAAATAGTTAAGCCCATTTAAATGTTATGCGATGTTAAACAGTAAATAGGGGGTGTATTAATAACTGAGGCCCATTAAGTCTTATTATTATTTAAAAAAAAAGGAAAGTTGTTTATTATTATTTTAAATAAATAAATAAGTAATATATTTGTTTTTTAAGAAAAAGGAAAAAACGTGGGATCAATGCTGATTTAACTTGTTTTGCTGTTTTTTTAATTTATATTTTGTTGTTTTGAAAAAAAATCCATTTGGGCCTGGTTTGGAAATTTAATTGTTTCTTTGTTGTATTAATAAAAACAATGAACTGGGCTGAATAAAATGGCAAGCGCAGGCCCATGTTGACAAACAGCTACTGTTCCAATTGACCAAAAAATACGCACGCTTCTAATTTGCTAACATATACTGTAGCGATTACTCACCAATTAACATTTAAAGTTTAAAACCTAAAATGATATCAAATCTAATCCAAAGCTAAATCAAATCACTTATTTCCAAAATAAATCTTATAACACATAATCATTAAATCTATGAATAAAATCTCAGGATATTTATTTAACAGAAAATCTTGAAATCTCAAATCTCCATTACATATTCCAAAAATGACAGAATATAAAACTAAATTGAATATAAAAATACAGCAAATCTCAAATCTCTATTACAATCAAACAGAATCAAATTTATGCAAATTGAATCCTAGAAAAATTAATTACATTGAACATTGAATCCCTAATTGATCTAATAATCCTAAATCTAAGGCTAACTGTAAACCCTAACCTAATTGAAAAACCTATAAGTACGAATCAAAAAGATATAACACAAGAGGAGAGGATTGTTAGAACAAACAGTACAGAAGCAAAACAAGTGTGAAGAACTGAGGAGAGCTTGACTACCGGAGAGAGATTTGCAGCAAAGGAAACCTCGCGGTTGTCGATGATTGAAGAAGAGGAAATTAGGGTTTCAATATCTAAAAACCTAATTGCTTGACTGCATCGTCGCCTTCGCCACCATCAGTTATCGCCTCCGCGACCTGTGAATCAAATAAGACGAAGAGAGATTAGTTAGGAGCCGACCGGAAGCTTGAAGCCAAAAGGAAAAGAACGAAAAGGGTAAAAATCGCTTAGTTTTTGTTCTGTCCTAATGTTAATTTGGGGTTATTGGGTTTGACTGTGCGCTAAAGGGAAGGGTTTACTATTGCACCGCCGCGGAGCTAACTTTAGGATTAGGGTTAGAAGGAGGAAGAGAATGGTGCTGGAAAGAGAAAGACGAAGGGTGTTGGAAAGGAAAACGAGATGATGAAATAAAAATGTGAAAATAACTATTAGGTTTTGAAAAATTCCCTACCTGTGTGCCCATAATAATTAGTATGTACCTTTAAATCCCTTTCATTTGTTCATGATTGAGTGGCTGTGAGGCCAAGTTCACCCTAAGTCCATGCACCCTCGCCACACACAGTTGAACCAGCCTTTCCCAAACCCAATGGGTTGGGCCCAGATGTTATCCACACCCACTTTCTGCTATTTTGCTAAACCACAAAAGATCATACACCCCCCCCGCCTGGACGCCTACTAGGCTTGTCTCACATTATTAATCACCCCCTGTTTTACTTACCAATTAGAATTTACTCCCCCCCCCCCCCCCCTTTTGGATTTAATTTATTTATTTTTATAATTTAATTATATATATATATATATATATATATATATATATATATATATATATATATATATATATATATATATATATATATATATATATATATATATATATATATATATATATATATATATATATATATATATATATATATATATATATATATATATATATATATATATATATATATATATATATATATATATATATATATATAATTTACAGTAAATATTATTATTGGCCAATAATGATTTATTATTATTATTATTATTAATATTATTATTATTATATTTTTATATTATTATTATATATCGCTATAATTACTTTATTTTTACTATTATTTATAATTATCATTATTATTATAATTCTTTTTTTTAAAATATTATTATTCTTATCTTTTATTTACTATTTAAATATTACTATGTTATCAAATAAATTTATTTTATATTAAATTTGCATATATTATTTTATATATTATTTGCATTAAATTTTTTCTCTAGTCATGCACTAATCAAGATCTTGGCAATTTATACGATTAAAAGACACCAACAAATCATCAAACTATTTTCGCAATAAACTAAACTAATCAATTGTTTTTTTTTTGCAAAAGGGTTTCAAACTAGTTTTGACTTACTATGCACTCAGTCAAAATCTCCGCAATCACCACTCCCGACCGAGTGCGAGGTGATTCAAAATATGTTCGTAAACCCCTAAAAAACACCAACCCCATAGGAACTATGAATTGGGACTCTGATTTCTCATAAGAGGATACGTAGGCATACAATCGAAAATCGTGGCGAGTCTTTCTAATTAAAACGTAAAATCCAGTTTTACCAAACCTAAACCCAGAGCTTAGTATCCTTGTGAACAAGGTAGATGAAATGTGCCTAACACCTTCCTTTCGTCTAATTGAGTCCAAAACCTATAATCTCTATCTGCGAATTAGGGTTATCAATTAGATTCCCTTCCCTAGGATAAAAACTAATAGTGGCGACTCTTGATTTTAAATCTAGTTGCTACACATATGCAACGCATTAATGAAAGTAACTGAAGTCTGACATACAGATAAGTGTTTAAACAAACAAAGAAATTACAATTGAAAATTCAAAAAGAACTGGACGCTCAATGATTTGGCATTGGAGCGGTGATCATGTTGGGGGTCTCAGGAGGACCGAATTCAATCTCTTTAGTGTCAATCATGTTTTGAATCTTGTATTTCAGCGCCCAACAATTGTTAGTATCATGCCCAGGACTTCTGGAGTGATAGGTACACATTGCATCAAGAGTGTAGTTAGGAGAAGAAGTTTTGGGGTTTGGATGAGGTAATATCAATGTGATCAGATTCATCCTCAACATGTGTTACAATGCTTGTGACAGTCGCATGTTAACGTTGGTAAATTGTCTCTTGGGATTGTCTTGCCTTTGCTGATTTCCCCATTGTTGATGCGTCGATGCAGAACTAGAGATCAGGACTGCCCTCACAGACTGGTCGTGGTTACTCTTGTTATGACCTTTTTGGCTGTACACAACTTTGGATTCTTTCTTCCCATTGTGTGGCTTCTTCTAAGTATCAGAGGATGTAGCTCCTTGGATCTTTCTGTTTCTGATTCCATTTTAAACTCGTTCCCCAGTTAGAATCAGCTCAGTGAACCCAATTGAGGAGCTTCCAATTAGATGATTGAAGAAAGCTTCTGTCAAAGTTCCCATAAAGATATCAATCAGCTCCCTGTCGGTTAAAGGTGGTTGCACCGTGCCAGCCAAGTCTCTCCACATTTGGGCATATTCTTTGAAGCCCTCGTTAGAACCCATGGTCATATTCTTCAACTGCACACGAGTTGGTGCAAGATCAACATTGTATTGGTACTTCTTGTAGAAAGAAGCAGCTAGATCCTCCCTGGTGCGGATGCGAGAACCTTCCAATTGATAGAACCATTCAAGTTGAGTCCCAGCTAGACTCTCTTGGAAGAAATGGACCCAGAGCTTCTGATCGGTAGTGTGTGGTTGAATCTCGCGGACATAAGATCTCAGATGCATCTTAGGACAAGAGACTCCATCATTCTTGGAAAAAGCAAGGATCTTGAATTTCGGTGGGATGACCACTTCAGAAACCAAACCCAATTCTTCAAAATCCAGACCAGGTACCCTCTGAATTTCTATGCCATTGAGATGATCCTCCAACTGTTTGAATTTGTCGTCTGCATGAGGATACTATTCTTCAGCGCAATCAGTTTCTTCGTCGTTAGACCCCAGAAGGTGGTCTCCTTCTTTTGTCTGATTGTCCCCCTCAGTTGACGGAGTTGCGAAATCTAAAGCTCTCTTTCCTTGTCCTCTAAACCTCCTTCCCAAGTTCAGGACACCCATTGATTTCTTTGTCTTTTTCTTCTTTTCTTTGATCATGAGAGTTTTCATGTCCTCTTATCCTTTAGCCAAAGCCAAGAACATCTGTTGCAATTGAGAATTCTATGCTTGAAGATCCTTCACTATTTGTTCCATATCCATCTTACTGAAATAAATAGTAGAGAGATAAGGAAACTAGTGCGAGAAAAAAAACTTGTCATGATATGATGCATGGTATGTGGATGCATGTTTTCAAGGATCTCGCGGGGTAAACACAAGAAGATGTTAGAAGTTTGAACTTTGATCACAACTTTGATTGGAGAACTTTGTATCGGTGGATGTCCTTCCACGAGAATCAATCTCACCATGTCAAGTGGGCCATAGCCCTTGACTCAAGTTAACGTGCTTTTGTCATTAACAGTGTTTGGTTATAGGAGAATAAATCCTCTTTCCCCTTGATAAAGGTATGGTTCAACATGTCCCTGCATCATAGGCCCTTGAGATTCTTGAAATGGTTATTTGAAAATGCAATGGTATGATGTCATGATGTTATGTACAAGTATGCAAAGCAAACAAGTTGTTATGTACAAATAATCATATACACACAAAGCATACATGTCCTTAGGTTTAGGCTTACATGGGGTTTGTAGGTAATTACCCTCTTAAAGTTTAGTTGGCTCAACCTGTCCTAGAAAGTAACCGGGTTCTAGGGGATCTCAATATCACTAATCTTTATTCATTGGGCATTGTCTCATCTCAATCAATCTTTTCTTGTGGCCGAGATATCCCAAAAGTCTGATATCAATGAGCGTAGCATCGAGTATCAACCAATCTTCGGTCGGAACCAAATCTGGCTATCTCACTACTTCCTAATGGCCAAGTTGTTCAATTAAAGGTTCTAAGGTCAGTTAACACTTAATGATACTATAAGGAAGCCTAATATTATCCTTAAATGACTCAAGGAATATTAGTACAAGACAGAGTATCACGTTAACATAGCTACCACTTTGTCCGTATCGGTCTACACTGTATAGCCCCCATGATTTTTTGCTACTTACCTAAAAAGGTGCCCTAGATCTGGGTGTAGGATCTTTAACAATCACCCAAACAAGGACCCAAAAAATGTAAAGCAAGGAAGTTAAACAAGGAAAGCAAGTAAATTTGATCTAACTCTAAGGTAACCCCACTTTTAAGTTTATCCCCAGAAGAGTCGCTAGTTCTATAATACGGTGGGAGAACCGACTTGGTTGTTTTGTGTTTTATCGCAATTGTTGCGGATAGCAAGAGTCGACACCGACTTTTCTTTTATCCAATAAAGGAAAGGGTGAAAAGAACAGGAAAGACCTTTAGAGATGTTTTCTTGAGTTCGGGGGGTAGATTATGAAAAGGGAAGGTGTTAGCACCCTTTTCATCCGTAGTTATCTACAGGATCTTAGTTGCTTGCTGGATCACTGGCTTTGTTTGAAAATATGCTTTGTGGTGGGTTTTGAAAGCACTTTCAAAATGCCTTTGTTACGGAAAACTTTGTAATGATTCTCGTCTCTATAAGAATGCATACAAAATGTTGGTTTTTAAAATAGTTCAAAGAGATGTTTGATTTTGAAGATGTTTTTGAAAGTGTAAGTGTGGAAAATGGTTTTAGTTCAAGAGAAAGAAACTACGAGCGTCCTACCTACTCAAAAGGTCTAATGTTCTTTTCCTCCTCCTTTAGATGTTGCTACCTTACCATTAATTTAGTAAGAAGCCCCATCGTTAGATGTGAAAGGACGGGCGTGGGTCATTTATATAGTCATAGAAGGCAACCTATGGGACGCTTTAGCAATTTTCATATAGGGGCTAGATCGTTTACCGAAGGCAACATCAAGGGACATCGAGGGACTACGATCTTTTTTATCGAGGGTCTTTTCTAAAACACCCATATTCGAGGGACATGACTATTTTCCGAGGCAACAAGTGAGATTACCCTAGAGGTGCATGTGTGTGAATAGTGTGTTTGATTGCATGCATTTTTGTCTTGAACTTAGGGTGGTCTAAGTATTGGTTTTAATCTTGCCATACACACCCTAGTTACTAACATTTATGAAAGCAATAAAAATGCGGAAAATAAATGTCCTACGCTGTTACATGTTTTAGGGAATGGGGTATACAAGTTTACAAATGGGGGTTGAAAAGCAATAAAAGTCTTAATTATTACAACCATATTTAATAGCAAGAAAATGTAAATATATAGAAAATATAAAGACAAAAATAATGTAAAAGAGAGAAAGAAAAGACATCCTGGATCGAAGGATGTGTCTTTCGATTCCCACACTTTTTCCTTCTTTTGATTGGGCCTGCAACCTGTGTTGCCTCCTTCGATTCACACTCCCTCTCCTTTCGTTTGGGCCTGCAAATTAGTGTGTATCGAAGCACACCCTTCGATTCACACATCTTGTTCTATTTTCTTTCGTTTTGGACATGATAGCAGTAAGGGTCGAAACCATGCTAATATGGTCTGTACAGGTTAGTCTCTAACATATATTTGGACAAGGAAATCAAACAATTGAAAGGGTAGAAATGAAAAAATAAGCAAAAGGTTATTTACATGCTATGCTTGAAACAAAATATTCAAAGTCAAGAAGACTTACCTTGAATCTGGAGTTGGTGTTTTGAACCTTGAGTTGCTGCCTTGAATACTCTTGCATTCGAAGGAAGGAAATAAACTATTCTAAAGGTAGGGAAACTTGGATTCGAAAGAGAGAACAAAGGTGTTGTGTTTCTTTTTGGTTCTGGGTTGAATAATGTATGAAGGGGTTTGATATTTTTGTGAGAGTTTGAGAGATTGGGAGTTTTAGAGTGTTTATGATCTTTCACACAACAAAAGTCTCTTCAGCTACTAAAAAGCCACCCTAGATGTGTTATGGAACCTCTTATTTATAGATGATGTTTGGCTGAGGTTTGGGGGGAAAACAAATGAAATTTAAACAAATTGGGTATGTTGTTTTTGTATCTTTCAAGGTGCAGTTTTTGCATGCCAATTTAGTGCAAATATGAGAGCAGCATAGCAGGACTGCTTTGCAGTAGTTTTGGAGTGTTATGGTTAATATAACAGGCTTGGGCTTGACAGCATATTGTTTTTGACCAGTCTCACCAAAAGACTAAACACCAATTGTGTGTCCTTCAAAGGGCCAAATGTATGTCCTTTGAATGGACCAAATGTGTGTCCTTCGAAGGGGGAAAATGTATGTCCTTCGACTGGACCATATGTCTGTCCTTTAAATGCGCCAGCTGTGTGTCATAGTGTAGAAACTATGTGGAATCGATACAAGCTATTTCCAAGGTAGATATTGCCCAGTTGATGCTAGCGTGAAAATAGACAATGCCCTATGGGGTTTATAATGAAGGAAGTCATTTCCTTGTGCGTGCTAGTATGAGGGAAACCCTTGCCTTATGAATCGAAGCAAGCAGGATAAAGGCCACTGCTTTGTGGGTGCTAGCATGAGGGAAGTCCCTGGCTTGTGAATTAAATCAAGTATGTAGGAGACCATTGCTTTGCGAATCAAAACAAGAATGTTGGAGTCCATTGCTCACTCGAAGCTTACATGCAGATAACCATTTTACATTTGAAGCTTGCATGCAGGAGGACACTTCTTTGTGAATCAAAACAAACCTGTAGGAGGTCATTGCTCATCGAAGCCTGCATGCAGATAATCATTGTCCAATCGAATCTTGCATGTAGGAGGCCACTGCTTTGTGAATCAAAGTAAGCATGCAGGAAGCTACTGCTTGTGAATCGAACCAAGAATGTAGGAGGCTACTTCTTGTGAATCGAAGAAAACCTATAGGAGGCCATATTCCCAAATGAAGCTTGTGGACCAAAGCTTGCTCGAAGGGGACCCAATGCCCAATCGAAGCTTGTGGACCAAAGCTTGATTGAAGGGGACCCAAATACCCAATCAAAGCTTGTGGACCAAAGCTTGATCGAAGGGGACAAAATACCGAATCAAAGATTATGAATCAAAGAAAAATTTATCTTCTTTGATTTGATGCTTGGGAGCCCAATACGATCCATGGAAACTTGTGCAGTCTTGACCTAGTAGAAACTTTGTGAGAAAAATCTTGAGAAATGAGGGGGTAAATTTTGGGGTACAACAGGATGCTCTACAAGTGACCTATGAGGGAACTAATGAGGTCAAACAAGATAGAATTAATACACTTAATCAAGAGTTTGAACTCTTTCACATGAAGAAAGGGGAAACCATTGTTCAAATGCAAAGAGGTTCTCTCATCTTATTAATCGTTTAAATTTACTGGGAAATCCTATTTATAATGTTATTGATACTAACAAGGTGTTGATATGTCTTACTAGAAATTGGCAACCAAAGGTCACCATGATCAAAGAAGCTAATAACCTTGCTACACTCGACCTCACCACATTGTTTGGTAAGTTAGAAGAGCATGAGCAAGAACTCAATTGCTTAAACAAACATTAAAAAAATCTTGAGAAAAAGAAGAAAGAAAAAGGGGCCTTCAAGGAGGAAGTATTGAAATCTAAGGCTCTCAAGGCTTCAAGCTCAAAGTCTTCAAGAGAAGAGCTCTCAAATGATAGTGACTCTAGTAATGATGATATAATCAATACATTTGAAAGAATGGTGTCAAATACTCCGACAATAATCTTGTCAAATTTAGAAGACAATCCTCCTCCTTTAAATATGAAGACAAAAAAAAGGATAATTCAAAGGGTATGTGCTATGAATGAGGAAAACCGGGTCATTATAGACCGAATCATCTTTTGTTTTAGAAAGACTTCTTTGATGTCGCTCATTGTGCACCTGGATCAACTGAGAGAACTACCCTGCCCCAGGTTATAGCTAAGGGTTTTAATTTTTTGTGAAAAGAAAAACTCCAACTTCTTTGGCTCGAAGAGGTTGACGAGGGATTATCTTCCTTATAACTCCACTATTTAGGATTTGAAATAATGCATGTACATCGTCAGTGGGGTCTGTTCAAAAGCATACTGTAAAGATTGTGGTATCGTTTTCGTCATCCTCCCTCAAAAGGCTTAGAATTTTTAATCGAGAGTTGAACATCACAAAATGAAAGCAATTTTAAATATAGTGAACACAATTACTTCAAAACAGACACGTGTAATGCATTAATGAAATAAAAGAGTTTGACATGATAATTGTTTGAATAAGCAAAGAAAAATACAACTTCAGAATTCAAATGAACAAAAATCTCTCAATCCTAGCCATGTTTTGGCAAGGGAGCAGTGATCACATTGGGAGTCTCGGGCGCCTCGAACTCAATTTCCTTTGCATCGATCAAGTATTGGACCTTGTTTTTCAGACTCCAACAATCATCTGTATCATGCCCCGGGCTCTCAGAGTGATAAGAACAGCGGGCATTGGGGTTATACTTTGGTAACATTGTATTTTGATTCTTTGGAGCTTCTTTTAGAGTCACCAGATTGGTCTTCAGCAACTGTGGCAATATCTGGGACAAGGTTATGCTGAGCCGAG
Source organism: Vicia faba (assembly GCA_948472305.1). Taxonomy (NCBI): domain Eukaryota; kingdom Viridiplantae; phylum Streptophyta; class Magnoliopsida; order Fabales; family Fabaceae; genus Vicia; species Vicia faba. The sequence goes on from OX451740.1 coordinate 1,358,015,733, forward strand.
TGAACTGCCTTCTCTCACACCTTTGTTGGTTATGATGCTGAGGAGCAGCGACATGTTTTGAAATGACCACCGCGTTGACAGCTTGGCGACGTTCCGGTCTATTCTGTCTCTTTGAACCATAAACAACACTGGATTCCTTCTTGAATGGTTTTTTCTCAGTGTTCGAGGAGTCACCCTTCTGTATCTTCCCAGACTTGATACCAACTTCTATCCTCTCACCAGTTAAGATAAGGTCTGTAAACCCGACAGAAGAATTTCCAATCAAATGGTTGAAGAACGGACCAGACAGGGTCCCCAAGAACATATCCACAAGTTCGCAGTCAGTTAGAGGTGGTTGCACCCTTCCAGCCAGGTCTCTCCACTTTTGAGCATATTCCTTAAATCCTTCTCCCGTTCCTAGTGACATACCCTGGAGTTGGGTACGCGTAGGAGCGAGGTCGAAATTATACTGATACTGCTTATAAAACACAGTAGCCAAATCCTCCCAGTTACGAATACTGGCTCCGTCCAGCTGATAGAACCATTCGAGTTGAGTCCCTGAAAGACTATCCTGGAAGAAATGGATCCATAAATTCTTGTCAGCTGTATAAGGTTGGATCTTCCTTACATACGATCGGAGGTGCAGCTTAGGACAAGAAGCTCCGTCGTACGTTGCTAAAGCAGGTGCCTTGAACTTATGGGGAATCACCACCCCAGAGGATAAGCCTAGGTCTCCAAAGTCCAACCTGGGCACATGTTGAATCTCCATAGCGCTTAAGCGGTCCTCCAGCTGTTTGTACCTGTCCTCAGCAGGAGGGTACTGTTCATCATTATAATCCGTCTCGTTGTCAGAGACCACGGGACTAGGAACCCTTCTCTCTTGGGGACTGTCCTTCCCTACAGAGGAAGTAGTCAGATCAACCTCATTTTGTAGTCCATTTCCAAATCAGCGTCCAGTATTGAACTAGACAGTCCTCTTCTTCTTCTTCTTCAGAATCAGAGTCTTCAACTCCTATTGACACTGGGCTAGGCTCATAACCAACTCTTGGAACTGGGCATTCTGGGCCTGGAGGGCCTTGATAGCTTGTTCAGTAGTAGGTTCAAAATACATGATGATTGCTGAAATAAACAAAGAAGATAAGTGGCCTGTAAAAAAGGGTACATGTAATGCAATGATATGTATGATATGCATGCAATGTTTTCAAGGATCTCGCGGGGTAAACAAAGAAACTTGTTAGAATTTGAATCTGGTAGCTTGATTGAAGGAACTTCATGTTGTTGAGAGTCCCTCTTCAAGAGTCAAAGCTCACCATATCGAGTGGGTCATAGCCCCTGACTCAAGTCGTCATGTTTTGATCTCCAACCAACCTTGGCTAGAGGAAAATAAATCCCCTTTGCCCCTTGCTAGACAGTTGGTTCATCATGACCTGCATCACAAACCCTTGAGATCCTTGAAATGGGTTAGTCCTTATGCAGGATGTATGCAATGTTATGATGGGTATGCTATGCATGAAGTGATGTAAGTAAACCCTGCAATGAGTCCAAATTATTGGATAAGGACTGTAAGCAAAAAAACTGCAAGGAACCCATGTTGTCAGATAACAAGTATGTGCAAGTAGTTCAAGTTTGAAAGCACACAAGTCACACAAAGAGCCCTTAGATTTTAGGCTAGTACGGAGTTTAGGTATTACCCTCTTGAAGTTAGTTGGCTCAAAATCTGTCCTATGAATAGTAACCGGGTTCTAAGGAGCTCAATATCATTGGATTGTTTTCTATGTTCATTGTTTTGATTTAGACACTTAACTGGCGACCAAAATATTCCAAGAAAACAACCCTCAATGAGTGTAGTATCAAGTATCTACCAACTTCGGACTGCACCAAAGTCGGTCATCTCACTACCCCTAAAGAGGCCAGGATGGTCAAGTAAGGTTCTAAGGTCAGTTGATGTTTCACGACACCACGCGGCGGCCCCGTACTCTCCTTGACTTGACTCAAGGGTTACCGGCACTCACCAAGTGCCACATCAACGTAGCAACTGCTTCAACCATGTCGGTATACCCCGCACAGTTCCCTCACAGTTTGTTGCTACTTCTAAAGGGTATCCCCAGATCCGGGTTAGGATCCATAAAACTCCGATACAAGCCCACAATATTAAAGCATTCAAGGCATTCAATTGAAAACATGGTGATCTAATCCTAAGGTACACCTCACTTATTATTATTCCCCAGCAGAGTCGCCAGTTTTGTGATCGGTGGAAATAGAACTGACTGTTTTTGAAATGCTGGTTCGCGAAATGTCGCGGTAAGCAAGAGTCGCCACCGTCTTTTATTTTCTCCAACAAGGAAAGGACAAAAGCACAGCAAAATTCCTTTTCGAGATGTTTCTCGGTTCGAGAGGTAGATTATAGAAAGGGAAGGTGTTAGCACCCTTTCTATCCGTGGTTATCCACGGGCTCTTAGGTACTTGCTCACTATGTTTTCAAAAATGTTTTGCTTTTCTTGTGTTTGTGGGTTTTGAAAAAAGTTTGTTTTGAAAACTTCGTTTTGACTCTTGTATCAGTCTTCAAGAGTGTGTGAAGTATTGTTTGAAAACTTTTGTCAGAAAAGTGTAGGTGTGAAAAATATTTTTTTGTTTTGAAAGAGCAAGTACCTTAGAACCTCTACCTACTCAAAAGAAATTAAGCTGTGTAAATGTCCTTTAGACAGTACTATCCCACTATTGAGAAGTAGGTAGCACCGTCATTGGAGTTGTTCGGGTCAATTCGATTATAGGGACATGTGGTCACCAAAGCAATAGTAGGACGCCTTAGCGGTAACCCTAATGTCCTAGATCCTTTTTATCCGAGGCAACCGTTTCGAGGCAACTTGGATCTTTAGACAGGAGGGCGACCACTAAAACACCCTATACTCAATGACCACGTCGAGGCAACCAAGTGAGGCGTACCCTAGGAGTGGCATGTGCACGTGTCAGGATTCAGTTTAATTATCTTTGCACAAGTTATGGTGAGCTACGTTTTGATTTTATTTTGAGAACAAGTCTTGTCATGCATAACAGTTAATAATTGCGGAAAGTAAATTGCAGAAAGTAAATCTAAGCTATTACAAGGCGTCGGGTATTTACATCGCCAAAAACAACCCTTGAAAAGTAAATGCGGAAAAATAAAAGAAAGCGATAAAAGGGGTCCTAATTAACACTATTACATCCTCGGAGCAATTACATAAATATGATCAAAAATTAATATGCGCGAATAAGAAATTAAATCGGAGAAGTCCTTAGGGTTTTGACCCTTTTTGAAAAAGAATGAGTTTTTGGTCCTTCTTGCATTTAATTAAAACTAATTCTAATTAATTAAATAAAAGAAACATTTTTTAAGTTTTTTATGTTTTAGTGAAATAAACAAAAAGAAATTAAAATAGTCGAGAAAACCCTAATTCTATGTTGATTTTATTTATTGTGAAAAAAAGTCAAAGTTAACCTAATTAACTAAATTAATTACATTAGAATTTATTTACAAAAATAATAAAGTGAAATTAATAAATAATAATAATAATAATAATATTTTAGTTTTCTGAATTTATTATGAAAATAATTAATTATGTTAGTTAAATAAATATAATAATAATAATTAATAAAATAAGATTAAATGGAAAAATATAAAAGAAAAATAATAAACCAGGGGGGGTGTTGGCCCATCTTTGGAGGTTTGTTAGCAATTCTGGCCCATTAATCTCTCAAGCCTGTTTGACCTTGGTAATTGTCCAGAGCGTTGGTTGACTGGGAGCATGGTAGTCATCATCTCATGGCCATTAGATCTGTGACTGTGGCCACTTGGCGCGTTGATGATGGAAGTACATGGTAGAACGCTTTTGGAGACCTGTATGTAATTACATGAAGAAAAATAGAAACAATTATTCAGGGGGACCTGGGACTCGAACCCAGGTCCCAATGATTCCCAGCCAACGCATCATCCACTACGCCAATTGCCTGCTTTTGTTAATATAATAACAAGTGAATATAATATATCAAAATCAATGCATATGCTATAAAACATAAACACGCGCGCCCTTTTTTCAATTGTCCAACCATACGCTTACACGTCCTTGTCTTCCTCGCTGAACCTGTAAAAGCAACGTTAGATAGCGGGGGTTTTTAACCCCCACAAACTGCAATGACCAATAGTAGCGATTAGAGCTGTGATTAACATAAATATTTCGCGAATAGTCCAATGTGTTCGTCTGGTCCTCACGAGTTCAGTCATGGGTCTCTCAAGGCTTAATTTTTCCTGTACTGCAAAGCCCTAATTTGAAAGCTTATGAACCCTAAAATTCGTCAATGGCATCTTTTGATTCTGTGCGTTTTAATCCAATTAAACTATACCAATAGCTTCCTGTGGTCTCTAACAACACAAAACAAACAAGAAATCATATCAAATGCTTATGAATCATGAGTTACGATTATGAAAAAAAGTGGCAAACTGTTAAACTATTCTTGATGATTCTCGTAGCTTTAAGGCCTGGTTTTGATTGCTACACGTTCCTCACACTCCCTGCAATGTGTTAGAATCCACAAAAGCCTTTGAATCGTGCTAGAATATGGAAATCAGTTTTCAAGTTTTCTTTGAAAATTTCAATATGGCTATGGCTTTGTTTGCAGCAAATTCACGTATGCATGATTAGGGTTGGCTTGTGTATATAGGAGAATGGAATTAGGTTAAAATCTTGCACAAAAAATCCATGGAATGATGATTCAATATTTGATTGGAAATCACATCTTTTTGAATCTTTTTGATTGAAGAAAGTTGCCAAATTTTGGAGTTTTTGATATCCTTGATTTGTACACGAAATTGCCAGCATGATTAGGTCATTCTTGCTTCACAAAAAGATTGAAAAATTAAATCTTTGTATTTCCTACAATTTAAATTAATTAAATGAATTAATTTTGATTAAAAATCCAATTAATTAATAAAAAATAAGAAAATAATTCAAATAATCTTGATGGGTCGTGCATAGGCCATGGATAAAGTTTCAAGAAGAAATTTGAGGCACATTAGCAAAAACAAGGTGTTTTGAGCAAAGTTGACTTTTGCAAATTCACAAAAATTTCCCAACTTCTCCAATGCATATCTTGCTCAATTTTGATCATATGAACATGTTCTTGGACATTTTGGAAAGGTCGTTAAGTCCTTTAACCAATGCCTTTGGTCCCATGTCATTTGGATTTACCAATCTCAAGTTATGGTCTTTGACTTAAAGTGCATTTTTGTTGACTTTTGAATTTGACCTATAATGTAGAAATTGATAAATATTTATGAGAGAATTTCTTGGACTTGGAATGTGAATATGGATTGAGAAAATGTCATCCCCTTCAAAATGAGCATTGGATGGGATTTTTCTGATGAACCATGAAAAAGTTATGCCCTGGTCAAGATACGGTTGACTTTTCCGCTGTCCAAAAAAACTAACTTTTTGCATCTTGATGATTTTTGAGCCATTCTTATGGAATCATGATCAAGACTTGATCAAATGATGATTGTGTGCTCAAAATAAGATGTTGACCAAAAATTCTGACTTTTGACTGTAAAATGACCATTTTCCCTTGCAGTTGACTGTGAATCAAATAGAGCTTTTGACTGTGCAAATTGGCATTGTAAGTCTTGAAACTTGGCATATAGGTGCTTGAGGATGTTTATAGGCCTATGAGACTTCATTGAACCATTGAAAACCTCAAATTCCTTGAAAGAAACAAAACCCTAATTTTGACTGGCTTAGGAGGATTTGGACTGTGCAACCCTTGAGAAATCTTGAACCATTTGAAGATGATTCTTGACAAACCTTGAAAAATATGGGAGGGCAAATTTTGGGGTACAACAGTTGCCCCTGTTCAATCTTCTTAAACCTGAGGATGTAGATTGGCTTGCGTGCCTTTCTGATCCGAAGGTGGAAGATGATTGAACACTAAAGTGCCCAGAAATTTGCACTCGCATAGCGTAGTATCAGTAATGTGATGTCGGGAATGGGCTTACAGATGCCATTTGGAGAGATGATGGATAGAAGGATGGGCTTATAGATGCCATCTGGAGATATGATGGATAGGAGGATGGGCTTATAGATGCCATCTGGAGATTATTAATAGGTAGTTTTGTCTTCGTTGACAGGTTTTCTTCATTGACGGATTTTGAGAGAGTGACAGAATGACATCCGAATCTGGATCGTATCTGGACTTTATTTGAGAGAGCGACAAAATGATATCTGAATCTGGACCGTATCTGAACTGTATTTGAAATTGAGATCTGTATGAGTAGCAGAATGACTTCCGGGTAGGGAACGTATCTGTGCTGTAACTGGGATCTGGATAAGTGACAGAATGACCTCCGTGTCTTGGAATGTATCTGCACTTGAAGTTGATAGTTGAATCTAAATAAGAAATAGAATGGCTTCCGTATCTGGAGCATATCTAGTCGGTATCTAATTGCAGATGTCTGAACGGGTAGTAGAATGACCGCCGTGTCTGGGGTATATCCATAATGTATCTGAATGAGTGACAGAATGACATCCGAATCTGGATCGTATCTGGACTTTATCTTGAATGATTCTGGAACAAGTATCGGAATGTCGCCAAATCTGGGTCATATCTGAACTATCTCTGGAAGGAATCTGGAATAAGCAATAGAATAACATCCGAATCTGGAGCATCTCTAAGCTATCTCTGAAAAGAAACTCTGAATAAGCAAAAGAATAGCGTCCGGGTCAAGAGCATCTCTAAGCTATCTCTGAAAGGAAATCTGAATAAGCGATAGAATATCATCAGAATCTGGAGAACCTCTAAGCTATCTCTGAAAGGAAATCTGAATAAGCGATACAATAGCATCAGAATCTGGAGCATCTCTAAGCTATTTCTGAAAATAAACTCTGAATAAGCAAAAGAATAGCATCCGGATCTGGAGCATCTCTAAGCTATCTCTAAAAAGAAACTCTGACTAAGCAAAAGAATAGCATCCGGATCTGGAGCATCTCTAAGCTATCTCTGAAAAGAAACTCTGAATAAGCAAAAGAATAGCATCCGGATCTGGAGCATCTCTAAGCTATCTCTGAAAAGAAACTCTGACTAAGCAAAAGAATAGCATCCGGATCTGGAGCATCTCTAAGCTATCTCTGAAAAGAAACTCTGAATAAACAAAAGAATAGCATCCGGATCTGGAGCATCTCTAAGCTATCTCTGAAAAGAAACTCTGAATAAGCAAAAGAATAGCATCCGGATCTGGAGCATCTCTAAGCTATCTCTGAAAAGAAACTCTGAATAAGCAAAAGAATAGCATCCGGATCTGGAGCATCTCTAAGCTATCTCTGAAAAGAAACTCTGACTAAGCAAAAGAATAACGTCCAGGCCAGGAGCATCTCTAAGCTATCTCTGAAAGTAAATCTGAATAAGCGATAGAATAACATCCGGATCTGGAGCATCTCTAAGCTATCTCTGAAAAGAAACTCTAAATAAGCAAAAGAATAGCATCCGGATCTGGAGCATCTCTAAGCTATCTCTGAAAAGAACCTCTGAATAAGCAAAAGAATAGCATCCGGATCTGGAGCATCTCTAAGCTATCTCTGAAAAGAAACTCTGAATAAGCAAAAGAATAGCATCCGGATCTGGAGCATCTCTAAGCTATCTCTGAAAAGAAACTCTGACTAAGCAAAAGAATAGCATCCGGATCTGGAGCATCTCTAAGCTATATCTGAAAAGAAACTCTGAATAAGCAAAAGAATAGCATCCGGATCTGGAGCATCTCTAAGCTATCTCTGAAAAGAAACTCTGACTAAGCAAAAGAATAACATTCGGATCTGGAGCATCTCTAAGCTATCTCTTCAATCTCTTCAATGTAGATGACTTTCCTGTCTGGTTTCAGGTATAGATCTACAATCAGTCGTTCACAGATATTTCCTGGCTAGATACAGGTGTTGATCTGGAACTTAAAAAGGGTTGGTCGAAATAGCTTTCCTGGCTGGATACAGGTGTAGATCTCTTACCTGAGAATGAAAGATAATTTCCTGGCTAGATACAGGTATCGATCTTCAATCTCTTCATGTAGATAACTTTCCTGGCTAGATACAGGTATCGAATCTACAATCAGTCGTCCACATATATTTCTTGGCTAGATACAGGTGTTGATCTGGAACTTAAAAAAGTTGATGGTAATCATCTTTTGATTGACCTTTTCCTGAAAAGGCAAAACATTAGTTGTATGCAATGTCATGATGTATCAAATGCATGATGTCATGATGTTCTCAAAAATAAATGAGATTGTGTCGTATGTACTTTATCATGTATGTAAGCAGGATGTGTGAAATGCGATATGTTTATGAATGTATTTTCGTCTGGGAAAATAAATCCTTGACAGATGTCGGGAAGTTTGTTAAATCCTGGGCTGATGTTGAAGAATAGAGTTCTTTGCTTCTGCTGGGGATGATGAACAAAGATGAGTGCAAGAATAAACCAGTAGGAGAAGACGACTCCGTTGGGGAATAAACTTGGTGACGAGATTACTCTGCGGGGAATTACTCTGTGGGAAGAGATGCTTCGCTGAGATTTTAATGAGAACTCCGCTGGGGACTCCGTTGATAAGCTCTGTTGGGGAATTTGATGAACTCCGCTGGGGATAGGGAGAACTTCGCTGAGGGCGATCTTTCCGTTGCAATTTGCTGAGGATAACCCAGTTACAGGCTCTGGTGGGGATAACCTCTGAACATGGCTGGGGAGATATTTTTGTACTCTGCAGGGGACAAGCTTGCAGAATCTACTGGGGAGATGGTTCAACTCTCCTGGGGAAACTTTTTGAGGAAATGGCTCCACTGGGGGTATCTTGTATTCTGCCGGGGAACAATCTTATATTTCTGTCGAGGAATAATAAGACTACCGGAGATGCTTGCTGAGGATATCTGTATACTCTGCTTGGGAATATTAAGATCTTCTGGGGATACCCAACTTTTTCAGGACTGATGGTAGACCAACTCTGCTCGGGGGAGGGTAATGCTGACTTGTTGGGGATACTGTGCCTTTTTAGGGCTGATGGGAGACCAACTCTGCTCGGGGGAGAGTATTGCTGATTCTTGCCTGACTCTGCGGGGAGTGAAGGTATCTTGGTCATATTCTTCAGCTGAACTTACCTTGGTACCTTGGTGGACAGAGCGGTTTGTACAGTTCAGACAACTCTTATTGCCCCAGCTTTTATGGGAGAAGGTACCTGTGGAGATCTTGATAACTACCGATTTGACAAATCTTCTTCTGGTAGGCAAGTGACGAGATGCCGGGACATAGTCGTACGCTTTGATCCCTAATTTTTTCCTGGACCGCCCTTTCGGGTTTTCAGTCCATCGGGATACCCTTTTTTGCCCAAGCCGCCTTTTCAGGTTTTCGACTTGCCGGGTGTACAATTTTTTTTTATTTTCATCCCTTATTTTTGCTCGAACCCTTTTGGTTCGTCGGGAAGCCCTTATTTTTTCCTAGGCCAGTCAACCTAGCGGGTCTTTGATTGCGCGTAGTATTTTTTAACTATGTCCACGTTCTCAGAGTGTAGGGAGTTGTCACTGTCAGTAGTGTTGTGTTGCCCTACTACCAGAAGATGTTTGATCATGCAAGATTCGTTGTTGGAATTTATGTCCAATGCCCAAAGTGACTCATGCGGAGATTTTCCCCTGGCTATTTGGCATCTTGAGAGATTCCTTGAATCTTGACTTGACTGCCCCAGATGATGGAAAATGATCTTATCTTCCCCTTGGTTGGAAGTGCTTTTGTTCACTAGAAATTCTTCGTGCGAATTTCTCTGCTGTTTGAACAAATAGTCATATGCAAACAATGTTATATTAAAAATGCAAGGCTTATGTCTGTTTTGAAGTTTTTGAAAATGCATTTTTCCAGTAAAACAGGCAATTTTTTTTTGTAAAATGTGATGTCAACTCAGGATTTACAGCGAGCCATACAGGAGTCAGGATACCTTTTGTAACAGTATGCTTTCGAACTAACCCATGCTTCAGCTAGGACTTTTAAGTGTTATAACGTGGCCTGGTTCACGGTTTAAGAAACAAAGGATAAAGGCTCAAATTTTATTTGTACCCACCCGTTCTTCGTGATGTTCTTCGATCCTAAACTCAGTTAATCGTGCGTTAGACCTTGTTTGAGTCTTTGCTCTGATATTCCAGTGATGGTTCGAATACTGATAGTTTATCTTGAATAGGCAGTCATTTTTTTGTTGTTGAGGGTTTGTAGAACCTCTTTATTTTTGATTTTATTATCCCTGTCTTTTTGCCTGAACTGTTTCTTTTGTGATTACAGTCAGCGGGATGCCCCAGTTTTGTAAGTCTCCTTCATAGGTTTTGACTTGTTGGGCTTTTGTTTTTGAAAGATAACGACTGCCTGTCCTAATGATTATAGGGAACCATCACCGTCTTTTATTTTGGAAGGACTTGTTTGATGTCGTTCATTGTGCACCTGGATTAACTGAGAGAACTACCCTGCCCCAGGTTATAGCTAAGGGTTTTAATTTTTTGTGAAAAGAAAAACTCCAACTTCTTTGGCTCGAAGGGGTTGACGAGGGATTATCTTCCTTATAACTCCACTGTTTAGGATTTGAAACAATGCTTGTACATCGTCAGCGGGGTCTGTTCAAAAGAATATTGTAAAGATCGTGGAATCGTTTTCGTCATCCTCCCTCAAAAGGCTTAGAATTTTTAATCGAGAGTTGAACATCACAAAATGAAAGCAATTTTAAATATAGTGAACACAATTACTTCAAAACAGACACGTGTAATGCATTAATGAAATAAAATAGTTTGACATGATAATTGTTTGAATAAGTAAAGAAAAATACAACTTCAGAATTCAAATGAACAAAAATCTCTCAATCCTAGCCATGTTTTGGCAAGGGAGCAGTGATCACATTGGGAGTCTCGGGCGCCTCGAACTCAATTTTCTTTGCATCGATCAAGTCTTGGACCTTGTTTTTCAGACTCCAACAATCATCTGTATCATGCCCCGGGCTCTCAGAGTGATAAGCGCAGCGGGCATTGGGGTTATACTTTGGTGACGTTGTATTTTGATTCTTTGGAGCTTCTTTTAGAGTCACCAGATTGGTCTTCAGCAACTGTGGCAACATCTGGGACAAGGTCATGCTGAGCCGAGTGAACTGCCTTCTCTCACCCCTTTGTTGGTTATGATGCTGAGGAGCAGCGGCAGGTTTTGAAATGACCACCACGTTGACAGCTTGGCGGCGTTCCGGTCTATTCTGTCTCTTTGAACCATAAACAGCACTGGATTCCTTCTTGAATGGTTTTTTCTTAGTATTCGAGGAGTCACCCTTCTGTATCTTCCCAGACTTGATACCAGCTTCTATCCTCTCACCAGTTAAGATAAGGTCTGTAAACCCGGCAAAAGAATTTCCAATCAAATGGTTGAAGAACGGACCAGACAGGGTCCCCAAGAACATATCCACAAGTCCGCGGTCAGTTAGAGGTGGCTGCACCCTTCCAGCCAGGTCTCTCCACTTTTGAGCATATTCCTTAAATCCTTCTCCCGTTCCTAGTGACATACCCTGGAGTTGGGTACGCGTAGGAGCGAGGTCGGAATTATACTGATACTGCTTATAAAACGCAGTAGCCAAATCCTCCCAGTTACGAATACTGGCTCCGTCCAGCTGATAGAACCATTCGAGTTGAGTCCCTGAAAGACTATCCTATAAGAAATGGATCCATAAATTCTTGTCAGCTGTATAAGGTTGGATCTTCCTTACATACGATCGGAGGTGCAGCTTAGGACAGAAAGCTACGTCGTACTTTGAAAAAGAAGGTGCCTTGAACTTATGGGGAATCACCACCCCAGAGGATAAGCCTAGGTCTCCAAAGTCCAACCCGGGCACATGTTGAATCTCCATAGCGCTTAAGCGGTCCTCCAGCTATTTGTACCTGTCCTCAGCAGGAGGGTACTGTTCATCATTATAATCCGTCTCGTTGTCGGAGACCACGGGACTAGGAACCCTTCTCTCTTGGGGACTGTCCTTCCCTACAGAGGAAGTAGTCAGATCAACCTCATTTTGTAGTCCATTTCCAAATATGCGTCCAGTATTGAACAAGACAGTCCTCTTCTTCTTCTTCTTCAGAATCAGAGTCTTCAACTCCTGTTGACACTGGGCTAGGCTCATAACCAACTCTTGGAACTGGGAATTCTGGGCCTGGAGGGCCTTGATAGCTTGTTCAGTAGTAGGTTCAGAAGACATGATGATTGCTGAAATAAACAGCGAAGAAGATAAGTGACCTGTAAAAAATGGTACCTGTAATGCAATAATATGTATGATATGCATGCAATGTTTTCAAGGATCTCGCGGGGTAAACAAAGAAACTTGTTAGAATTTGAATCTGGTAGCTTGATTGAAGGAACTTCATGTTGTTGAGAGTCCCGCTTCAAGAGTCAAAGCTCACCATACCGAGTGGGTCATAGCCCCTGACTCAAGTCGTCATGTTTTGATCTCCAAACAACCTTGGCTAGAGGAAAATAAATCCCCTTTGCCCCTTGCTAGACATTTGGTTCATCATGACCTGCATCACAAACCCTTGAGATCCTTGAAATGGGTTAGTCCTTATGTAGGATGTATGCAATGTTATGATGGGTATGCTATGCATGAAGTGATGTAAGTAAACCCTGCAATGAGTCCAAATTATTGGATAAGGACTGTAAGCAAAAAACCTGCAAGGAACCCATGTTGTCAGATAACAAGTATGTGCAAGTAGTTCAAGTTTGAAAGCACACAAGTCACACAAAGAGCCCTTAGATTTTAGGCTAGTACGGAGTTTAGGTATTACCCTCTTGAAGTTAGTTGGCTCAAAACCTGTCCTATGAATAGTAACCGGGTTCTAAGGAGCTCAATATCATTGGATTGTTTTCTATGTTCATTGTTTTGATTTAGCCACTTAACTGACGACCAAAATATTCCAAGAAAACAACCCTCAATGAGTGTAGTATCGAGTATCTACCAACTTCGGACTGCACCAAAGTCGGTCATCTCACTACCCCTAAAGAGGCCAGGATGGTCAAGTAAGGTTCTAAGGTCAGTTGATGCTTCACGACACCACGCAACGGCCCCGTACTCTCCTTGACTTGACTCAAGGGTTACCGGTACTCACCAAGTGCCACATCAATGTAGCAACTACTTCAACCATGTCGGTATACCCCGCACAGTTCCCTCACAGTTTGTTGCTACTTCTAAAGGGTATCCCCAGATCCGGGTTAGGAACCATAAAACTCCGATACAAGCCCACAATATTAAAGCATTCAAGGCATTCAATTGAAAACATGGTGATCTAATCCTAAGGTACACCTCACTTATTATTATTCTCTAGCAGAGTCGCCAGTTCTGTGATCGGTGGAAATAGAACTGACTGTTTTTGAAATGCTGGTTCGCGAAATGTCGCGGTAAGCAAGAGTCACCACCGTCTTTTATTTTCTCCAACAAGGAAAGGACAAAAGCACAGCAAAATTCCTTTTCGAGATGTTTCTCGGTTCGGGAGGTAGATTATAGAAAGGGAAGGTGTTAGCACCCTTTCTATCCGTGGTTATCCACGGGCTCTTAGGTACTTGCTCACTATGTTTTCAAAAATGTTTTTCTTTTCTTGTGTTTGTGGGTTTTGAAAAAAGTTTGTTTTGAAAACTTCGTTTTGACTCTTGTATCAGTCCTCAAGAGTGTGTGAAGTATTGTTTGAAAACTTTTGTCAGAAAAGTGTAGGTGCGAAAAGTATTTTTTTGTTTTGAAAGAGCAAGTACCTTAGAACCTCTACCTACTCAAAAGAAATTATGCTGTGTAAATGTCCTTTAGACAGTACTATCCCACTATTGAGAAGTAGGTAACACCGTCATTGGAGTTGTTCGGGTCAATTCGATTATAGGGACATGTGGTCACCAAAGCAATAGTAGGACGCCTTAGCGGTAACCCTAATGTCCTAGATCCTTTTTATCCGAGGCAACCGTTTCGAGGCAACTTGGATCTTTAGACAAGAGGGCGACCTCTAAAACACCCTATACTCAATGACCACGTCGAGGCAACCAAGTGAGGCGTACCCTAGGAGTGGCATGTGCACGTGTCAGGATTCAGTTTAATTATCTTTGCACAAGTTATGGTGAGCTACATTTTGATTTTATTTTGAGAACAAGTCTTGTCATGCATAACAGTTAATAATTGCGGAAAGTAAATTGCAGAAAGTAAATCTAAGCTATTACAAGGCGTCGGGTATTTACATCGCCAAAAACAACCCTTGAAAAGTAAATGCGGAAAAATAAAAGAAAGCGATAAAAGGGGTCCTAATTAACACTATTACATCCTCGGAGCAATTACATAAATATGATCAAAAATTAATATGCGCGAATAAGAAATTAAATCGGAGAAGTCCTTAGGGTTTTGACCCTTTTTGAAAAAGAATGAGTTTTTGGTCCTTCTTGCATTTAATTAAACCTAATTCTAATTAATTAAATAAAAGAAACATTTTTTAAGTTTTTTATGTTTTAGTGAAATAAACAAAAAGAAATTAAAATAGTCGAGAAAACCCTAATTCTATGTTGATTTTATTTATTGTGAAAAAAAGTCAAAGTTAACCTAATTAACTAAATTAATTACATTAGAATTTATTTACAAAAATAATAAAGTGAAATTAATAAATAATAATAATAATAAAAATATTTTAGTTTTCTGAATTTATTATGAAAATAATTAATTATGTTAGTTAAATAAATATAATAATAATAATAATTAATAAAATACGATTAAATGGAAAAATATAAAAGAAAAATAATAAACCAGGGGGGGTGTTGGCCCATCTTTGGAGGTTTGTTAGCAATTCTGGCCCATTAATCTCTCAAGCCTGTTTGACCTTGGTAATTGTCCAGGGCGTTGGTTGACTGGGAGCATGGTAGTCATCATCTCATGGCCATTAGATCTGTGACTGTGGCCACTTGGCGCGTTGATGATGGAAGTACATGGTAGAACTCTTTTGGAGACCTGTATGTAATTACATGAGGAAAAATAGAAACAATTATTCTGGGGGACCTGGGACTCGAACCCAGGTCCCAATGATTCCCAGCCAACGCATCATCCACTACGCCAATTGCCTGCTTTTGTTAATATAATAACAAGTGAATATAATATATCAAAATCAATGCATATGCTATAAAACATAAACACGCACGCCCTTTTTTGAATTGTCCAACCATACGCTTACACGTCCTTGTCTTCCTCGCTGAACCTGTAAAAGCAACGTTAGATAGCGGGGGTTTTTAACCCCCACAAACTGCAATGACCAATAATAGCGATTAGAGCTGTGATTAACATAAATATTTCGCGAATAGTCCAATGTGTTCGTCTGGTCCTCACGAGTTCAGTCATGGGTCTCTCAAGGCTTAATTTTTCCTGTACTGCAAAGCCCTAATTTGAAAGCTTATGAACCCTAAAATTCGTCAATGGCATCTTTTGATTTTGTGCGTTTTAATCCAATTAAACTATACCAATAGCTTCCTGTGGTCTCTAACAACACAAAACAAACAAGAAATCATATCAAATGCTTATGAATCATGAGTTACGATTATGAAAAAAAGTGGCAAACTGTTAAACTATTCTTGATGATTCTCGTAGCTTTAAGGCCTGGTTTTGATTGCTACACGTTCCTCACACTCCCTGCAATGTGTTAGAATCCACAAAAGCCTTTGAATCGTGCTAGAATATGGAAATCAGTTTTCAAGTTTTCTTTGAAAATTTCAATATGGCTATGGCTTTGTTTGCAGCAAATTCACGTATGCATGATTAGGGTTGGCTTGTGTATATAGGAGAATGGAATTAGGTTAAAATCTTGCACAAAAAATCCATGGAATGATGATTCAATATTTGATTGGAAATCACATCTTTTTGAATCTTTTTGATTGAAGAAAGTTGCCAAATTTTGGAGTTTTTGATATCCTTGATTTGTACACGAAATTGCCAGCATGATTAGGTCATTCTTGCTTCACAAAAAGATTGAAAAATCAAATCTTTGTATTTCCTACAATTTAAATTAATTAAATGAATTAATATTGATTAAAAATCCAATTAATTAATAAAAAATAAGAAAATAATTCAAATAAGCTTGATGGGTCGTGCATAGGCCATGGATAAAGTTTCAAGAAGAAATTTGAGGCCCATTAGCAAAAACAAGGTGTTTTGAGCAAAGTTGACTTTTGCAAATTCACAAAAATTTCCTAACTTCTCCAATGCATATCTTGCTCAATTTTGATCATATGAACATGTTCTTGGACATTTTGGAAAGGTCTGTAGGTCCTCTAACCAATTCCTTTGGTCCCATGTCATTTGGATTTACCAATCGCAAGTTATGGTCTTTGACTTAAAGTGCATTTTTGTTGACTTTTCAATTTGACCTATAATGTAGAAATTGATAACTTTTTATGAGAGCATTTCTTGGACTTGGAATGTGAAGATGGATTGTAGAAAATGTCATCCCCTTCAAAATGAGCATGTGGGATTTTTCTGATGAACCATGAAAATGTTATGCCCTGGTCAAGATACAGTTGACTTTTCTACTGTCCAAAAAAAGTAACTTTTTGCATCTTGATGATTTTTGAGCCATTCTTATGGAATCATGATCAAGACTTGATCAAATGATGATTGTGTGCTCAAAATAATATGTTGACCAAAAATTCTGACTTTTGACTGTAAAATGACCATTTTGCCCTTGTAGTTGACTGTGAATCAAATAGAGCTTTTGACTGTGCAAATTGGCATTGTAAGTCTTGAAACTTGGCATGTAGGTGCTTGAGGATGTTTATAGGCCTATGAGACTTGATTGAACCATTGAAAACCTCAAATTCCTTGAAAGAAACAAAACCCTACTTTTGACTGGCTTAAGAGGTATTTTGACTGTGCAACCCTTGAGAAATCTTGAACCATTTGAAGATGATTCTTGACAAACCTTGAAAAATATGGGAGGGCAAATTTTGGGGTACAACAGATGCTCAATGGTGTAAAAGCCTCATAAGAGCTATAACTTTATTAAAGAAAAGTCTAATAGAATAAGTGATTCTCATCATAGATTATTTTGTCACTATTGTTGAAAAAATGGACACACTATTTAAATATGCAAGTTTAGGTGATTTTTGGTACCTAAAGGAAATTTCAAATGGTTTCCCAAAAGCAACATTTATTTAACTCACTCTCAAGGATCCCATGAGAATCGGGTACCTACCACTTTTGTTTGATTTTTGTAGGATGAATGTATTGACGCAATGACGGGAAAGTGTATTCTCGATAGTGGATGTTCAAGACACATGACGAGAGACATATCCCTCTTCTCCGACTTCATGGGGAAGAAGAAAGGGTTTGTATCCTACGGTGGTCACAACAAAGGTGAGTGTAATACAGTGGGAGAACTGACTTGGTTTTTGCGTTTTATCGCAAATGTTGCAGATAGCAAGAGTCGCCACCGACTTTTCTTTTATCCAATAAAGGAAAGGGTGAAAAGAAAAGGAAATACCTTTGAGAATTTTTCTGAGTAAGGGGGTAGGTTATGAAAATGGAAGGTGTTAACACCCTTTTCATCCGTAGTTATCTACGAGCTCTTAATCGCTACTCACATTTTAAAAATGCTTTATGTTTGTGTGTTTGAAAAATATTTTGAAAAATGCCTAAGTGCCGCAAAATTTGTAATGATTCTCGTATCGTTGAGAATGTATACAAAGTGTTTGTTTTGAAAATATTTTAGAAAAGAGTGTATGTGTGAAAAAATGTTCTTGTTTGTAAGCAAGCGACTACGAGCTATCTACCTACTAAAAGAGTCTTTGTTCTTTTCCTCCTTTCCTTTATATAGTGTTATCCAACTATTAGTTAGTAGGAAGCCCTATCATTGGATGTTTGAGGTACAGACGCGGGTCATCATACAGTCATAAAGGCAAGTCGTAGGACACTTTAACAATTATTGTAAGGGACTGAGATCGTTTACCGAGGCAGCATCGAAGGATCATCGAGGGAATACGATCTTTTAAACCGAAGGGTCTTTGCTAAAGCATCCCACGTACGAGGGACATGACTGTTTATATCTGAGGCAACAAGTGAGGGTCACACTAGAGGTGCGCGTGTGCGAAGTGTGTTATGTTTCAGTTATTTTAATCTTGGATTTATGGTTATTTAGCATTTTCTTTTAGTCTTTGCCATACAATCCTATTACTAGCAGTTAAATATATACATACATTCATACATAATTGCAGAAAGTAAAAAATGAGGGAAATCATCTATGCTATTACAATGATTCGGGAATGGGGAGTACAAACCATGAAAATGGGGAAAAAAGTAAAAACTAATTAAATCTATTACAGACCATTAGCAGTTACAATATTTATAATAATGCGAAAAATAAATAGGCGTGCGGAGATTGAAAAGGGAAAGATGTTAAAAAACCCAAAAAAAATTCTAAGCGTTTTAAGAAAATATTTTTGGTGTTTTTGTTTAGAAGAAATGTTTTTAGTGTAAAACCCTAATTCTAAATGGTTTAAAAATTAGTTAAAGAAAATAAAATCAAAATATGATTAAATTAAACTAATTTTTATTTGTCAAAAGTTAAATTAATTAATCAAAAACCTAAATCTAATTTTTTATGATTTTTTGTGTTTTTGTTGATTAAAATAAAAATAGATTAAAAACAATAATTAATTGAAACACATAAAAATAGAGGGAAATGGGCCTGCTGAAAAGAAAACCGGGGGGGGGGTGTGAATCTGAATTTGTCAAGCCCAATAGAGAGCCCAGGTTGTTTGCGCTGGATCTAGTGAGGGTGGCTCCCTGAAGGTTCATGATGGAGTGTGCATTTGAGGTGCTTAGATCTGGAATCCTGAGATCTGATGGTTGTTAGATGAGGTACACCATGCGCGTGTTGGACCCGCTTGTATGTGATCTTCAAGGAAAAGTTGGAAAAATAACATGCTAGGGGCAGGGATTAAACCCCTGCCCTGGCACACTAACACCTTAACACACACACACACTTTCCGTTGGGGCGACCACTACATCTGGTAAGTAAATCAAAACCAAACATTATATTTTAAAATGGAAACTAATATTAGCCAAAAAAAACGCGTACGCGGTGGGCCCTTGTCAGTTTGAACCGGTGAATCAAAATACAACTATCTTCCACGCGAGTTTCCTGGCGAGTCAGACCACCCCTCATGGTGGTCAACTCTTTCTTCCCTGGTTGGTCCAAAATTCAAACCTGCGAAAGAACAAATATCAAAGCCTCAAATTAACCCTAACCCCCCCTAAATCATACGCTGCGAGTCTAATGGTGCTATCGGTTTTGCCTGTAATGGCCTAAAAGTACACATATGAAGGTACAAAAGCGTTTTTCCCTAGCCATGGAAAAACTCAATTCCCATGTTAGAGCTTCCATTTTTTGGTCCATACCTATTCTAAACATTCATATATGGAGACCCATGTGATTAGAAATAATCAACAGTCACGAATTTAAAAAAAAATGAATGATGAAAAAATGCAAACAGAGATGGTGGATAACACGATTAAGGCCTGGGAAATTGTTGAAATTTACCTGTACTTACCCTATGGATGTTCAAAAGATGATTTCAAGGCTTAGTTTGGATTGAAATCCCTTGGAGCTTGCAACTCGAATGCTTGCACTTTTGAGAAATTTTGTGATTCATACCATATTTCCTTGAGGTAGCTTGCGTGCGTTTCCTTGAGATCTGAGGCTTTGCATTAGGTTAACAAATATGGTACAAATTAAATGGCATAATGGATTTTCAATTTTTCTTCAAAACTTTTGAAAAGAATATATTTCTTTCTTTCTCGTGGCCTTGCACGGTTTTGGCATGTTATATGCAGCATATTGGGCCTTAAGAATGATCTATAACAAAGCCCATATGCATTAATCCATTGTTTTGTGATTTTATTTAATTTACTTTGTATTTATTTGAATAAAAATAAAAGTAAATATAAATAAAAATCAAGGCAAGGTATGAATGAAGTTATAAGTCCTCTAGGGTTTCATGAGTATGTTTGAACTCTAAAACTTAGGCCCAAAAGCCCCAAAATTCAACATTGTCCAATTGAAATTTCATGCTTTCTTCAAAAATTGTCCAACTTGCATCAATCATAACCCTCTCAATTTTCATATTTTGAAGGTGATCTTGGACTTTTTGGAAAGCTCAAAATGTCCTATATAATTTCTCTTTTTTATCATTTTTGCATTTGAAGACTTTATCTTGATGTTAGTTGCCTTGACAAAAAGGGTCTTTTTGTTGACTTTTGAAAATGACCTGTAATGTATTAGCTCATATCTTTCAAATGAAGCACTTTTTTGGATTTGAGAATTAATAAAAAGTTGTAGAGAATTTAATTTCCTTAAAAATAGGCTTTGGTCATGGAAAATTTGATGAAGCATGTGAAAGTTATGCTTGGTCAAAGTTCAGTTGACTTCTAAGGAAATCCTAATATGGCAATTTTTGACCTTTGATGATTTGAGGACTTTCCTTGAGGAACCATGATCAAACCTTGATCAAATGATGAATATCACTTCAAAATGTTGATGTTGACAAAAAATCTTAAAGTTTGACTGTATGTTGACCATAGTTGACTTTTTACCCAATATAGTTAATTTTCAATCATCCGAGCCATTGACTGAGCAAACTTTTGATGCAAGACTTGATACTTGACATGAACACTGTTGAAGACCTATGATGAACCATGAAAATCATTTGATACCCTTGCAACCCAATATTCCTTGAGGAACTAAAAACCCTAGTTGTTGACCCTTTGCTTAGAGGGGCACTTTGACTGGTCAACCCTTGAGATTCTTAAGCATTTTGAAAACCCTTAAGAGAATGTCTTGAAGAAAAATGGCAGGGAAAATTTTGGGGTACAACATCTGCCCTTGTTCAATCTTATTAAACCTGAAGAGTTAGATTGGCATGTCCGCCATTCGTGACTTAAAGGTGGAAGATGATTGAACACTTAAGTGCCCAAAAAGTTGCACTCGTTGATGCACGAAGTGATGCCATTGGTTGATTGTACCAGGAATGGGCTTAAAGATTCCATTCGGAGAGATGATGGAGAGTCTTCAGAGATGGACTTATAGATGCCACCCAAATTAACTATTGATAGAAATTATACTAAGTCTACGCCTGACTTCAACTGGAAGAAGTATCAGAATAACTCTACGCTTGATTTAATCTGAGCCAGAAGATGTCTACGACCATCTTCAACTGGAAGAAGTATCAAAATAAATCTACGCTCGATTTAATCTGAGCCGGAAGATGTCTATGCTCGACTTTAACTGGAATAAGTATCAGAATAAATCTACGCTCGATTTAATTTGAGCCAGAAAATGTGTATTGGAAGAAGTATAAGAATAAATCCATGCTTAATTTAATCTGAGCTAGAAGATGTCTATGCTCGACTTTAACTGGAAGAAGTATCATAATAAATCTATGCTTGATTTAATATGAGCCAGAAAATGTCTACGACTGTCTTTAACTAGAAGAAGTATCAGAGTAAATATACGCTCAATTTAGACTGAGCCAGAATATTTACACCCGTCTTCAATTGGGAGAATTATCAAGATAAATCTACGCTTGATTTAGTATAAGTCATAAGATGCTTATGCTCGTCCTCAACTAGAAGAAGTATCAGAATAAATCTATGCTTGATTTAATCTGAGACATAAGATGTTTACAATCGTCTTTATCTGGAAGAAGTATCAGAATAAATCTACACTCGATTTAAACTGAGCCAGAAAATATCTACAACCGTCTTCAACTGAAAGAAGTATCAGAATAAATCTGCACTTGATTTAATCTGATCCAGAAGATGTTTATGGACGACTTTAACTGGAAGAAGTATAAGAATAAATCTATGCTTGATTTAATATGAGCCAGAAGATGTCTTACTGGAAGAAGTTTCAGAATAAATCTATGCTTGATTTAATCTGAGTCAGAAGATGTCTACGTCTGCTTTCAACTAGAAGAAGTATCAGAATAAATCTATGTTTGATTTAATCTGAGCCAGGAGATATCTACACCTGACTTCAATGGGAGGAAGATGTCTCTTTGAGAAAGACTTCCTGAGGAAATTTCTTAAGTAGCTATTTGTCATATGTAGCCTTTGAGAAGGTAAAGAGTTAGTTGTATGCAATGTCATGATGTATGAAATGTATTGTGTAATGATGTTCTCAAAAAAATGAGACTGTTCTATATGCGTTTCGTATGCACATGCTATGATGTTTGTAAATGATGTATGGATGTGAAATATTGTTGAAGTATATTTGTAAACTCGTGCAACATCTTTGTTTGGGAAAATAAATCCCTGTCTGTTGTTGGGGATGAAGAATATGTGTATCTTTGATCTTGATGGGGATTCCTGCTTTCAGTTTGAGGAAACTCCGCTAGATGATGTCGATTCCTGTTTGGGGAGAAGAGTCCAAGAACAATGGCCGTTCATCGCTCTACTAGGGAATTTAGTTCTTATATACCCTGACTGAGAAAAAGAGATGGGCTGGATGCCGACTCGTCTGAGAGAATAAGGTTGAACGATATCTGATCCAGTTTCAGATTCAGTAGCAACTCTCTGGGAATGGCAACCCAGACTGTCCTTTGCTGGAGGTGGGAATTTTGCTGGTAATTCGTGATAGAATCAGACTGAAGGTGGGGAGACTGAATTCCGTTGGGGAATTAAACCCTGTTGGGGGAAATAAACCCTATTTGACGAAGAAATACTCTACTCAGGAAACACCCTTGCTGAGGAAATAATCTCTGCTGGAGAGAAGAAACCTGTAGGGAATTTTACTGTTCTGGAGGAATAAACTCAACTAGGTTAGATATTTTCTATAAACTGCACTGATTGTGACTCCGTAGGTAGGCGATATTGCTTTAAAAAAGATCATATTCTTTTATCTGCTGGGGGGAATTTGCTGGTGAGTATGATAAGACTACTCTGTGGGGATAGTCCCATGGAAGTGACTCTGTGGGGATTTGTGGATAGTTTGAACTTCATCCCAACTCCTAGAGTCTTGAGTAAATTCTTATTATTGTTTTTATGCATATATTTGTTGACAGTTAATCGTATTCATATACATATGCTCATTCAATTTTAGTCATTGGAAATTTTTGCAAACAAAACAGAAAAAGTAAAAACAAAAAGTTTGAATTTTGAAATTTTTATTTTTATTGATAGTTTGCCCACGAACAAGGGATTTTGTAAAAATAGATATAAATCCTAATAAGTTGGAATTTTCGTGAAATGAAAAGAGTACAAAGTGTAAATAAGATAATAGCTATGCAGGAATAATCGCGTCGGGTTCCAACTATGCTATTGCCTCTATGTCTTCAAGCATCTCACCCTTTGCTTTCGGAAGAAGTTGATTAAACTGTTATGTACCATTTGAACTTGATGTTGGTAATAAAGCTTGTAGTAACTGATACAATAGGGACATAATCGTACGCTTAAATCCCTAACTTTTCCTGAACCGACCTTTCTTACCCAAGCCGCCTTTTCAGGTTTTCGACTTTCCGGGTGTACAATCTTTTATATGTATCCCTAATTTTTGGTTGAACCATTTTGGTTCACCGGGATGCCCTTATTTTTTCCTAGGCAAGTCAACCTAGCGTGTCGTTTTTATGCGTAGTATCTTTTGACTATATCCGCAATCACAGCATGCAGGAAATCTTCACCGTCCATGATGGTCAATATCATAGCACCACCAGAAAATATTTTCTTAACCACAAATGGCCCTTCGTAGGTGGGAGTCCATTTTCCCCTGTGATCACCTTGCGGTATAATGATGCGCTTTATTACCAAGTCACCAACCTGATATACCCGATGTTTGATTTTCTTGTTGAATGCCTTGATCATACGCTTCTGATACATCTGATCATGACAGACAGTCGCAAGCCTTTTCTCATCAATCAGATTCAACTTGTCTAGCCTGGTCCGAATCCACTCATCTTTGTCTAAGTCTGCATCTTTCATAATTCTTAGAGAAGGAATCTAAACCTCGACATGTAGGATAACTTCCATACCATAGACCAGAGAGAATGAGTTTTCCCAAGTTGATGTTCTAACCGAAGTGATATAGTTGTGAAAACCAAACGGTAACATCTCGTGCCAGTCTTTGTAGGTCACAACCATCTTCTGTATAATCTTCTTTATGTTCTTATTGGTGGCTTCCATTGTGCCATTCATCTTTGGTCGATATGGAGAAGAGTTATGGTGCTTGATCTTGAACTGTGTGTCGAGTTCAGTGGTCATAGTTTTCTTGAGATTAGTACTGTTGTATGTGATAATCCTCTCGGGGATGCCATACCGATAGATAAGGTTATGTTTGATGAACCGGGCGACCACATTCTTGATAACAAAGGTGAACGAGGCTGCTTCAACCCACTTTGTAAAATAATCAATGGCAACGAGAATGAAGCGATGTCCATAAGAAGTAGTAGGATTGATTTCTCCGATCATATTAACGCCCTACATTGCAAATGGCCACGGAGCAGTCATGACATTCAGAGGTACTAGAGGCACATGAACTTTATCTGCGTAAATTTGACACTTATGACAAATTCTCGAGTGGTGGCGACAGTTATTTTCCATAGTCGACCGATAGTAACCAGCTCTCAAAATCCTTTTAGCAATAGTATGCCCACCGGAGTGAGTACCAAAGACGCCTTCGTGCATATCTTGCATAATTTCTTCTGCTTCTTCCTTGTCCATACAACGAAGCAGAGTTTAATCATGATTGCGCTTGTATAAAATCCAATTGCTCAAGAAGAACTTAGCAGATAACCTCCATAGGAATTTCATGTCATTGATCGGTTCTCCTTCAAGGTATACTTGAGCTTCAAGGTACCTTTTCACTTTATGAAACCAAGGCTTTTCTTCTACTCCATTAGTGTCAATTTCATAGCAGCGTGCCGGTTCGTAGAATCTTTCAATGGTAATTATGGGAGCCTCATTGTCCCATCTAACCTTGAACATGGATGACATGGTAGCCAATGCGTTTGGCAATTGATTCTCCTCTTAGTATATGCTTAAAAGTAATCTCTTTGAAATACAGAATCAAGGTTAACACAAGTTCTTGGTAAGGGATAAGATTCAGATGCTTTGTATCCCATTCTCCTTTAACCTGACTGATCACCAGGGCTGAGTCCCCATATACGCTTAAAAACTTGATTCTCATGTCAATAGCAGCTTTAATTCCCATGATGCACGCTTCATATTGATCCATATTATTAGTGTAGTCAAAGCATAATCTGGCGATGAATGGCGTATGGCAACCCTGCAGAGATATAATTACATCACCAATTCCATTTACAAGTGCGTTGGAAGCTCCATCGAAAACCATAGTCCATAGGGATCCTAGCACAGGTCCTTCATATGATCCAGGTTCTTTTCAATCTGTTATTAGCATAATGTTATCATCTGGGAATTCGAAATTCATAGACTGACAGTCGTCTACAGCTTGATGTGCCAAATGATCTGCCAGTACACTTCCTTTGATTGCTCTTTGAGTGGTGTACCGAATGTCATATTCTGTTAAGAACATTTTCCATCGGGCTATTCTTCAGGAGAGAGCTGGCTTCTCGAATATGTACTTGATGGGATACATTTTAGAGATCAACAAGGTAGTATGGGTCAACATATACTGTCTTAGTCAGCGAGCAGTCCATGCCAAAGCGCAACAAGTTTTCTCGAGCAGTGAATATCTTGTTTTCTAGTCGGTAAACTTTTTGCTAAGGTAGTATATTGCATGCTCTTTTCGACCAGACTCATCATGCTTCCCTAGTACACACCCATTGAGTTCTCTAGAACTGTTAGGTACATGATTAGATGTCTTCCTTCAACTGATGGCATCAGAATCAGAGGTTCTTATAGTTACTCCTTAATTTTATCGAAGGCTTTTTGACAGTTGTTGTTCCACTTTATTACTTAATATTTCTTCAGCAACTTAAAGATTGGTTCACAGGTAGAAGTCAAATGAGAAATGAAATGGGCGATGTTATTCAGTCATCCTAAGAAACCTCTGACTTCCTTCTCAGTACAGGGAGTCGGCATTTCTTAAAAAGCTCTAACTTCTGCAGGATCAACCTCTATACCTTTACCGCTGACAACGAAACCCAAGAGTTTATCGTATCTTACCCCAAAGGTGCACTTGTTCAGGTTTAACCTTAACTTATACTTCCTCGGTCTCTCAAACAATTTATGCATATGGTCAAGATGCTCTTCTTCAGTTTGTGATCTGGCTATCATGTCGTCGATGCAGACATCTATCTCGTGGTGAATCATGTCATGAAATAAAGCTACCATGGCACACTGATAAGTTGCCCCAACGTTCTTCAACCCAAAAGGCATAACCTTGTAACAGAAAGTGCCCCACTGTGTGATGAAGGTAGTTTTCTCCATGTTTTCAGGCACCATCTTGATCTGATTATAACCCGAGAAACCATCCATGAAGGAGAATACCTTGTGTTGAGCGGTGTTGCTGACCAAAAGATCAATATAAGGAAGTGGGAAGTCATCTTTGGGGCTTTCCCTATTTAGATCCCTGTAATATACACACATATGTACCTTGCCATCTTTCTTTGGTACCAGAACAACATTAGCAACCCATTGAGGATATGACGTCACTCCTAAGAACCCTACATTGAATTGTTTCATAATCTTAACTTTGATATTTTCCGACATTTCAGGATGCATGCGACGAACCTTCTGCTTGATTGGAGAATAACCCTCTTTCATTGGCAGACGATGAACCACAATGTCAGTATCAAGCCCTAGCATGTCTTTGTATGACCAAGAAAAGATCTCAACATATTCATGAAACATCTGGATTAATCTGTTCTTGACACCGCTCTCTAAATTGGCGCCCATCTTAACTTCTTTTGTGTCTGTCTCGGTACCCAAGTTTACAATTTCTACAGGTTGTTCATGCAGTTGGATAGCCTTTTCTTCTTGTATTAAGAGTCTGGAAATTTCTCCAAGTATTTCACAATCTTCCTCACCTTCATCCTCATATTGGTAGATCATATTTTAAAAGTCATAAGCGGCAATAGCATAATCGTTATCAACGAGATCCAGAATGGATGGGGATCTACAATGTAGTGTGTGGGTATGTGTAAGAACACATAGCTATTTGAAAATACAATAAGATAAAAGAAGAACAAAGATCACAAAGTTCGAATGCAAAACGTCCAATGTTTTTATTGAATGAACAATGTTTATGAATTATCAACCGTTAACAAATGAATCATTGTGCCCCGGGTAAGAAATGCAGTTTAAAAGTCATTGTTTATTACATAACCAATTTTTTTTTAAAAAGCAATAAGACAGGAATGTAGCTATTACTCCTGACTAAAGGAGATAGGGAAAATGTCTTATGCTTTCTAATTGTTGAGCCCATCACCCATGGTAGGGAATATCCAAATGTCAAAATCACCATCACTGTTAGCATCCTCTATTGCATTGACGCTGTTGTTGCTGATACGGAATGAAGGCCTTCCCGCTCGAGCGCGACTTACAGCTCTTTGTCCTACTGCAGTAAAGTCCAAACCAAACTTGTCATATTTATAAGGGATATCAGGAAGCTAACCCCAAATAGTACAACCACTTTCTTCTGTAGTAGCCTTGGCATATTTTAGGGAAACTATCTTGTGCGGAGTCTTGGTGGTCTTTGGAATGGCAGAGACATCTTTAATAGCTGCAGGGGAAATCACTTCAAAGGTCTTACACTCAATAAATTCCCCTTCCATTTCCACATATCAGATTTAATTTAGATGGATGAGCATGTACTCCTCTTCTCCACAGACAATAACAACCTTTCCTTTCACAAGATACTTTAATTTATGGTGCAAGGTGGAGGTAACAACACCTGCCCCATAGATCTAGGGGCGTCCCAATAGACAAGAATAATCTGGCCAGATGTCCATTACATAGAAAGTGGACTCAAATATCTGTGAACCCACTTTGATTGGGAGGTCCACTTACCCATGCACCATTCTTTTAGACCCATCAAAGGCTCGAGCTACGATACAATTGGGTTTTAGCACGACTCCTTCATAATCAAGTCTGTCAAGAGCGCCTTTGGGAAGAACATTCAGCGAATAACCAATATTAATTAACACATGAGCCAGCATAGCGCCCCTTCATTCAATGGATACATACAGGGCCATATTATGATTTCTCCCCTCTGGAGTCAGGTTAGAATCGGAGAAACCTAATCCATTATCAGTTGTTTAACTTGCCACGTAACTTCCAAATTGATCATCCGAAATCTCTTAGGGCAGATGAGCATTCTTTAGGAATTTTACTAAAGCCTGTGCATGGGCTTTAGAACACAGCAGTAAAGACAACATGTAGATTTTGGACGGGGTCTGCCCCAACAGTTCAACAATTTTATAGTCGCTCTTCCGGATGTTTCTAAAAACCTCTTCCAACTCTTGTCCAGAGGTATCCTTGACTATAATTTCTTTTGGTACCTCCGTCTGGGCAGGCTCTATCATTGGATCTTTACCTAGAGGCTCAGAATTTGGCTTAGTGACTTGAAGGATGGGAGAGATTTCTGGGGAGAAAATCCTTCCGCTTCTTGTAATTTTGATGTTCCCTGCAATATTGTCAATGTTGGGATCAACTTCTTCGTAATCTTCATCAGACAACTCTTGTTTAGTTCCATGGTGTGATACGGTGGGAGAGAACTGACTGTTTTTTTGGAATGCTGGTTTGCGTTTTGCTTTTGTTTTTGCAAAATTTCGCGGTAAGCAAGAGTCTCCACCGACTTTTATTTTATCTAACAAGGAAAGGAAAAAAGCACAGAAAAATTCCTTTTTCGAGATATTTCTCGGGTTCGGGGGGTAGATTATAGAAAGGGAAGGTGTTAGCACCCTTTCTATCCGTGGTTATCCACGGGCTCTTAGGTACTTGCTCAATTGTTTTCAAAATTGCTTTCTTTGTGCTTGTGGGTTTGAAAAAAGTTTTTGTTTTGAAAACTTCGATTTAACTCTTGCTTCTGTCCTCAAGAGCGTAATGAAGTGTTTTAAAAACTTTGTTCGAAAAGTGTTAGTGTGAAGAGTTTTGTTTTGAAAGAGCAAGTATCTAAGAACCATCTACCTACTCGAAAAAGGAATCGTTCTATGCTAATTTCCTTTAGGCAATGCTATCCCACTATTGATGAGTAGGTAGCACCGTCGTTGGAGTTTTTAAGGGTCAATTCGAATTAGGGACGTGCGGTCACTAAAGCAATGTTAGGACGCCTTAGAAATAACCCTAATGTCTTAGATCATTTGTTTTGAGGCAACAATATCTGAGGCAACCGTTTCGAGGAAACTATGATCTTTTAGACAAGAGGGCGACCTCTAAAACGACCTATACTCAATGACCGCGTACGAAGGAAACCAAGTGGCGTGTACCCTAAGAGTGCGCATGTGTGAGTGTGTCGTTTTTAGTTAATTTTATCTTTGTACATGTTAATGGTGATCTATGTTGATTTAAGGTTAAAACATTCAGTCTTGTCATGCATACCTATTATCAAACATCTAACAGTTATATTTTGCGGAAAATAAATTTCGGAAATTAAATTACAAGGCGTCGGATATTTACATCGCCAAAGACAAACCCTTTGAAATTTAAACGCGGGAAATAAATAAAGCGATAAAAATAGTCCTAATTATCTATTACATTCCAGAAACAAATACAATATTGAATAAAATGGATCGCGTGCGGGAAATTAAATCGAATGCGAGTTCTAGGGTTTTGACCCTTTGTTATTTTAAAGAAAAGATTTTTTGGTTGTTTTTAATTTTAAGAAAGAAACTATCCTAAATTAATTATTAAATTAAACAAATTAATTAATTAATGAAAATAAATATTTTTGGGTTTTTGGTATTTAAAGAAAGAAAAATAAAATTGATCAATGTTAATAAAAACCAAATTATGTCTAAGCTAATTTTAATTATTGAAAAAATATATTAAAGTTATTCCTAATTAATGGCCTAAATTAATTAAATTAATATTTGTTAATAAAAAAATACTAAAATTTAATGTAATAAAGAAAATATTTTTTTTTGGTTTTAATTTTATAAAGAAAAAAAATTGATTGGTTAATTGATAATAAAAATATAATAAAACAAATAATTAAATAAAATAAAAATAAAATAAAAAGAGTTAGGGGTGTGGGCCTGAATAGGAGGTCAGAGTAGCAAATCCATGGCCCAATTGTGTTGGCCTCGTTTGACTTTCCCTGGATTTGGTATGGACACGTTGACTGGATTCCATGGTGGGTGTTCCATCTCCACCCATCAGATCTGGCCATTGGCCATCTGTCCATTGATTAGATGATGGTGTATGATGTACTGCTACTCCTTAGGCGCACTGGAATACTTGAAGAAAAATTATAACAAACAGCATGGGGGACCTGGGATTCGAACCCAGGTCCTGTTGGTATTTGGATGCACGCGTTTGCCACTCATCCATTGTGCTTTAGTTGTTAATATATACAAAACAATAAAAATAAAGGAAAACGAATTAATATGCCAGAAAACATAAAATAAAGCGCGCTATGTTTGAATGGGACACTAGGGTATTGACACATCTCTGTCTTCTTCCTCCCGTCCGTGGCTAAAACTCTGCAACACCTATAGCCACGGACGCCGCCTATCACTAAAGGTCGTGCATCCCTATAATTCACTGTGAGCCATGGAAATAAAATCTAAGGGCATGGTTGTGCTCGTCTCATCGTCCCGGTCACAACCATGCCCTTCTCATCAGCCAATTTTCCCTGAAAAAGAAACGCCTAAAAACAAACCACGAACCCTAGATATGGTACCTTACAGTATGAGTCACATAAACAAAATTGGATAATGTAAAAAGCTTAGAAACTTGATGAGGATCATGAATATGCAAATAGTTTGTACAAAAGATGCATAAATAAAGATTTGCGAATTCAAGAAAGAAGCGATTTTTTGTGACTCTTACAGTGCTTTTGGGCGTGTTTGAGAGCTTGCTTGGGATCCAGGAGGGTTATGTGATCACCCAGGAATTGATTGAGAGCGTCCTTGGCTTCTGAATTTGCTTCTAAGTGTGAATTCGAACTCAAGCTTTTTCACACTTTTTTTCAAGTTTTTCTTTCAGTTTTCTTGCAGCCTCTAGCCCTTGTAATCGTGCCTTAAGCTTCCTTATGTAATGTGGAAGGCATTAGGTTAACAAATATACCTTGAATCTTCCCCATCAATGCATAAGATATTTGATTTGATTCACTTTTGAAAGCTTGCCTAATTTGTCAAAAATCCATTTTTTTTCATGATATGGTGAGATACGAATTTGATGCTGACCATGATGATGATTAAGTCCTGAAAATAGTAAAAGAACTCATGTAATCAAGTTTTGGGATTTAATTTGATTTAATTTGATTTAAAATGAAATAATTCAATAAAAAATCCAATAAAATAATAAAATTGATAAATGGACACAAGGCTGAATCTAGGGCACGTGTGCAATGTGGAAAGTTCAAATCAAGGGGAAAAGAATGGGCCAATTTGACAAAATTTGAAGTTTTGGGGATAGTTGACTTTTGGCAATTTTGCAAAAATGCCCAATTTCAACAATGCATAACTTCTTCAATTTTGAACTTTTGGAAGTGTTCTTGGACTTTCTAGAAAGCGTCAGATGTCCTCTAACCAACCCTTTTGGTCTCATCTCATTTTGATTTTCAATTCTCAAGTTATAAGCTTTGGCAAAAAAGGTGTTTTTGTTGACTTTCAAAAATGACCTATAATGTCCAAATTTATAACTTCTTGTGAGTGCATTTTATGATCTTGGGGTATGAAGATGGATTGTAGGAAATTGCATCCTATTCAAAATGAGCTTTGGATGGGTCATTTATAATAAAGTATGAGAAAGTTATGCTTGGTCAAAGTTGAGTTGACTTTTCCTACAAAACCCTAATTTAGCAATTTTTGAGTCTTGATGAATTTTGAGCAATCCTTGATGAATCATGATCAACCCTTGATAAAATGATGAAATATCATTCAAAATGAGAATGTTGACAAAAAATCTTGAGGTTTGACTGTATTTGGGTCACAGTTGACTTTTGCCGTAACACAGTCGATTTTTGGACCCTTTAAGCAATTGACTGAGCAAACTTCCTCTGCAAGGCTTGAAATTTGACATGGATGACCTTGATAACATATTAGGACATTAGGGATCATTTTAGGTCATTTGGAATCAAGGATCTTGATGCAACACAAAACCCTAATTTGGGGTTCACTGCCTTAGGGGATAGCTTGACTGTCCAACTCTTGAGCAAACTTGAGCCACTTGGAGATTTTTCTTGCAATGTTTTGAGAAATATGAGAGGGAAAATTTTGGGGTGCAACAGCTACCCCTGTTCAATCTTCTTAAACCTGAGGATATAGATTGGCTTTTGTGCCTTTCGTGATCCGAAGGTGGAAGATGATTGAACACTAGAGTGCCCAGAAATTTGCACTCGCATGAAGTGGTATCAACATTGTGATGTAGGGAATGGGCTTATAGATGCCATTTGGAGATTGTTGATAGGAGGTCTTCGACTGGAATAAGAATCAGGGAGATCTTAGCGTCGATCTCACTGAACCAGAGAAGGTCTTGGATTAACTTTAACTGGATAAGAATCAGAAAAATCTTAGAATCGATTTAACTGAACCAGACGAAAGTCTTGGAATATCTTCAACTGGAGTAAGAATCAGGGAGATCTTAGCTTCGATCTGACTGAACCAGAGAAGGTCTTGGATTAACTTTGACTGGATAAGAATCCGAAAAATCTTAGAATCGATTTAACTGAACCAGACGAAAGTCTTGGAATATCTTCAACTGGAATAAGAATCAGGGAGATCTTAGCATCGATCTGACTGAACCAGAGAAGTTCTTGGATTAACTTTGACTGGATAAGAATCAGAAAAATCATAGAATCGATTTAACTGAACCAGACGAAAGTCTTGGAATATCTTCAACTGGAATAAGAATCAAGGAGATCTTAGCGTCAATCTGACTGAACTAGAGAAGGTCTTGGATTAACTTTGACTGGATAAGAATCCAAAAAATCTTAGAATCGATTTAACTGAACCAGACGAAAGTCTTGGAATATCTTCAACTGGAATAAGAATCAGGGAGATCTTAGCGTCGATCTGACTGAACCAGAGAAGGTCTTGGATTAAATTTGACTGGATAACAATCAGAAAAATCTTAGAATCGATTTAACTGAACCAGACGAAAGTCTTGGAATATCTTCAACTGGAATAAGAATCAGGGAGATCTTAGTGTCGATCTGACTGAACCAAAGAAGGTCTTGGATTAACTTTGACTGGATAAGAATCCGAAAAATCTTAGAATCGATTTAACTGAACCAGACGAAAGTCTTATGAGCATCTTCCTGAGGAATCCGCTGAAACAACCCTCAATAGATGTAGTTTTTGAGGGGACTACCAGGTCTTATAAGTAGTCAACAATGTTTATTGATTCGTCTTTCCCTGAAAAGGTAAAGAGTCAGTCATATGCAATGTCATGATGTATGAAATGCATGATATATATCAAGCAATGATCCTCTCAAAATAAATGAGATTGTGTGGTATGATGCGTATATGCCTGTATCATGATGGATGGAAATGTAATGTTTCTAGCTGGGGAAAATAACTCCCAGATAGCTGCTGAAGAATAGAGCTAGATTCTTCGTTTCCGCTGGGGATGGCGAACGAAGAGAATAAACCTGCAGGAGAGGATGACTCCGATGGGGGAATAAACTGATGAGGAGATTACTTTGTGGGGAAGAGATGTTCTACTGAAGATTCCACTGATAAATTTCGTCGAGATGAATTATCGTTGCTGGTGATAATGAATCCTATTGGGGATTGAATTCCTGTTTGTGAAAGGAAAGAAATCCGCTGGGGATGATCTTTGGTTGCGACTTCTCTGGGAATAACCTTTTAGACTCTTATGGGGATAATCCTTTGAGTTCTGCTGGGAATGATCCTTTGAACTCGGCTGGGGAGATTTATTTTTGTACTCCGCTGGGGATAAACTTCCAGAGTCTACTGGGGATGATTCTCCCAACCCCGTTGGGGAATCTTTTTCAGACTACGCTGGGAAAGTTTTAACTCCACTCGGGATATCTTGTACCCTGTCGGGGAGCATTTTTATATTCTGTTGGGGAATATTAAGAATGCCAGGGATATCAAGCCTTTTTAGGGCTGATGGTAGGTAAACTATGCTTGGGGAGAATATTACCGATTCATTCACAATTGTAAGTCTCAGCTGGGGAGAGCTATCATTACTGTCTTACTCTACGTGGAGTGAAGGTATCTTAGCCATATTCTTTAGCTGAATCTACCTTTGTACCTGGTGGACAGAGCAACTGTATAGTTTGGACAATTTTTATTGCCCCTGTTTCTAATGTTACCCGTAATCGTCTTTTGTTTCGCATGTAAATATTCATGAGCAGCAATTAATGTCAAATGCATATATAAAAAATGAACATTGGACGTTCTTTGCAAATCAAAACAGATAAAGAAAAACAGTTTGAAATTTCTTTGAAAATGAATTGTATTGATTCTGAAGTTTGGCCTGTAAATAGGCGTTTTTGTACAAGAGGCTGACGTCCTAGTAAGAGAACACCGCCGAACATATATCATTTATACAATTTGTGAAAAACTAAACAACTATGTGAATAATCCCACTGGGTTCCAACTCTGCTATTGCCTTTATGTCCTCGAGCATCTCATCACTTTGCTACTTGGTTGAAGGTAGATCAGATTGATTAGTGTTGTCCGAGCTTGATAGTCGATACCAAAGTCTGGATGCAAAGTAATCCAATGAGACATAGTGTTGCGCTTTGATCCCTAATTTTTGCCTGGACCGCCCTTTCGGGTTTTCAGTCCACCAGGATACCCTTTTTTGCCCATGTCGCCTTTTCAGGTTTTCGACTTGCCGGGTGTACAAATTTTTCATTTTCATCCCTTATTTTTGCCCGAACCCTTTTGGTTCGCCGGGAAGCCCTTATTTTTGCCTAGGCCAGTCAACCTAGCGGGTCTTTGATTATGCGTAGTATTTTTTCACTATGTCTGCATTGACGGGGTGAGGAAGGTCGTCACCATCCATGGTGGTTAGAATCATAGCTCCTCCTGAGAAAATGTTCTTAACCACAAATGGCCCTTCATAAGTAGGGGTCCATTTGCCCCTGGGATCACCTTGAGGTAGGATAACGCGCTTGATCACCAGATCCCCGACTTGATACTCTTGTCGTCTGACTTTCTTGTTAAATGCCTTGATCATTCGTTTTTGATACGTCTGACCATGAAAAATAGTAGTAAGTCTCTTTTTGTCGATTAGGTTCAGCTGATCAAGTCGGGTCTGAATCCAGTCATCTTCGCTCAAACCTGCATCCTTCATAATCCGAAGAGAGGGTATCTGAACTTCAATGGGCAAGACTGCCTCCATGCCATAAACCAAGGAATAGGGTGTTTCCCCTGTTGACGTCTGTGCTGAGGTACGATACCCATGAAGAGCAAACAGTAACATCTCGTGCTAGTCTTTGTATGTTACTGTCATCTTCTGCACAATCTTCTTAATATTCTTATTAGCCGCTTCTACAGCCCCATTCATCTTTGGCCGGTAGGGAGAAGAGTTGTGATGCTGTATCTTGAACTGCTTGCAGAGCTCAGTGATCATCTTATTGTTGAGATTTGTACCATTGTCCGTAATGATCCTCTCTAGTACACCATATTGACAGATCAGATTGTGCCGAATAAACCGTGCCATAACGTTCTTGGTTACAGTAGGAAAGGAAGCTGCTTCAACCCACTTCGTAAAATAATCCATAGCTACCAGGATGAAACGGTGCCCGTTGGATGCTGTAGGTCTGATCTCGCCGATCATATCAATGCCCCACATTGCAAAAGGCCAAGGTGCCGTCAAGATGTTTAGAGGAACTGGAGGTATGTGCACCTTATCAACATAGACTTGGCACTTGTGACATGTCCGAGAATGCTGATAACAGTCGGCTTCCATAGTGGACCAATAGTATCCTGCCCGATGAATTTTCTTTGCCATGGTGTGTCCACTGGAATGAGTTCCAAAAGTACCTTCATGTAACTCTTTCATGATCTTTTCTACTTCGTTCTTATCCACACATCGCATTAAGGTCGAATCATGTTTACGCTTGTAAAGGATACCATTACTGATGAAGAACTTTGCTGCGAACCTCCTCAGAAACTTCTTGTCATTAACAGATGCACCCTCGGGGTATTCCTGAGCCTCAAGATACCTCTTCACCTCATGAAACCAGGGTTTATCTGCTACCTCTTCGGTCTCAATGTCACAACAATGTGCAGGTTCGTCCAAATTTCAATGATAATCCGGGGAGCTTCGTTGTCCCAATTGACTTTGAACATAGAAGAAATTGTAGCCAGCGCGTCCGCCAACTGATTCTCTTCTCTAGGGAAATGTTCAAAGGTTACCTCCTCGAAGTGGGGAAGCAATGTCAACACATACTCCTTGTAAGGGATAAGATTAGGGTGTTTCGTATCCCACTCGCCTTTGATCTGACTGATCACAAGAGCGGAATCTCCGAAGACACTTAGAAACTTAATCCTTAGGTCAATTGCTGCTCAAAGACCCATGATGCACGCTTCATACTCCGCCATATTATTGGTGCAGTTGAAACATAGTCGGGCGGTAAACAGAGTATGAGAGCCTTTAGGAGATATGATCACGACGCCAATTCCATTGCCCAAAGCATATGAAGCTCCATCAAAGTACAGAGACCATCGGGATCCTTCCTCAGGTCCTTCATCTGGTCCAGGTGTCTCACAGTCAGTCAGTCAGTCATCATGATATTCTCGTCCGGGAATTCGAAGTTCATAGACTGGTAATCATCCACTGCCTGATGTGCCAAATGATCTGCCAACACACTTCCCTTAATTGCTTTTTGAGTCGTGTATTAGATGTCATACTCAGTCAATATCATCTGCCATCTCGCTATTCTTCCGGACAAAGCAGGCTTTTCGAAGATATACTTGATTGGATCCATCTTTGATATTAATAGAGTAGTGTGAGTCAACACATACTATCTCAGCCGGCGAGCAGACCATGCCAAAGTGCAACATGTTTTCTCGAGCAACGAGTATCGGGTCTCGCAGTCGGTAAACTTTTTGCTAAGGTAATAAACAGCATGCTCTTTTCGGCCATACTCGTCATGCTGCCCCAGCACGCACCCCATTGAGTTGTCGAGTACTGTCAAGTATAAGATCAGAGGTCTCCCTTCAACTGGAGGCATCATAATAGGTGGCTCTTGGAGATACTCTTTGATCCTTTCGAAATCGTCCTGACATTCATCGTTCCAACATAGTACTTGATCTTTCTTCAGTAACTTGAAGATTGATTCACAAGTAGCGGTCAGGTGTGAGATGAATCGGGCAATGTAGTTTAATCGTCCCAGAAATCCTCTGACTTCTTTCTCTGTTTGGGGAGCTGGCATCTCTTGTATGGCCTTCACCTTTGCTGGATCCACTTGAATGCCTTTATCGCTTACGACGAAACCCAGTAGCTTACCAGATCTCACCCCGAAGGTGCACTTGTTCGGGTTTAACCTCAGCTTGTACAATTTCAACCTGTCAAATAACTTCTGCAGATGGTCAAGGTGTTCTTCCTCAGTCTGGGACCTTGCAATCATGTCATCGACGTATACCTCAATCTCATGATGGATCATATCATGGAACAAAGCGACCATGGCGCGCTGATACGTTGGCCCAACATTTTTCAACCCAAAAGGCATAACCTTGTAGCAAAAGGTACCCCATTGAGTAATAAAGTTTGTCTTCTCCATGTCTTCGGGAGCCATTTTAATCTGATTATAACCGGAGAAACCATCCATAAAGGAGAATACCTTGTGCTGAGCGGTGTTGTCAACCAGAACGTCGATATGAGGTAGAGGAAAATCATCCTTGGGACTCGCCCTGTTAAGATCCCTATAGTCGACACACATTCAAACCTTACCATCCTTCTTCGGTACAGGAACCACGTTGGCCACCCACTGTGGGTAAGAAGTAACTGCTAGAAAACCGACGTCAAACTGTTTCATTACTTCAGCTTTGATTTTCTCAGACATTTTTGGGCGCATTCGGCGAACCTTCTGTTTTACTGGAGGACAATATTCCTTGGTAGGCAATCGGTGAACTACAATATTAGTATCCAACCCAGGCATATATTCATAAGAACAGGCAAAGATCTCAACATAGTCACGCAGCATCTGAATCAACCGTTGCTTCACACTAAGCTCCAGATTTTCCCCGATCTTGACCTCTTTCTTGTCTGCCTCTATACCCAGATTCACTATTTCCACTGGCTCTTCATGCGGCTGAATAACCCTCTCTTCCTGGAGTAGCAGTCTAGCAAGTTCACCAGGCACTTCACAATCATCTTCATCTTCGTCTTCGGCTAAGTTGATCGGACTTTTGAAGTCATAACTGGCGGTAGCAGAGTCGTTACCACTGAGATCCAGAGTGGATGTAGACCTGTATATGTGAGTGTGTGTAAAATAGCTGTTTTGCAATATGTAATAAAAGAAAAACAAGGAGCGCAAAATTTGAAATGCAAGAAACGTCCAATGCTTTTATTAATGATATATGTAAATGACACACATAAAGCCCTCACAAATGAGGACACGGTGCCTCGGGTAAGACACCGGGCCGTAAAGTTTAAAACATTGTCTGTTACAAATTCAAAACAAAAGTCTCATTATTGGGTAATATAAGAAACTGACATAAAATCCTTCGCTCTCCAATTGCTTAATCAACCATCGGCAGTTGGGTATATCCAGCTGTCAATATCAAACTCTTGATCATCGTCATCCCCGATAGCATTCACTCCCGCCTCCTGTTTAGGTTTTTTTGGTGCTCCGAACTCAATCTCCTTAGCATCAATTAAGTCCTGTATTTTGTTCTTCAAAGCCCAGCAATCATCTGTATCATGTCCCGGGATATCTGAGTGAAAAGCACAGCGGGCATTCGGGTTGTACTTAGGCGATGCAGTGTTGGGATTCTGCGGAGCCTCCCTCGGAGTTACTAGATTGGTTTTCAATAACTGCGGCAGAATTTGAGACAAAGTCATATTGAGATGGGTGAATTTCCTTCGAGGTCTCTCGGTCTTTTGTTGATTGTTGTGTTGAGGAGCACCAGCAGGTCTTGAAATGACCACCGCATTAACAGCTTGGTGGTGTTCAGGTCTATTCTGGCTTTTCGAACTGTAAACAGCACTAGACTCTTTCTTAAAAGGCTTCTTCTCGGTGCCTGATGAAGCACCCTTCTGTGTTTTACCAGACTTAATACCAACCTCAATCCTTTCACCGGTCATAATTAGCTTTGTAAACCCAGATGAAGAACTTCCAATCAGATGGTTGAAAAATAGACCAGACAAGGTCCCCAGAAACATATCAACTAGCTCCCTATCAACCAAGGGTGGTTGCACTCTTCCAGCAAGATCCCTCCATTTCTGAGCATAATCTTTGAAACCTTCGCCCGTTCCCATAGACATACCCTGGAGTTGGGTAGGCGTAGGAGCGAGGTCGGAATTGTATTGGTACTGCCTGTAGAAAGCAGCAGCCAAATCGTCCCAACCACGGATACTGTCTCCTTCTAATTGGTAAAACCATTCAAGCTGAGTCCCTAAGAGACTGTCTTGAAAGAAGTGGATCCACAGGTTCTTATCAGCGGTGTACGGATGAATCTTCCTTACATACGACCGAAGGTGCAGTTTCGGACAAGAAACTCCATCGTACTTAGCAAAAGCTGGTGCTTTAAACTTGTGGGGAATCACCACCCCAGACGACAGTCCCAGATCACCAAAGTCCAGACCAGGCACTTTCTGAACATCCATCACACTCAAACAGTCTTCTAGTTGCTTGTATCTATCCTCAGCCGGAGGATACTGGTCTTCGTCAAGGTCCGTCTCGTTGTCTGAAACCATAGGGCTAGGAGACCTCCTTTCTTCCTGGCTATCTTTCCCTCCAGATGAGGTGGTCAAATCAACTTCATATCGCAAATTGTTTTCAAATATGCGACCCATGTTGAACATGACTGTCTTCTTCTTCTTCTTCTTCTTCTTCTTCTTCTTCTTCTCTTTCAGAATAAGGGTCTTCAGATCTTGCTGAACCTTAGCTAGATTCATGAACAATTCTTGGAACTGGGCGTTTTGAGCCTGTAGAGCCTTGATTGCTTGCTCAGTTGATGGTTCAGAAGACATGATGCTGAAATAAACAGCGAAGAAGATAGGAGACCTGTAAGGGTACCTGTTATGAAGTGCGTGGGATGAAATGCGTATGATATGATTTCAAAGACATCGAGAGATTCAAATTCGCAAACCAAACATGAAACACACTTTTATTAGATAAACTTGAAATTCAATTGTTCCACAAATTTCCCTTAAGGCGTTACAAGAAAGGAAATACTGAAAAGTAAATAAAAACGGGAAATAATTAAAGGACATCAGCGCTCCCATGGTCGTTTGCCTTTAGTGCTGACATAGTCATTGATGATCTGCTCCCTCTCCAGCTGCCTAGTCAACTTCTGAATCTTCTCCTCTTGCTCGTGATACTTTTCTCGGTAAGTATCCCGCTCTTCTCTTAGCTGCATCTAGGACCTCTTCAATGCCCCAATGTCAGTAGGCATGTAAGGGTGGAGAATGGTAGGAGGAACCCCTTCTTCATCAGCAACTTCAACAATAATGGGCAAGACGGCTTCGTAGGGCATTCCCAGCTTTTGGGCACGGATACGAACCCATCGGAGATATGGCTCCATTGGTAGAGAAGTCTTCACACCCAGCTCGTGTGGATCAGATCTGTGAACTCTATCCCAAGCCCTTATGAATCTGCGCGTTGCTCGTCACTATCCCCTTGAAAATCAAAGATGATACTAGGCATTAACAGCTCATGAGGTCCTTCCCTTCTGGCTCGCCCAAACTGACGTAAGGCCAAGCATGGATTGTAAGTAATTCCTCCATGGGTTCCTATCAGTGGAACATTGGGGTATTCCCCATAGTGATCAATAACGGCCACCTCGTCCATACCCTTAAT
Source organism: Vicia faba (assembly GCA_948472305.1). Lineage (NCBI taxonomy): Eukaryota > Viridiplantae > Streptophyta > Magnoliopsida > Fabales > Fabaceae > Vicia > Vicia faba. The sequence continues at coordinate 1,358,056,856 of OX451740.1, forward strand.
AGTCTAAATGATGTCATTGTGAGAGAGAGAGAGACATAACCCTATACGCCCAACCCATGCCTTCTTTGTTCTTCAGCAATGATTTATGGAGGTGTGAGATAAACCACCTCGCCAATAACGGAGCACAGCACATCAAGGTTCCCCGCTTTCGAGCAGTACGAGCATAAAGCTGATGAAGGATGTCACCCAAAAGAGTGGGTACAGGATTACTAGAGATGAAGATTTTTACCGCATTCACATCAACAAAGGAGTCAGAGTTAGGAAACAATACCAAGCCATATATCAGAAGAGCCAGAATATCTTCGAATGCCTGGAAGTCTAGACTATCCCAAAAATAATTAGCTTTACCAACCAAGAACTTAGTCAGAAATCCCTTTGCTCCACTTCTAGTTTCCTAGTTTGACATTACCTCATCCTTGGTCAGATGAAGGGCTGAAGCAATCTCTTCCGGCCTAAGGATCTTCTCCCAACCTGTAAACGGGGTCTGCTCTAGAATAGAGATACCGAGCAGATCAAAGAACTCTTCCAAGGTAGGGACCAACTAGTAGTCCAGAAAAGTAAAGCAAAGGTACAGTGGGTCATAGAACTGGACTAGGACACTCATCATCTGCTCGTCCAATTTGGAGGTGACCAAACTGAGAAGATGCCCATGTCTTCTAATGAAGGAGATAGTATCAGACATCTTTGCAACCAATTCTTTAAGCATAGTGGGAACCTGGACAAAGTTGATCCGGATGGTGTTCCTACGCATAGGTGCCATGACCTACAAAACAGAACAAAGATGAATCCCTCCTGTTTTTGAAATAGGTTAGTCCAATGCAAGATGTATGCAATGTTATGATGTCATGATGTCATGATAGAAAGCACACCGCAAGTATCCATAAATAGCAAACATGGTAAAGGCATAAAAGTCACACAGAGAGCCCTTAGATTTCAGGATGGCAAGGAGCTTAGGTACTACCCTCTTTCAGTGTAGTTGGTTCAAACCTATCCTAAAAATAGTAATCAGGTTCTAGAGGATCTCAATATCATTGACTACCCTCGATCGGTCATAATTCCAATTTAGCAACCTTTTCTTGCGGCCGGAATCATCGCGAGAGTTTAGTCTCAATGAGTGTAGCATACTGCTACTGTTCTATGGCCAAGTTGGTCAATTTAAAGGTTCTACGGTCAGTTGGTGCTTAATGACCCCTTAGAAGACCCATATTCTCCTCGTTCCAACACAAGGGATATCGGTACAAACTAAAGTGCCAACCCAACGTAGCTACTGCTTCAACCGTATCGGTCTACGTCGTACAACTCCCATACAGTTTATTGCTACTTACCTAAAGGGTATCCCCAGATCCGGGTTAGGATCTATAGTAACTCTGATACAAGCCCACAAAAGTAAAGCACACAAGTCAATCAATTGAAAACATTATGAACTATTCCTAAGGTACACCCCACTTATTAAGCGTCCCCAACAGAATCGTCAGTTCTGTGATACGGTGGGAGAGAACTGACTGTTTTTTTGGAATGCTGGTTTGCATTTTGCGTTTGTTTTTGCAAAATGTCGCGGTAAGAAAGAGTCGCCACCGACTTTAATATTATCCAACAAGGAAAGGAAAAAAGCACAGAAAAATTCCTTTTTCGAGATATTTCTTGGGTTCGGGGGGTAGATTATAGAAAGGGAAGGTGTTAGCACCCTTTATATCCGTGGTTATCCACGGGCTCTTAGGTACTTTCTCAATTGTTTTCAAAATTGCTTTCTTTGTGCTTGTGAGTTTGAAAAAAAATTTTGTTTTGAAAACTTCGATTTAACTCTTGCTTCTGTCCTCAAGAGCGTAATGAAGTGTTTTAAAAACTTTGTTCGAAAAGTGTTAGTGTGAAGAGTTTTGTTTTGAAAGAGCAAGTATCTAAGAACCATCTACCTACTCTAAAAAGGAATCGTTCTATGCTAATTTCCTTTAGGCAATGCTATCCCACTATTGATGAGTAGGTAGCACCGTCATTGGAGTTTTTAAGGGTCAATTCGAATTAGGGACGTGCGGTCACTAAAGCAATGTTAGGACACCTTAGAAATAACCCTAATGTCTTAGATCATTTGTTTTGAGGCAACAATATCCGAGGCAACCGTTTCTAGGCGACTATGATCTTTTAGACAAGAGGGCGACCTCTAAAACGACCTATACTCAATGACCGCGTACGAAGGGAACCAAGTGGGGTGTACCCTAAGAGTGCGCATGTGCGAGTGTGTCGTTTTCAGTTAATTTTATCTTTGTACATGTTAATGGTGATCTACGTTGATTTTAGGTTAAAACATTCAGTCTTGTCATGCATACCTATTATCAAACATCTAACAGTTATATTTTGCGGAAAATAAATTGCGGAAATTAAATTACAAGGCGTCGGATATTTACATTGCCAAAGACAAACCCTTTGAAATTTAAATGCGGGAAATAAATAAAGCGATAAAAATAGTCCTAATTATCTACTACATCAGAAACAAATACAATATTGAATAAAATGGATCGCGTGCGGGAAATTAAATCGAATGCGAGTTCTAGGGTTTTGACCCTTTGTTATTTTAAAGAAAAGATTTTTTGGTTGTTTTTAATTTTAAGAAAGAAACTATACTAAATTAATTATTAAATTAAACAAATTAATTAATTAATGAAAATAAATATTTTGGGTTTTTGGTATTTAAAGAAAGAAAAATAAAATTGATCAATGTTAATAAAAACCTAATTATGTCTAAGCTAATTTTAATTATTGAAAAAATATATTCAAGTTATTCCTAATTAATGGCCTAAATTAATTAAATTAATGTTTGTTAATAAAAAAAAACTAAAATTTAATGTAATAAAGAAAATATTTTTTTTGGTTTTAATTTTATAAAGAAAAAAAATTGATTGGTTAATTGATAATAAAAATATAATAAAAAAAATAATTAAATAAAATAAAAATAAAATAGAAAGAGTTAGGGGTGTGGGCCTGAATAGGAGGTCAGAGTAGCAAATCCATGGCCCAATTGTGTTGGCCTCGTTTGACTTTCCCTGGATTTGGTATGGACACGTTGACTGGATTCCATGGTGGATGTTCCATCTCCACCCATCAGCTCTGGCCATTGGCCATCTGTCCATTGATTAGATGATGGTGTATGATGTACTGCTACTCCTTAGGCGCACTGGAATACCTGAAGAAAAATCATAACAAATAGCATGAGGGACCTGGGATTCGAACCCAGGTCTTGTTGGTATTTGGATGCATGCGTTTGCCACTCAGCCATTGTGCTTTAGTTGTTAATATATACAAAACAATAAAAATAAAGGAAAACGAATTAATATGCCTGAAAACATAAAATAAAGCACGCTATGTTTGAATGGGCCACTAGTGTATTGACATGTCTCTGTCTTCTTCCTCCCGTCCGTGGCTAAAACTCTGCAACACCTATAGCCACGGACGCCGCCTGTCACTAAAGGTCGTGCATCCCTATAATTCACTGTGAGCCTTGGAAATAAAATCTAAGGGCATGGTTGTGCTCGTCTCATCGTCCCGGTCACAACGATGCCCTTGTCATTAGCTAATTTTCCCTGAAAAAAAAATGCCTTAAAACAAACCACGAACCCTAGATATGGTACCTTACAGTATGAGTCACATAAACAAAATTGGATAATGTAAAAAGCTTAGAAACTTGATGAAGATCATGAATATGCAAATAGTTTGTACAAAAGATGCAGAAATAAAGATTTGCGAATTCAAGAAAGAAGCGATTTTTTGTGACTCTTACAGTGCTTTTGGGCGTGTTTGAGAGCTTGCTTGGGATCCAGGAGGGTTATGTGATCACCCAGGAATTGATTGAGAGCGTCCTTGGCTTCTGAATTTGCTTCTAAATGTGAATTCGAACTCAAGCTTTTTCACACTTTTTTTCAAGTTTTTCTTTCAGTGTTCTTGCAGCCTCTAGCCCTTGTAATCGTGCCTTAAGCTTCCTTATGTAATGTGTAAGGCATTAGGTTAACAAATATGCCTTGAATCTTCCCCATCAATGCATAAGATATTTGATTTGATTCACTTTTGAAAGCTTGCCTAATTTGTCAAAAATCCATTTTTTTTGTTCATGATATGGTGAGATACGAATTTGATGCTGACCATGATGATGATTAAGTCCTGAAAATAGCAAAAGATCTCATGTAATCAAGTTTTGGGATTTAATTTGATTTAAAATGAAATAATTCAATAAAAAATCAAATAAAATAATAAAATTGATAAATGGACACAAGGCTGAAGCTAGGACACGTGTGCAATGTGGCAATTTCAAATCAAGTGGAAAAGAATGGGCCCATTTGACAAAATTTGATGTTTTGGGGATAGTTGACTTTTGGCAGTTTTGCAAAAATGCCCAACTTCAACAATGCATAACTTCTTCAATTTTGAACTTTTTGAAGTGTTCTTGGACTTTATAGATAGGTTGAGGTGTCCTATAAACAACCCTTTTGGTCTAATCGCATTTTGATATACCATGCTCAAGTTATAAGCTTTGGAAAAAAAGGTGTTTTTGTTGACTTTCAAAAATGACCTATAATCTCCAAATTTATAACTTCTTGTGAGTGCATTTTATGATCTTGGGGTATGAAGATGGATCGTAGGAAATTGCATCATCTTCAAAATGAGCTTTGAATGGGTCATTTCTCATAAAGTATGAGAAAGTTATGCTTGGTCAAAGTTGAGTTGACTTTTCCTACAAAACCCTAATTTAGCAACTTTTGAGTCTTGATGAATTTTGAGCAATCCTTGATGAATCTTGATCAACCATTGATCAAATGATGAAATATACTTCAAAATGATAATGTTTACAAAAAATCTTGAGGTTTGACTGTATTTGGGTCACAGTTGACTTTTGCCCTAGCACAATCGATTTTTGGACCCTTTGAGCAATTGACTGAGCAAACTTCCTCTGCAAGGCTTGAAATTTGACATGGATGACCTTGAGAACATATTAGGAAATTAGGGAGAATTTGAGGTCATTTGGAATCAAGGATCTTAATGTAACACAAAACCCTAATTTGGGGTTGACTGCCTTAGGGGATAACTTGACTGTCCAACTCTTGAGCAAACTTGAGCCACTTGGAGATTTTTCTTGCAATGTTTTAAGAAATATGAGAGGGCAAATTTTGGGGTGCAACACATGGTAATAGACATCAGACCCATAATTCCATGGAATAGATTTTTCTGAGGAATATGGGATGGGTCCAGGTGTAGAGATATTTAAAGGAGCAACTTTTGGATTGGCGGTAATCCTTACATGACCCTTAGAAGTGATCCTAAAAGGAGTACCTGAAATGGCAGACAAATCTTGACATAAATTCTCAGTAGACGGAACTTTCACAATCTAAGTTGCATGTTCATCCATCAGGCTTTGAACGCCTTCCTTCAATAACCCGCAACCATTGGGTTGGACTGCACAACAATAACATTCTTCAACACAACTCGAAAACAAACTGGCTTGTAACAAATTCTTTTTTATTGTCGAGAGAGGAGTAACCACAACACCTACAGTGGTAACATACAAAACATATTCACTAGCACTTATTCCCTTATCATGCTTGGGTATAGGTGCAAAAATAAAGTTCGGAGTCTCCAGAGCATCAAACTTAATTTCTTTATTATCGATCATATCCTAAATCTTGCTTTTCAGAGCCCAACAATTGTTGGTATTGTGCCCAGGACTTTTCGAATGATAAGCACACCTCGCATTTGAATTGTACTTTTGCTTTTAACAAATGTTGTAACACCTGAGATAAAGGCATGCCGATATTGGTAAATTGTCTTAACAAAGTGTGATCGGTGGATCTGGAACTGACTGTTTAACGCTGGTTCGCGAAATGTCGCGGAAGCAAGAGTCGCCACCGTCTTTTTATTTTCTCCAAATGGAAAGGACAAAAGCACAGAAAAATTCCTTAAAGAGATTGCTCTCGGTTCGGGAGGTAGATTATAGAAAGGGAAGGTGTTAGCACCCTTTCTATCCATGGTTATCCATGGGCTCTTAGATACTTTCTCATTGTGTTTTCAAAATGTTTTGTTTGCTTTTCAACTATGGGTTTTAAAAAAAGTTTCTTTGAAAATTCCAGTTCGACTCTTGTATCAGTCCTCAAGAGTGTTTGAAAAATTGCTTTCGAAAGCTTTTTGAAAAGGTGTCGGTGTGAAAAGTATTTTTTGAATTTTGTTTTGAAATTAGAGCAAGTATCTAGAGTCGTCTACCTACCCTAAGGAATTCGTCTGTGTAAATATCCTTTAAAGTAGTGCCATCCCACCATTGAGAGGTAGGTAGCACCACCGTTGGAGGTGTTCGGGTTAATTCGAGGTTCAGGACATGGTGATCACCAGAGCAATAGGAAGACACCTTAGAAGCTACCCTCATGCCAGGTTCCCGGATCATGAGGACTTACTAAGACATCCTCTACTCGACGATCACCTTTCGAGAGGCAAGGCAACAGTGAGGCGTACCCTAGGGGTGGTGTGTGATTTGTGTGTCGTTTTCAGATATTTGTCTTGTTCATGTCATGGGTGATCTACGCTTTTGTTTTTATTTTAACATTCATTCTTGCATGCAATTTATTAGCAGTTAAAAAGTTGCGAGAAATATAAAGTTCCTAAGCTATTACAAAGGCGCGGGTCCACATCGCCAAATTAAATCCAGGACCCGATTTGACATACAATAAAGATGCGAGAAATATAAATGTTTAATTTACACGGCTTTGGGAGAATTACATAAAAATCATAAGAAAGGAAATAAATGCGCGAATTGGAATTAAAGTCGAAAGCGAGGGCGTTGGACCCTTTTTTAAGGGAATTAAATTATGATTAACCAATTAATTAAAATAAAAAGAAAAAAGATTTTTTTTTTTTGAGTTTTTTGTATTTATGGATTTTTATGAGAATTAAATGAAATTAAAATATCAATTAACCCTAATTCTAGTTTTTTTTTTATTTATTAAGAAAAGCATTAAAATTTAACCTAAATTTAAACCTAATTAATTAATACAATTTTATTTACAAGAAAATATAATTAATTATTAATATGGTGAAAAAGAAAAGGTAAAAATAATTAAAACCTAATTCTACAAACTTTAAGTTTATTAAGAAAATGTTAAAGTTAATCCTAAAAAAAAACTAATTAATTAATAAGACCTTTTTTACAAAAATAACACTTAAATAAAATATATTTTAATTTTTGTCACTTTCTGATTTTTATTATTTTTTATGTTTTATGAAAATATTAATTTAAAGTTTTAAGAGGAAATAATTAAATTAAACAAATAATAATAAAAAAGATAGAAAAAAAAAGTAAACACAAACCCTAGGGGGTGTTGACCCCAAGTGGAGGTCTTGTTCCAGCATTTTGGGCCCAATGTTTATGGCCTTGTTTGACTTTTTCTGGAAGCGTGCATGTGCGTTGACCAATGTCCATGGTGTTCATCAGATCTCCACCTTTGGATTGCCCTCAGTGGCCATGTGGCATGTGTGGATTATGGGTGTATGGTGATCATCAGGAGGCATGCTGCATAGGAAGATATTAGCAAGAAAAATATGGAAATAATATGGGGGACCTGGGGATCGAACCCAGGTCTCGTTGCTTACCAATGCACATGCTTGCCAACTGATCCAACTAAGCGCTTTGTTTATTATATGGCAACAAATCAACATGAGCTAAAACAAGGGTTAGTGGAAGATTTTAGCGCGAAATTCAAATGAACCACTCGTTGGCCTACACATCATCATCTTCTCCAATTATGCCTGAAACAGAAAAAGGTTAGCGGGGGTTTTAAACCCCCCCCAAAATGCAAGCTTTTCAAAAATAGCGATTAGCCCATCTTGCTATATAAATTGGGCGCGATTAGTGCATTATGTTCGTCCGAGCTTCCTGAGTTCAGTCATGGTATTGGGAAGTCTCAATTTTACAGTATTAAAAAATGCCCAATTTGAAGCTTGAAGAACCCTAGCGTGCTTTAATGGCGAAATCGTGTACGATGCATAAAAACTCAATCAAAACACATGGTTAGCTTTAGAATGATCCACTGAATACAAATCCAATATTAAAAATTGCAAACAATGCGTGATTTATGATACAAGAATACAAAAAAAAGCATGAACAGAATGAGGTTGTTCTACCAATTCTTGACGTTAGAGTTGATGGTTTTGATCTGAAAACCTTCCTTGAAGTCTCAGGAATGTAATGGAATGATTATTTTCCTTTGAATCGCACTGGAATGTAGTTTTCAGTTTTGGAATTTTTTAACAAAAACTCAAACTTTGTTCTTGATGTGTGGCGCAGCCTTCAGGTCTCTAGCACTAGGGTTTGCATCCTGCTTATGTATGGAATGATTAGGGTTGAAAATTGGATCCAAAAAACCTTTGCATTAATGTGCAAGATATTTGATTTTTATGCCTATATTTTCAAATCTTTTCCATGCATATTTGATTCCAATCATGGAAAATCACATTGATTCTTTCCCTATCAGATAATGCACGAGATTTTGAGGATATTTCATGCATAAAAAGATTTAAAAAGTTTGCTTTGGTATTTTTTCCATATTTTAATTAATTAAATGAATTACTAGCAATTAAAAATTCAAATAAATAAATAAAAATGATGAATAACTTCCCTTTGGGCCAAATGGTCGTGCACATGCTTTGGATGATGAATCTTGGAAGAAAAAGAGGCCCATTAGCAATTTTAAGGCATTTGAAGCAAAGTTGACTCTTCAAAATACCCAAAAATTTCCCAACTTCCACAAGGCATATCTTGCTCAATTTTTAAACTTTGATCATGTTCTTGGACATTTTGGAAAGGTCTTGAAGTCCTATAACCAATGCCTTTTGTCCCATGTCATTTTGATTTACCAATCTCAAGTTATGGTCTTTGACTTAAAGTCCCTTTTTGTTGACTTTTGAAAATGACCTATAATGTTGAAATTGATAACTTTTTGTGAGAACATTTCTTGGACTTGAAGTGTGAAGAGGAGTTGTAGGAAATGTAATTCTCTTCAAAATGAGCTTTGGATGGAATTTTTCTGATAATCCATGTGGAAGTTATGCATTGGTCAAGTTACAGTTGACTTTTTCAACTGTCCAAATATGGAAACTTTTGCATCTTGAGACTTTTTGAGCCATGCCTTGAAAATCATGATCAAGAATTGATCAAATGATGTTTGTGGCTTCAAAATAATATGTTGACCAAAAATTTGGACTTTTGACTGTCAAATGACCATTTTGCCCCTGCAGTTGACTGTAGGGCAATTTGGGTTTTTGACTGTGCAATTTTGTGCTGTAAGTCTTGAAACTTGGTATGAGGATACTTAACCATGTTTATAGGCATGTGGGACTTGATTGGACCCTTGGAAACTTCAATTACTTTGTCAGAACCAAAACCCTAATTTTTGACTGTTAGGAGGCCCTTGAACTGTGCAACCCTTGGGGAATTTTGAAGCTTTGACTTGGCAAATTTTGAAGAATATGGGAGGGCAAATTTTGGGGTATAACAGTTGCCCCTGTTCAATCTTCTTAAACCTGAGGATGCAGATTGGCTGACGTGCCTTTCGTGATCCGAAGGTAGAAGATGATTGAACACTAGAGTGCCCAGAAATTTGTGCTCACATAGTAGCAGTGTGATGATGGGAATGGGCTTGTAGATGCCATTTGGAGATTGATGGATAGGATAATGGGCTTATAGATGCCATGCTAAGAGATGATGGAAGGTGGATGGGCTTATAGATGCCATCTGGGTGTTGATCGCGTAAGAGATTCCTTAGCGAGAACTTGCGTACCTGCAAAAGAAAGATGAGTACCTGACCCGTTACAGGAGCTGGTCTTCAGATTCTTTGTATAGATGTGTCCTGACTGGTTACAGGAGCTGGATCTGGATCTTCAAAAGGTGATGAATGAACCAGGGATGGTTACTACCTCAACAGGAACGGTGAGAGAACCTTGGACGATTACTACCTCAACAGGAACGCTGAGAGAACCTTGGGCGACTTCAACCTCAACAGTAACGCTGAGAGAATCTTGGGCGACTTCTACCTCAACAGTAACGCTGAGAGAATCTTGGGCGACTTCTACCTCAACAGTAACGCTGAGAGAATCTTGGATATCTTCTACTGAGTCTTTATCAGGAAAATCTGTTAGGGGTCGATTTAGCTGGACTTAGAGAAGGCCTTTGACTGGATAAGAAACAGAAAAATCTTAGGGTCAATTTAACTGAACCGGTCTAGGTCTTGAAATCTTCAACTGGATAAGAAACAGGGAGATCTTAGGGTCGATCTGACTGAACCAGAGAAGGCCTTGTACTGGATAAGAAACAGAAAAATCTTAGGGTCGATTTAACTGAACCGGTCTAGGTCTTAAAATCTTCAACTGGATAAGAAACAGGGAGATCTTAGGGTCGATCTGACTGAACCAGAGAAGGCCTTTGACTGGATAAGAAACAGAAAATTCTTAGGGTCGATTTAACTGAACCGGTCTAGGTCTTGAAATCTTCAACTGGATAAGAAACAGGGAGATCTTAGGGTCGATCTGACTGAACCAGAGAAGGCCTTTGACTGGATAAGAAACAGAAAAATCTTAGGGTCGATTTAACTGAACCGGTCAAGGTCTTGAAATGTAGCTGAGAACTTTACTGGATCTTTCCTGAAAGGTAAAGGTCAGTCATATGCAATGCATGATATGGATCAAGCAATGATGTTCTCAACATAAATGAGATTTGTAAGATATGATGCGTATATGCATGCTATAATGATGTATGTTATGCTTATGAATGTATGTTTTCGTCTTAGGAAAATAAATCCTTGACGGGTGCCGGGAAGTCACTCCTGGGCTGTTGGAGAATAGATTTTTTGCTTCCGCTGGGGATGATAGTTGCAAGATTACCGGTAGGAGAAGATAACTCCGTTGGGGAATAAACTTGGCGAATGGATTACTCTACGGGGAGAAAAGATACTCTAGCGATCTTGCTGGGGAACAATACTCTGTGGGGAGAGAGGTACTTTGCTGAAATGTTGACGGTAACTTCGCTGGGGATACCGTTGTTGTGTTGGAAGTGTTAATAGCCTTCGCTGGGGATAAGAAGACTTCGTCGAGGACGCTCTTTCCGTGGCTTTTGGCTGAGGATAACCCAGTTATATCCTGGTAGGGAAATAACTCTTTGAATAAAGCCGGGAGACGCGTTCGTGTTCTGCGAGGATAAGCTTCCAGAGTCTACTGGGGATAAGCTTACTGCTTGGGGAGATGGATTCCAATTTTCCTGGGGAACTAGATTGGACTCTCTTGGGGAAGTTTTGAACTGTATCGGGGAAGTGACTCCACTGAATGTTTGATATACCGCCGGGGAACAATCTTTAGATCAAGACTGCCGGGGATGCTTGTTAAGAATGCATATATACTGCTGGGGAATGTTGAGATCTGCTGGAGGATACCCAACTTCCTTAAGTTTGATAATAGCTTTGCTTGGGGAAAGTGCACTGACTTGCTGGCTCACTCTCTGGGGAATTGGGATGTACTGGTTATGTTCTTCAGCTGAACCTACCTTGATACCTTGGAGGACAGAACCATTAGATTGCTTAGACAGCTCTTTATTGCCCCTGTTTCTAATGTTACCTGTAATTAATCCTTTGTTTCGTATGCAAATATTCATGAGTTAGCAAACTATTGTCAATGCATATATCAAAAATTGAACCTTGGACGTTCTTCGCAAAACAAAACAGAAAAGGAAAAACAATTGGCAATTTTAACTGAAAAGTGATTTTTGTATTGATTTTGAATTGCCTGTAAATAGGCGTTTTTATGTACAAGAGGCTGACGTCCTAGTAAGAGAACGCCGCCGAACAAAAGAGTTTATACAGATTTGTACAAAAGAAAATAAAAACAGCTGTGTGAAATGAATGATCCCACTGGGTTTCAACTCTGCTATTGCCTTTATATCTCCGAGCGTCTCATCACTTGATGACCTTAGTTGAAGGTGAAGCTGACTGATCGATGCTGTCTGAACTTGATGTAGATACCGGATTCTGGATGCAAAGTGATCCAATGAGACATAGTATTACGCTTTATCCCTAACTTTTGCCTGGACCGCCTTTTCGGGTTTTCAGTCCACCGGGATACCCATTTTTGCCCAAGCCGCCTTTTCAGGTTTTCGACTTGCCGGGTGTACAGATTTTTTTTATTTCATCCCTTCATTTTGCCCGAACCCTTTTGGTTCGCCGGGAAGCCCTAATTTTTGCCTAGGTATGTCAACCTAGCGGGTCTTTTTTATGCGTAGTATCTTTTTACTATGTCTGCATTGGCGGGGTGAGGAAGGTCGTCACCATCCATGTTGGTTAGAATCATGGCTCCTCCTGAGAACACATGTTTAACCACAAATGGCCCTTCGTACGTAGGGGTCCACTTGCCCCTTGGATCACTCTGAGGAAGGATGATTCGCTTGATTACCAGATCCCCAACTCGATATTCCTGTGGTCTGACCTTTTTGTTAAATGCCCTGATCATCCGTTTTTGGTACGTCTGACCATGACAGATAGCAGCGAGTCTCTTTTCGTCAATAAGGTTTAGCTGATCAAGTCGTGTCTGGATCCAATCATCTTCGTTCAGATTTGCATCCTTCATTATCCGGAGAGAGGGTATTTGCACTTCGATCGGTAAGACTGCCTCCATGCCGTAGACCAAGGAGAAAGGAGTTGCCCCGGTTGACGTCCTGGCTGAGGTACGGTACCCATGTAGAGCGAACAGTAACATCTCGTGCCAATCTTTATAAGTCACTGTCATCTTCTGCACGATTTTCTTAATGTTTTTATTTGCTGCTTCTACAGCCCCATTCATCTTCGGCCTGTAAGGGGAAGAGTTGTGGTGCTGTATCTTAAACTGCTCGCAGAGCTCAGTGATCATCTTGTTATTAAGATTGGTACCGTTGTCTGTAATAATTCTTTCTGGGACGCTGTATCGAGAGATCAGATTGTGCCGAATGAACCGTGCCACAACAGTCTTGGTTACCGTAGCGTAGGATGCTGCTTCAACCCACTTCGTGAAGTAATCAATCGCTACCAGGATGAAGCGGTGCCCATTGGATGCCGTAGGTTTAATCTCGCCAATCATATCTATGCCCCACATTGCGAAAGGCTAAGGCGCAGTCAGAACATTTAGAGGAACTGGAGGAACATGCACCTTGTCTGCATATATCTGGCATTTATGGCATGTCCGAGAATGTTGGTAGCAGTCTGCTTCCATTGTGGACCAGAAATACCCTACCCGAAAGATTTTCTTAGCCATAGTGTGTCCACTGGAATGTGTTCCGAAGGTCCCTTCATGTAGCTCTTCCATGATCCTTTCTGCTTCAGTCTTATCCACACAACGCAGTAAAGTCGAATCATGATTTCGTTTATACAGGATGCCGTTGCTGAGGAAGAACTTCGCTGCGAATCTTCTCAGAAACTTTTTATCGTTGACAGATGCACCTTCAGGGTATTCCTGAGCTTCCATATATCTCTTCACCTCATGGTACCAAGGCTTCTCAGTCACCAATTCAGTCTCGAGATCACAACAGTATGCCGGTTCGTCCAGTTTCCAGATGATGATCCGGGGAGCCTCATTGTCCCATTTGACCTTGAACATAGAAGACATTGTAGCTAACGCGTCCGCCAGCTGATTCTCCTCTCTTGGGAAATGTTCAAATGTTATCTTCGTGAAGTGGGGGATCAAAGTCAACACACATTCTCTGTAAGGAATAAGATTCAGATGTTTCGTATCCCACTCTCCTTTGATCTGATTGATCACGAGAGCGGAATCTCCGAAGACACTCAGAAACTTGATCCTTAAGTCGATCGCAGCTTGGAGACCCATGATGCATGCCTCATACTCCGCCATGTTGTTGGTACAGTTGAAACATAACCGAGCAGTGAGTGGAGTATGAGTGCCTTGAGGGGATATTATCACAGCGCCGACACCGTTACCCAAAGCATTGGAGGCTCCGTCAAAATGCATAGACCATCGGGATCCTTCCTCAGGTCCTTCATCCGGTCCAGGTATTTCACAATCAGTCACTATCATGATGCTCTCGTCCGGGAACTCGAAGTTCATTGACTGATAGTCGTCGACTGCCTGATGTGCCAAGTGGTCTGCCAATACACTTCCTTTGATGGCTTTCTGGGTTGTGTACTGGATGTCGTATTCCGTCAAGATCATCTGCCATCTTTCTATTCTCCCAGACAGAGCAGGCTTTTCAAATATGTACTTTATGGGATCCATCTTTGAGATCAACAAGGTAGTGTGAGTCAGCATATATTGTCTCAACCGGCGAGCAGCCCATACCAAAGCGCAGCAAGTTTTCTCAAGCAGTGAGTATCGGGTCTCACAGTCGGTAAACTTTTTGCTAAGGTAATAAATGGCATGCTCTTTTCGGCCAGACTCGTCATGCTGCCCCAGCACACACCCCATTGAGTTGTCAAGTACTGTTAGGTATAGTATCAGAGGTCTCCCCTTAACCGGTGGCATAAGGATGGGTGGTTCTTGGAGATACTCTTTGATTCTGTCAAAAGCAGCCTGACATTCATCATTCCAACGTACTACCTGATCTTTCTTCAGCAACTTGAAGATTGGTTCACAGGTAGCAGTTAGGTGTGAGATGAACCGAGCAATGTAATTCAGGCGTCCTAGAAAGCCTCTGACCTCTTTCTCTGTTTTAGGAACTGGCATCTCTTGAATAGCTTTAACCTTGGCAGGGTCCACTTGAATACCCTTATCACTTACAACGAAGCCTAGCAACTTCCCAGATCTTACCCCGAAGGTGCACTTGTTCGGGTTCAACCTCAGCTTGTACAACTTCAGACGGTCAAACAATTTCTGCAGATGATCTAGGTGCTCTTCCTCAGTCTGGGACCTTGCGATCATGTCGTCAACATACACTTCTATCTCATGATGGATCATGTCATGAAATAAAGCAACCATGGCACGTTGGTAGGTCACCCCAGCATTTTTCAGTCCAAAAGGCATGACCTTGTAGCAGAAAGTGCCCCACTGAGTAACCAAGGTAGTCTTTTCCATGTCTTCAGGTGCCATCTTGATCTGATTGTAACCTGAAAAGCCATCCATGAAAGAGAACACCTTATGCTGAGCTGTATTGTCAACAAGGACATCAATGTGAGGTAGAGGGAAGTCATCCTTGGGGCTGGCCCTGTTCAGATCCCTGTAGTCGACACACATTCTGACCTTACCGTCCTTCTTTGGTACTGGAACCACATTAGCAACCCACTGAGGGTAAGAAGTCACTGCAAGGAAACCGGCATCAAATTGTTTCATAACCTCGGCTTTGATCTTCTCAGACATCTCTGGACGCATACGGCGGACCTTTTGCTTAACTGGAGGGCAATCTTCCTTAGTAGGCAAGTGATGGACCACAATATCGGTATCCAACCCGGGCATGTCTTCGTAGGACCAGGCAAAGATCTCCATATAATCATGTAGCATCTGAGTCAACCGTTGCTTCACGCTGAGCTCTAGGTTGGCACCAATCTTTACCTCCTTTCTGTCTGTATCAGTACCTAGGTTTATTGTTTCCACTGGCTCTTCGTGTGGTTGAATTGCCCTCTCTTCCTGAAGTAACAGTCTTGCAAGCTCGCCAGGCACTTCGCAATCATCTTCACCTTCGTCTTCGGCTAAGATGATCGGATTTTCGAAGTCATAACTGGCAGTAGCAGAGTCGTTACCAGTGAGATCCAGAGTGGATTGAAACCTGTATGAGTGAGTGTGTGTAAATACAGTTGTTTTGAAATATATAAAGGAAGGAAAGACAGAAAAGGAGCATAAGATTTGAAATGCGAGAAAACGTCCAAGATTTTTATTTATGATATATGAAATGACAATTTATATGCCCTCACAAATGAAGCCAACGTTACCCCGGGTAAGACACCGGGACATAGAGTTTTAATTGTTTATTACAAATAACAAAACAAAGAAGTTTATTACTGCGTAACAAGAGAAACAAGTAGATTGTCTTTTGCACTCCAATTGTTAGGTCCACTGTCGGTTGCCGGGTAAATCCAGCTATTAAACTCAGCTTCATCCACTTCATCATCCTCCCCAATAGCATTCACTCCATGAGCAGGCAGGGGCGCTGTCACTACATTAGGCTTCTCAGATGCCTCAAATTGTACCTCCTTGACATCAATAAGGTCCTGCAGCTTATTCCTTAAGGCCCAACAGTCATCAGTGGAATGCCCCGGGCTATCGGAGTGATAAACACAGCGGGCATTTGGATTGTATTTGGGAGAAGCAGTATTCACAACCTTCGGGGCCTCTCTGACAGTCACTAAGTTGGTGGATAGTAACTGCGGCAAGATTTGTGATAGAGTCATACTCAGGCGGGTAAAATCTCTCTTGGGTCTTTCAGCCCTTTGAGGATTGGTTTGCCGAGGAGCGGCAGCAGGCTTAGCAATCATCACCGCGTTGACAGATTGGCGGCGCTCAGGTTTCTCTTGTCTTCTGGACCCGTATACAGCACTGGCCTCCTTTTTGAAGGGTTTCTTCTCAGAGCTTGACGATGCACCCTTCTGAATTTTACCAGACTTCATCCCAGCCTCTATTCTCTCTCCAGTCAGAATAAGATCAGTAAACCCTGCAGATGAGTTACCGATAAGATGGTTGAAAAACGGCCCAGATAGGGTCCCCAAGAACATGTCTACCAACTCCCGGTCAATCAACGGAGGCTGCACCCTGCCAGCCAGATCCCTCCACTTCTGTGCATACTCTTTAAAACCTTCGCTTGACCCTAGCGACATACCCTGGAGTTGGGTACGTGTAGGGGCAAGGTCGGCATTATATTGATACTGCTTGTAAAAAGCAGTAGCCAACTCCTCCCAGTTACGAACCTTGGTCCCATCCAGCTGATAGAACCATTCGAGATGAGTCCCTGAAAGACTCTCCTGGAAGAAGTGGATCCACAAGTTCTTGTCCACTGAGTACGGTTGAATCTTCCGCACATACGATCTGAGGTGTAGCTTGGGACAAGACGCCCCGTCATACTTGGTAAAGGATGGTGCTTTGAACTTATGAGGAATGATCACACCAGTAGACAAACCCAAGTCTCCGAAATCCAGCCCAGGCACTTGTTGGATCTCCATAGCATTCAGTCTGTCCTCCAACTGCTTGTATCTGTCTTCTGCAGGAGGATACTGTTCCGCATCAAAATCAGTCTCGTTGTCGGAGACTACCGGACTAGGACCTTTTCCCCCTTGGGGACTGCTCTTGCCTATAGAAGAACCAGCCTCTTCATTCTGCAGAGTGTTGCCAAACCTTCGGCCCGAGTTGAAAAGAACAGTTCTCCTCTTCTTCTTCTTCTCCTTCTTCAGGAGCAGAGCCTTCAACTCTTCTTGGCCCTGAGCCAAACCCATGATTAGTTCCTGAAATTGCGCATTCTGCGCCTGAAGAGCCTTGATGGACATCTCGGTTGATGATGAGTCAGGATTCATGATGCTGAAATAAACAGTGAAGAACTGTAAGCAACCTGAAAAGAAGAAAACCTGCTATGCACATGATGAATGATATGTGTTTATGCAATGCATTCAAGGGTTCGAAAGTTCAAATTTGTTGTAGACAAAAAGGAACACACGTTATCATTAAGGAAATAATTGTTCAGTACATCAGAGCCTCGTGGGCAAAATAATACAAAAGCAAATCAATCCCAAAATACACTGCGCATCCTCTTTGGAGCTATGTAGGTGTTGAGGTTCCTCTCCTCATGCAATAGGCGGGTGAGCTCCAGGACCTTCTTTTCACTAGCATGTAGACTGGTCTCAAGAGAATTTCGTTCTTCCTTAAGCTGGATCCAGCTCTTCTGCATCTCTTCCCAGGATGTGGGCATATCAGGATGCTGAATGGTATAGGACACTTCTCCTTCCAGGACTGGCTCTTTGATCACAGGGAGCATATGAGGATATGGCATCACTAACTTCTGGGAGCGGGCCCGTACCCACTTGAGATAAGGTTCCAACGGGATGGAGTTCCTGTGCCCCAGTGTCTTACTGTCTATCCTACTTGGCATCCTCCAAGCTCTGATAAATCTCTGGCGAAGTCCTTGTGCATCGTTGTTGAAGTCAAAAACTATATCAGGAATTAGCATGTCATGAGGACCATCCCTCCGAGCATAACCAAACTGTCTCCAAGCCAGGCATGGGTTGTAAGTAATACCTCCTCTGATTCCAAGTAAAGGTACATTAGGGTACTCCCCGCAACGATCAATGATAGTGACATCCTCTCTAGACCGAGGGCACCAATGTATATCTGCATGTGTAAGAGTCATCAACCGTTGTGACCATCTCAAACCTCGCTCGTTCTTCAAGACTGATTGTGGAAGGTGCGAAATAAACCACCTTCCCAGGAGAGGAGTGCATCACATAAGGACGCCTCTTTTTCTCATGGTTCGAGTGTAACATGAGTGAAGGATGTCCCCCAGCAACGTAGGTATAGGATTCCTGGACATGAAGATCTGGACAACACTGATATCTATAAGCTGATCTGGGTTAGGGAACAACACCAAACCATAGACAAGGAGGGCCACAACTTCTTCAAAAGCTTGTAAGTCAAGGGAGTTCCAACATTCATGGGCCTTCTCAAACAGAAACCTCGCTAAGAACCCTTTGATACCACTTCTAACTTCCCAATGTCCCTTGAGGTCAGATGATTGTAGGTGTAAGGCTTTAGCAATCTCTTCAAGCTTGGGTTCCTTTTCCGTACCGTTGTAGGGTAGTTGATCAAGGATAGGGATCTTCAGGACCGGGAGAACTCCTCCAATGTAGGTACCAGCTGATAATCCAAGAAGGTGAAACAGTGATGCAGAGGGTCAAAGAACTGGAATAGGACCTTTATCATATCTTCCTCAATGTTGGTATTGACCAAGCTGATGAGTCTTCCATGTCTTTCACTGAATGAAGAGCTCTCGGGAATCCTGGATATAAGCTCTTTAAGCTGAGGAGGGATCCTTACAAGGCTGATTTGAATTGTCTTTCTGCGAACAATTTCCATGTCCTACAAAACAAGAACAAAGATGAAGATTCGAACCCCTGAAATGGTTAGTCAATGCATATGATGCTGGATGATGTCATGATGCTATGATTAACACACCATAGATATTTATAGAGACAAACATGTAAGGCACACAAGACAAGCCCTTAGAGTTTAGGCCAGCATGGGGTCTGGGTAGTACCCTCTTGAAGTTGGTGGGCTCAACCTGTCCTATTATAAGTAACCGGGTTCTAAGGGTCCCAATATCACGGGATTGCTTTCATTGTTCATCGTTTCGATTTAGCCACTGAACTGGCGACTGAAATATTCCAGGAAAGCAACCCTTAATTGAGTGTAGTATCGAGTATCAACCAACCTCGGACTGCACCAAAGTCAGTTATCTCACTACCCTAAAGAGGCCAAGATAGTTCAATTAAGGTTCCTAAGGTCTGTTGATGCTTCACGACACCACGCGGAGGCCCCGTACTCTCCTTGACTGAACTCAAGGGTTACCGGTACACACCAAAGTGCCACATCAACGTAGCAGACTGTTTCAACCATGTCGGTATACCCCGCACAGTTCCCTCACAGCCTTGTTGCTACTTTCTAAGAAGGTATCCCCAGATCCGGGTTAGGATCTATAGAACTCCCAAGACAGTCCCACAATTTAAAGCAAACAAGTCAAAGCAATTGAAAACACAGTGATCTTAGTCCTAAGGTACACCTCACTTTAAGTTAAGTCCCCAGCAGAGTTGCCAGTTCTGTGATCGGTGGATCTGGAACTGACTATTTAACGCTGGTTCGCGAAATATCGCGGAAGCAAGAGTCGCCACCGTCTTTTTATTTTCTCCAAATGGAAAGGACAAAAGCACAGAAAAATTCCTTAAAGAGATTGCTCTCGGTTCGGGAGGTAGATTATAGAAAGGGAAGGTGTTAGCACCCTTTCTATCCATGGTTATCCATGGGCTCTTAGATACTTGCTCATTGTGTTTTCAAAATGTTTTGTTTGCTTTTCAACTATGGGTTTTAAAAAAAGTTTCTTTGAAAATTCCAGTTCGACTCTTGTATCAGTCCTCAAGAGTGTTTGAAAAATTACTTTCGAAAGCTTTTTGAAAAGGTGTCGGTGTGAAAAGTATTTTTTGAATTTTGTTTTGAAATTAGAGCAAGTATCTAGATTCGTCTACCTACCCTAAGGAATTCGTCTGTGTAAATATCCTTTAAAGTAGTGCCATCCCACCATTGAGAGGTAGGTAGCACCACCGTTGGAGGTGTTCGGGTCAATTCGAGGTTCGGGACATGGTGATCACCAGAGCAATAGGAAGACACCTTAGAAGCTACCCTCATGCCAGGTTCCCGGATCATGAGGACTTACTAAGACATCCTCTACTCGACGATCACCTTTCGAGAGGCAAGGCAACAGTGAGGCGTACCCTAGGGGTGGTGTGTGATTTATGTGTCGTTTTCAGATATTTGTCTTGTTCATGTCATGGGTGATCTACGCTTTTGTTTTTATTTTAACATTCATTCTTGCATTCAATTTATTAGCAGTTAAAAAGTTGCGAGAAACATAAAGTTCCTAAGCTATTACAAAGGCGCGGGTCCACATCGCCAAATTAAATCCACGACCCGATTTGACATACAATAAAGATGCGAGAAATATAAATGTTTAATTTACACGGCTTTGGGAGAATTACATAAAAATCATAAGAAAGGAAATAAATGCGCGAATTGGAATTAAAGTCGAAAGCGAGGGCGTTGGACCCTTTTTTAAGGGAATTAAATTATGATTAACCAATTAATTAAAATAAAAAGAAAAAAGATTTTTTTTTTGAGTTTTTTGTATTTATGGATTTTTATGAGAATTAAATGAAATTAAAATATTAATTAACCCTAATTCTAGTTTTTTATTTATTTATTAAGAAAAGCATTAAAATTTAACCTAAATTTAAACCTAATTAATTAATACAATTTTATTTACAAGAAAATATAATTAATTATTAATATGGTGAAAAAGAAAAGGTAAAAATAATTAAAACCTAATTCTACAAACTTTAAGTTTATTAAGAAAATGTTAAAGTTAATCCTAAAAAAAAACTAATTAATTAATAAGACCTTTTTTACAAAAATAACACTTAAATAAAATATATTTTAATTTTTGTCACTTTCTGATTTTTATTATTTTTTATGTTTTATGAAAATATTAATTTAAAGTTTTAAGAGGAAATAATTAAATTAAACAAATAATAATAAAAAAGATAGAAAAAAAAAGTAAACACAAACCCTAGGGGGTGTTGACCCCAAGTGGAGGTCTTGTTCCAGCAATTTGGGCCCAATGTTTATGGCCTTGTTTGACTTTTTCTGGAAGCGTGCATGTGCGTTGACCAATGTCCATGGTGTTCATCAGATCTCCACCTTTGGATTGCCCTCAGTGGCCATGTGGCATGTGTGGATTATGTGCAAGATATTTGATTTTTATGCCTATATTTTCAAATCTTTTCCATGCATATTTGATTCCAATCATGGCAAATCACATTGATTCTTTCCCTATCAGATAATGCACGAGATTTTGAGGATATTTCATGCATAAAAAGATTTAAAAAGTTTGCTTTGGTATTTTTTCCATATTTTAATTAATTAAATGAATTATTAGCAATTAAAAATTCAAATAAATAAATAAAAATGATGAATAACTTCCCTTTGGGCCAAATGGTCGTGCACATGCTTTGGATGATGAATCTTGGAAGAAAAAGAGGCCCATTAGCAATTTTAAGGCATTTGAAGCAAAGTTGACTTTTCAAAATACCCAAAAATTTCCCAACTTCCACAAGGCATATCTTGCTCAATTTTTAAACTTTGATCATGTTCTTGGACATTTTGGAAAGGTCTTGAAGTCCTATAACCAATGCCTTTGGTCCCATGTCATTTTGATTTACCAATCTCAAGTTATGGTCTTTGACTTAAAGTCCCTTTTTGTTGACTTTTGAAAATGACCTATAATGTTGAAATTGATAACTTTTTGTGAGAGCATTTCTTGGACTTGAAGTGTGAAGAGGAGTTGTAGGAAATGTCATTCTCTTAAAAATGAGCTTTGGATGGAATTTTTCTGATAATCCATGTGGAAGTTATGCATTGGTCAAGTTACAGTTGACTTTTTCAACTGTCCAAATATGGAAACTTTTGCATCTTGAGACTTTTTGAGCCATGCCTTGAAAATCATGATCAAGTGATGTTTGTCGCTTCAAAATAAGATGTTGACCAAAAATTTGGACTTTTGACTGTCAAATGACCATTTTGCCCCTGCAGTTGACTGTAGGGCAATTTGGGTTTTTGACTGTGCATTTTTGTGCTGTAAGTCTTGAAACTTGGTATGAGGATACTTAACCATGTTTATAGGCATGTGGGACTTGATTGGACCCTTGGAAACTTCAATTACTTTGTCAGAACCAAAACCCTAATTTTTTACTGTTAGGAGGCCCTTGAACTGTGCAACCCTTGGGGAATTTTGAAGCTTTGACTTGGCAAATTTTGAAGAACATGGGAGGGAAAATTTTAGGGTATAACATGAAGCTTCTTGACTTTTACGGTTTCCCTGTTGTTGTTGTTAAACAGACGCTAGATTTGAAATCAATACTGCTCCCACATATTGATGGCGGTCACTCTTACTACGGCTCTTATGTCCATAGATAGCATTGGTTTATTTTTTGCTACCTAATGGCTTCTTCACAACATTAGAAGACGTAGCCATCATAAACTTCCCGTTCTTAATACCACTCTCAACTCTTTCCCTAGTCAGAATCAGCTCCGTAAAACTAGACGACGGGCTTCCAATCAACAGATTAAAGAATGGGCCTGTCAGAGTGCCCATGAACATATCCAACAATTCCCGGTCTGTCTGAGGAGGTTGCACCCTTCCAGCTAAATCCCTCCATTTTTGTGCATATTCCTTGAACCCTTCATTCGAGCCCATGGACATGTTTTACAGTTGCACTCGAGTTGGTGCCAGGTCAGTATTATATTGATACTTCTTATAGAAAGATGCAGCCAAGTATTCTCATGTATGGATGTTGGTTCCCTCCAGCTGATAGAACCATTCAAGTCGAGTGCCAGCCAAACTTTCTTAAAAGAAATTGACCCACAGTTTCTGGTCAGCAGTATGAGGTTGGATCTTTCGAACATACGACCTAAAATGGAGTTTGGGATAAGAGACCCCCATCATATTTAGCAAAGATGGGGACCTTGAAATTAGGAGGGATGACCATCCCCTGGATTAAACCTAACTCTCCAAAATCCAATCTAGCCGCCTTCTAGATCTCCAAAGCTTTGAGTCGGTCTTCCAACTGCTTGTATTTGTCATCTGCAAGAGGATACTGTTCGTCGGAGTAGTCTTCATCTTCAGGAATATTCTCATAACCCTGATTATTCCTTTCTTCGTGCTTGATGCTTCTACCATCTTCCTCCTTTTTGTCGTGTTCCTCAGAAGAAACATCATCCACTTAAATTGGTTGAGCAGGACCTTTGAAGCTTCTCCCCATATTGAGGATGACAACCGAATTTTTGGTCTTCTTTTTATTGGTGACAAGCGCCATCAGATCTTTTTGCCCCTGTACTATATTCAAAAGAGTCTGTTGAAATTGTGCCTGCTGAGCCTGGAGGTCCTTGACAGTTTGTTCGAGGGCCATCTTATACTGAAATAAAGAGTAAGTAGATGAGAAAACCTGTATTGGAAAACATGTTATGTAATGATGCGTGATATGTAAATGCAATTTTTTAAAGGACCTTAGGAGATTTAAATTTTTTAACCAAGGGAAAAAAATAAAGATTTTATTACTAAGTTCAAAATTACAATTGCCTTTTAGGCTTACAATGAAAACAACAAGGTCTCAAAGAGACAAAAAGTATACACCTAAGACCTAAGACTCAAGTCTCCCAAGGACACTTCCTCTTCATTTTGATGTATGCATTATGACTCTGCTCCTCGTGAAGTTTCTTTGTTAGATCCAACACTTTATTTTCACTCTCATAGAATTGAGTCTCAAAGGTGTCCCGTTCTTCTTTGAGTTGAATCAAGGAATTTTTCAATTCTTCAAGGTCAATCAAAATGTCTAGATGGAAGATAGTGCGAGAAACGTCTCCTTAGAAAACAAGTTCCATGATCACTGGTAAGACAACTGGGTATGTCATCATGAGGTTTTGAGCGCGAGCTCGTACCCATTTGAGATAGGGCTCTAGAGGGATGGAGTTATTTTTTCCTAAAGCCTTACTATCAATCTTAATCACCTTGCCAAAGCATGTATAAACTTCCGATGATAACCTTGAGGATCATTTTTGTAATCAAACATAATACCCTGGATAGTTGCATCATGAGGACCATCTCTTCGAGCATAACCAAATTGACGTAGAGTCCGAGAAGGGTTGTAAGTAATACCTCCCCTAATGCCAAGGAGTGGAACATTAAGTAGTTCTCCATAATGGTCAATGGTAGTTATATCCTCATGAGATCGGGAATACCAATAGATATCTGTATGAGAAACTTGCCACGTGACTTCCAAATTGATCAGTCAAAGTCTCTTGCGGCCCATGAGTAGTCTTCAGGAATTTTACTAAAGTCTGCACATGGGCTTCATAACACAACAATAAGGATATCATGGTGATTTTGGATGGGGTCTGCCCCAGCTGTTCAACAATTTTATAGTCTCTCTTGCAAATGATTCTTTCAACATCTTCCAACTCTTGTCCAGAGGTATCCTTCACTGTAATTTCTTTTGGTGCCTCTATCTGGACAGGCTCTATCATTGACTCTTTACTTCGAGCCTCGGCAGTTGGCTTAGTAACTTGAACGGGGGGAGAGATTTCTGGGGAGAAAATCCTTCCGCTTCTAGTAATTTTGCTGGTCCCTGAAATATTGTCAATGTTGGGATCAGCCTATTCGTCATCTTCATCAGACAACTCTTGTTTAATTCCCAGGTAATACACGTCAGACCCATAATTCCATGGAATAGCTTTTTCCGAGGAATATGGGATGGGTTTATGTGTAGTTATAATCAAAGGAGCAGATTTTGGATTGGCGGTAATCCATACAGGACCATTGGAAGTGATCCTGAAAGGAGTACCAGATACGACAGACAAAGCTTGACATAAATTCTCAGTAGATGAAACTTTCTCAATCAAAATTACATGTTCATCCATCAGGCGTTGAACACCTTCCTTCAATAACCCGCAACCATTGGGTTGGATTGCACGTCAATAACATTCTTCAACACAACCAAGAAATGAACCGGCTTGTAACAAATTCTTTTTTATTTTCGATAGGGGAGTAACCACTTCACCTAGAGTGGTAACATACAAAACATCTTCAATAGCACTTATGCCCTTATCATACTTGGGCATAGGTGCAAAAATCATGTTCGGAGTCTGCGGAGGATCAAAATCAATTTCCTTATTATCGATCATATCTTGAATTTTGCTTTTCAGGCCCCATCAATTGTTGGTATTATGCCCAGGAATGTTAGAATGATAAGCACACCTCGCATTTGGATTGTACTTTGGAGAGGATGTGTTGGGATACTGAGGAGGATCCCACATTGAAATGAGTTCCAGTTTTAACAAATGTTGTAATGCCTGAGATAAAGGCATGCCAATCTTGGTAAATTATCTTAACGAAGATTTTGGACTTCGTCAGTTACCCTGTTGTTGTTATTGAACAAGCGCCAAATTAGAAATCAATACTGCTCCCACAAATGAATGGGGGCCACTCTTACCATGACTCTTCTGGCTATAGACAACATTGGTTTATTTTTTGCTAGCGAATGGCTTCTTCACAACATTAGAAAATGTAGCCATCAGAATCTTCCTGCTCTTAATACCACTCTCAAGTCTTTCCCCAATCAAAATCAGCTCCGTAAAACCAGACGAAGGGCATCCAATCAACAGATTAAAGAATGGGTATGTCAGAGTGCCCATGAACATATCCACTAATTTCCGGTTAGTCAGAGGAGGTTGCACCCTTCCAGCTAAATCCTTCCATTTTTGTGCATATTCCTTGAACCCTTCATTCGAGCCCATAGGCATGTTTTGTAGTTGCACTCGAGTCGGTGCCAGGTCAACATTATATTAATACTGCTTATAGAAAGCAGCAACAAAGTCTTCCCATATATGGATGTTGGTTCCCTCCTACTGATAGAACCATTCAAGTTGAGTGCCAGACAAACTTTCTTTAAATAAATAGACCCACAGTTTCCGGTTAGTAGTATGAGGTTGGATCTTTAGAACATACGACCTCAAATGGAGTTTGGGACAAGAGACCCATCATATTTAGCAAAGATGGGGACATTGAACTTTGGAGGGATTACCACCCTCAGGATCAGACCTAACTCTCCAAAACCAATCCAGGCACCTTCTGGATTTCCATAGCTTTAGACTCTTCTACTCGTGAAGTTTCTTTGTGAGCTCCAACACTTTCTTTTCACTCTCATAGAATTGAGTCTCGAAGGTGTCCCATTCTTCTTTGAGTTGAATCCAGGACTTTTGAAATTCTTCAAGGTCAGTGGGCATGTCTGGATGGAGGATAGTGCGAGAAACGTCTCCTTCAACAACAGGCTCCATGATCACTGGTAAGACAACTAGGTATGCCATCATGAGGTTTTGAGCGTGAGCTTGTACCCATTTGAGATAGGGCTCCAGAGGGATGAAGTTCTTCTATCCTAAAGCCTTACTATCAATCTTACTTAACATGCCCCAAGCATGTATAAACTTCTGATGATATCCTTGAGGAAAGTTCTCGTAATCGAACATAATACCTTGGATAAGTGCGTCATGAGGACCATCTCTTCGAGCATAACCAAATTTATGTAGAGCCATAGAAGGTTTGTAAGTAAAACCTCCCCTAATTCCAAGGAGTGACACATTAGGGAATTCCCCATAGTGGTCAATGATAGTGATATCCTCATGAGATCAGGAATAACCATAGATGTCTGTATGAGAAACTTGCAACGTGATTTCCAAATTGATCATCTGAAACATCTTGTGGTACATGAGCAGTCTTCAGGAATTTTACTAAAGCCAACGCACGGGATTCATTACACAACACTAAGGATAGCATTGAGATTTTGGATGGGGTCTTCCGTAGCTGTCCGACAATTTTATAGTCTCTCTGGCGGATGATTCTTAAAACCTCTTCCAACACTTGTCCATAAGTATTTATGATACGGTGGGAGAACTGAATTGAAGGTTATGCATTTGATAGCAAATGTTGCGGTTAGCAAGAGTCGCCACCGACTTTTCTTTTATCCAATAGGAAAGGTGAAAAAGCACAGGAAAGACCTTTGAGATTATTTCTTGAGTTCGGGGGGTAAATTATGAAAAGGGAAGGTATTAGAACCCTTTCCATCCATGGTTTTCCATGGGCTCTTAGTTACTTGCTAGATCACTTGCTTTTGTTTGAAATTGTGCTTTGTGTGGTTTTTGAAAGTATTTTGTAAAGAGGCCATTGTTTAGGCAAACTTTGTAATGATTCTCGTTTGTAAGAATGTATACAAAGTGTTTGATCTTTTGAAAATGTTTTCAAGTTTGTAAGATGTTTGAAAGTGTAGTTGTTTGTTTTGAAAATAGCAAGGATGTTTGTTTGAAATTGAACAAGTAATTAGGAGCATTCTACCTACTCAAAAGTCTTTCTTGTTCATTTTCTTTTCCTTTGACATTGTTATCTTACCATTGGTTTGGTAAGTAACCTTATCTTTGGATGTAAACGGGAAGGGTGTGGGTCGTCGTATAACCATGATTAGCAATGTTGCAAGATATCTTAGCATTCTTTTTTAGGGGCTAAGATCATTTAAAAGGCAACTTAGATAGCGTCATCGAGGGACTATGATCTTGTATTTTCTTTGTTTTTGCTAAGATACCTCACATGCATAATATGGCCATTTTGTAAAGGCAACCAAGTGGATTTACCCTAGGGGTGCTTGTGTGCAAGTGTATTGTTTTCATGCTTGATTTTGTCTTGAATTAGGGTTTTCTAAGTATTGGTTTTAGTCTTTCCATACAAACCCTAATTATTAACATTTGTACATAAAGTGATAAATTGCAAAATTTAAAGTTACTACGCTATTACAATACTTCTGGGAGGGGGTGTACAAAGTATAAATAGGGATTGCAAGAACATAAACTTAATTAATCTATTACAACCAAATTGAATTTGTACAAGAATTAAAATAAATAATGTACAAGATGAATAAATATGCAAGAATGCAAGTATAAAGAAAATGGATATTTTTGTTTGAAATTCTTTAGGAAAAGTGAATTTGTTTTAACCTATTTAATTAAAAGAAAAATAATTAATTAAAGTAGTAAAAGGTAAAACCTAAAATTACTAAGAAAATATTTTAAATAAAAAAACCTAAATCTATTAAAAAAGAAATAAGTTTAAGAAAAGTATTTTTTGTATTTTTGTCTTGAAAATAATTCATATTATTATAAAATATTTTTGGTCTTTTTTATATTAAAATAATATATATTTTAATTAGTGTAAAAGAAAATAACTAAACCTGTTTTTAATTAAATTTACAAGAATAATTAGTAAAATAAATAAAGTATGGTGAGATAAAATATATTTTTTGTGAGAAAAATAAATAAACTAGGTCAAAATATAAATCTACTATTTTTTTATATTTTTTGTGATTTTTTTTTAATATTAGAAAAATAATTAAGAAAACAAATAAAGAGAAAATAAAAAAATAAAATAAAATTGGGCCAGGGGTGTGTAAATGAAACAAGGAGGTTAGCTAGCAAAAACAAAAATAAAACAAAGCCCAAGGAGGCCAGCGCCTTGCAAAAAAAAGAAGTCAGCATTACAAAAATATAAAAAATCCAAAAGGGTACCACTGGGGCTCGAACCCAGGTCCCAAAGGTTACAGGCGCACGCTTCTACCACTGGGGTGGCTATACATCTGTTAACATAAGTAAAACAATAAATATATGATACAAAATGCGCCCTGATTTACACTTCATCTTCAACCTCCAGCCAGACCAACTGTAACTTGTTCATTTCTCAACAAAAATGAAAACTGTAAACATGAAACTTGTAGCAAATTTCCTCACGGTTTCAAAAATGTAAAGCATTAAAACTATAGATCAAAGACAAACATGAATTTCATTGGCCCTAATCAGAACCCTAAAATCTCAGAAAACTTCAATCTTAAAATTCTCTAAGCTCAAGAAATATTAATGGAAACTACAGACATGGTTAGCTTTAGGCCAATGATATCTACATGTTTTGTTCACAAATAAATCATTGATGATGCATGTATGAAGAGTTCCAAAGTTAGAAAACTTACCTTTCAAGAGGGTATCGAGTTTGAAGTTTGAGCAGCTTTCAAGGAGTTCCAATGGTTGGGTTAGCTTCCTCATGTTCCCAGGAAGCTAATGGAATGCTTAGCTTAGGCTGAAAGGGCCTGAGGAGTTCTGGAGAAGTACAAGTGCAAAGCTCTATTTTTGAAAATGTTGGATGATGATGGAGGTGTTATAGTGATGCTGCAGGTGTTGGGATTGTTTGTGTATGTTGTTTAGAAGCTTTTGAAAACAAAAGGCCAAGAAACGCACGAGTAGATTTGAAGATTGGCTTCAAAACTCAGAAATGACAAGTTTTGAAGTATTTTTGGTGATTCTGAGTTCTAGGTGTTTTCAGGGCTTCAACATTCGTGTCTTATGTGGCAAATACTTTTTCTATGTATAAGAAAAAGGTCTTGAGTGCATTGGCAAGTCAGAAGTACAAGTTATAAGCTTTTGGCTAGGTTACTTGATTTTCAAGAAAAGAGGGAAATCAAGTTTCAATGTGAAGTACAAGCATGGGCTGGGTTATTGTAAGTGTCTAAACCATTTCTTATGGGTTATGGAACTTGTATGATCAGAAGGGAACAAGTGAAAGGCTCAAGAACATGTTTTGTACAAAAAGTCACTTTATCAAAATGGCAATGTACACTTTCTTCCATAAATGGATATAAAGCATGTCCATGCATTAAATGCTTGAAATGATACCTATAACAGTTGTGAAAGCAATTAATTATGGAGTTCCTAACAAGTTTGAGTCCTGCAAAGTAGAGTTTATGGAGCATACTTTGAATTTGAATTTTATTCATCACAAAATGCCTTGTAATTAAAGTGATAAACCCTAATTTCATATCTTCGATTCTCCCTACTCAAGAATGATCTCAAGGAGTTCTTGGACATTTTAGAAAGCTTGTAATATGCTATACAACCCATTTTTGAATTTCTTTTGAATATTACCCTTGGAACTATATGAAAAAGTTCCTTGAAGTTGGGTCAAAATCCTGACCAAATTAGGGCAAAATTTCACTAAGTGTTTTGTTTCATGACCACATGTTCTTAAAATTATAACTTGAGATCCAAGAACTTTTGGAAGGAGTTGTGTAAAGAAAAGTTGTAGATTTCATGGAGATCTATAACTTTCATGTTGGAAGTTTCTTCTGAATCATCTTGTATCATGGTGAAAATTTTGCTCAAAGTTATGAAAAACTTAGAAATTCCCAACACTTGGAAAAATTTCTAAGTTTAGAAATTTTGACTTTTCAAAATGAAATCTTAACTTTTTGATTTCTTGATGAATAAGTTTCATATTTTTACATGTTTTTATGAATTGTGATCTTTTGCATTTGATTTTGACCAAAAATTCAAAGTTTGACTTTTCAGTATACAATTGACTTTTGATCAGTTGACTGAAAATTCATCTGTTAATCCATTGAACTTGAGCAATGTTTTGAGCCATGTTATTAGGTCAAAATGATGCAATTGAACTCTTGAGATCATGCCGTAAACCAATTGATCATTTTATAGGTCAAAAATCAAAAATTGCCCTTTCCTAGTCAAAACCCTAATTTTTGACCATTTTGCCCTTTTGGAGATTTGTTCAAATTTCTTGAGGAATTATGGTCCAAACTTGATCAAATTATACATATGAGTCTAAAATGTTGATGTGGATAAAAAATTATGAAGTTTGACTGTAAATTGACCATAGTTGACTTTTTCCCCAATAAAGTTGATTTTTAGGTCAACTGCTCAATTGACTGAGCAAAAGTGTGATCCAAAGCTTGAAACTTGACATGAGTGATCTTGGGGGTCCATAATGATCCATGAAATCCATATGAAGCATTGAAAGTTCAAATATCCTTGTGCAATCTCAAACCCTAATTTTGGTCATCAGTGCTTAAAGAGGTGTCTTGAGCTGATCAAACCCTAGTGCAGTCTTGAGCCCTAGGAGATCTTGTGAACAAATTCTTGATTAGTGAGAGGGACAATTTTTGGGTAAAACAGCTTCCCCTGTTTAATCTTCTTAAGCCTGATGAGTTAGATTGGCGAGTTTTTCCATTCGTGACTCGAAGGTGGAAGATGATTGGACACTAGAGTGCCCAGAAATTTGCACTCAGTGATGTGATGGTTGAGGGAATGGGCTTAAAGATGCCATTTGGAGGGATGATGGAATTTTTTTTGAGATGGGCTTGTAGATGCCATCCAGACATGATTTCTGAGCCGTATGTGTAAGCTGAAATTGAACGAGTATCAGAATGGCGGCGGTGTCTGAAGCGTATTTAAACTGTATCTGAGAAGCTGAGTCTAAATGAGGATCAGAATGTCATCAGTGTCTGGAGCGTATCTGAACTGTATCTGAAGGTTGAATCTGAATGAGTATCAGAATGGCATTCGTCTCTGGAGCGTATCTGAACTGTATTTGAAGATTGAATCTGAATGAGTATCTGAATGGCGTCCGTGTTTGGAGTGTATTTGAATTGTATCTGAGAACTGAGTTTGAATGAGTATCAGAATAGCGTCCGTGTCTGGAGCGTATCTGAACTATATCTGAAAGCTGAATCAGAATGAGTATCAGAGTGGCATCCGTTTCTAGAGCGTATATGAACTGTATCTGAAGGTTGAATCTGAATGAGTATCATAATGGCGTCCATTTCTGAAGTGTATCTAAACTGTATCTGAGAACTGAGTTTGAAGGAGTATCAGAATGGCGTCCGTGTCTGGAGCATATTTGAACTGTATCTGAAAGATGAGTTTGAATGAGTGTCAAAATGGCATCCGTGTCTGAAGTGTATCTGAATTGTATTTGAAGATTGAATCTGAATGAGTATCAGAATGGCGTTCGTGTCTGAAGCGTATCTGAACTGTATCTAGAAACTTTGATCATGGTTAATGGTAGTTGTTACTCTTATCCTGAAAAGAGTAAAATGTTAGCTAACAAGCAATGTCATGTTGTATGAAATGCATAGTGTAATGTATTCGTGTTATCAATGTTTATGACATATGAATGCAATGTATGCGTATGTTAGATAATTTGCTGCACGGTTGCTGGATTGGGGAAAATAAATCCCTGACTGCTGCTGAGGATTTGGAGTGTAAGTCTTCATGTCGTGAAGTTGAAGTGTTGATGAATTTCCGCTTAGAAAAATAAACTCTGTTGTAAGGGAAATGTCGTGTACTACTTGTGAAATCCTGTCGGGGAATCCTGAGAAATTGAATGACTTCTACTGGGGATTGATAACTGGAAGTTCTGTTCCACTGAGGATTAAACTGCACACTGCGGGGGTTTTATGGAAATAGCTTAGAGATATTTCCCTACCTTAAAGCCATCATTTATTGTCTTTTTATTTTGTTTGTTTGTAAACAGTAATTATGTTCAAATGCATATGTTCAAAAATAAATTGTTGGGCATTTATGTAAACAAAACAAAAGAGTAAAGAAAAACAGATAGTTTTGCATTTTCAAAGGGGTATCTTTGTATTGACTTTGAGTAAGTATTTTTCTACAAGGAGACAAACATTTTAGTAAGAGAATTTCGTCGTAAAAAATGAAAATTTGATACAAAGAAAAAGATAGCAATGTGAAATAATCCCATGGGGTTCCCATTCTGCTATAGCCTTCGTATATCCGAGCATCTTATTTATTTGTTGCCTTGTCCGAAGTTGATTGGATTGATCAGAACCTCTGAGTTTGTCAGTTGAAGCCAAAGGTTGTCCGTAAGGTGATCCAATGGGACATAGTCATACGCTTTAAATTCCTAACTTTTGCCTGGACCTCCCTTTTGGGTTTTCAGTCCACCGGGATACCCTTTTTTCCCCAAGCCGCTCTTTCGGGTTTTCAGTCTGCTGGGCGTACATATTTTCTTTGTTTTATCCCTAATTTTTGCCCGATCCTTTTTGGTTCACCGGGATGCCCTTGTTTTTCCTAGGTGTGTCAACCTAGCGGGTCTCTTATGCGTAGTATGTTTTTACTATGTCTGCATTCACGTGATGCGGCAGGTCATTACCATCCATGGTGGTAAAGATCATTGCTCCACCAGAGATAATGCTTTTGATTACAAATGGTCCTTCGTATGTAGGAGTCTATTTTCCCCTGGGATCACCTTGCCGTAGTATGATATGTTTGATCACCAGATCCCCGACTTGATATACTTGGCGTCTGACCTTCTTGTTGAAAGCCTTGATCATCCGTTTTTGATGCATTTGACCATGACAGACAGAAGTCAGCCTTTTCTCATCAATCAAGTTTAGTTGATCAAGTCGAGTCTGGATCCAATCGTCTTCGTTCAACCCTGCATCCTTCATAATTCTCAGAGAGGGGATCTGGACCTCAATAGGCAAGATAACTTCCATGCCATATACCAGAGAGTAGGGTGTTTCCCCGGTTGATGTGTGCGTTGTGGTACGATACCCGTAGAGAGCGAATGGTAGCATCTCATGCTAGTCTTTGTATGTGACTGTCATTTTCTGTATGATCTTTTTGATATTCTTATTTACGGCTTCAATAACACCATTCATCTTTGGCCGGTAAGGGGAAGAATTGTGATGCTAAATCTTGAATTTATCGCACAAGGCGATGATCATAGTGTTGCTTAGATTCTTACCATTGTCTGTGATGATAATCTTCGGCCGTACTGACAGATGAGATTCTATTTGATGAATCGAGCGACAACATTCTTGGTCACGGAAGCGAAAGAGGCTGCCTCAATCCACTTTGTAAAATAGTCAATGGCCACTAAGATGAAGCAATGTCCATTGGAGGTTGTTGGTTTGATTTCCCAAATCATATCGATCCCCCACATAGCAAAGGGCCAAGGAGCCATCAAGACATTCAGAGGAACCAGAGGTATATGCACCTTGTCAGCATAGATCTGACACTTATGGCAGGTTTGATAGTGTTTCTAGCAATCTACTTCCATGGTAGACCAGTAATAGCCTTCCCGTAGGATCTTCTTTGCCATCGTATGCCCACTGGAATAGGTTCCAAAAGTGCCCTCATGTAATTCAGCCATGATCTTTTCCGCTTCGACCTTGTCTACGCACCAAAGTAACACAGAGTCATGGTTACGTTTGTAGAGAATGCCATTACTAAGGAAGAATTTAGCAGAGAATCTCCTTAAGAACTTATTAGCATTGACTGAAGCTCCTTCTGGATATTCTTGAGCCTCGAGATACCTCTTGAATTCGTGAAACCAAGGCTGGTCCACTACTTCTTCAGTATTAATCTCGTGACAATGAGCTGGTTCATCCATTCGTTCGATGGTGATCTGGGGAGCCTTGTTATCCCATTTAAGTTTAAACATGGATGACATTGTGGCAAGTGCATCTGCTAGCTGATTTTCTTCTCACGGGAAATGCGTGAAGGTAATCTTCTCAAAATGTGGGAGAAATGTCAACACATGTTCTTTGTAGGGGATAAGGTTAGGGTGTTTGGTGTCCCATTCCCCTTTGATCTGGATGATAACCAAAGTTGAATCTCTGAATACATTCAAGGATTTGATCCCCAAGTCTATGGAAGCTTTGAGACCAAAAATGCACGCTTCGTATTCTGCCATGTTGTTTGTACAGTTGAAGCAGAGTATTGTCGTAAAGGGAGCATGACATCCTTCAGGAGATATAAGTACAACACCAATACCATTTCCGAGTGCGTTGGATGCCCCATCAAAAACCAGGGTCCATCGGGATCCTTGTTCAGGTCTGTCATATGGTCTGAATTCTTCACAGTTGTTTACCATCTTGATGTCCTCATCTGGCAATTCGAACATCATAGACTGGTAGTCTTCCACAGCTTGGTGAGCAAGGTGATCAGCTAGTACACTTCCCTTTATTGCTTTCTGGGTAATATACTGTATGTCATATGCTGTCAGGATCATCTGGCATCTCGCTATTCTCCCAGAGAGAGCAGGTTTCTCGAAGATGTATTTTATTGGATCCGTTTTAGATATCAACAAGGTAGTATGGGTCAACATATACTGTCTTAGACGGCGAGCAGCCTATGCCAGAGCGCAACAAGTTTTCTTGAGCAGTGAATATCTTGTTTCATAGTCTGTAAACTTTTTGCTCAGGTAATAAATAGCGTGCTCTTTTCGGCCAGACTCATCATGCTGCCCCAACACACACCCCATTGATTTTTCCAAAACAGTCAAATACATGATCAATGGTCTTCCCGCGACTGGTGGCATCAACACATGAGGCTCTTGCAGGTACTCTTTGATCTTTTCGAAAGCAGTTTGACACTCAACATTCCATTTTACTACTTGATCTTTCTTCAGTAATTTGAAGATTTGTTCACAAGTAGTTGTCAGGTGAGAAATGAATCTGGAAATGTAGTTCAAACGTCCCATGAATCCTCTGACTTCCTTCTCAGTACGAGGAGCAGGCATCTCTTGTATCGCTTTCACTTTGTCGGGATCTACTTCAATACCTTTATTGCTGACGACAAAGCCTGGAAGCTTACCAGACCTCACTCCAAACGTGCATTTATTTTGGTCCAACCTTAGCTTGTACTTCTTTAGCCTCTCAAACAGCTCCTGTAAATGATCAAGATGCTCTTCTTCTGTTTGAGATCTAGCTATCATGTCATTCACATAGACCTCTATTTCGTGATGTATCATGTCGTGAAATAGAGCTATCATGGCACGCTGATAGGTTGCCCAACATTCTTCTATCCGAATGGCATAACCTTGTAGAAGAATGTGCCCCACTGTGTGACAAAGGTTGTTTTCTCCATGTCCTCAAGCGCCATTTTGATTTGGTTGTAGCCTGAGAAACCGTCCATGAAGGAAAACACTTTGTGTTGTTCCGTGTTGTCAACTAGAATATCAATGTGGGGAAGTGGGAAATCATCCTTAGGGCTTGCCCTATTCAAATCTCTGTAGTCCATGCACATTCGTACCTTGCCATCCTTTTTGGGTACGGGAACAACGTTGGCAACCCATTGAGGATAAGAGGTGAGGGCCAAGAATCCGGAATTGAGTCGCTTCATGACCTCAGCTTTAATCTTCTCCGACATGTCTGGTCGCACGCGACAGACATTTTGTTTTACCGGTGGACAATCTCCTTTTATTGGTAGACGATGCACCACGATATCTGCATCAAGTCCTGGCATGTCTTTATACGACCAGGCAAAGACCTCAACATAATCGTGTAAAAACTGAACCAGACGCTCTTTGACACTGGGTTCTAGATTGGCACCCACCTTGACCTCTCTTTTGTCTTCTTCGGTACCTAGGTTGATTGTATCCACTGGTTCCTCGTGGGGCTAAATGGTCCTCTCTTCTTGTTGTAGTAACCTGGCGAGTTCCCCTGGTACTTCACAATCTTCCTCAGCTTCGTCTTCGACTTGGTAGATTAGGTTTTTAGAGTCACAAAAGGCCATAGCAGAACCGTTACCCATGGGATCCCGAATGGATGAAGACCTGCATTGTGAGTGTGACTGTGTGTGAGAGTATAGCTATCTTGAAAGAAATGAAAAATGTAAAAAGAAAAACAATGAGCACAAATTTTGTATGCAAAAACGTCCATGATTCATTGATGTCATATGGAAATGAGATAATAACCCTTACAAATGGACCATTGTGCCTCGGGTAAAACACAAGATTTTAAGAGTCTGAATTGTTTTAATATTACAGATCTGGAAAAATGTAAATACAAATTACTGTGGAATAAAAGTGATCGGGACGAAATCTCTAGCCTCCCAGTTGCTGAGCCCTCCACTGACAGTTGGGAAAATCCAATCCTCCAGGTCATAGTTGTCTTCATCCTTCTCCACTGCATTAACTTCGCGGTTGCTGATCTTCAAGGGTGGTCCTCCGGCACGAGCACGACGTATAGCTTTTTCGGCACCTTCTTCTATCACTGCGTTGGCATCCTTCAAAGACGACTTCTTGAGTGGAGGCCTTGTGATCTTTGGAACTTGAGACACATCCTTGGTCACTGCCACATCTTGTGGAACTTCTTCAAAGTGATGGAATGGAGTTTCAATAAATTCACCATCTAGTTCCACATATCTGAAGGAATTGAGATGGCTTACCATATACACTTCTTCTCCATGAACGGTGATGATCTTCCCTTGAATTGGATATTTCAGCATTTGGTGCAACGTAGAGGTACAACACCAGCATTATGAATCCACGGTCAGCCTAATAAGAAAGAATATGAGGGGCGAATATCCATTACATAAAAAGTTGAATCAAACGTTTGGGTTCCAACTTTTATGGGGATATCCATTTCCCCATGCACCATCCTTTTTGAACCGTCAAAGGCCCTCACTACTATGTTGCTTGGTTTCAATGTCAATCCTTCTTAATTAAGCCTATCAAGAGCCTTTTTAGGCAACACATTCAGAGACGAGCTGGTATCCACCAAGACATGAGTAAAGGTTGTGCCCTTGCATTCCACTGAGACATGTAATGCCTCATTATGCTTCCTCCCTCTTGGAGTTAAATCAACATCCGAAAAACCTAAACGATTATCTACAGTCAAGCGGGCTACGTAGTCTTGGAACTGATGAACAGATGTTTCTTGGGGTACATGGGCAGTTTTGAGGAATTTTACCAAGGCTTTTGCATGAGCCTTGGAACATAATAGTAAAGCCAACATGGTAAATTTTGATGGAGTTTTCCCCAGTTTCTCGACTACGTTGTAGTCGCTTCTTTTTATGATATTTAGAATTTCCTCCATCTCTTTTTGGGAGGTCTCAGGGATAGCCACTGACTGTGCCTTCGTCCAGACAGGCTCAATCAGAATACCTTTACATCGAGTCTCAATTGACTCGGCAGCAGGAATGTCAGTAGGGGTGATAACAGAGATTGTAACAGCTTTGTCAACATGAGTATTAGCAGAGATGATTATATGACTGGGAATAACCTTTGGAGGATCAACAATAACAGGAATGATTACGGGTCCAGAAACAACCTTTGGAGGAGAAATTTATGGAGAGAATACCCTTCCAATTCGGGTAATCTTACCAGTCCCTGCGATATTAATGACATCAGAATCAACTTTCTCAGAATTTGAATCTTCAGCAGCTGACCAATCTTGCTTGATACCGTGGTAGTAGACATCCCCTCCATAATTACATGATACAGTTTTGCTTGACGAATACGGGATTGGTCCAGGCATTGTAATTATCAAAGGAGCTACTTTAGGAACTAATGTAATTCTAATGGGTCTTTTGGTGGAGACCCTGGAAGAATTGTCGGAAATGGTCACGATGGAAACATCATTATAAGAAACAATTGGAATAGAAGTTTTTTCGAACAAAATTTCCTTGTTATCTATTAGGCATTGAACGCCTTCTTTTAACAAAGGACAACTGGTTGGTGAGGATAAACAGAAATGACAGCTTTCATCACAGCCTGGGAATACACCAACATTCAACAAGTTCTTTTTAATTGTCAGGAGTGGGGTCACAAGTTCATCAACCGAAGTAACAAACATATCTTCCTCAATGGAGTTGGCATTATGGCCGTGCTTAGGCATAGGGGCAGTAATGACATTGGGAATTTCCGGCGCATCGAATTCAATCTCTTTGGCTTCAAGAAGGTCTTGTACCTTGTTCTTCAGAGCCCAACATTTGTTAGTGTCATGGCGGTGACTCTCGAAATGGTATGCACAACGGGAATTAGGATGATAGTGAGGAGAGATTGTGTTAGGATTCTTTGGAGCTTCTTTCAAAGTCACTAGATTGGATCTTAACAAGTGCGGAAATACTTTAGATAGTGTCATATTGATTTAGGTGAATTGTTTGACTGGTCTTTCAATTCTTGGCTGGTTGCTTCTTTGCTGAGCAGGCGCATGTTTAGGAATCATGACAGCCCCCACCATTGGACGGCGTTCAGCCCTATCTTGATTTCTCTGAGGATATATAACAACCACTTCCTTCTTTCCAATGAAAGGTTTCCTTACAGCAGCAGAGGATGCATCTTTCTGAATCTTCCCATTCTTTATCCCGGCTTCTACCCT
This sequence comes from Vicia faba, assembly GCA_948472305.1. Lineage (NCBI taxonomy): Eukaryota > Viridiplantae > Streptophyta > Magnoliopsida > Fabales > Fabaceae > Vicia > Vicia faba. The sequence continues at coordinate 1,358,096,152 of OX451740.1, forward strand.
TTCTCCGGTCAATATCAATTCAGTAAAACCTGTCGATGAACTCACAATCAAGTGATTAAAGAAGGGACCATACAAGGTGCCCAAGAACATGTCTACTAATTCTCTTTCAGATAGAGGAGGCTGGACTCTTCCAGCTAAGTCCCTCCATTTTTGAGCATAGTCCTTGAAGCCTTCACTTGAAACCATGGCCATACTCTAGAGTTGAGCATGGGTAGGCGCAAGACCAGCGTTGTATTCGTATTGTTTGTAAAAGGCGGCAGCCAGATCTTCCCAGTTATTAACATTGGCTCTTTCTAACTGATAAAACCAATCGAGTTGAGTTCCAGACAGGCTGTCTTGGAAGAAATGTACCCATAAATCTTTATCAGCGGTATGAGGCTGGATTTTCCTCACATAAGACGGAAGATGCATTTTGGGACATGAAACTCTGTCATATTTGGCGAACACAGGTGCTTTGAATTTTGGAGGAATGACAATCCCCTATACTAATCCCAGCTCCTCAAAGTCCAATCCAGACACTTTTTGGATTTCCATTGCGTTCAACCGCTCTTCTAGATGCTTATTCTTGTCATCGGCTAGAGGATATTGTTCTTCAGAATAGTCTTCTTCTTCCTCTTCCCCTTCCTCTTCTGACTCTGACTATAAAACTGTTTCTTTGCCCTTCCCATCTTAATTGTCTTTCTTATCAGATGTCGTTGTAAAGTCTAAGGCCCTTCTTGTTTGCCCTTGGAATCTTCTTCCCATGTTCAGAACTCCAGTTATTTTCTTCGTCTTCTTTTTCTTCTCTTCCACCAGCAAGGTCTTTAACTCTTCTTGTCCTTTGGCTAGAGTTAAGAACATTTGTCGAAACTGTGCATTCTGTACTTGAAGGTCCTTCACTGTTTGCTCGAGATCCATCTTACTGAAATAAACAGTAGAGAGATGAGGAGACTTGTTGCAAGAAACCTGCTTATGTTATGATGAATGGTAAATGCATATGCAATGATTTCAAGTATTTTAAAGATTCAAATTTGTTTTAGACAAAAAGGAAACACACGTTATATTAATAAATTAAAGCTTGAGTACATCAATTCCTTTTTGGGAAAAATAATACAAAAACTCTAAGATAAAAAGGTAGTACGCATCCTCTTCGGTGCGATGTAGGCATTCAGGTTCCGCTCCTCATGAAGTAGCCTAGTGAGTTCCAAAACCTTCTTCTCGCTTGCGTAGAATTTGGCTTCGAAAGTATCTCTCTCCCCCTTGATTTGTATCCAATATCTTTGTAAGTCTTCAAGAGAGGTGGGCATGTCAGGATGTAGGATAGTTTATGGAACATCTCCTTCCATGACAGGCTCAATGATTACCAGGAGAATGGAAGGAAAGGCATCATAAGACTTTGAGCATGAGTTCGTACCCATTTGAGGTAAGGCTCAAGAGGGATGGAATTCTTATGCCCCAATGTCTTGCTATCTACCTTGTTCAACATCCTCCAAGCTCGGATAAATCTCTGGTGAAGACCTTGATCTTTGTTCTCGTAGTCAAATACCAAACCTTGAATGAGCATTTCGTGCGGGCCATCCCTTCGGGCGTAACCAAACTGTCTTAAGGCTAAGCAGGGTTTATAGGTGATACCTCCCCTAATGCCAAGTAAGGGGACATGAGGGAATTATTCATAATGGTCGACAATAGTAACATTCTCTTTGGATCGGGAACAACAATGAATGTCTGAATGTTTGAGCGTCATCAACCTTTATGACCACCTTGAACCTTGCTCGTTCTTTAATACAAATTGGGGAAGATGTGAAATAAACCATCTTGACAAGAGAGGAGTGCAACACATAAGGACACCTCTTTTCCTTATTGTGCGAGTGTGAAAATAATGCAAGATGTCTCCTAGCAATGTAGGTACCGGGTTGCGGGATATGAAGATTTTGACGGTGTTCACATCTATGAGTTGGTCAAGATTTGGAAACAAAACCATCCCATAGATGAGGAGAGCCACAATTTCCTCAAAGGCTTGCAAATACAAAGAGTTCCAACATTTTTGGGCTTTCTCAAACAAGAACTTTTCTAAGAAACCTTTGACACCACTCCTTGTTTCCCAATTAGTTGTGACATCAGATGATTGTAAGTATAGAGCTTGAGCAACATCTTCTGGCTTTGGGTCTCTTTCCGTACCGTTGAAATGTAGTTGATTGAGAATAGGAATCCTCAAGAGTTGGGAGAATTCTTCCAAAGTTGGCACAAGTTGATAATCGAGGAATGTGAAGCAATGGTGTAAGGGATCAAAGAACTGAAAGAGCACCTTCATCATCTCTTCATCAGTGTTAGAGGTGACCAAGTTGAGTAGGCGACCATGTCTCTCAGTGAATGGAGAATTTTATGGAATCCTTGAAGCTATCTCCTTATGTTTTGGAGGGGTCCTTACAAGATTAACTTGAATAGTTTTCCTACGAATAGAATCTATATCCTACAAAATAGAAACAAAGATAAATCAAAAAATCCTTGAAATGGTTAGTGAATGATCATGATGTTATGATGTTATGATGTTCATGATGTTATGTACAAGTATGTATATACAAACAAAGCAATTAAGTCCTTAGGTTTAGGATTGCATGGGGTCTCATAGGTAAGTACCCTCTTGAAGTTTAGTTGTCTCAAACTTGTCCTAGTAATAGTAACTGGGTTATTAGGAGCTCAATATCACTGGTTTGTTTCCTTGGTCATTGTTTCAGCACAAACCTCTTTAATTACGACCTAAATATCCCAAGAAACCAAACCTCAATGAGTGTAGTATCGAGTATCTACCAACTTCGGACTTGTGATATGGTGGGAGAACTGACTATGGTTTTACGTTTGTTTTCGCAAATGTTTCGGTTGAGCAAGAGTCGCCACCGACTTTTTATTTTATCCTAAGGAAAGGTTTAAAAAGCACAGCAAAAACCTTTGAGATGTTTTCTTGGGTTCGGGGAGTAGATTATAGAAAGGGAAGGTATTAGCACCCTTTCTATCCATGGTTATCCATGGGCTCTTAGTTACTTGCTTAGATCAACTTGCCTTAATTTTCAATTGTTTGAAATGGTGCTTTGTGTGTGTGGGTTTGAAAATGTTTTGAAAAGAGGCCAATGTGGTGGCAACCTTTGTAATGATCCATGTATGGATGTATACAAAGGTGTATGTCTTTTGAAAAGGTTTTCATTTGTTTTTGAAAATTGTTTTGAAAGTGTTGTGAGGTGTGGTTTTAAAAATAGGCAAGTGTTTTGTTTTGCAAGTTTGATTCAAGTAACTAAGAGGTTATCTACTCCTAAATTTCTCAAAGATTATTGCTATGTTTTAACCCTTTTAACAAGTTTGTTTCACCATTGCATTTGGTGGACAATCTTATGTTAGGATGTGAAAGGGACGGGCGCGGGTCATCGTTTAGACCATAATTGCAATGGTGCCAAGTATCTTTGGGCAATTTTCCTTTAAGGGACTTGATCATTTTTAGGCAACTTTCGAAAGCGTCATCAAGGGACTATGATCATTTGATTGTTTGTTTTGTTTTTGCCCAAAGAGACCTAACATGTAATATGGCCCATTTATTGAAGGCAACAAGTGGAATACCCTAGGGGTGCAAGTGTGATTAGTGTTGTCCATTTTCATGCTTGTTTATCTTGAAATTAGGTCAAACTATTTTTGTTGTTTCCGATTCGCATACAAACCCTAATTCTAACATGGTATAATTAGAAAGCATTAAAGTGAGAAAAATAAAATTACTAAGCTATTACAACACAATATATGGGAAGGGGGGTACAAATGTTCAAATGGGGGTATTTTGCCAAGGAATTTAAACCTAGACTATTACATCAATATTGAATTATTTACAAGATATTTAATTGCACAAATTAAATAAGATAAATAAAATAAATATGCAAGATGCAAAAAAAAGTTTTTATATGTATGAAAAAAAAGTATTTTTGTGTATAGAGGAAACAAAAATAAAAGTATTAATTTTTTGGAGTTTTGATGTATTTTAGGGCAAAACCCTAATTTCATTAAGTAAATGTATTAATTATTAATATATACAATATTTAATCAATTATGTACAAAAATAAAATAAAAATGAAGTATATTTGTCAAAAAGGTATTTTTAATATTAAATATTATTAAAAAAATAAAAGTGTGTATATTTTGTATTTAAACCTAAATATACTAATATGTATATAAATATTTGTATTATTTACTAAATATATATTATATATACAAAATAATAATGTTTAATATTTATAAAAAAAAAGTATATTTTACATAAAATATTTTCAGAAGATAAAACAAAATAAAAATGAAAAATAAAATGTGTTTGCATTATTTTAGTATTTTTCAAATAAAAGTATGTTTATTCATTTATTTATGTACGAATATTAACCTAAACAAATAAATACCTAATAAATATGAAAATGGTGTAAAAAATATTTTTTGTATTTTTAATATTATAAGAAAAAATAAATAAGTCAGAATAAAAAAAGAAAAGTAAAAAAATCACTAAAATAAGCAAAATGGGCTCAGGGGGTGTAAAAGTAACAAAAGGGTGCAAAAAGAAAGTCAACTCAGGCCCAGCCCAAGAAGACTTCATCTTCAACCTCAGAACATGTTTGAACACAATCCACGCGCGTTTTTCATCTCTCAATTCCTGGACTTTCAAGCAAAACTCACAACATGAAAAATGTAGAGCATTAAGAGACGAATTCAGGGATATAAAGAACTTGACTTAACTCTCTAAGATGAGAGAGAATTTCTTCTCCCCCAATTCCTGACCTAGTTTTTGTTCCATGTTCAGACTTAAAATTCTCTAAGCATATATAATATAAATGAAATCTAATTACATGGGCATGTTCAGGGCTATGAATGTGACATGTTTTCTTCACAAACCTAAAGCTAACAATGCCTGGATAGATAGATTCGTGTTCATGAACTTACCTGTTCAGTTGAAGTTGTATCTGGCAATGGAGGAGCTTTCAGGGCAAGATGATGATTTGTACAGCTTGCCTGAAGTGTAGTGATGCTATTCCAATGCTTGGTGTGTTTCGAATCGTGCCAAATCAAGCTGCAGAAGTCCACCTGCAAGAGAGAAAAATGGAAATGGCAAATGGTGCTATGGCTGTTACAGTCTCAGTTCAAGGTTTGGAATAGTTTATATGGATGTTGTGGAATGTGTTTGAAGGGTTTTTAGCAAGAATGCATGGAAGGTTTGAGCTATGGCACTCAAACTGCAGCAAATGCTCTGTTTGGGCAGTTTGAGGGTGATTCTGGGAATGGGGAGGTATTGGGGATGCTATGCTCGTGTTTTAGCTTAGGATGGATCTTTAGAAAGTGTTTGACAAGTTTTCTTAAGGCTTGGTTAGCTGAGATGAAAGTTGTTATATGTTATGCTATATTTCTTCACACTTAAGCAAAAGATGGCCACTTGGTGTTCTAGACTGATGCAGGCCCCAAGCTATGCTGCTAACCTTCCCCTTGATCAGTGTGTTTTGTTCTTAAACTTGTGCCTCAGAGATTTTCTTTGTACCTTCTTGATTTACCAATTGACATAAAGTGCAACTTTTCAAGAATGGCTAATTTGCTTTTTCTATAAATGGCTTAGTTCAACATGTAATGCTTAAACTCATAAAACAAGGCCTTGGCACAATGAGTTAGCATTAAATTATTGAGTGTTGGATGGTTTAGAGGCTTGTAATCAAGGAAAACATGATGAATTCAAAATGGCACAAATGTATGAACATGTATATTGACCAAATCAAAAGTGAGTTTTTCCCATATTTCCAAATTCGATTCTCTCTAACCATGAGGTTGTTTGATGAGTTCTTGGACATTTTGGAAAGCTTGGAATGTGTACTACAATCCATCTTTGAAATTAAAATTGAAATTCCAAGTGGAAGTGTGTGAAAAATGGTCTTGAAGTTAGGTAAAAACCTTGCCTAAAATAGGTCAAATTTTCTCTAAGTTAAGAATGATTTGGTACCCTTGTTCCAAATATTGTAACTTGAGCTACAAGCTTATTTTGGGAAAACTTTGTGAATCAAAGTTTTATATTATGAAATAGGCTACAACTTTCATGTTTTGACTTTTGCTTGAATCCAAATGAATCTTGGTGATAAAGTGGGACAAAGTTAGGAAAAAATTAGGGTTTTTCATAACTTAGAAAAATTCTAAGTTATGAAAAATCTTCATTTCAAACCCTAATTTGCATTTCTTGATTTCTTGATGAACAAGTTTCATGATTTGCATGTTTTGATGAAAAATGAATCTTGACACTTGATTTTGACCAAAAAGTCAAAGTTTGACTTTTCAGTATACAGTCAAAATTGATCAATTGACTAGGAAATTCAACTGTCAATCTTGTGCATTTGGGATCTTTTGAACTTGTTGAGCATGTCAAGGCAATTCCATGGGGTCCTTGAATTCATATGTGAGCTTGGTTTGCCATTGGCTAGGTCAAACAGTCAAAAATTGCCTTTGTGCAGTCAAAACCCTAAAAATGACCATTTTGCCCTTTTGGTGATTTGATCAAATTTCTTGTGGAATTGTGATCCAAACTTGATCAAATGGTTCATATGAGTTCATAATGTTGATGTGGGTCAATTTTCATGAGATTTGACTGTCAATTGGCCACAATTGACTTTTTCCCCAATACAGATGATTTCTAGGTCAACTGTCCAATTGACTGGGCAAAATTTGGAATCAGGACTTGAAACTTGGTATGGATAAACTTGGGAGTCCAACATGAAGCATGAAAGTCATCTTAGGTATTTTAGGTCAAAATATCTTTGTTCAAACACAAACCCTAATTTGGGTCAACAGTGCAAGGAGAAGTCTTGAGCAGAGGAAACCCTAATTGGATCTTGAGCTCCAAGGGTTTTGTGATGAGAAAATGTTGAGGAAATGGGAGGGCAAATTTTGGGGTGCAACAGTTGCCCCTGTTCAATCTTCTTGAACCTGAAGAGTTAGATTGGCAAGTTTGCCTTTCGTGACTCGAGGGTAAAAGGAGATTGGACACTAGAGTGCCCGGAAATTTTCACTCGCATGTTGGAGTATCAGCAATGTGATGTCGGGAATAGGCTTATAGATGCCATTTGGAGAGATGGTGGATAGGGAGATGGGCTTATAGATGCCATCTGGAGATGTGACAGAACCTTGTCGGGAATGGGCTTATAGATGCCATTTGGAAGTGTTGATCGCATAAGAGATTCTTTAGCGAGAACTTGTGTATTTGAGAAAGACAAATGTTTTCCTGGCTTGTTACAGGTGTTTGATCTTCAGTCTCCTCATGCAGATATGCCCTGGCTAGATACAAGTGTCGAATCTATAATCAGTTGCTCACAGATGTGCCCTGGCTGGATACAGGAATCGAATCCGGAAATAGTCGTCAACAGATATGCCCTGGCTGGATACAGGAATCGAATCTTCGAACTCTTCAGACGTGCCCTGGCTAGATACAGGAATCGAGTCTGGAAATGTGGTCAACAGATATGCCCTGGCTGGATGCAGGAATCGAATCTGGAATTGTGATAGTTGCTAGATATGCCCTGGCTGGATACAGGAATCGAATCTTCAAACTCTTCAGACGTGTCCTGGCTAGATACAGGAATTGAGTCTGGAAACTGATCACTCACAGATGTGCCCTGGCTAGATACAGGTATCGAATCTGGAATTGTGACAGTTGAAGGTAGTTGTCTTTGGGATTGTCTTTTTCCTGAAAAGGCAAAAACATCAGTTGTATGCAATGTCATGATGTATGAAGTGCATGATGTCATGATGTTCAACATGAGATAGTGTTGTATGCACTTTATCATGTATGTAAGCAAGATGTATGAAATGTGAAATGTTTATGAATGTATTTTTGTCTTAGGAAAATAAATCCTTGACGACCGGCCGGGGAATTAAATCCTGGGCTGACATTGAAGAGTAGAGCTCTTTGCTTCCGCTGGGGATAATGATGATAAACTCCGTTGGGGATTGTGTTGATAAGTTATGTTGGGGAACTTTGATGAACTCCGCTGGGGATAGGAAGAACTTTGCCGAGGGCGATCTTCCGTGGCAATTAGCTGAGGATAACACAGTTATAAACCCTTATGAGGAATAACTTTGAACAAAGCTCGGGAGAGGCGTCTGTACTCTGCAGGGGATAAGCTTCCAGAATCTACTGGGGATAAGCTTCAAAACCTGCTGGGGATAAGAATTCCACTTTCCTGGGGAAACTTTTGGAATTACACTGGGGAATTGATATTCCGCCGGGGAACCATCTTAGGTCAAGACTGCCGGGGATGCTTGCTAATGAATGCCTATACTCCACTGGGGAATGTTGCTATCTTGTCTTATTCTGTGGGGAGTTGAGAGAACTTGATCACATCCTTCAGTTAGATCTACCTTGTTACCTTGGCGGACAAAGCAACCTGACGGCATCAGACAACTTTACATTGCCCCTGTTTCTGATGTCACCTGTAATTAGTCTTTTGTTTCATATGCAAATATTTATGAATCAGCAATTTAATGTCAAATGCATATATCAAAAATGAACATTGGACGTTCTTCGCAAGACAAAATAGAAAAAGGAAAAACAATGGGCAATTTGTTTGGAAAAGTGAACTCGTATTGATCTTGAAATTTGCCTGTGAATAGGCATTTTTGTACAAGAGGCTGACATCCTAGTAAGAGAATGCCGCCGAATAACATAGAGTTTATACAATTTTGAAAAGGAAACAAAACAGCTATGTGCACAATATTCCCACTGGGTTCCAACTCTGCTATCGCCTTTATGTCTTCAAGCGTCTCATCACTTTGCTGCTTAGTTGAAGATGAAGCTGATTGGTCGATGCCGAAGTCTGAGCCAGATAGTTGATGCCGAATTCTGGATGCAAGGTGATCCAATGAGACATAGTGTTACGCTTTATCCCTAACTTTTGCCTGGACCGCCCTTTCGGGTTTTCAGTCCACCGGGATACCCATTTTTGCCCAAGCCGCCTTTTCAGGTTTTCGACTTGCCGGGTGTACAGATTTTTTTCATTTTATCCCTTATTTTTGCCCGAACCTTTTTGGTTCGCCGGGAAGCCCTTATTGTTGCCTAGGTATGTCAACCTAGCGGGTCTTTTATTCATGCGTAGTATCTTTTTACTATGTCTGCATTGGCGGGGTGAGGAAGGTCGTCACCATCCATGGTGGTCAGAATCATGGCTCCTCCTAAGAACACATGTTTAACCACAAATGGCCCTTCGTACGTAGGGGTCCATTTGCCCCGGGGATCACTTTGAGGAAGGATGATGCGCTTGATCACCAGGTCCCCAACTTGATACTCTTGTGGTCTGACTTTCTTGTTAAATGCCCTGATCATTCGTTTTTGGTACGTCTGACCATGACAGATAGCGGTGAGTCTCTTTTCGTCAATCAGGTTCAATTGATCAAGTCGAGTCTGGATCCAGTCATCTTCACTCAAGTCTGCATCCTTCATTATCCGGAGAGAGGGTATCTGGACTTCAAGCGGCAAGACTGCCTCCATGCCATAGACCAAGGAAAAGGGTGTTGCCCCGGTTGACGTCCTTGCTGAGGTACGGTACCCATGAAGAGAAAACGGTAACATCTTGTGCCAATCTTTATAGGTCACTGTCATCTTCTGCACAATCTTTTTGATGTTTTTATTAGCTGCTTCTACGGCCCCATTCATCTTCGGCCGGTAAGGAGAAGAGTTGTGGTGCTGTATCTTGAATTGTTCACAGAGCTCAGTGATCATCTTGTTGTTAAGATTGGTACCATTGTCCGTAATGATCCTTTCCGGGACGCCGTACTGACAGATCAGGTTATGCCGGATGAAACATGCAACGACGCTCTTGGTTACCGTGGCGTAGGAAGCTGCCTCAACCCACTTCGTGAAGTAATCGATCGCTACCAAGATGAAGTGATGCCCGTTGGATGCCGTCGGTCGGATCTCACCGATCATATCGATACCCCACATTGCAAAAGGCCAAGGTGCCGTCAGGACGTTCAGAGGAACCGGAGGGATGTGCACCTTATCAGCATAGATCTGACATTTATGACAAGTTCGAGAATGTTGGTAACAGTCGGCTTCCATTGTGGACCAGAAATATCCTGCCCTAAGGATCTTCTTTGCCTTGGTGTGTCCACTGGAATGTGTTCCGAATGTACCTTCATGCAGTTCTATCATGATCTTCTCTGCTTCAGCCTTATCTACGCAACGCAGTAGAGTTGAATCATGATTCCGCTTGTAGAGAATGTCGTTGCTGAGGAAGAACTTTGCCGCAAACCTTCTCATGAACTTCTTGTCGTTGACCGGTGCACCTTCAGGGTATTCCTGAGCTTCCAAATATCTCTTCACCTCATGATACCAGGGTTTTTCAGTCACCTTTTCGGCCTCAAGATCGCAGCAGTATGCAGGTTCGTCCAACTTCCAGATAATGATCCGGGGAGCCTCATTGTCCCATTTGACTTTGAACATTGAAGACATTGTAGCTAGTGCGTCCGCTAGCTGATTCTCCTCTCTTGGGAAGTGTTCGAAAGTTATTTCTTCAAAGTGGGGAAGCAAAGTCAACACATACTCCTTGTAAGGAATAATATTTGGGTGTTTCGTATCCCACTCGCTTTTGATCTGATTGATCACGAGGGAGGAATCTCCGAAGACACTCAGAAACTTGATCCTTAAATCGATTGCAGCTTGAAGACCCATGATACATGCCTCATATTCTGCCATGTTGTTGGTGCAGTTGAAACACAATCGGGCGGTGAGTGGAGTATGAGTTCCTTTGGGAGATATGATCACAGCGCCGATGTCGTTACCCAAAGCGTTGGAGGCTCCGTCAAAATGCATAGACCATCGGAATCCTTCCTCAGGTCCTTCATCCGGTCCAGGCACTTCACAATCAGTTACCACCATGATATCTTCGTCCGGAAATTCAAAGTTCAATGACTGGTAATCATCCACAGGTTGGTGTGCCAAATGATCTGCCAATACACTTCCCTTGATTGCTTTTTGAGTTGTGTACTGGATATCATATTCTGTCAAGATCATTTGCCATCTTTCTATTCTTCCAGACAGAGCAGGCTTTTCGAATATGTACTTGATGGGATCCATCTTTGAAATCAACAAAGTGGTGTGAGTCAGCATATACTGTCTCAGCCGGCGAGCAGCCCATACCAGAGCGCAGCAAGTTTTCTCGAGCAGTGAGTAACGAGACTCACAGTCGGTAAACTTTTTGCTCAGGTAATAAATAGCGTGCTCTTTTCAGCCAGACTCGTCATGCTGCCCCAGCACACACCCCATTGAATTATCAAGCACTGTCAAATATAGTATCAGAGGTCTCCCTTCCACTGGTGGCATAAGAATGGGTGGCTCTTGGAGATACTATTTTATCTTTTCAAAAGCAGCCTGACATTCATCGTTCCAACGTACTACTTGATCTTTCTTCAGTAATTTGAAGATTGGCTCACAAGTAGCAGTTAGATGTGAGATGAATCGGGCAATATAATTCAGTCGTCCCATAAAGCCTCTGACTTCTTTCTCTGTCTTGGGAGTTGGCATTTCTTGTATGGTTTTCACCTTGGCAGGGTCCACCTGAATACCTTTATCACTTACAATGAAACCTAGCAATTTTCCGGACCTCACCCCAAAGGTGCATTTGTTGGGATTCAACCTCAGCTTGTATAACTTCAATCGGTCAAACAGCTTCCGCAGATGGTCAAGGTGTTCTTCCTCAGTTTGAGACCTTGCAATCATGTCATCAACATATACCTCAATCTCATGATGGATCATATCATGAAATAAAGCAACCATGGCGCGTTGGTAGGTTGCCCCAGCATTTTTCAATCCGAACGGCATGACCTTGTAGCAGAAGGTGCCCCACTGACTCACAAAGGTAGTCTTTTCCATATCTTCCGGAGCCATCTTGATCTGATTATACCCTGAAAAACCATCCATGAAGGAGAACACCTTGTGTTGAGCAGTATTGTCAACAAGAACGTCGATGTGAGGTAGAGGAAAATCATCTTTGGGGCTCGCCCTGTTCAAATCCCTGTAGTCGACACACATCCTGACCTTGCCGTCCTTCTTCGGCATTGGCACCACGTTGGCAACCCACTGAGGGTAAGAAGTCACTGCTAGAAACCCGGAATCGAATTGCTTCATAACCTCAGCTTTGATCTTTTCGGACATCTCTGGGCGCATACGGCGGACCTTTTGCTTTACCGGAGGGCAGTCTTCCTTGGTTGGCAGGTGATGAACTATAATGTCGGCATCCAAACCAGGCATGTCTTCGTATGACCAGGCAAAGATTTCCATGTAATCATGTAGCATCTGGATCAATCGTTTCTTCACGCTGAGCTCTAGATTGGCACCAATCTTGTCTTCTTTTCTATCTGTCTCAGTACCCAGGTTCACTGTTTCCACCGGCTCTTCATGCGGCTGAATGGCCCTCTCTTCCTGGAGTAGCAGTCTTGCGAGTTCACCAGGAACTTTGCAATCATCTTCACCTTCGTCTTCGGCCAAGTTGATCAGATTCTCGAAGTCATAACTGGTGGTAGCAGAGCTGTTACCAGTGAGATCCAGAGTGGATTAAAACCTGTATAAGTGAGTGTGTGTAAATATAGCTGTTTTGCAATATAACACAGAAAGAAAAAAGAGCGCAAGGTTTGAAATGCAACAAACGTCCAATGTTTTGATTAATGATATATGGAAATGTCATACAAAAAGCCCTCACAAATGGAGCTACGATGCCCCGGGTAGGACACCGAGCCAATAAAAGTTTCAACATATTGTTTGTTACAAATTGAAAATCAAAAGAGTTAATTACTGCGTGACAAATGTAATTGGTGTAAAATCCTTTGCCGTCCAGTTGCTTGGTCCGTTGCTGGTGGTTGGATAGATCCAACTGTCAAACTCTGCTTCCTCTACGTCCTCCTTGATAGCATTCACCCTTGGATTGGTGATGAACACCGGAGCCTTTCTGATCCTTTCCTTGCGCACAACCCTCTGAGCCTCTACAGTAAAGCCCAACTCGAACTTGTCATTCTTTTGAGTGAAGTCAGGAAGCTGACCCCAGTTTGCACATTTTCCTTTCTCGATTACAGCCCGGGCATCCTTCAAGGACGCCATCTTCAACGAAAAGTCTTCTTCAACCACTGTTTCAGCCGATGCCAACGTTGGAGGTACTTCCTCAAAATGCTGAAAGGGGGTTTCAATAAACTCCCCGTCCATCTCGATATACAGGAATGAATTCAAGTGACTAACCATGTATTCCTCCTCACCCTGCACAGTAACAATTTTCCCTTTGACAGGGTATTTGAGCTTTTGGTGTAGAGTGGATGTTACTGCCCCAGCCTTGTGAATCCAGGGTCGACCCAACAAGCAGGAATAAGAAGGGAGGATATCCATTACGTAGAACGTTGAGTCGAAGACTTGGGAACCCACACGAATAGGAATGTCTACCTCACCATGCACCATCCTTTTAGAACCGTCGAAGGCTCTAACAATGATGTTACTAGGTTTCAATTCCAAGCCCTCACAATCCAAGCGATCCAATGCCTTCTTGGGCAAAACATTCAGGGAAGAACCGGTATCCACCAACACGTGTGCGAGAGTAGTGCCCCTGCACTCTATAGAGACGTGCAGGGCATCATTGTGATTTTTTCCTTTGGAGGTAAGGCCAGCATCCGAGAACCCCAAACCATTGTCAGCTGTCAAATTAGCCACACAGTCAGTGAATTGATCTGCAGAGGTCTCTTGCGGCACATGGGCCGTTTTCAGAAATGAAATCAGGGCCTTTGCATGGGCTTCTGAGCATAGCAGCAATGATAGCATAGAGATTTTGGAGGGGGTATGCCCCAACTGTTCAACAACATTGAAGTCACTCTTTTTAATGATTTTAAGGATTTCCTCCATCTCTTGTTGGGAGGCTTCAACAACAGTCTTTTTTGGTGCCTCCGTCCTGGCAGGCAAATCGGTAGCAACTTCTTTGCCCCGAGCATCAGAGGACTCGGCGGCAGTAGTAGACACAGGAACTTGATTTGGAACATGCACACTTGCGGGTGTGATGATAAGAGGCTTTCGGATAACTGGCGGTGCAATGTCAGGCGAGAAGAGCCTGCCACTGCGAGTAATCTTGGCGGGACCAGTGATGTTACTGATACTGGTACCGGTGTTGAACTCCTGCTTCACTCCAAGCACATACACGTCGGCCCCATAATGCCATGGGACAGCTTTATCAGACTCATAGGGGAGAGGCCCCGAAACAGTAATAGTAATGGGTGCAACAGACATAATTTGGACTGGCTTCCTCGGGGGAGCTTTGGTAGGATTGTAAATTGTGACAACAGATACTTCTTCAGCGGAAACAAATGGAACAACAGTTTTCTTGAACAGAATTTCTTTGCTATCCATCAGGCTTTGGATGCCTGATTTCAACAGCGGACAACCGGTAGGGATAACAGCACACAGGAGGCAACCCTTGCTACAACCCGGAAATAAACCGGCTAGTAGTAAGTTCCTCTTAACAGTCAAAAGAGGGGTAGCAACATCATTCACCGAAACAGCATACAAATCTTCCTCGATGGCATTTACTCTATGCTGGGGCATATGAGCAGTTACAACATTTGGCCTCTCAGGCGCCTCAAACTGAATTTCCTTCGCGTCGATAAGGTCTTGCACTTTATTTCTCAAGGCCCAACAATCATCAGTTGTATGCCCGGGGCTATCGGAATGGTAAGCACAACGGGCATTTGAGTTATACTTAGGAGATGCAGTATTCACGACCTTCGGAGCCTCTTTGATGGTCACCAAGTTGGTTGATAACAGCTGCGGTAAAATTTGTGACAAGGTCATATTCAGCCGAGTATACTGCCTCTTGGCCCTTTGACCTCTTTGTTGATTGTACTGCTGAGGAGCAGTAACAGGTTTTGAAATGACCAAGGCATTGACGGCTTGGCGACTTTCTGGCTTGACTTGTCTTCTAGGACCATAGACGGCACTTGCTTCTTTCTTGAAAGGCCTCTTCTCAGCACTTGTGGAGGCAGCTTTTTGTATCTTTCCTAACCTGATGCCAGCTTCTATCCTTTCACCCGTCAGAATCAAATCCGTAAACCCAGCGGAGGAGTTACCAACCAAATGATTGAAAAATGGACCAGACAAGGTCCCTAGAAACATATCAACCAGCTCACGATCAGTCAATGGAGGCTGCACCCTGCCAGCCAAATCTCTCCATTTTTGTGCATATTCTTTGAACCCTTCGCCCGTTCCTAGAGACATACCCTGAAGTTGGGTACGCGTAGGAGCGAGATCAGAATTGTATTGATATTGTCTATAAAATGCGGTTGCCAAATCTTCCCAATGTCGGATACTAGTTCCATCTAGTTGGTAGAACCACTCAAGCTGTGACCCCGAAAGGCTATCTTGGAAGAAGTGAATCCAAAGGTTCTTATCTGCCATGTAAGGTTGGATCTTCCTTACGTACGACCTTAGATGCAGCTTTGGACAGGAAGCCCCGTCGTATTTGGCAAAGGCAGGCGCCTTAAACTTGTGTGGGATTACTACCCCAGAAGATAACCCCAAATCTCCGAAATCCAGCCCCGGCACATTCTAAATCTCCATGGCGCTCAAGCGGTCCTCTAATTGCTTGTATCTGTCAGCAGCGGGAGGGTATTGTTCGTCATTGTAGTCCGTCTCGTTGTCAGAGACTGCAGGACTAGGAGCTCCTTTCTCTGCAGAGGAAGCAGTTGGATCAGCTTCATTATGGAGTGTGTTCCCAAACCTGCGTCCAGTATTGAACAATGCAGTCCTCTTTTTCTTCTTCTTCTTCAGGAGTAGAGACTTCAACTCTTGCTGACCTTGGGCCAGGCTTAGGACCATCTCTTGAAACTGGGAACTTTGGGCCTGAAGGGCCTTGATTGCTTGCTCACTGGATGAATCTGGATTCATGATGACTGTTCAAATAAACAGCGAAGAAGATTAAGCAACCTGTGGAAAAAGGGTACCTGTTATGCATATGGTGCAATGAGATGCGTATTTTTTATGTTTTCAAAGACAAACAAGATTAAACTTTGTAGACAAAAGGGAAACACACTTCATTAGATTCAAATTTTGAATTGTTCAACAACTTGCCCTTAGGCATTACAGGAATGAAAAAATACTGAAAAGGAAATAAAAGCTGTAAAAAGAAATATCCAAAGCCCATCAGTGCTCCCATGGCCTCCTCTTCTCAGTGTGGATGTAGTTTTTTAGGACCCGCTCCTCCTCCAATTGCTTAGTCAGCCTCTGGATCTTCCGTTCCTGTTCGTTGAACTTTTCCCGATAAAAATCTCGTTCTTCTTTTAGCTGCGCCCAAGATCCCTTCAGTGTGTCAATATCAGTGGGTATCTGAGGAGGGAGGACAGTTGGAGGAACCCCATCTTCATCATTAGATTCAAGAATGATAGGTCTGACAGCTTCGTACGGCATACCTAACTTCTGAGCACGGATGCGGACCCATCTGCAATAAGGTTCCATTGGTAGAGAGGTCTTTGGTCCCAACTCGTGTGGGTCAGCTTTGTGAATTCTGTCCCAAGCCTTGATGAATCCATGGCGTAGTTTGTCACTTTCTACCTGAAATTCAAAATGGAAGTGAGGAACCAACATTTCATGAGGCCCTACTCTTCTGGCTCTTCCAAACTGGCGGAGAGCTAAGCATGGATTATAAGAGATTCCTCCTTGGATACCAATCAATGGAACATTAGGGTATTCTCCGCAACGATCAATAACAGCTACCTCATCCAAACCTCTGAGAGTCCAAGTGATGTCATTATCAGTGAGAGACATTAACCTATGAGCCCAACCCTTTCCTTCTTCATTCTTCAGCACGAACTTAGGAAGGTGTGAAATAAACCACCTCACTAGAAAAGGAGCACAACACCATGGAGTTCCCTGTTTTCGGGCATTACGAGCATAGAGTTGTTGCAGGATATCACCCAAAAGAGTGGGTACAGGATTCCGAGACATGAAGATCCTTATGGCATATATACTGATAAAGGTGTCAGGATTGGGAAACAATACCAGGCCATAGATTAAAAGAGCCAGAATGTCTTCGTACTCCTTGAAGTCCAAGTCATTCCAGAAATCATTAGCTTTGCCAACCAGAAATTTGACCAAAAAGCCCTTAACTCCACTTCTAGTTTCCCAGTTAGCCAATACCTCTTCTTTGGTCAAGGGGAGAACTGCAGCAACCTCTTCAGGCCTAGGAGTCTTTTCCCAACCAGTGAATGGAGTTTGCTCTAAAACAGGGATACCAAGCAAATAAGAGAATTCTTCCAGGGTAGGGACCAGCTGGAAGTCTTGAAAGGTGAAACAATGATACAGGGGGTCATAAAACTGGGTCAGGACACTTATCAGTTGTTGGTCCCCCTTTGCAGTGATCAAGCCAAGGAGAGAACCATGCCTTTTGATGAAGGAAGTAGTGTTTGGAATCCTACCAACCAAATCTTTGAGCAGAGCTGGTGGTTGAACAAAGTTGAGCCGGATAGTATTCCTACGCACGGGCATCATGATGTCCTACAAAACAGAGCAAAGATGAAACTTTTTTGTCTTTGAAATGGATCAGTCCTTATACAGGATGCATGCAATGGTATGATGGCATGATGCTATGATGAAGCATACCACAAGTATTCACACAGGAAAGCATGATAAGGCACACAAGTCACACAAGACAACCCTTAGGTTTCAGGCCACCATGAAGTTTAGGTATTACCCTCTTTTGGTCTCGTTGGTTAAAACCTGTCCTATCAAAAGTAACCGGGTTCTAGAGGATCTCAAATCATTGACTACCCTCAATCGGTCATAACTCCAGCATCGCAATCTTTTCTTGCGGCCAGAACCATCGCGAGAGTTTAGCCTCAATGAGTGTAGCATACTGCTACTGTTCTATGGCCAAGTTGGGTCAATTTAGGGTTCTAAGGTTGGTTGGTGTTTAATGACTCCTTAGAAGACCCACATTCTCCTCGTTGCAACACAAGGGATATAGGTACAGACCAAGGTGCCACACCAACGTAGCAACTGCTTCACCCATGTCGGTCTACGCCGGACAGGTCCCTCACAGATTATGCTACCTAAAAAGGGTATTCCCCAGATCCGGGTTAGGATCTATGAAACTCCGATGCAAAGCCCATAAATATAAAAGCAAACAATTGAAAACAAAGGTGATCTAAGCCCTAAGGTTACTCCACTTTTAATGTTTTCCCCAGCAGAGTCGCCAGTTCTGTGATACGGTGGGAGAACTGACTATGGTTTTGCGTTTGTTTTCGCAAATGTTTCGGTTGAGCAAGAGTCGCCACCGACTTTTTATTTTATCCTAAGGAAAGGTTTAAAAAGCACAGCAAAAACCTTTGAGATGTTTTCTTGGGTTCGGGGAGTAGATTATAGAAAGGGAAGGTATTAGCACCCTTTCTATCCATGGTTATCCATGGGCTCTTAGTTACTTGCTTAGATCAACTTGCCTTAATTTTCAATTGTTTGAAATGGTGCTTTGCGTGTGTGGGTTTGAAAATGTTTTGAAAAGAGGCCAATGTGGTGGCAACCTTTGTAATGATCCATGTAGGGATGTATACAAAGGTGTATGTCTTTTGAAAAGGTTTTCATTTGTTTTTGAAAATTGTTTTGAAAGTGTTGTGAGATGTGGTTTTAAAAATAGGCAAGTGTTTTATTTTGCAAGTTTGATTCAAGTAACTAAGAGGTTATCTACTCCTAAATTTCTCAAAGATTATTGCTATGTTTTAACCCTTTTAACAAGTTTGTTTCACCATTGCATTTGGTGGACAATCTTATGTTAGGATGTGAAAGGGACGGGCGCGGGTCATCGTTTAGACCATAATTGCAATGGTGCCAAGTATCTTTGGGCAATTTTCCTTTAAGGGACTTGATCATTTTTAGGCAACTTTCGAAAGCGTCATCGAGGGACTATGATCATTTGATTGTTTGTTTTGTTTTTGCCCAAAGAGACCTAACATGCAATATGGCCCATTTATTGAAGGCAACAAGTGGAATACCCTAGGGGTGCAAGTGTGATTAGTGTTGTCCATTTTCATGCTTGTTTATCTTGAAATTAGGTCAAACTATTTTTGTTGTTTTCGATTCGCATACAAACCCTAATTCTAACATGGTATAATTAGAAAGCATTAAAGTGCGAAAAACAAAATTACTAAGCTATTACAACACAATATATGGGAAGGGGGGTACAAATGTTTAAATGGGGGTATTTTGACAAGGAATTTAAACCTAGACTATTACATCAATATTGAATTATTTACAAGATATTTAATTGCACAAATTAAATAAGATAAATAAAATAAATATGCAAGATGCAAAAAAAAGTTTTTATATGTATGAAAAAAAAGTATTTTTGTGTATAAAGGAAACAAAAATAAAAGTATTAATTTTTTGGAGTTTTGATGTATTTTAGGGCAAAACCCTAATTTCATTAAGTAAATGTATTAATTATTAATATATACAATATTTAATCAATTATGTACAAAAATAAAATAAAAATGAAGTATATTTGTCAAAAAGGTATTTTTAATATTAAATATTAATAAAAAAATAAAAGTGTGTATATTTTGTATTTTAACCTAAATATACTAATATGTATATAAATATTTGTATTATTTACTAAATATATATTATATATACAAAATAATAATGTTTAATATTTATAAAAAAAAAGTATATTTTACATAAAATATTTTCAGAAGATAAAACAAAATAAAAATGAAAAATAAAATGTGTTTGCATTATTTTAGTATTTTTCAAATAAAAGTATGTTTATTCATTTATTTATGTACAAATATTATCCTAAACAAATAAATACCTAATAAATATGAAAATGGTGTAAAAAATATTTTTTGTATTTTTAATATTATAAGAAAAAATAAATAAGTCAGAACAAAAAAAGAAAAGTCAAAAAATCGTTAAAATAAGCAAAATGGGCCCAGGGGGTGTAAAAGTAACAAAAGGGTGCAAAAAGAAAGTCAACTCAGGCCCAGCCCAAGAAGACTTCATCTTCAACCTCAGAACATGTTTGAACACAATCCACGCGCGTTTTTCATCTCTCAATTCCTGGACTTTCAAGCAAAACTCACAACATGAAAAATGTAGAGGATTAAGAGACGAATTCAGGGATATAAAGAACTTGACTTAACTCTCTAAGATGAGAGAGAATTTCTTCTCCCCCAATTCCTGACCTAGTTTTTGTTCCATGTTCAGACTTAAAATTCTCTAAGCATACATAATATAAATGAAATCTAATTACATGGGCATGTTTAGGGCTATGAATGTGACATATTTTCTTCACAAACCTAAAGCTAACAATGCCTGGATAGAGAGATTCGTGTTCATGAACTTACCTGTTCAGTTGAAGTTGTATCTGGCAATGGAGGAGCTTTCAGGGCAAGATGATTATTTGTACAGCTTGCCTGAAGTGTAGTGAAGCTATTCCAATGCTTGGTGTGTTTTGAATCGTGCCAAATCAAGCTGCAGAAGTCCACCTGCAAGAGAGAAAAATGGAAATGGAAAATGGTGCTATGGCTGTTACAGTCTCAGTTCAAGGTTTGGAATAGTTTATATGGATGTTGTGGAATGTGTTTGAAGGGTTTTTAGCAAGAATGCATGGAAGGTTTGAGCTATGGCACTCAAACTGTAGCAGATGCTCTGTTTGGGCAGTTTGAGGGTGATTCTGGGAATGGGGAGGTATGTGGGATGCTAGGATCGTGTTTTAGCTTAGGATGGATCTTTAGAAAGTGTTTGACAAGTTTTCTTAAGGCTTGGTTAGCTGAGATGAAAGTTGTTATATGTTATGCTATATTTCTTCACACTTAAGCAAAAGATGGCCACTTGGTGTTCTAGACTGATGCAGGCCCCCAAGCTATGCTGCTAACCTTCCCCTTGATCAGTGTGTTTTGTTCATAAACTTGTGCCTCCGAGATTTTCTTTGTACCTTCTTGATTTACCAATTGACATAAAGTGCAACTTTTCAAGAATGGCTAATTTGCTTTTTGTATAAATGGCTTAGTTCAACATGTAATGCTTAAACTCATAAAACAAGGCCTTGGCACAATGAGTTAGAATTAAATTATTGAGTGTTGGATGGTTTAGAGGCCTGTAATCAAGGAAAGCATGCTGAATTCAAAATGGCACAAATGTATGAACATGTAAATTGACCAAATCAAAAGTGAGTTTTTCCCATATTGCCAAATTCGATTCTCTCTAACCATGAGGTTGTTTGATGAGTTCTTGGACATTTTAGAAAGCTTGGAATATGTACTACAATCCATATTTGAAATTAAAATTGAAATTCCAAGTGGAAGTGTGTGAAAAATAGTCTTGAAGTTAGGTAAAAACCTTGCCTAAAATATGTCAAATTTTCTCTAAGTTAAGAATGGTTTGGTACCCTTGTTCCAAAAATTGTAACTTGAGCTACAAGATTATTTTGGTAAAACTTTGTGAATCAAAGTTGTAGATTATGCAATAGTCTACAACTTTCATGTTTTGACTTTTGCTTGAATCCAAATGAATCTTGGTGAGAAAGTGGGACAAAGTTAGGAAAAAATTAGGGTTTTTCATAACTTAGAAAAATTCTAAGTTATGAAAAATCTTCATTTCAAACCCTAATTTGCATTTCTTGATTTCTTGATGAACAAGTTTCATGATTTGGCATGTTTTGATGAAAAATGAATCTTGACACTTGATTTTGACCAAAAAGTCAAAGTTTGACTTTTCAGTATACAGTCAAAATTGATCAATTGACTGGGAAATTCAACTGTCAATCTTGTGCATTTGGGATCTTTTGAACTTGTTGAGCATGTCAAGACAATTCCATGGGGTCCTTGAATCCATATGTGAGCTTGGTTTGCCATTGGCTAGGTCAAACAGTCAAAAATTGCCTTTGTGCAGTCAAAACCCTAAAAATGACCATTTTGCCCTTTTGGTGATTTGATCAAATTTCTTGTGGAATTGTGATCCAAACTTGATCAATTGGTTTATATGAGTTCATAATGTTGATGTGGGTCAATTTTCATGAGATTTGACTGTCAATTGGCCACATTTGACTTTTTCCCCAATACAGTTGATTTCTAGGTCAACTGTCCAATTGACTGGGCAAAATTTAGAATCAGGACTTGAAACTTGGTATGGATAAACTTGGGAGTCCAACATGAAGCATGAAAGTTATATTAGGTATTTTAGGTCAAAATATCTTTGTTCAAACACAAACCCTAATTTGGGTCAACAGTGCAAGGAGAAGTCTTGAGCAGAGGAAACCCTAATTGGATCTTGAGCTCCAAGGGTTTTGTGATGAGAAAATGTTGAGGAAATGGGAGGGCAAATTTTGGGGTACAACAGGACTGTACCAATGTCGGTCATCAAACTACGTCTTAAATGCCAAGTTGGTCAAGTAAAGGTTCTAAAAGTTCATTAGTACTTCATGACATCACTCAGCGGCCCTGTATTCTCCTTGATTAACTCAAGGGCTACCGGTACCCACAAATATGTCACACTAATGTAGCTATTGCTTAGAACATGTCAGTATACCCCACACAGTTTCCACAATGTATTGCTACTTACCTATAATGTATCCCAAATTCGGGTAGAGGATTCAAACCCAAATAAAGACCCATAATGTAAAGCATACAAGTCAAAACAATGAAAGCAAGTAAATGTCATCTAACCCTAAGGTAACCCCACTTTTAGAATTTTCCCCAGCAGAGTCGCCGGTTTTGTGATACGGTGGAAGAACTGACTTGAAGGTTTTGCGTTTGATTGCAAATGTTGCGGTTAGCAAGAGTCGCCACCGACTTTTCTTTTATCCAAAAGGGAAGGTGAAAAAGCACAGGAAATACCTTTGAGATTATTTCTTGAGTTCGTGGGGTAGATTATGAAAATGGAAGGTATTAGCACCCTTTTCATCCATGGTTTTCCATGGGCTTCCAGTTACTTGCTAGATCACTTGCTTTTGTTTGAAATTGTGCTTTGTGTGGTTTGTAAAAGTATTTTGTAATGAGTCCATTGTTTAAGCAAACTTTGTAATGATTCTCGTTTGTAAGAATGTATACAAAGTGTTTGATCTTTTGAAAATGTTTTCAAGTTTGTAAGATGTTTGAAAGTGTAGGTGTTTGTTTTGAAAATAGCAAGGATGTTTGTTTGAAATTGAGCAAGTAATTAGGAGCATTCTACCTACTCAAAAGTCTTTCTTGTTCATTTTCTTTTGCTTTGAAATTGTTATCTTACCATTGGTTTGGTAAGTAACCTTATCTTTGAATGTAAACGGGACGGGCGTGGGTCATCGTATAACCATGATTAACAATGTTGCAAGATATCTTAGCATTCTTTTTTAGGGGCTAAGATCATTTGAAAGGCAACTTAGATAGCATCATCGAGGGACTGTGATCTTGTATTTGCTTTGTTTTTGCTAAGATACCTCACATGCATAATATGGCCATTTTGTAAAGGCAACCAAGTGGATTTACCCTAGGGGTGCTTGTGTGCAAGTGTATTGTTTTTATGCTTGATTTTATCTTGAATTAGGGTTTTCTAAGTATTGGTTTTAGTCTTTCCATATAAACCCTAATTATTACTAAAATTTGTACATAAAGCGATAAATTGAAGAATTTAAAGTTACTACGCTATTACAATACTTGTGGGAGGGGCTGTACAAAGTATACATGGGGATTGCAAGAACATAAACCTAATTAATCTATTACAACCAAATTGAATTTGTACAAGAATTGAAATAAATAATGTACAAGATGAATAAATATACAAGAATGCAAAAATTTGAAAAATCCAAAAGGGCACCACTGGGGCTCAAACCCAGGTCCCAAAGGTTACAGGCGCGCGTTTCTACCACTGGGTTGGCTATACATCCGTTAACATAAGTAAAACAATAAATATATGATACAAAATGCACCCTGATTTACACTTCATCTTCAACCTCCAGCCAGACCAACTGTAACTTGTTCATTTCTTAACAAAAATGAAAACTGTAAACATGAAACTTGTAGCAAATTTCCTCACGGTTTCAAAAATGTAAAGCATTAAAACTATACATAAAAGACAAACATGAATTTCATTGGCCCTAATCTGAATCCTAAAAATCTCAGAAAACTTCAATCTTAAAATTCTCTAAGCTCAAGCAAAATTAATGGAAACTATGGGCATCGTTAGCTTTAGGGCAATGATATCTACATGTTTTGTTCATAAATAAATCATTGATGATGTTTGTATGAAGAGTTCCAAATTTAGAAAACTTACCTTGCAAGAGGGTATCGGGTTTGAAGTTTGAGCAGCTTTCAAGGAGTTCCAATGGTTGGGTTAGCTTCCTCAAGTTCCCAGGAAGCTAATGGAATGCTTAGCTTGAGCTGAAAGGGCCTGAAGAGTTCTATAGAAGTCCAAGTGCAAAGCTCTATTTTTAAAAGTGGTGGATGATGGAGGTGTTACAGTGATGCTGCAGGTGTTGGAATTGTTTGTGTATGTTGTTTAGAAGCTTTTGAAAACAAAAGGCCAAGAAATGCACGAGGGGATTTGAAGATTGGCTTCAAAACTCAGAAATGACAAGTTTTGAAGTATTTTTGGTGATTCTGAGTTTTAGGTGTTTCCAGGGCTTCATCATTCGTGTATTTTGTGGCAAATAGTTTGTCTATGCATAAGAAAAAGGTCCTGAGTGCATTGGCAATTCAGAAGTACAAGTTATAAGCTTTTGGCTAGGTTACTTGATTTTCAAGAAAAGAGGGAAACCAAGTTTCAATGTGAAGTACAAGCATGGGCTGGGTGATTGTAAGTGTCTAAACCATTTCTTATGGGTTATAGGACTTGTATGATCAGAAGAGAATAAGTGCAAGGCTCAAGAACAAGTTTTGTACAAAAATTCACTTTATCAAAATGGCAATGTACACTTTCTTCCAAAAATGGATATAAAGCATGTCCATGCATTGAATGCTTGAAATGAGACCTCTAACAGATGCGCAAGCCATTAATTATGGAGTTCCTAACAAGTTTGAGGCCTGCAAAGTAGAGGTTACGCAGCATACTTTGAATTTGAATTTTGTTCATCTCAAAATGCCTTGTAATTGAAGTGATAA
This sequence comes from Vicia faba, assembly GCA_948472305.1. NCBI lineage: Eukaryota > Viridiplantae > Streptophyta > Magnoliopsida > Fabales > Fabaceae > Vicia > Vicia faba. The sequence goes on from OX451740.1 coordinate 1,358,121,259, forward strand.
AACCCTAATTTCATCTCTTCGATTCTCCCTACTCAAGAATGATCTCAAGGAGTTATTGGACATTTTGGAAAGCTTGTAATGTGCTATACAACCCATATTTGAATTTCTTTTGAATATTCCCCTTGGAACTATATGAAAAAGTGCCATGAAGTTGGTCAAAATCCTGATCAAATTAGGGCAAAATTTCACTAAGTGTTTTATTTCATGACCACATGTTCTTAAAATTATAACTTGAGATCCAAGAACTTTTGGAAGGAGTAGTGTAAATAAAAGTTGCATATTTCATGGAGATCTATAACTTTCATGTTGGAAGTTTCTTCTGAATCATCTTGCATCATGGTGAAAAGTTTGCTCAAAGTTAGGAAAAAATAAGAAATTTCCAACACTTAGAAAAATTTCTAAGTTTAGAAATTTTGACTTTTCAAAATGAAATCTTGACTTTTTGATTTTTTGATGAATAAGTTTCATATTTTGACATGTTTTGATGAATTGTAATCTTTGGCATTTTATTTTGAATAAAAAGTCAAAGTTTGACTTTTCAATATACTGTTGACTTTTGATTAGTTGACTGAAAATTCATCTATCAATCCATTGAACTTGAGCAATGTTTTGAGCCATGTTATTAGGTCAAAATGATGCAATTGGACTCTTGTGATCATTCCTTAAACCAATTGATCATTTTCTAGGTCAAAAATCAGAAATTGCCCTTTCCTAGTCAAAACCCTAATTTTGACCATTTTGCCCTTTTGGAGATTTGTTCAAATTTCTTGAGGAATTGTGATCCAAAATTGATAAAATGATACATATGAGTCTAAAATGTTGATGTTGATAGAAAATTATGATGTTTGACTGTAAATTGAGCATAATTGACTTTTTCCCTAATACAACTGATTTTTAGGTCAACTGCTCAATTGACTGAGCAAAAGAGTGATCCAAAGCTTGAAACTTGACATGAGTGATTTTGGGGGTCCATAATGATCCATGAAAGCCATATGAAGCATTGAAAGTTCAAATATCCTTGTGCAATTTCAAACCCTAATTTTGGTCATAAGTGCTTAAGGAGGTTTCTTGAGCTGATCAAATCCTAGTGCAGTCTTGAGCCCTAGGAGATCTTGTGAACAAATTCTTGATTAGTGAGAGGCAAAATTTAGGGTACAACGGTATCCTTGACTGTAATTTATTTTGGTGCCTTTGTCTGGGCAGGCTCTGTCATTGGCTCTTTACCTCGAGCCTCGACAGTTGGCTTAGTGACTTGAACGGGGGGAGAGATTTATGTGGAGAAAATCCTGCCGCTTCTAGTAATTTTGTGGGTCCCCGCAATATTGTAAAGGTTGGGATTAGCCTCTTCGTCATCTTCATCGGACAACTCTTGTTTAATGCCATGGTAATAGACGTCAGACCCATAATTCTATGGAATAGCTTTTTCCGAGGAATATGGGATGGGTCCAGGTGTAACGATAATCTAAGGAGCAGATTTTGGATTGGCGGTAATCCTTATGGGACCCTTGGAAGTGATCCTGAAAGGAGTACCAGATTCGAAAAACAAATCTTGACATAAATTCTCAATAGACGGAAATTTCTCAATCAAAATTACATGTTCATCCATTAGGCGTTGAACTCCTTCCTTCAATAACCCGCAACTATTGGGTTGGACTGCACAATAATAACATTCTTCAACACAACCCGGAAATAAACCAGCTTGTAACAAATTCTTTTTTATTGTCAAGAGGGGAGTAACCACATTACCTATAGTGGTAACATAGAAAACATTTTCAATAGCACCTATGCCCTTATCATGCTTGGGCATAGGTGCAGAAATCACGTTCGGAGTCTCTGGAGGATCAAACTAAATTCCTTATTATCAATCATATCTTGAATATTTCTTTTCATGGCCCAACAATTGTTGGTATCGTGCCCAAGACTATTCAAATGATAAGCACACCTCGCATTTGGATTGTACTTTGGAGAGGATGTGTTGGGATTCTAAGGAGGATCCTGCTGTGAAATAAGTCCAGCTTTTAACAAATGTTGTAATGCCTGAGATAAAGGCATACCAATCTTGGTAAATTGTCTTAATGGAGCTTTTGGTCTTTTTCGGTTTCCCTGTTCTGGTTGTTGAACAGGCGCTAGATTTGAAATCAATACCGCTCCCACGGACTATTGGCAGTCACTCTTACTACGGCTCTTCTGGACATAAACAACATTGGTTTCTTTTTTTGCTACCGAATGGCTTCTTCATAGCATTAGAAGATGTAACCATCGGAATCTTCCGAATCTTAATAATGTTCTCAACTCTTTCCCTAGTCAGAATCAACTCGGTAAAACCAGACGACGAGCTTCTAGTCCACAGATTAAAGAATGGGTCTGTCAGAGTGCCGATGAACATATCCACCAATTCTCAGTCAGTCAGAGGAGGTTGCACCATTCTAGCTAAATCCCTTCATTTTCATGCATATTCCTTGAACCCTTAATTCGATCCCATGGACATTTTTTGCATTTGCACTATAGTCGATGCCAGGTCAGCATTATTTTTATCCTGCTTATAGAAAGCAGCAGCCAAGTCTTCCCATGTATGGATGTTGGTTCCCTCCAGCTGATAGAACCATTTAAGTTGAGTGCCAGCCAAACTTTCTTGAAAGAAATGGACCCACAGTTTCTGATCAGCAGTATGAAGTTGGATCTTTCGAACATACGACCTCAAATGGAGTTTGGGACAAGAGACCCCATCATATTAAAAAAAGATGGGGACCTTAAATTTGGGAGGAATGACCATCCCCAAGATCAGACCTAACTCTCCAAAATCCAATCCAGGCACCTTCTGGATTTCCATAGCTTTGAGTCGGTCTTCTAAATGCTTGTATTTGTCATCTGTAGGAGGATATTGTTCGTCAGAGTAGTCTTCATCTTCAGGAATATTCTCATAACCCTGATTATTCCTTCCTTAATGCTTGATGCTTCTACCATCTTCTTCATGGTTGTCGCCTTCCTCAGAGGAAACATCATCCACTTGAACTGATTGAGCAGGACCTTTGAACCTTCTCCCCATATTGAGGATAACAGACGGATTTTTGGTCTTCTTTTCCTTGGCGACAAGCGCCATCATATCTTTCTTCCCTGTGTCGTATTCAGAAGAGTCTCTTGAAATTGTGCATGCTCAACCTGGGGATCCTTGACAATTTGTTCGAGGGCCATCTTATACTGAAATAAACAGTAAGTAGATGAGAAAACATGTATTAGAAAACCTATTATGTAATGATGCATGATATATAAATGCAATGTTTTCAAGGCCCTTAGGAGATTTAAATTTTCTAACCAAGAAGAAACAAAAACAAAGATTTTATTAGTAAGTTCAAAATTACAATTGCCTTTTAGGCTTACAATGAAAACAGTAAGGTCTCAAAGAGACAAAAAGTGAACTTCTAAGACCTAAGACTCAAGTCTCCCAAGGATGCTTCCTCTTGGTGTTGATGTATGCATTAAGACTCTTCTACTCGTGAAGTTGCTTTGTGAGCTCCAAAAATTTCTTTTCACTCTCATAGAATTGAGTCTCAAAGGTGTCCCTTTCTTATTTGAGTTGAATCCAGGACTTATGCAATTCTTCAAGGTCAGTGGGCGTGTCTGGATGGAGGATAGTTTGAGAAATGTCTCCTTCAACAACAGGCTCCATGATCACTGGTAATATAACTGGGTATGGCATCGTGAGGTTTTGAGCGCGAGCTTGTACCCATTTGATATAGGGCTCTAGAGAGATGCAGTTCTTCTATCCCAAAGCCTTACTATGAATCTTACTTACCATTCCCCAAGCATGTATAAACTTCTGATGATAACCTTGAGGGTCGTTCTCGTAATCGAACATAATACCTTGGATAAGTGTGTCATGAGGACCATCTGTTCGAGCATAACCAAATTGATGTAGAGCAAGAGAAGGGTTGTAAGTAAAACTTCCCCTAATTCCAAGGAGTGGAACATTAGGGAATTCCCCACAGTGGTCAATGATAGTTGTTGTACCCCAAAATTTGCCCTCCCATATTCTTCAAGAAATTGCCAAGCCAAGTCACAAAACTCCCCAAGGGTTGCACAGTGCAAAGGTCTCCTATACAATCAAAACTAGGGTTTGTGTTCTGATCAAGAAAATGAAGTTTTCAAAGGCCCAATCAAGTCTCATATGCCTAAAAATATGGTCAAGTATTCTCATATCAAGTTTCAAGGCATTCAGCTCAAAATTGCACAGTCAAAACCCTAAATTGCACTACAGTCAACTGTAGGGGCAAAATGGTCATTTGACAGTCAAAAGTTCAAATTTTTGGTCAACATATCATTTTGAAGCCACAAACATCATTTGATCAATACTTGATCATGATTCTCAAAATTTGGCTCAGAAATCATCAAGATGCAAAAGTTTCCTTATTTGGCAGCTGAAAAAGTCAACTGAAATTGACCAGGGCATAACTTTCACATGGATTATCAGAAAAATTCCATCCAAAGCTCATTTTGAAGAAAAGGACATTTCCTACAACTCATCTTCATACTTCAAGTCCAAGAAATGCTCTCACAAAAAGTTATCAATTTCAACATTATAGGTCATTTTCAAAAGTCAACAAAAAGGGACTTTAAGTCAAAGGCCATAACCTGAGATTGGTAAATCAAAATGACATGGGACCAAAGACATTGGTTAGAGGACTCAAAGAACTTTCCAAAATGTCCAAGAACATGAGAAAAGCTTAAACATTGAGCAAGTTATGCCTTGTGGAAGTTGGGAAATGTTTGGATATTTTGAAAAGTCAACATTGATTCAAATGACCTAAAATTGCTAATGGGCCCATTTTTCTTCCATAATCCATCATCCAAGCATGTGCACGACTACTTGGCCCAAAGAGAAGTATTTTCTCATTTTTTATTTATTTATTTGAATTTTTATTCATATTAATTCATTTAAATCAAATTAAATATATGAAGAATGCTAACCTAAGTTTTCAAATCTTTTTGTACATATTTTAGCCTCAAGATTTCGTGCCTAAGTCAATAAGGAAAGATTTGGAGCAATTAGCATGATTTTGAACCAAAAACACATGGAAAAAGATATGGAAAAATCTTAAGAAATCAAATATTCAAAACCATGATTACAAGAGATTTGATTGAGTTTTTCTTAACCTAATTGTTCCTACATATACAAGAAACATAACCCTAATCGAGATAGACTCTAAGCTGCGCAAGAAAGCTCTTCACAAACTTGAACAAATTCTCAAAAAAAAGTCAATACTGAAAACTGATTTGCAGGTGAATTCAAGACCTAATTTTCATTCCAATAGCTTCCTCAAGGTCTACTGAACGTATTCCAATCAGAATCATCCATCACCACGCCAAGAATTGGTAAAACGAACATGAACTGTACAGAGAAAAATTCATTATCGTGTTTCATGTTTTAGGCATTTTTATAACATTTTGTTCATGGATTCTTATTCCTCATTTGATTCTGAAGCTAACCAATATGATTAATTGTCTTTTTATGCTGTGTACGAGATTTCGCCATGACTGTTTTCTAGGGTTTACAAAGCTTCAAATTAGGGATTTTGAAACCAAGAAAAATTGAGACTTAGGACCATCACCATTGGATTCAGCAAGTCTGGACGAACGGAAACCACCCATCGCGCCTAATTTATTGGCCCTCTAAGACCTATTCGCTATTTTCCCATAAGCCACCTAAAACAACGCATGAAAAACCGTTGCTTTTGTTTTTGTATTACAGGGATGAGGAAGAAGATGGAGTCGTGGCAAGAGCTGATTGGCTTGTTTAAATCTCGCGCGCGTTTCCAAGGCCACTAACCATATTCTTTTATAATATTTAGTTGTTATATTAATATACAGATGAACAGCGTGCTTCAGTGGCAAACGTGTTGATTTGCAAGGTATGTGACCTGGGTTCGAACCCTAGGTCTTATATATTTCCATATTATTTTTCATTAACAAATCCCATGCGCTTCAAGGCTGCAGACGTACCATATGTCTTCAAATATCTCACATCCACGTGCACACTGAGATCAAGTCAAGGGCATAGATTGAAAGCACACCATAAACTCAGGTCAACATTGTTACACGCTAGTGGGAAAGTCAAACGGACCTGAAGCTTGTTGGGCCAGAATTCTTGGATCTATACCTCCATATTGGGGCCTGAACCCCCCCTGGTTTGCAAATTCTATATATTTTCTTTATGTTTTATTTTCAATTATTGTTTTATTTGCTTTATTGTTTTGATTTAATTAATTATTTTTACAAAATATAAAAAATGCCTAAAAATCAGGAAAGATAAAAAACATGATAAATATTTTTATTTTAATATTTTCTTGTAAATAAATGCTTGGAAATTAATTAGTTTAAAATAGGTTTGCAATTTTAACTCTTTTAATAACAAAAATACAAAAAATGTAGAAATAGGTTTAATAATTGTTTTATTCCTTTTAATTTTTCTTTTTCACAATAATGTTATTTATTTTATTTATTTTCATAATTAAAATTGTACATAAAAAAATTTTAGGTTTAATTTAGGTTAAATTTTAATGTTTTCTTAAATTAAAATAAAGTAGAATTAGGGTTAGTAGTCAATTTTAATTAATTCTTTCTTTTTTCTATTAAATCTTATAACACTAAAAAATACCAAAAAAAAACAAAAACAATTTCTTTTCTTAAATTAATTAATTCATGTAACTTTCATATTTTGCAAAAAGGGTCCAACGCCCTCCTTTCGACTTAATTGTTTAATTTCGCATATTTATTTTATTTTGCTTAAATAATTATGTACCTCTCCCGAAGCCTTGTAAATATTACTTCTCGCACTTTTAATTCTTTTAATTTCTTTATTTACTTTCTGTCAAATCGGGTCCTGGTTAATTTTGGCGATGTGGACCCGCGCCATTTGTAATAGCTTAGAATTTACTTTTCCTCGCGACTTTTAACTGTTAAATAAAGCATGCAAGAATGAATGGCCTTAAATAAAAACAAATGCTAGATCACCAATAACATGACAAAAGACAAAATATCTGAAAACGACACATAAATCGCACACACCACCCCTAGGGTACGCCTCACTGTTGCCTTGCCTCGAAAGGTGATTGTCGAGTAGAGGATGTCTTAGTAAGTCCTCATGATCCGGGAACCTGGCATGAGGGTAGCTTCTAAGGTGTCTTCCTATTGCTCTGGTGATCACCATGTCCCGAACCCTCGAATTGACCCGAACACCTCCAATGGTGGTGCTACCTACCTCTCAATGGTGGGATGGCACTACTTTTAAGGACATTTACACAGACGAATTCCTTAGGGTAGGTAGGTTCTCGTGGATACTTGCTCTAATTCAAAAACAAAACAAATCAAAAACTTCTTTTCACACCGACACCTTTCAAAAAGCTTTCAAAAGCAACTTTTCAAACACTCTTGAGGACTGATACAAGAGTCGAACTGAAATTTTCAAAGAAACTTTTTCAAACCCACTCACCTTGAAAAGCAAACAAGCCATTTTTGAAAACACAAATGAGCAAGTATCTAAGAGCCCATGGATAACCATGGATAGAAAGGGTGCTAACACCTTCCCTTTCTATAATCTACCTCCCGAACCGAGAGCAATCTCTTTAAGGAATTTTTCTGTGCTTTTGTCCTTTCCATTTGGAGAAAATAAAAGACGGTGGCGACTCTTGCTTCCGCGACATTTCGCGAACCAGCGTTAAACAGTCAGTTCCAGATCCACCGATCACAGAACTGGCGACTCTGCTGGGGATACTTCAAACTTAAAGTGAGGTGTACCTTAGGGATAGTTCATAACTGTGTTTTCAATTGTCTTCTTTGCTTGCTTTACTATTGTGGGTTGCATCGGAGATACATAGATCCTAACCCGGATCTGGGGATACCCTGTTTAGGTAGCATAAGCTGTGAGGGACCTGTCCGGCGTAGACCGACACGGGTGAAACAGTGGCTACGTTGGTGTGGCACCTTGGTCTGTACCGATATCCCTTGTGTTGCAACGAGGAGAATATGGGTCTTCTGAGGAGTCATTAAGCACCAACAACCTTAGAACCTTAAATGACACAACTTGGCCATTAGAACAGTAGCAGTATGCTACGCCCATTGAGGCTAAACTCTCGTGATGGTTCTGGCCGCAAGAAAAGATTGCGATGCTGGAGTTATGACCGATTGAGGGTAGTCAATGATATTGGGATCCTCTAAGAACCTGGTTACTTTGGATTAGGACAGGTATGAACCAACAAACTGAAAGAGGGTAGTACCTAGACCTCATGCTGGCCTAAACTTTAGGGGCTTGCCTTGTGTGACTTGTGTGCCTTACCATGTTTGCCTTTGTATCTATTTGTGGTGTGCTTTATCATAACATCATAGCATCATGAGCATTGCATGCATCCTGCATAAGGACTGACCATTTCAAAGACAAGAGGGTTTCATCTTTGCTCTGTTTTGTAGGACATTATGATGCCTGTGCGAAGGAATACTATCCGGTTCAACTTTGTTCGTTCACCTGAGTTGCTTGATGAGTTGGTTAGAAGAATCCCAAATACCACTTCCTTCATTCAGAGGCATGGTTCCCTTCTCAGTTTAGTCACTGCAAAGCGGGATCAACAGTTAATGAGTGTTCTGACCCAGTTCTATGACCCTCTGTACTAGTGCTTCACCTTTCAAGACTTCCAGCTGGTCCCTACCCTGGAAGAGTTCTCTGATTTGCTTGGTATCCCTATCTTGGATCAGACTCCCTTTACTGGTTGGGAAAAGACCCTCAGGCTTGAGAATGTGGCTGCAGCTCTTCCTTTGACCCATCAAGAGGTAACAGACAACTGGGTAACTAGAAGCGGAGTTAAGGGTTTCTTGGCCAAGTTTCTGATTGGTAAAGCTAACAGTTTCTGGAATGACCTGGACTTTAGGGCATATGAAGACATCTTGGCTCTCCTAACCTATGGGTTAGTCCTGTTTCCCAATCCTGACAACTTCATCAATGTTACTGCAATAAGAATCTTTATGTCTCAGAATCCTGTGCCCACTCTCTTGGGTGACATCTTGCAACAACTTAATGCCCGTACCACCCGAAGACGAGGAACCCTATGGTGTTGTGTCCCTTTGTTGGTGAGGTGGTTTATTTCACACCTCCCCAAATTCGTACTAAAGAATCAAGAAGGAAGAGGTTGGGCTCATAGGTTGATGTCTCTCACCGATAAAGACATCATTTGGACTTGCAGAGGTTTGGATGAGATAGCTATTATTGATCGATGCGGGGAATACCCTAATGTTCCTCTGATTGGTACCCAAGGAGGGATCTCTTACAATCCATGTCTAGCACTCCGCCAGTTTGGAAGAGCAAGAAGAGCAGGTCCCCATGAGATGTTGGTGCCTCACATCAGTTTTGAATTTCAGGTGGATAATGACGAGCTACGTCGTAGGTTCATCAAGGCTTGGGACAAGGCTCATAAAGCTGACCCACAGGAGTTAGGGCCAAAGACTTCTTTACCTATGGAAGCCTACTACAAATGGGTCCGCACCCGTGCTCAGAAGTTAGGTATACCGTATGAAGCTGTCAGACCCGTCATTCTTGAGTGTCCTGACAAAGATGGTGTTCCTCCAACTGTTCTTCCTCCTCAGATACCTACTGATTATGAGACATTGAAGAGATCTTGGTCGCAACTGCGAGAAGAGCGGGATTCTTACCGGGAAAAGTTCAACGAGCAGGAATCAAAGATCCAGAAGCTGACCAAGCAGTTGGAGAATGAGAGAGCTCTGAATGCCTACATCCGTACTGAGAAGAGGAGACCATGGGATCAATAAGGAGCTCCAGATGTGCTTTTACAGTTTTATTTCCTTTCCAGTATTTCCTTTCATGTAACGCCTAAGGGCAACTTGTTGAATAATTTCAGTTGCAAAGTTGAATCTAATGAAGTGTGTTCTTTTTTGTTTACAAAGTTGATTCCCGATTGTCTTTGAAAACATAAATCATACGCATTTCATACATCATGTGCATAGCAGGTTTTTCCCTTTTCAGGTTGCTTACAGTTCTTCGCTGTTTATTTCAGCATCATGAATACCGACTCTGCATCAACCGAGACATCAATCAAGGCTCTTCAGGCGCAGAATGCGCAATTTCAGGAATTAATCAAGGGTCTGGCTCAAGGCCAAGAAGAACTGAAGGCTATGCTCCTGAAGAAGGAGAAGAAGAAGAAGAGAAGAATTGTTCTGTTCAACTCGGGCCGAAGGTTTAACAATACTCTGCAACAGGAAGAGGCTGGTTCTTCTGTTGACAAGAATTCTCCTCAGGCAGAAGCAAGGGTTCCTAGTCCGGTAGTCTTCGACAACGAGACAGATTTTGATGAAGAGCAGTACCCTCCTGCAGAAGACAGATATAAGCAACTGGAGGACAAATTGAAGGCTATGGAGGTTCAACAGGTACCTGGGCTGGATTTCGGAGATCTGGGTTTGTCAACTGGTGTGATCATCCCTCACAAGTTCAAAGCACCATCCTTCTCTAAGTATGACGGGGCGTCTTGTCCCAAGCTGCATCTAAGGTCCTATGTTCGGAAAATTCAGCCGTACTCTGCGGATAAGAATTTATGGAACCACTTCTTCCAGGAGAGTCTTTCAGGGACTCATCTCGAATGGTTCTATCAGCTGGATGGGACCAAGGTTCGTAACTGGGAGGAGTTGGCTACTGCTTTCTACAAGCAGTATCAATATAATGCCGACCTTGCCCCCACACGTACCCAACTTCAGGGTATGTCGTTAGGTGCAAGCGAAGGTTTTAAGGAGTACGCTCAGAAGTGGAGAGACCTGGCTGGCAGGGTGCAGCCACCGTTGACTGATCGGGAGTTGGTAGACATGTTCTTGGGGACCCTATCTGGGCCATTTTTCAACCATCTCATTGGGAATTCTTCTGTTGGGTTCACTGATTTGATCTTGACTGGAGAGAGAATTGAAGCTGGGTTAAAGTCTAGAAAAATTCCGAAGGGTACATCATCTAGTTCTGAGAAGAAACCCTTCAAGAAGGAGTCTAGTGCCGTATATGGTTCCAGGAAATCAGAGAAACATGAGCACCGCCAATCTGTCAGTGCGGTAATGATTGCTAAGCCTGCTGCCGCTCCTCGGCCAACCAATCCTCAGAAGGTTGAAAGACCCCAGAGAGAATTCACCCGCTTAAGCATGACTTTGTCGCAGATCCTGCCACAGTTGCTCTCAACCAATTTAGTGACTGTCAGGGAGGCGCCGAAGTTTCCAAATACTGCATCTCCCAAGTACAACCCGAATGCTCGTTGCGCCTACCATTCAGATAGCTCGGGGCATTCTACTGATGACTGTTGGGCGTTAAAAAATAAGGTGCAAGACCTTATCGACGCAAAGGAGATACAGTTCGAAGCGCCTGCGAAGCCGAATGTAGTTACTGCCCCTATGCCTCAGCATGGGGTAAATGCTGTGGATGAAGATGTTTATGCCATTTCTGTGGATGATCTCGCCACTCCTCTGAAGACTGTCAAAAAGAACCTGCTGCTGGCCGGTTTATTTCCGGGTTGCAGTGAGGGTTGCCTGTTCTGTGCTGTGTCCCTATCTGGTTGTCCCTTGCTAAAATTAGGCATCCAAAGCCTAATGGATAGCAAGGAGATTCTGTTTAAGAAGTCTGCTGTTCAGTTGGTTCCGATGGAAGAAGTTTCTGTGGTGACTATCTTCAATAATCCAATCCCGGCTCTCCCGAAGAAGCCCGTTCAAATCATGACCGTTGCACCTGTTATTATCACCGTTCCGGGGCCCCTGCCCTATGTATCTGATAAAGCTGTCCCTTGGCACTATGGGGCAGACGTATATGTAAATGGGATTAAGCAAGAGTTCAACGCTGGTGCCAGCATTTGTGACATCATTGGCCCAGCCAAAGTTACCCGCAGTGGCAGGCTCTTCTCGCCTGACATTGCACCGCCTGCTGCCCGAAGACCGCTCCTGATAACTCCTACAAATATACCTGTTCCTACTGCTGATCCAATTGTTTCTCCTACTGCCGAGTCATCCAATGCCCGGGGCAAAGGAGTTGAGGTTGAGCCTGCCCAGATGGAGGCACCTGTACCCATAACTGCTGAGGCCTCCCAACAAGAGATGGAGGAGATTCTAAAAATTATAAGGAAGAGTGACTTCAATGTGGTGGAACAGCTGGGGCATACGCCCTCTAAAATCTCCATGCTCTCTTTATTGATGTGCTCCGAGGCCCATGCCAAGGCCTTAATCTCATTCCTCAAGACGGCCCATGTGCCACATGAGACATCTGCAGTCCAGTTCACTGATTGCATAGCAAATCTGACGGCAGACAATGGCTTGGGTTTCTCAGATGCTGACTTGACCGCAAATGGGAGAGACCATAATGATGCTCTGCATGTCTCTATTAAATGCAGGGGCACTACCTTGGCACATGTGTTGGTGGATACTGGTTCATCTTTGAATGTGCTACCCAAGAAGGCTTTGGACCGTCTAGATTGTGAAGGCCTGGAATTAAAACCCAGCAATATCATCGTCAGGGCCTTTGATGGTTCAAAGAGGATGGTTCATGGAGAGGTTGACATTCCGATTCGTGTGGGCTCTCAGGTGTTCGACTCCACTTTTTATGTGATGGATATCCGTCTATCGTACTCTTGTCTACTGGGTCGACCTTGGATACATAAGGCTGGGGCAGTGACCTCTACCTTGCATCAGAAGCTGAAGTACCCCGTCAGAGGGAAGATCGTCACTGTGCAGGGAGAGGAGGAATATATGGTGAGCCACCTGAACTCCTTCAGATACATTGAGATGGATGGGGAGTTTATTGAAACCCCCTTTCAGCATTTTGAGGAGGTGCTTCCAATTACAGCAGCGTCAGAAACAGCAGGAGAATTTGTTCCTTTGAAGATGGCTTCCCTAAAGGACGCCCGGGCTGTGGTTCAGAAGAGTGAAAGTGCCAACTGGGGCAGACTTCCAGATTTTACTCAGAAGACTGATAAATTTGGGCTGGGTTTCACCACAGAAGGTCAGAAAGCTATGAGGAAAGCAAAGATCGGAAGACCTCTGGTATTCATTACAAGTTCAGGAGTGAATGTTGTTGGGGAAGGCAATGGAGTGGATGAGGCCGAATTCAATAGCTGGATCTATCCAACGACTGAAGGCGGGTTGAACAATTGGATTGCTAAGGACCATACTCCTGTTACCTTTGTGACGCAGTAATAAATTTCTTTGTTTCGTTATTTTGTAATAAACATTGATAAACTCTATGGCCCGATGTCTTACCCGAGGCACCGTGGTTCTATTTGTGAGGGCATACAAACTGTCATTTCATATATCATGAATGAAAATCTTGGACGTATTTTTCGCATTGAAAATATTGTGCTCCTTTTCTGTCTTTCTTTTCCTTTACATAATTTTCAAAACAGCTGTATTTACACACACACTCACTCATACAGGTTTCAATCCACTCTGGATCTCACTGATAACAACCCTGCTACTGCCAATTATGACTTCGAAAATCCGATCAACTTAGCCGAAGACGAAGGTGAAGATGATTGCGAAGTGCCTGGCGAGCTTGCAAGACTGTTGCTTCAGGAAGAGAGGGTGATTCAACCCCATGAAGAGCCAGTGGAAACAATAAACTTGGGTACTGAGTGTTGGCTCCTAAATTCGACACCTTTGTTTTGATTGATGGCAGCCATTAAAAGCTGAAAGATGCTTTCGACTGGCTAAGCCTGTCGAAGTGCCCGTCGAAAGATGGCAAAACACTTAGAAGATTTCTTCCAAGGAAGAAGGCTGGTTGCCTTCGACGTCGAAGGAGTTGGCGTCGAAGACGTCTTTTGATGAAAGTGTTCGATGGTCCAGAGTGGAACAGTTTGAAATTCAAAGCTTTGGAGGGAAAACGGTTTCCAGCAGTTACTACGTGCAAACGTGCAAGGATCTGGAGCGTCGAGCATGGAGAACGTGCCAAGTGGACTGATCTCGAAGCAGTGTAACTGCCCGACGGTTACTTGAAATGTTTTAGTATAAATAGGAGTAGACATGTAGTTTCTCGCGTGTGTTCACAAATAGATACATAGTCACTCATTTAGATTCAAGTACCCAGTGTGAGCGAAAGAATTGTTGAGAAATGTATGTGTGAAACACCAATTTTATCAATTAAAGTCATTTACTTTTCCAGTATTTTACTTGCTTTTCTCCTTTAAATTCCTGTCGAACCTTTACTTTAAAGCCTTGTTTATTTTACCAAGCCTTTCCTTTATGCAATTTACTTGAAACATTTTACTTAAAGCCTTATCCACCTTAATCAAACTTCAAAATCAACCTATGTCCATAGGATCAATCGGATCGATCCTGCGAGTAACCAAATAAGTAACCATTTGGAGGATCAGCGGTTGTTTACCAAAACCCAAGGTAAACAAATTGGCACACCTGGTGGGACAGTGTGTTGATTGTTGAAAAATAATCTCATCTTTTCGAGTTGTATGTTATTGAGGAGTGGTAGAATATACACTAACGATAACAATACTGCCAGAAGAAGGGAAGAGATGGCGAATCCGCCAAACAATAATGAAATCCCACAAACGAGTGTGGGAGCAACGGTTAATATGACCGTAAGTGAAGCGACGAATGTTGGTTCGACACCAGCAGTGTCAGTCACAACCACGGGGCCAATAACTTCGTTTTCAGGCCCCAGAATACCTTTGGGAACTCCCCCTCCAAGGGGAAATATAGGCACAAGGCCTGTAGTTCCCCCAGGATTTATTCCGTTCTATGGTATGCCAACTTCTGAAGTGGCAAGCCTGACGAATGCTGCGTCCACTTATTCAGACCCTTTCGTGAGTGCCTCTTCGCCACTCCAAGGCTCTGGAGTAGGCATGGCGAATAGAAATAGGACCCAACTCTTAGGAGGAACGTCCCAAGTAGCCCCTGGACTTACAAATGCCTCGACAGCAGTCTTGAGGCAACAGATGGACGAAAGCAACCATGATATGGTGCAAATGTTGGCACAAACTTTGAGTACAGTGCTAAATCCTCTAATACAAAATACTACTCAATCGAATCAGCAAGTTACAGCGCAAATGACGCGTTTGGCTGACTTCTTTGGAGTACCCCCACCTATTCGACAGCCCCAAAGGGCGCAAACAAGAGGAAATCAGGGGATATTTGTAGAGGAAGAAACCACCATTAATCAGGCTCAACAGCCTGTAGAACAACCTGTCGAAGAACCTAGGGTAATAGCCCCAGAGGTAAGGTTAGTTAACAGAAACCAAAATGCTGACGAAGTGGTTCAGCATATCCAACACCAAAACATGGGTTTGGAAAATAATCTGGCAACCATGATCGAAAGGATCATGAATCAGAATGGGATGAACATGGGCTTTCGAAGGCCCAACTTTACATCTCCATTGTCAGAATACGTATTACAAACGGATTTACCTCCTAGGAGCAAAGTCCCCAAATTTACTAAGTTCTCTGGGGACACGACAGAATCTACTGTCGAACATGTGGCGAGGTATTTGATCGAAGCAGGAGACATTTCAAATAATGAAAACCTAAGGATCAAATACTTCCCAAGTTCCTTAACCAAGAACGCTTTTACTTGGTTCACAACTCTACCCCCCAATTCGATCCACCATTGGACCCAGTTGGAAAGATTGTTCCATGAACAATTCTATATGGGGCAAACCAAGATAAGCCTGAAAGAACTGGCGAGTGTGAAGAGACGTTTCACTGAACCTATAGACGAATATCTGAATAGGTTTAGGTTGCTTAAGGCGAGATGTTTTACACAAGTGCCAGAACATGAGTTGGTCGAAATAGCCGCAGGCGGTTTAGATTATTCCATTAGGAAGAAGCTAGATACCCAGTACCTAAGAGACATGGCCCAATTGGCCGATAGAGTTCGACAGGTCGAACGCCTCAAAGCTGAAAAAGCTAAGGCAACGAAAACTCACAAAAGAGAGAGAATAGCGTACGTTGAGACGGACGACGACGATCTAGAATCCTTCGACGATACTTTAACTGTCGAAGAAGGAGAAGTCGATTTAGCAGAACTAAAACAAGGGCCACCATACTCTTGTAAACAGTTAGTCCCCTCAAATGGGAAAAATCCCATTGGTCCAGACAGGACCAACGATAGGTTCCCAAAAAAGACTTATAGTTTTGACATCACAAAATGTGATGAAATATTCGACTTGCTAGTTAAAGATGGCCAAATGATAGTACCCCCTGGGGTAAAAGTGCCTCCTCTTGATCAAAGAAAGAAGAGAGGTTTTTGCAAATATCATAATTTTTTGGGCCATAAAACTTCTCAATGTTTTCTTTTCAGGAATCTTGTGCAAGACGCTATTGAGGAAGGGAGATTAAAGTTTGCTGACAAATCCCCCATGGCTGTCGACTCCAATCCACTAAAGGCTGAAGCCCACTACGCAGAACCCTCTGAAGTGAACATGATAGAGGCGACCAGCATCCCGTCGAAGAAGCCAGGAATTACCATGGTCGAAGTCTCAAAGGACCACATCAACATGCCAATCTTTGGCAGCTTTTCTGGAAATTTATCCAGGAAGACAATTGAGGCTGTCCAGAAAGCGGTCGAAGACCCGAAGTCGAAGACTGCTGAAGCACAAAAAACTGGACCAAATCCCAGTTCCCACTTGGCCACTGTTCAAGGCCAGACGGAGAATCTGGAGACACAAATGAAGCAACTAACTCTTGCTAATAAGGATACAATGAATATCAACATGGTTGAACTTTCTGACCCTAAAGCTTCAGAAGAAGCCATAAGGCAAGAGCAGGCAAATAAAACGGCTTTCCCTAGGGAAAACGAAAACTTGGCAGATTTTTTACAAAGATGCCAGAAGAAGAAATCAGAGGTGATGCTATGTCCAAGATGCAGTTCTATCTTTGATAAAAAAGCTGCTGAGCACATACAAGGCGTAAGAGCAGCGAACAAGAGAAGGGAGAATGCCGACCTTCGACATGATCCCAGGAGGGGTTCTAATCAAGACAAGAGGCCATTGACTTTTAGGCCTCCAACAAATGTACCAGTAGACACTTGGTACAAAACATCTGGCCGGAAAAGGCCAAGTGAAGAGAAATGGCATTCTTTCGATGTGCCAAGAGGTTCCTCTTTAATTCAGAAGAAAGAGCCTCAAGTTGCTGCACCCAAGGTTGCTCAAGTGTCCAGCAACTACAAGGGAAAAAATCCTATGTCGCGATCCCAATGGAGGAGATATCAAAGAAGGCGAAAAGCTGAAAGGGAGGCTGCCAACGAACCTAAGGCAGAAACTAGTTCGAATGTGCCTCAAAGGAAACAAAGAAAGCCTCTTGAGAGAGAACCAGTTACCAACAGGCTAGTTTGGCCTAACCAAAGTGAAGTCGAAGACGAAGATGATGCTGAGTCCGACGATACTCTGGATATAATGGTGAATATTGTTTCAGTACTGCCTAGGGAATTCAATCGACAGGTAGAAGTCGAAGCCAGTGACTGGGAGGTGGAAGAAGAAATGGCCAAACATAGGCCAGTGTGCTATTTTGTCATGGACAATGGCACTACAGAGGAACAAAATGGCTTCTTCGAGCCACCTACAGAGGCGATGAAGAATCACCTCAAACCTTTGTTCATAAGGGCTAAGCTCGAAGAGACCACTGTGAACAAAATATTGGTCGACTGTGGGGCCACTATCAATATTATCCCTCATTCTATGCTAAGGAAGATTGGCAAAAGGGATGAAGAAATCAAACCTCACAATATGGTCCTGTCCAACTATGAGGGAGGCATTGGGACCACCATGGGAGTGATCCAGCTAGACATAAAAGTTGGGTCGATCCTTCGACCAACAATGTTCATGGTCATATCGGCCAAACCTAACTACAACCTTTTGTTAGGCCGTGAGTGGATTCATGGTGTTGGCGCTGTGCCTTCATCGATGCATCAAAGACTGCTGCTATGGCGTCCAGATGGGATGGTCGAAAACATAGAGGCGGATCAAAGTTACTACCTTGGCGAAGTGAATCACTTGGGTGTAACAGATTTCGACAAAAACTTGGCTCACATAGGGCCATGTCCAACTCCTGACTTCGACATGGCGCCAGCGCCAAACACCTTTTGTTCCCTATACCTGCATCCTGAGCATGGTTTCCAATGGGACAGAGAAGACTTGTCCCACATAGACTTCAGTGGGCTAACTGATATCCAACCAACTGGTTGGGGAAGTGAATTCAGTGATAATGACTGAGTCACAATCTCTGAAGCGAATTTCGGCTTATGTGGCCGAAACCAAGATGATCACGGCTCTTGAAGCTGAAGTAAAGTACATGGCCACACAGGCCAATGGTCAACAATTATCTGCTGTTGGCCCAGGAAAGGATTTCGATCCAAGACCTCCTGATATCATGCCAGATGAAATGCAGGAACAGAGGCTCGACGCCATCTATGACGATGAGCCTTTGGGCTTCGAAAAGGATCCCTTGGCGAACAACATTAAGATGTTAGCACAAGACCCTTTAGAAGAAATCAACTTAGGCGAAGGATCAGAGAATAGGCCAACTTACATCAGCGCCAAAATTGATCCAGAACTTAGGTTGGAAGTAATCCAATTGCTGAAAGAGTTTAAAGACTGTTTTGCATGGGATTATGACGAAATGCCCGGTCTCGACAGAGGATTGGTAGAACTTCAGTTGCCAATCAAACCTGGAAAGAAGCCAATCAAGCAAAATCCAAGACGCTTCGCTCCAGAAATATTGTCGAAGATCAAAACGGAGGTCGAAAGACTTCTGAAATGCAAATTCATCCGTGTTACAAGGTATGTCGAATGGATTGCAAATATTGTGCCAGTAATTAAGAAAAATGGCACATTAAGGGTGTGCATAGATTTCAGAGATTTGAATGCGGCCACCCCCAAAGATGAATATCCTATGCCTGTGGCGGAAATGCTAGTCGATTCTGCCGCTGGCTATGAATACCTGAGTATGCTCGATGGTTATTCAGGATATAATCAAATATTCATTGCTGAAGAGGATGTGTCGAAAACAGCTTTTCGATGCCCAGGGGCCTTAGGCACTTACGAATGGGTAGTGATGCCTTTTGGCCTAAAAAACGCTGGGGCAACGTACCAGCGAGCAATGAATACTATCTTCCATGATTTTATTAACACTTTTATGCAAGTTTATATTGATGATATTGTTATAAAATCTGTTTCCAGGAAGAGTCACATTGACCACCTTCGACAATCATTCGAAAGAATGAGAGAACATGGTCTGAAGATGAACCCTTTGAAGTGTGCGTTCTGTGTGAAAGCTGGAGATTTCTTGGGTTTCGTTGTCCACAAGAAAGGAATCGAAATCAATCAGAACAAGACGAAGGCAATTTTGGAAGCGAAAGCGCCATCGAATAAGAAGGAATTGCAATCTCTCTTAGGCAAGATAAATTTCTTGAGAAGGTTTATATCTAACCTAAGTGGGAAAGCTCAGGCCTTTTCACCCTTACTTCGACTGAATAAAGAGGGGTTCGAATGGGGGCAAGAGCAACAAGAAGCCTTCGACAAAATCAAAGGGTACCTCACTAAGCCACCTATTTTGGTGCCTCCTTGTAGCAATAGGAGTATGAGATTGTACATAGCTGCATCTGACAAAACTCTGGGAAGTATGTTAGCCCAAGAGGATGAGAATGGAGTCGAAAGACCCATTTATTATCTCAGTCGAGTTTTGAATGATGCAGAAACTAGATATAGCGAAGTTGAAAAATTGTGTCAATGTCTGTATTTCTCTTGTACAAAACTCAAGCAATATATAAAACCAGTTGATGTTTATGTTTCGTCTCATTTTGATGTTTTCAAATATATGCTGTCGAAACCGATCTTGCATAGTCGAATCGGCAAGTGGGCATTAGCATTGACTGAATACTCCTTGACCTTTATGCCTCTTAAGGCAGTAAAAGGACAAGTGGTTGCAGACTTCATAGTCGACCACTCAATTCAAGTCGAGGATATCAATTATGTGGAGATAGAACCTTGGAAATTCTACTTCGATGGTTCCAGCCATAAAAATGGAACAGGAGTAGGAGTCTTGATTGTTTCTCCAGATAAAATTCCAACAACATTCAAGTACCAAATAGAAGGTTCTTGTTCGAACAATGAGGCTGAGTATGAAGCTCTAATTACTGGCCTTGAGATATTGTTGGAATTGGGGGCAACTCGAGTCGAAATAATGGGAGACTCAGAGTTAGTCATCAAGCAAGTCACAAAAGAATATAAATGCATAAGAGAGAATCTCATTATGTACTTTGTGATAGCAAATCGTTTATTGAAACAATTTGAAAGTGTCAATATTCGACACATACCCAGAGTCGAAAATCAAATAGCCAATGACTTGGCACAAATTGCATCTGGGTATAAGATTTCAAAAACGAAGTTACAAAGAGCAATCGAAGTTCGAGAAAAGATAAAAGCAACTTGTCTATCACCATCAGACTTGGAATCGACGAGGCTAGGATATGCTGATCACTCAAACTTCGAGATTTCGTTCATTGATAATTTGTCAGAGCAAGATTGGAGGAAACCTATTGTGGACTATCTTCAAAATCCAGGAGCTCCGACAGAACGAAAAACAAAATACAGGGCGTTGAGTTTTGTACTCATGGGTAATGAGTTATTCAAGAAGACGCCTGAAGGGGTGTTGCTGAAATGTTTAAGTGAAACTGAAGCATACATAGCCCTTTCGACTACGCATGCTGGGGCATGTGGGGCTCACCAAGCAGGCCATAAGATGAAATGGTTGTTGTTTCGACAAGGACTATATTGGCCCACTATGCTGAAAGATTGTGTTGAGTTCGCCAAAGGTTGCCAAGAGTGTCAAGTTCATACAGGCATCCAACATGTACCAGCAAGCGAACTTCACTCGATAGTGAAGCCTTGGCCCTTTCGAGGATGGGCGTTGGATCTTATTGGAGAGATTCGACCAGCATCATCAAAGAGTCAGAAATACATATTGGTAGGCATTGATTATTTTACTAAGTGGATCGAAGCGATCCCTTTAGTCAACGTGGACCAAGAAAATGTCATTGAATTTATTCAAAAGAACATTATCTTTCGATATGGAATTCCTGAGACAATAACAACTGATCAAGGGTCAGTTTTCACCGGTCGAAAGATGCAAGAATTTGCTCAGGAAACAGGTTTCAAACTCCTAACATCCACGCCTTACTATGCACAGGCGAATGGTCAAGTCGAAGCAGCTAACAAAGTAGTGATTGGCTTGATAAAGAAACATGTTGGGAAGAAACCAAAGAATTGGCATAAGACGTTAGACCAGATTTTATGGGCTTGTCGAACGTCCCCAAAAGAAGCCACTGGTACAACGCCATATAGGCTAACTTTTGGCCATGATGCAGTGTTGCCAGCAGAAATTTGTCTTCAATCTGCAAGAGTTCAGAGGCATTATGATATTCCTTCTGAGGTTTATTGGAATATGATGTTAGATGAATTGGTGGATTTAGACGAAGAGAGATTACACGCTCTCGACTTACTCAGGCTTCAGAAGAAAAGAGTAGAAGACTCTTATAATAGAAAGGTAAAACCTAAGGTATTTTTGCCTGAAGATTTAGTTTGGAAGGTAATTCTTCCCATGGATCGACGGGATCGAAGCATGGGGAAATGGTCACCCAAATGGGAAGGACCCTTCAGAGTTATCCAAACTTTTTCTGGTGGAGCCTATGAGGTCGAAGAGATAAGTGGTGATAAAAGGCTCTTGAGAGTAAATGGTAAATATTTGAAAAAATATAAGCCTATACTTCAAGAGATAAAAATAAAATAATAAAAGAACAAACTAAATTAACCATAAAAAATGCCAAAATGGAAATTTTTATTAATTTCAGCCAAGATGGCAATTATTGTCGAAAACGATTACAGAAGATGGTTACAAAAGAGAATCAATCAAAAGGTAAGAGAATTCTTGAGTCGAAGATACTTGGCATACTGCAGCTCCAACCTCTTTTTGCACCAAGAGTTTTCTTGCACTAGTTTGGCAATTTGAGCGTCGAGGCTTTGGGCCCTCTCAGCGAATTCCAGGCCTTGCTTGATCTCAGTCTGGCTCTCAGTGTCTGGGATGGTCGAAAGAATTTCCTCCTGGAGTACAGTGTTGGCGTTTATCTTCGCCTCTATCTCTGCAATTTGTGCTCGGAAGGAGACATTCTCTCGCTCAATAGCATCGACCCTTTCCTGTGCAGACGCTTTCTGTTTCGACAACTCGGCAATTCGAGAAGTCGAATCTGAGACAGCAGTCCACGCAGATGAGCTTTTGCCATGCAGCACTTCGAGCTGACTGTTAAAACCTCGTTGGCGCCTGTAATCCGCTGAGACTTGATCAATCATAGAATGTAATTCCATGATTAAGTCTGAGATTTCTGGGGCTACAGCTTCGAAGTCAACAGCATTCAAAACCTCTTTTAAGCATGATGGAGCAGTGGGGTCCCCCTCTAAAGTCTTCATTAAATCTCTCTTGAAGAACTGGGCCTTAACCTTCGCCAACGCATCATCAAGAGGAGAAGTTTCAGTAGATTTCCCCGACAGGGTAGGAATTTCCTGACTAGTGTCAGAAGAACTCTTACTCTCGATGATTGCATTGAGGTAGCTGACAGGGTCAGTTTGTTTCAAGATTTCCAAGTCTTCTTTTGACCTGTGCTTTGAGGAGGTGACCCTTGCCACAGTATTATCTTGGGCTTGAGGCTGTTGAATGCTGAGTGCCTCGTTTGGTTGCTCTTCGACTTGGACTGAGGCGGTACTAGCGTCGACTTGTGGTTCTTCGTTAACATCACCTTGGGGTCTTTCGCCAGCGTCATTTTGTGGCTCTTCGCTAGCGTCATCCTGGTGTTCTTCGCCAGTACCACCTTGATGCTCTTCGTCAACAACATCTTGATTCTCTTCGCCATTGCCTTGGTTTCTTCCTTCAGGATTCTCTTCTGACGACAAGTCCACCACAGGAACCGTTTCTGGCTGTGTTTCCTCCACCATAGGTTCTTCTGTTGTCTTCTCCACTGTTTCAGCATTGGCCTCATTTTCAGTGTGGGCTTCGTCATTGCCCAAATCTTTTTCCTGAGGCCTGCTAAGGTCAGCAGATTCTAGAGTTTCTGAAGTCCTTGGTGGGGAACTTTCAGTAGTGTCCTGAAAAGGAGAAAGAAGACAAATCTTCAGATGTCGAAAGAAATACAATCGAATACTGGTATCTATGCCTAAAATAGATTACCTGTGGATTAACTTCAGCCCCAGGGCTGGAATTGTCACTTTCGACAGGCTTGGTAAGAAGAGCGTTCAGTTCCTCCTCAGTTGGCTCCTCGATGATCACCGCAGGTGGCCTAGGCTTTCTCACAGCGACCTTTATTCTGACGGTTCGACCTTCAGGGGCAGGAGTAGGAACAGAAGCGTCCTTCGTTAACTTTCGCCTCTTTAAGGGAGCAGGAGGGGAATCACTTTCGTCATCACTCCCCGATTCGACCACCAATGCTGCCCTTTTCTTGGGCGAAGGGGCCTAGAAAGCCAATAGGAATTCGATTGAATAATTACATTGAAAATAAAAAATCGAAAGCCAGAAGAAAAATGAGGAAAATCTGGTTACCGATGCAGGAGGCCTCCTCGAAGAGCCTTCCCCCTGTTGGTTGCCTGTGGTCTTCGCCGGCGCTATAGTCTTCGCCGGCGGTGGAGGTTTTGTCGAAGGGACTCCTCCTTGTGGGCCTTCTGTAGCCTTCTTGGCTAGGGGCTTTCGAACAACTGAAAGCGAAAAGGAAAGTTAACAGGCTAACAGTCGAAGAGAAAGAAAAAAAAGTAATGTGAGAGCATGAACTTACATTTCTTTACTTTGTCCAACACAAGGACAAAAGACTTCTGCAACTCTGCCATGAAGTCCTTCTCGTCGAAGAAGTACTCAGCATAATAGCTTCTCCACCACTCCTCAAAGGATGGTGAGCAAAGGAAATTAAGCTGGTAGTCAAACAGCGAGAGGATTGTTCGACCAGCATATCTTCCGATATGCTTGATGGCAGCTTCTTCTGTATAATCGTTGCAGAAGTACAACATTGACTTCTCTCTTTGAAAAATAGGAGAAGGCAGGGTTTGGATGATACCAAACTGGCGAGATACCAGATTTGGTTGATAGGCAAGCAGACTCAAATGAGTCTTAGAACTCTTAAATCGAAGAGGCATGATCCTGGGTGTCAGGAACGCCTCCCAAAGTACAGTGTGCTCATCGACATTGGGACCACTCGACTCCTTTGGATGTGGCCTTGTGAACCATGCTGGCCCCACCCTCCGTTGAGCAAATGGAGCCATAGTTGAAACAAATTCCTTCCTTCGAGCGAACATCAGAACGAAGTTAGTGAAGGTTTGTTGAAACTCCAGCCCATCTTCCACAGGTGTCAGTAGAGCCAGCCTAATTCCTTCGATACGTCTATTAGTTATCGCTGGGGCTTGTTCATTTATCTGAATCTTTTTGGGTAAGAAAGATTCGAAAGTGGCGTTGAGCCACAGTTGAAGTAGCCAGAAAGGCCCAGCGAGTAGCAAACTGGCCCTATCTTCGATATGTTTCAAGAGAGTAACCCCATTGCTGATTGAGTCATAAAGACTGGCCAGAATTAGTTCTGCCAAACAGATGTTTTGGCGGTGATGCAGTTGGGTGGCAAGCGTGACCATCTTTTTGGTCACTTGTAGAGACTTCGAGCAAAACACAAAGCGAGTTAGCCATAAGGCTAGAAACGCTATGTGTTCGACATCCGACACTGTATCCGTCGACCTGTCGTGATAATGGTTGATAAAGGTGGTGTATGTTGGCTTGGTCTCAGAGAAGCCAATTTGGTCCTCCGACATCTCCTCCGGGTCGAAGTAATCTCCGGTTGGTCGAAGGCCAGTAATGGCCGCTACGTCGAAGAGTGTGGGGGTTAACATCCCACATGGAAGGTGAAAGGTGAAGTGAGAGTAATCCCAAAACAACAGCGAAGCTATAAGCATCTCTGGGGAGTAGTTTAAGCCTGTCTTCGACAGCATTACTAGGTCAAAGATTCCCATTTCCTTCCAGACTGGAGTTTGATGTTTCTCCAACTTTGTTAGCCAAGCAACATAGTCAGAGGTCAGGTTAGGGCAAGACCTGAAGACCCTAACACTTCTGTTGAAGAAACGGAGGTCGATTTTCTCGCGTGTAGGGTCTTCGTTGTCTTCTGCGTCCTTCTTGGCGCATGCTACTGGTTTGAGTTTATCGACGATGGGGAAATAGCTCTTGATCTTCAGAGCTTCAGAGATGCTTGGGTTCATGGGGCCAGACATTGCGAAGATTTGGTTGGAGTATCCAACCGGGATCATCAAGTGACGCGAGTAAGCATCGCGAACTGAGATGTCAGAAGGTTCAGGGACCCTTCGTTTCCCTGTAGAGTTCACTACCGGAGCAGTAACAAAGACCTTGGGTTTAACAAGTTGTTCAGTTGGTGCGTTAGTCTTGGGGGCAGTAGAAGCAGAGGCCATTGTTGAGGATGAAGATGAAGTGAAAAAGGAAGAGTTTTTCTGCAAAGAAGAGCAAGTTTGTACGAAAGCAAGGGAGTTTGAGGGCTAGTTTGCGTAAAAAGTCCCACAATGGGATATTCACTACTATTTATAGTAGTGGGAGAAATTCCCAATAACGAGGACATTAAATGTCATTTAATGCTGCAGGAATTAGTGGGACGCGTGGTAGCATCCTGTTGTTTTGGCCGTTTCTGCAGAAACAGAGAGACGCAGCGTGCGTCCTCATTTTTGGGATTTGTCATAATGACAAATTCTGAAGTGACGTTTGGTACTGCACGCCATACTGAAAGTGACGTCCTAGGATCAAATCAATGATGGTTTCTTGGGATTGCCAATAGTTGGTAAAAAGCAACAAAAAGTGCACAAGTGAACTTGTGACTAAGCATGGAAAAACAGGTGTCGAATGGCGTTTTCAAAGAATGCCTTTTTCTTTCAGAGTCGAAATAAGGCATTCTTGGGGGGCAATTTGTTGGCTCCTAAATTCGACACCTTTGTTTTGATTGATGGCAGCCATTAAAAGCTGAAAGATGCTTTCGACTGGCTAAGCCTGTCGAAGTGCCCGTCGAAAGATGGCAAAACACTTAGAAGATTTCTTCCAAGGAAGAAGGCTGGTTGCCTTCGACGTCGAAGGAGTTGGCGTCGAAGACGTCTTTTGATGAAAGTGTTCGATGGTCCAGAGTGGAACAGTTTGAAATTCAAAGCTTTGGAGGGAAAACGGTTTCCAGCAGTTACTACGTGCAAACGTGCAAGGATCTGGAGCGTCGAGCATGGAGAACGTGCCAAGTGGACTGATCTCGAAGCAGTGTAACTGCCCGACGGTTACTTGAAATGTTTTAGTATAAATAGGAGTAGACATGTAGTTTCTCGCGTGTGTTCACAAATAGATACATAGTCACTCATTTAGATTCAAGTACCCAGTGTGAGCGAAAGAATTGTTGAGAAATGTATGTGTGAAACACCAATTTTATCAATTAAAGTCATTTACTTTTCCAGTATTTTACTTGCTTTTCTCCTTTAAATTCCTGTCGAACCTTTACTTTAAAGCCTTGTTTATTTTACCAAGCCTTTCCTTTATGCAATTTACTTGAAACATTTTACTTAAAGCCTTATCCACCTTAATCAAACTTCAAAATCAACCTATGTCCATAGGATCAATCTGATCGATCCTGCGAGTAACCAAATAAGTAACCATTTGGAGGATCAGCGGTTGTTTACCAAAACCCAAGGTAAACACTGAGGCAGACAGAAAAGAGGTAAAGATTGGTGCAAACCTAGAGCTCAGCGTGAAGCAACGGTTAACCAAGATGTTACATGATTATATGGAGATCTTTGCCTGGTCCTACGAAGACATGCCCGGGTTGGATACCGATATTG
The DNA here is from genome assembly GCA_948472305.1 of Vicia faba. Classification (NCBI taxonomy): domain Eukaryota; kingdom Viridiplantae; phylum Streptophyta; class Magnoliopsida; order Fabales; family Fabaceae; genus Vicia; species Vicia faba. The sequence continues at coordinate 1,358,148,165 of OX451740.1, forward strand.
TGGTCCATCATTTGCCAACTAAGGAAGACTGCCCTCCAGTTAAGAAAAAGGTCCGTCGGATGCGTCCAGAAATGTCTGAGAAGATTAAAGCCGAGGTTATGAAACAGTTTGATGATGGGTTCCTTGCAGTGACTTCTTACCCTCAGTGGGTCGCTAATGTGGTGCCGGTACCTAAGAAGGATGGAAAGGTCAGAATGTGTGTCGATTACAGGGATCTGAACAGGGCCAGCCCCAAGGATGACTTCCCCTTACCTCACATTGATGTCCTTGTTGATAATACGGCTCAGCACAAAGTATTCTCTTTCATGGATGGCTTTTCAGGTTACAATCAGATCAAGATGGCACCTGAAGACATGGAAAAGACTACATTTGTTACTCAGTGGGGGACCTTCTGTTACAAGGTCATGCCATTTGGATTAAAGAACGCTGGGGAAACCTACCAACGTGCCATGGTTGCCTTATTTCATGATATGATCCATCATGAGATAGAAGTGTATGTTGATGATATGATCGCAAGATCCCAGACTGAGGAAGAGCATCTAGATCATCTGCAGAAGTTGTTTGACCGGTTGAAACTATACAAACTGAGATTGAACCCAAACAAGTGCACCTTCGGGGTAAGATCTGGAAAGTTGTTAGGCTTCGTGGTCAGTGATAAGGGAATTCAAGTAGACCCTGCTAAGGTCAAAGCTATTCAAGAGATGCCAGTTCCCAGGACAGAGAAGGAAGTCAGAGGCTTTTTAGGACGCCTGAATTATATTGCTCGCTTCATCTCACATCTGACTGCTACTTGTGAGCCAATCTTCAAGCTGCTGAAGAAAGATCAGGTAGTACGTTGGAACGATGAATGTCAGGCTGCTTTCGACAGAATCAAAGAGTATCTCCAAGAACCACCTATCCTTATGCCACCGGTTGAAGGGAGACCTCTGATACTATATCTGACAGTGCTGGACAACTCAATGGGGTGTGTGCTGGGGCAGCATGACGAGTCTGGCCGAAAAGAGCATGCCATTTATTACCTTAGCAAAAAGTTTACCGACTGTGAGACCCGATACTCACTGCTTGAGAAAACTTGCTGCGCTTTCGTATGGGCTGCTCGTCGGCTGAGACAGCATATGCTGACTCACACTACCTTGTTGATCTCAAAGATGGATCCGATAAAGTACATATTCGAAAAGCCTGCTCTGTCTGGGAGAATTGCAAGATGGCAAATGATCTTGACGGAATACGACATTCAATATACAACCCAGAAAGCCATCAAGGGAAGTGTATTGGCAGACCACCTGGCACATCAAGCTGTAGATGACTATCAGTCCATGAACTTCGAATTTCCGGATGAAAGCATCATGATTGTAACTGATTGTGAAGTACCTGGACCGGATAAAGGACCTGAACCAGGATCCCGATGGTCTATGCACTTTGACGGAGCCTCCAACGCTTTGGGTAATGGTATCGGCGCCATCATCATATCTCCTCAAGGTACTCATACTCCACTCACTGCCCGACTGTGTTTCAACTGTACCAACAACATGGCGGAATATGAGGCGTGCATCATGGGTCTTCAAGCTGCGATCGACCTAAGGATCAAATTTCTAAGTGTCTTCGGAGATTCCGCTCTTGTGATCAACCAGATCAAAGGAGAGTGGGATACGAAACATCCAAACTTGATTCCTTACAGAGAATGTGTGTTGACCCTGATCCCCCACTTCACGGAGATAACCTTTGAACACTTTCCAAGAGAAGAGAATCAGTTAGCGGACGCGTTAGCTACAATGTCTTCTATGTTCAAAGTCAAATGGGATAATGAGGCTCCCCGGATCATCATTTGGAAACTGGACGAACCGGCATACTGTTGTGATCTCGAAACTGAATTGGTGACTGAGAAGCCTTGGTACCACGAAGTGAAGAGATATCTGGAAGCTCAGGAATACCCTGAAGGTGCCTCTGTCAATGATAAGAAATTCCTGAGGAGGTTTGCAGCCAAGTTCTTCCTAAGCAACGGCATCTTGTACAAACGAAACCATGATTCAACCTTACTGCGTTGTGTGGATAAGACTGAAGCAGGAAGGATCATGGAAGAGCTACATGAAGGGACCTTTGGTACACATTCCAGTGGACACACTATGGCTAAGAAAATCCTACGGGCAGGATATTACTGGTCCACAATGGAAGCTGATTGTTACCAACATTCCAGGACATGCCACAAGTGCCAGATTTATGCAGACAAGGTGCATGTTCCTCCGGTTCCCCTGAATGTTCTGACTGCGCCTTGGCCGTTTGCAATGTGGGGCATAGACATGATCAGCGAGATTAAACCTACGGCATCTAATGGACATCGCTTCATCCTAGTGGCGATTGATTATTTTACGAAGTGGGTTGAAGCAGCATCCTATGCTACGGTAACCAAGACTGTTGTGGCACGGTTCATTCGACACAACCTGATCTGTCGGTATGGTGTCCCTGAGCGGATTATTACAGACAACGGTACCAATCTAAACAATAAGATGATCGCTGAGCTCTGCGAACAGTTCAAAATACAACACCACAATTCTTCTCCTTACAGACCGAAGATGAATGGGGCTGTAGAAGCAGCAAATAAGAACATCAAGAAAATCGTGCAGAAAATGACAGTGACTTATAAAGATTGGCACGAGATGTTACCGTTCGCTCTACATGGGTACCGTACCTCAGCTAGGACGTCAATCGGGGCAACTCCTTTCTCTCTGGTTTATGGTATGGAGGCAGTCTTACCGATCGAAGTGCAAATACCCTCTCTCCGGATAATGAAGGATGCAAATCTGAACGAAGATGATTGGATCCAGACACGACTTGATCAACTCAACCTCATTGACGAAAAGAGACTTGCTGCTATCTGTCATGGTCAGACGTATCAGAAACGGATGATCAGGGCATTTAACAAAAAAGTCAGACCACAGGAATATCAAGTTGGGGATCTGGTAATCAAGAGAATCATCCTTCCTCAGAGTTATCCAAGGGGCAAATGGACCCCTACGTACGAAGGGCCATTTGTGGTTAAGCATGTGTTCTCAGGAGGAGCCATGATATTGACCAACATGGACGGTGACGACCTTCCTCACCCCGCCAATGCAGACATAGTAAAAAGATACTACGCATGAAAAAAGACCCGCTAGGCTGACATGCCTAGGCAAAAATTAGGGCTTCCCGTCGAACCAAAAGGGTTCGGGCAAAATGAAGGGATGAAAATGAAAAAAATCTGTACACCCGGCAAGTCGAAAACCTGAAAAGGCGGCTTGGGCAAAAATGGGTATCCCGGTGGATTGAAAACCCGAAAGGGCGGTCCAGGCAAAAATTAGGGATAAAAGCGTAATACTATGTCTCATTGGATCACTTTGCATCCAGAATCCGGTATCTATATCAAGTTCAGACGGCATCGATCAGTCAGCTTCACCTTCAACCAAGGTCATCAAGTGATGAGACGCTCGGAGTTATAAAGGCAATAGCAGAATTGAAACCCAGTGGATCACTCATATTTCACACAGCTGTTTTATTTTCTTTTATATCAAACTTGTATAAACTCTTTTGCTCGGCGGCGTTCTCTTACTAGGGCGTCAGCCTCTTGTACACAAAATGCCTATTCACAGGCTATTCAAAAAATCAATACAAATATACTTTTCAGTTAAAAGTGCCAAGTGTTTTTCTTTTTCTGTTTTGTTTTGCGAAGAACGTCCAAGGTTCAATTTGTGATATATGCATTGACAATAGTTTGCTAACTCATAAATATTTGCATACGAAACAAAGGGATTAATTATAGGTGACACTAGAAACAGGGGCAATAAAGATTTGTCTGAGCAGTCTAATTGTTCTATTCACCAAGGTACCAAGGTAGGTTCAGCTAAAGAACATGACCAGTACATCTTAAATTCCCCAGAGAGTCAGCAGTCAGTGCATTCTTCTCCAAGCTATTATCAAATCTCAAGGAAGTCGGGTATCCTCAAGCAGATATCAACATTCCCCAGCAGCAATACATATATTCTTAACAAGCATCCCCGGCAGTCTTGGCCTAAAGATTGTTCCCCGGTGGTATATCAACATTCAAAGGAATAATTTCCCCAGCATATCAAAACTCCCCAGAAAAATCCAGTTTCCCCCAGGAAAGTTGGATTTCATATCCCCAAGCAGTAAGCTTATCCCCAGTAGATTTTGGAAGCTTATCCCCTCGCAGCGCACGAACGCGTCTCCCGGCTTGATTTAAAGAGTTATTTCCTTAACAGGATATAACTGGGTTATCCTCAGCCAAAAGCCACGGAAAGAGCGTCGTCGACGAAGCCTTCTTATCCCCAGCGAAGTCTATCAACACTTCTAACAACAAGGGTATCCCCAGCAAGTAACTATCAACATTCAGCAAGGCATCCCTCTTCCCACAGAGTATTGCTTCCCAGCATGGTCGCTAGAGTATCTTTTCTCCCCGCAGAATCCTCCATTTGCCAAGTTTATTCCGCAACGGAGTCATCTTCTCCTACCGGTATTCTTGCAGTTATCATCCCCAACGGAAGCAAAATCTATTCCTCAACATCAGCCCAGGATACGACTTCCCGGCACCCGTCAAGGATTCACTTTCCTAGACAAAAACATACATAAAACATCACATACATCATTATAACATGCATAGACACATCATATCATACAAGTCTCATTTATATTGAGAACGTCATTGCTTGATCCATATCATGCATTGCATATGACTGATCTTTACCTTTCAGGAAAGATCCAGTTAAATTCTTAGCTATATTCCAAGACCTTCTCTGGTTCAGTCAGATCGACCCTAAGATCTCCCTGATGCTTATCCAGTTGAAGATATTCCAAGACCTTGTCCGGTTCAGTTAAATCGACCCTAAGATTTTCCTGATGCTTATCCAGTCAAAGGCCTTCTCTGGTTCAGTCAGATCGACCCTAAGATCTCCCTGATGCTTATCCAGTTGAAGATATTCCAAGACCTTGTCCGGTTCAGTTAAATCGACCCTAAGATTTTCCTGATGCTTATCCAGTCAAAGGCCTTCTCTGGTTCAGTCAGATCGACCCTAAGATCTCCCTGATGCTTATCCGGTTGAAGATATTCCAAGACCTTGTCCGGTTCAGTTAAATCGACCCTAAGATTTTCCTGATGCTTATCCAGTCAAAGGCCTTCTCTGGTTCAGTCAGATCGACCCTAAGATCTCCCTGATGCTTATCCAGTTGAAGATACTCCAAGACCTTCTCTGGTTTAGTCAGATCGACCCTAAGATCTCCCTGATGCTTATCCAGTTGAAGATATTCCAAGACCTTGTCCGGTTCAGTTAAATCGACCCTAAGATTTTCCTGATGCTTATCCAGTCAAAGGCCTTCTCTGGTTCAGTCAGATCGACCCTAAGATCTCCCTGATGCTTATCCAGTTGAAGATATTCCAAGACCTTGTCCGGTTCAGTTAACTCGACCCTAAGATTTTCCTGATGCTGATCCAGTCAAAGGCCTTCTCTGGTTCAGTCAGATCGACCCTAAGATCTCCCTGATGCTTATCCAGTTGAAGATATTCCAAGACCTTGTCCGGTTCAGTTAAATCGACCCTAAGATTTTCCTGATGCTTATCCAGTCAAAGGCCTTCTCTGGTTCAGTCAGATCGACCCTAAGATCTCCCTGATGCTTATCCAGTTGAAGATATTCCAAGACCTTGTCCGGTTCAGTTAAATCGACCCTAAGATTTTCCTGATGCTTATCCAGTCAAAGGCCTTCTCTGGTTCAGTCAGATCGACCCTAAGATCTCCCTGATTCTTATCCCAGTAGAAAACACCCAAGATTCTCTCAGCGTTCCTGTTGGGGTAGTAATCGTCCAAGATTCTCTTACCATTCATGCTAAGGAAGTAACCATCCCTGGTTCATTCATCGCCGTTTGAAGCTCCAGACTCAACTACTGCAACCAGTCAGGACATGCCTATACCAAGCATCTAAAAATCAGCTCCTGCAACGTGTCAGGTACTCATTTTCTGTTTTGCAGGTATGCAGGTTCTCGCCAAGGAACCTCTTACGCGATCAGCATCCAGATGGCATCTATAAGCCCATCATCATATCCAGCAATCTCCAAATGGCATCTATAAGCCCATCCCATCATCACCACTACTATGTGAGCGCAAATTTCTGGGCACTTTAGTGTTCAATCATCTTCCACCCTCGGATTACGAAAGGCACGTCAGCCAATCTGCATCCTCAGGTCTAAGAAGATTGAACAGGGGCAACTGTTGTACCCCAAAATTTGCCCTCCCATATTCTTCAAGAAATTGCCAAGCCAAGTCACAAAACTCCCCAAGGGTTGCACAGTGCAAAGGTCTCCTATACAGTCAAAACTAGGGTTTGTGTTCTGATCAAGAAAATGAAGTTTTCAAAGGCCCAATCAAGTCTCATATTCCTACAAATATGGTCAAGTATTCTCATATCAAGTTTCAAGGCATTCAGCTCAAAATTGCACAGTCAAAACCCTAAATTGCACTACAGTCAACTGTAGGGGCAAAATGGTCATTTGACAGTCAAAAGTTCAAATTTTTGGTCAACATATCATTTTGAAGCCACAAACATCATTTGATCAATACTTGATCATGATTCTCAAAATTTGGCTCAGAAATCATCAAGATGCAAAAGTTTCCTTATTTGGACAGCTGAAAAAGTCAACTGAAATTGACCAGGGCATAACTTTCACATGGATTATCAGAAAAATTCCATCCAAAGCTCATTTTGAAGAAAAAGACATTTCCTACAACTCATCTTCATACTTCAAGTCCAAGAAATGCTCTCACAAAAAGTTATCAATTTCAACATTATAGGTCATTTTCAAAAGTCAACAAAAAGGGACTTTAAGTCAAAGGCCATAACCTGAGATTGGTAAATCAAAATGACATGGGACCAAAGACATTGGTTAGAGGACTCAAAGACCTTTCCAAAATGTCCAAGAACATGAGAAAAGCTTAAACATTGAGCAAGTTATGCCTTGTGGAAGTTGGGAAATGTTTGGATATTTTGAAAAGTCAACATTGATTCAAATGACCTAAAATTGCTAATGGGCCCATTTTTCTTCCATAATCCATCATCCAAGCATGTGCACGACTACTTGGCCCAAAGGGAAGTATTTTCTCATTTTTTATTTATTTATTTGAATTTTTATTCATATTAATTCATTTAAATCAAATTAAATATATGAAGAATGCTAACCTAAGTTTTCAAATCTTTTTGTACATATTTTAGCCTCAAGATTTCGTGCCTAAGTCAATAAGGAAAGATTTGGAGCAATTAGCATGATTTTGAACCAAAAACACATGGAAAAAGATATGGAAAAATCTTAAGAAATCAAATATTCAAAACCATGATTACAAGAGATTTGATTGAGTTTTTCTTAACCTAATTGTTCCTACATATACAAGAAACATAACCCTAATCGAGATAGACTCTAAGCTGCGCAAGAAAGCTCTTCACAAACTTGAACAAATTCTCAAAAAAAAGTCAATACTGAAAACTGATTTGCAGGTGAATTCAAGACCTAATTTTCATTCCAATAGCTTCCTCAAGGTCTACTGAACGTATTCCAATCAGAATCATCCATCACCACGCCAAGAATTGGTAAAACGAACATGAACTGTACAGAGAAAAATTCATTATCGTGTTTCATGTTTTAGGCATTTTTATAACATTTTGTTCATGGATTCTTATTCCTCATTTGATTCTGAAGCTAACCAATATGATTAATTGTCTTTTTATGCTGTGTACGAGATTTCGCCATGACTGTTTTCTAGGGTTTACAAAGCTTCAAATTAGGGATTTTGAAACCAAGAAAAATTGAGACTTAGGACCATCACCATTGGATTCAGCAAGTCTGGACGAACGGAAACCACCCATCGCGCCTAATTTATTGGCCCTCTAAGACCTATTCGCTATTTTCCCATAAGCCACCTAAAACAACGCATGAAAAACCGTTGCTTTTGTTTTTGTATTACAGGGATGAGGAAGAAGATGGAGTCGTGGCAAGAGCTGATTGGCTTGTTTAAATCTCGCGCGCGTTTCCAAGGCCACTAACCATATTCTTTTATAATATTTAGTTGTTATATTAATATACAGATGAACAGCGTGCTTCAGTGGCAAACGTGTTGATTTGCAAGGTATGTGACCTGGGTTCGAACCCCAGGTCTTATATATTTCCATATTATTTTTCATTAACAAATCCCATGCGCTTCAAGGCTGCAGACGTACCATATGTCTTCAAATATCTCACATCCACGTGCACACTGAGATCAAGTCAAGGGCATAGATTGAAAGCACACCATAAACTCAGGTCAACATTGTTACACGCTAGTGGGAAAGTCAAACGGACCTGAAGCTTGTTGGGCCAGAATTCTTGGATCTATACCTCCATATTGGGGCCTGAACCCCCCCTGGTTTGCAAATTCTATATATTTTCTTTATGTTTTATTTTCAATTATTGTTTTATTTGCTTTATTGTTTTGATTTAATTAATTATTTTTACAAAATATAAAAAATGCCTAAAAATCAGGAAAGATAAAAAACATGATAAATATTTTTATTTTAATATTTTCTTGTAAATAAATGCTTGGAAATTAATTAGTTTAAAATAGGTTTGCAATTTTAACTCTTTTAATAACAAAAATACAAAAAATGTAGAAATAGGTTTAATAATTGTTTTATTCCTTTTAATTTTTCTTTTTCACAATAATGTTATTTATTTTATTTATTTTCATAATTAAAATTGTACATAAAAAAATTTTAGGTTTAATTTAGGTTAAATTTTAATGTTTTCTTAAATTAAAATAAAGTAGAATTAGGGTTAGTAGTCAATTTTAATTAATTCTTTCTTTTTTCTATTAAATCTTATAACACTAAAAAATACCAAAAAAAAACAAAAACAATTTCTTTTCTTAAATTAATTAATTCATGTAACTTTCATATTTTGCAAAAAGGGTCCAACGCCCTCCTTTCGACTTAATTGTTTAATTTCGCATATTTATTTTATTTTGCTTAAATAATTATGTACCTCTCCCGAAGCCTTGTAAATATTACTTCTCGCACTTTTAATTCTTTTAATTTCTTTATTTACTTTCTGTCAAATCGGGTCCTGGTTAATTTTGGCGATGTGGACCCGCGCCATTTGTAATAGCTTAGAATTTACTTTTCCTCGCGACTTTTAACTGTTAAATAAAGCATGCAAGAATGAATGGCCTTAAATAAAAACAAACGCTAGATCACCAATAACATGACAAAAGACAAAATATCTGAAAACGACACACAAATCGCACACACCACCCCTAGGGTACGCCTCACTGTTGCCTTGCCTCGAAAGGTGATTGTCGAGTAGAGGATGTCTTAGTAAGTCCTCATGATCCGGGAACCTGGCATGAGGGTAGCTTCTAAGGTGTCTTCCTATTGCTCTGGTGATCACCATGTCCCGAACCCTCGAATTGACCCGAACACCTCCAATGGTGGTGCTACCTACCTCTCAATGGTGGGATGGCACTACTTTTAAGGACATTTACACAGACGAATTCCTTAGGGTAGGTAGGTTCTCGTGGATACTTGCTCTAATTCAAAAACAAAACAAATCAAAAACTTCTTTTCACACCGACACCTTTCAAAAAGCTTTCAAAAGCAACTTTTCAAACACTCTTGAGGACTGATACAAGAGTCGAACTGAAATTTTCAAAGAAACTTTTTCAAACCCACTCACCTTGAAAAGCAAACAAGCCATTTTTGAAAACACAAATGAGCAAGTATCTAAGAGCCCATGGATAACCATGGATAGAAAGGGTGCTAACACCTTCCATTTCTATGATCTACCTCCCGAACCAAGAGCAATCTCTTTAAGGAATTTTTCTGTGCTTTTGTCCTTTCTATTTGGAGAAAATAAAAGACGGTGGCGACTCTTGCTTCCGCGACATTTCGCGAACCAGCGTTAAACAGTCAGTTCCAGATCCACCGATCACAATAGTGATATCCTCATGAGATCAGGAATACAGGCAGATGTTTGTATGAGAAACTTTTAACATGATTTCCAAATTGATCATCCAAAATCTCTTGTGGTACAAGAGCAGTCTTCAGGAATTTTACTAAAGCCTGTGCATGGGCTTCATTACACAGCAGTAAGGATATCATGGAGATTTTGGATGGGGTCTTCCGCAGTTGTTAAACAATTTTATAGTTGCTCTTGCGGATGATTCTTAAAACCTCTTCCAATAATTGTCCATAAGTATCCTTGACTGTAATTTATTTTGGTGCCTTCGTCTGGGAAGGTTCTATCATTGGCTATTTACCTCGAGCCTCGACAGTTAGCTTAGTGACTTGAACGGGGGGAGAGATTTCTGTGGAGAAAATCCTGCCGCTTCTAGTAATTTTGTTGGTCCCTGCAATATTGTAAATGTTGGGATCAACCTCTTCGTCATCTTCATCGGAACACTCTTGTTTAATGCCATGGTAATAGACGTCAAACCCATAATTTTATGGAATAGCTTTTTCCGAGGAATATGGGATGGGTCCAGGTGTAGTGATAATCTAAGGAGCAGCTTTTGGATTGGCGGTAATCCTTATGGGACCCTTGGAAGTGATCCTGAAAGGAGTACCAGATACGAAAGACAAATCTTGACATAAATTCTCAATAGACAGAACATTCTCAATCAAAACTACATGTTCATCCATCAGGCGCTGAACTCCTTCCTTCAATAACCCGCAGCTATTGGGTTGGACTGCACAATAATAACATTCTTCAACATAACCCGGAAATAAACCAGCTTGTAACAAATTATTTTTTATTTTCGAGAGGGGAGTAACCATATTACCTACAGTGGTAACATACAAAACATTTTCAATAGCACCTATTCCCTTATCATGCTTGGGCATAGGTGTAGAAATCATGTTCGGAGTCTCCGGAGGATCAAACTAAAATTCCTAATTATCTATCATATCTTGAATCTTGCTTTTTAGGGCCCAACAATTGTTGGTATCATGCCAAAGACTACTCAAATGATAAGCACACCTCGCATTTAGATTGTACTTTGGAGAGGATGTGTTGGGATTCTGAGGAGGATCCTGCAGTGAAATGAGTTCAGCTTTTAACAAATGTTGTAATGCCTGAGATAAAGGCATGCCAATCTTGGTAAAATTTCTTAACAGATATTTTGGCCTTCGTCGGTTACCCTGTTGTGGGTGTTGAACAGGCGCTGGATTTGAAATAATTACTGCTCCCACAGACTAATGGCAGTCACTCTTACTACGGCTCTTCTGGCCATAAACAACATTGGTTTCTTTTTTGCTACCTAATGGCTTCTTCATAGCATTATAAGAGGTAGACATCGGAATCTTCCCACTCTTAATACCATTATCAACTCTTTCCCTAGTCAGAATCAACTCGGTAAAACCAGACGACGAGCTTCTAATCCACAGATAAAGAATGGGCCTATCAGAGTGCCCATGAACATATCCACCAATTTATGATCAGTCAGAGGAGGTTGCACCCTTCCAACTAAATCCCTCCATTTACTTGCATATTCCCTGAACCCTTAATTAGATACCATGGACATTTTTTACAGTTGCACTATAGTCGATGCTAGGTCAGCATTATTTTGATACAACTTATAGAAAACATCAACCAAGTCTTTCCATGTATGGATGTTGTTCCCTCCAGCTGATATAACCATTTAAGTTGAGTGCCATCCAAGCTTTCTTGAAAGAAATGGACCCACAATTTCCATACAGCAGTATGAGGTTGGATCTTTCGAACATACAACCTCAAATGCAGTTTGGGACAAGAGACCCCATCATATTAAAAAAAGATGGGGACCTTGAATTTGGGAGGGATGACCATCCCCAGGATCAGACCTAACTCTCCAAAATCCAATTCAGGCACCTTCTGGATTTCCATAGCTTTGAGTCGGTCTTCCAACTGCTTGTATTTGACATCTGCAGGAGGATATTGTTCGTCAGAGTAGTCTTCATCTTTAGGAATATTCTCATTACCCTGATTATTTCTTCCTTCATGCTTGATGCTTCTACCATCTTCTTCCTGGTTGTCATCTTCCTCAGAGGAAACATCATCCACTTGAACTGATTGAGCATGACCTTTGAACCTTCTCCCCATATTGAGGATAACAGCCGCCTTTTTGGTCTACTTTTCCTTGGCGACAAGCGCCATCATATCTTTCTTCCATGTGCCATATTAAGAAGAGTCTCTTGAAATTATGCATGCTGAACCTGGGGATCCTTGACAGTTTGTTCGAGGGCCATCTTATACTGAAATAAACAGTAAGTAGATGAGAAAACTTGTATTAGAAAACCTATTATGTAATGATGCATGATATATAACTGTAATGTTTTCAAGGTCCTTAGGAGATTTAAATTTGCTAACCAAGAGGAAACAAAAACGAAGATTTTATTAGTAAGTTCAAAATTACAATTGCTATTTAGGCTTACAAATAAAACAACAAGGTCACGAAGAGACAAAAAGTAGACTCCTAAGACCTAAGACTCATGTCTCCTAAAGACGCTTCCTCTTCGTGTTGATGTATGCATTAAGACTCTACTCCTCGTGATGTTGCTTTGTGAGCTCCAACACTTTCTTTTCACTCTCATAGGATTATGTCTCAAAGGTGTCTCATTCTTGTTTGAGTTGAATCCAGGACTTCTGAAATTCTTCAAGGTCAGTGGGCATGTCTGGATAGAGGATAGTGCGAGAAATGTCTCCTTCGACAATAGGCTCCATGATCACTGGTAAGACAACTGAGTATGGCATCATGAGGTTTTGAGCGTGAGATCGTACCCATTTGAGATAAGGCTCCAGAGGGATGGTGTTCTTCTATCCTAAAGCCTTACTATCAATCTTACTCACCATTCCCCAAGCATGTTTAAACTTCTGATGATAACCTCGAGGATCGTTTTTGTAATCGAACACAATACCATGTATAAGTGTGTCATGAGGACCATCTCTTCGAGCATAATCAAATTGACGTAGAGCCAGAGAAGGGTTATAAGTAATAACTCCCATAATTTCAAGGAGTGGAACATTAGGGAATTCTCCATAGCGATCAGGATGAAAATCAAGTCAATCACAAATACCGCAAATGTAACACTCACACATATATCACATATTTCACAGCAATTCAATATTTCACATCAAAACATGTGAATCTAATGAAAATTAATGCAATTTGAATGTGGTACCAATTATTATCCTTACCGGTCCTGCCGGGTCCATCCCTCAGACAGTTAACCACCAAAAATCCCACCCCTCAAGCTTTCAAACCCATCCCTCAGGTTTTGGATAAGTCACTAGTCTCCACGAAACTAGCAAACATTGCTTCTTGACAAAAAATGATGGATGTTCAATTTCGACAATCATATGCAATTAAGACCATCCCTTAATCCTAATCATACAAGCATACATCATCTAATTCATCACATTTGAATCATCATCACCATTGCACAAACATACACATCTCATGTTATCAATCACATACCATGCATTCTCATATCATCCATAATTTCAACACATCATAATAACATATATAAAATAATCTCAAACCTTGTTATTTACATTCATAATCACTTCACAACATACATATACACAAAATCAAGTGTTATATTCCTCATCAAAAGTCATCCAAAACCAATCCAAAACACATAGAATAAATTATTAAAATTCATGGAAATCCTTCATAAATCACAAGAACACAGGATCACCAAACAATTAAACAAAATATAAAACATTTTGTCCTAGGGCATGCTAAGCGGCCTTCACCATGCTAAGCGGCCTCATGATTATACAGAAAAATCTGCTTCTGACAGCATTCTGTCTTCCACGAGTTGGGTCACTAAAATCCATTCCAAACAGTAATTTCTCATTATTTAAATAAATTATAACATATATCTAACATATAACATGAATTACCAACATCAAAACATGATTCAAACATCAATTTCATGATTTCACATCCAAACCTTAACATGTCAAAATCTAGAAATTGAAGAATAAAATCCCTAATCACGCTTACTACCCATTACATACTCTTATATAATCCCCTAATAAGAAAATTACCCACCCTTACCTTGGATATAGATACTTTAGGGTTCTACCTTCTTCTCTTCTCTTTTCTCCCTTTTCTCCTATTTTCTTTTTTCTTCTCTTCTCTTTTGTTTTTACAATTCTCTTTCTTTGTTTTTAAAAAACCTCTTACTAACTCTTGTTTCATTAATGGGCTTATCTCACCCAATCTCACACTAATTCATCTTACCAAGGCCCAATTACTTAAAAGTATTATTCTCACTTGTACTAACCCAAAACACAAATAAACAATTAATCCAAATAATCCATATATTTTAAAAAATCACACATTCTAAATAATTACTATATCAAATAATAATTAATAAAGTAAATAAATAATAAAATAACTTATAAAAAAATTGGGGTGTTACAGCCACAAAGCTAGACACTGAGGTGAGCATCCCATTCAAGGATTGGATGGATTTTTTTGAGTTCTGTGCTGGGAGCTTGGAGAAGGCTCTGCAATTGTCGGGGTTGACCTCGATTCCTCATTTAGTTAAGTAGAAACAGAGGAATTTTCCTTCCCGTATGCTGAAAGTGCACTTCTCTGAATTGAACCTCGTCATGCATTTCCTTGCATGGTCGAAGACCTTCTTAAGATGGGAATTATGGTCGGTATTTTCTCGAAACTTCACGATCATGCCGTCCCATGTAGATTTCAAGCATATCCCCGACCTCCCCTCAGAAAAATTTGTTCATCATCCGTTGATAAGTAGAGGTGGCGTTCTTTAGGCCGAAGGTCATTACATTGTAATAATAGTTGTTTGATTGGGTCATGAACGCGGTGCACTGTTTGTCACTCCTCACAATTGGGATATGGCTCTAGCCCAAATACGCATTTATGATGATAAAAGTTTCTAACTTTCAGAATTTTCTATCAGTCTATCAATGTTAGGCAGTGGATATGCACCCTTGGGTCATGCCCTATTGAGATCGGTATAATCAACACGCATGCACCATTTTCCATTATATTGTTTCACCAATATCACATTAGACAACCAGGTTGTGTTTCTGGGTACAAACTTCATTGTCAAATGTTTTGAATGATGTCAAAATTGGGAAAAGCTGGCACTTCTGAGTATTGGATAATATCCTTATGTCTTGTGGCACTCCTCTGTATTAGAGGTCTTAAGAATCATTAAAAAGCATCTTGAAATTGATCCAAGTTATTAAAAATAGTTTTTGCATGATTTTTCACGGCATATTTTCGGTCGACACATGTAACCCATTATTAAAGCCTGTAGCCTCTGTAAGTCTTAGTCTGACACATGCATGATTAATGTCGACATATACTAAAGTTTTTCTGAAATTGCATAAATTCTTATTTTATGTGTCGACACATCCACTTTTCAGATCAACATATTTCCTATCGCTTTAAAGTCTGTAGCTTTTGACTTGTTTCAGTCGAAACATGGCTTCTCTTAGTTTGACACATACAGTTTAAAATTCACGCATGTGTCGACACATACGATACATAGCTCGACACATACTGTTAGTTTGGTTAATTTCTATAAAACTTTTTAAATCTGAATTTACCCCTTTTGCCCTAAAAGTTCCAAAACTATAAATACTCTTTCATGCATCATTCATAAATTGTTGAAAATTATAAAATTAGCCTATTTCTCTCTTCATCTTCAACCTCCAATCTATGCATACATACTGACATTACATTGGAATGATGTTCTGTTGGGGTTCCCTCTAGATAAGGATTGGTAGTGTCCAATTATATATCGGGTGGAGTTTTGTAGGGGTTTTCATCTAGGAAAAACCTCGGGTTTATCCTCCAAAATCATTGGTTGGTTTGGGAGTTTTCATGCAAGACGTTCAAGAGGTAATTATGGTAAAGTGAATAAACTTGGAGTGCTTAAAATCTTTGCAAGAAACCTTGGAGTGTTTGAAATATTTGCAAGAAAGTAACTTGGAGTACCGGGTAGAATTGAAGTTTTGTGTGGAAATAGTTTGAAATTGACGGTGCGCGAAAGCTTTAGAGATAAAGAACACAAAGGAGTAGCAAGATCCAGATAGACATTTTTCATCTAATGTGTTTTGGTCTCTTTCAAGATCAAAAATGGAGAAGGGGTTGAATCAACAACAAGCTTAGGATTTGTGGATTTGATCATGAACACTTCTCTTGTATCAACAATTTTGCATAGTAAGAATTATCTTAATTCCACTGGGATTAGGCGGAGACGTACCCATACACGAGGATGACAATGGGTAACTGTGAAGACAAAATCCCTGTGTCCCTTTTATTTTTGCTTTTTACTTGCTGTAATATTCATTGATCAATTTGTCAAATAGCAATGCGTTATCATTTGAATTATTAGAATTTTCCTAATCAATTTTTATTATATCTCAAGTGTTGATATAGCTTATAATAACTTTTTATTATAAGTGGTTTTGTGTATCAATACAATCAAAGGAAAAATTCTGAAAATTCACTTGCACACCAATTATTTGATAAATTGACTAAACTAGTTCTTTTAATATTACCATTGGAAATAGCCTTGCTAAGTGAATTTGATTAAACGATAAATAAGTTCCAAGTGATTCAAGCTTATTAATTCTATTAATATTCATATTCCATATTGAATTTTGTTTTACGGTTTGCATATCCGGTTTTTCCGATAACGTTCATATAGACGACAATTTGAAAAAGCTTCTACGTCGTACTTTGATAAACTTTTTCAAAACCAAAAATATTTGGTATTTTTCAATGGGGGTATCTATCCACCCCCATATAAATATGTTGTCATTGTTTAACAAGTGGCATCAAGAGCTCGGTTTGTTTTGGCTTCGACACTCTTAGAAAGTGGCTTATGCACCTAAAGGGAATTATAAAAGAGCCACTATTTTCACGAGAGAAAATTATGGTTATTGGAAAGCTTGTATGCAAATTCATGTCAACTCATATGACAAAGGTGTTTGGCAAGCTATTCTAAATGGTCCAAGACTGGTGAAATATGTTATGGATGGTGTTACAGTATCATGAAATGATGCATGATATGTAAATGCAATGATTTCAAGGACCTTAGGAGATCCAACATTGCTTAACCAAGAGGAAACAAAAATAAATATTTTATTAGTGAATTTAGAATTACAAAATGCATTTTAGGCTTACAATGAAAACAACAAGTTCTCAAAGAGACAACAAAATAAACTCATAAAATCCAAGACTTAAGTTTCCCAAAGACGCTTCCTCTTCGTGCTAATATATGCATTACGACTCTGCTCCTCGTGAAGTTGCTTTTTGAGCTCCAACACTTTCTTTTCGCTTGCATAGAATTGAGTCTCAAAGGTGTCTCGTTTTTCCTTTAGTTGAATCCATACTTCTGAAATTCTTCAAGGTCAATGGGCATATCTAGATGAAGGATGGTGCGAGATACGTCTCCTTCGACAACAAGCTCTATGATCATTGGTAAGATAGCGGGATATGGCATCATGAGGTTTTGAGCGCGAGCTCGTACCCATTTTAGATAAGGCTCCATAGGGATGGATTTCTTCTGCCCTAAAGCCATACTATCAATCTTGCTTACCACGCCCCAAGCATGTATAAACCTCCAACGATAACCTTGAGGATCATTTTCGTAATCGAACACAATACCCTGGATAAGTGTGTCATGAGGACCATCTCTTCGAGCATAACCTAAATGACGTAGAGCCAAAGAAGGATTGTAAGTAATACCTCCCCTAATGCTAAGGAGTGAAGCATTAGGGAATTCCCTGCAGCGTTCAATGATAGTGATATCCTCATGAGATCGGGAACACCAATAGATATTTGTATGAGAAAGTGAAATTAATCTTTGCAGCCACCTCGAACCTTGTTTATTCTTCATCACCGAGCGGGGAAGGTGCAAAATAAACCACTTGGACAACAGAGGTATACAACACATGAGAGTTCCTCATCTATTCATAATACGAGTGTGAAGAGAATGTAGAATGTCTCCGAGCAACGTAGGCACAGGATTACGAGCGAGAAAAATCTTGATGGTGTTTACATCTATGAGTTGGTATGGATTAGGGAATAATACCAACCCATAGATTAGAAGATCCAAGATATCCTCAATATCCTGGAAACTAATAGCATCTAGGAATAGTTTAGCCTTCTCCAACAGAAATTTAGCCAGAAAACCTTTGACTCCACTTCTTGTTTCCCAATTGGATTCAATGTCGGACTTCTTCACATGTAAGGCTGCTGCAAGAACTTCTGGCTTCGGAGCTTCCTCTAAACCGGTGAAGGGAATCTGATCAAGAATAGGTAATCCCAATAATTGAGAGAACTCTTCCATAGTGGGTACCAACTAATAACCGGGAAAGGTGAAGCAGTGATGTGCAGGGTCAAAGAACGGGAATAGGACACTCATCATATATTCATCAAAACTTGGAGTAACCAAACAGAGCATTCGACCATGCCTTTTGATAAATGGAGAAATTTCAGGAAACCTTGAGGCTAAATCTTTAAGTTGAGAAGGCACCCTTACAAAGTTAACCCGGATTGTGTTTCTGCGAGCGGAGGTCATATTCTGCAAACCAGAACAAATATAAATTCCATGGTCCTTGAAATTGTTAGTAGAAATTAAATAGTATGAATTTTATAAGGCATGATGTTATGTTCGAACAATTTAATAATACATAAGAAAAACAAATAAGGCCTTAGGTTAAAGCTTTCATGGAGTTGTAGGTAAGTACCTATTGAAGTTTTAGTTGGCTTAACTTATCCTAAAAGAAAGTAACCGGGTTCTAAGACTCTCAATATCACCGATCTTTCTCTCAGGCATTGTTTCAGCATAAGCATATGATTTGCGACTGAAATATCCTGAGAGTCTGACCCCAATGAGTGTAGCATCGAGTATCAACCAACTTCAGTCTGCACCAAAGTCGGCTATCTCGCTACCTTCTAATGGCTAAATTATGTTAACTAAGGTTCTACGGTCAGTAAGTGCTTTATGACACCATGCAGCAACCCAGCATTCTCCATGACTTAACTCAAGGGACACAGACACCAACCAATGTGTCGCACTAACATAGCCATCGCTTCAATTGTATCGATGTACGCTGTACATTTTACACGATATATTGCTACTTACCTAAAATGCCATAGATCTGGGTATAGGATCTTTACAAGAATAACCCAGACAACCCTTTAAGAATAAATTAGGCAAGTCATACAATGAAAGAATTTAAATGTTAACTATCTCTAAGGAATCCTCACTTTAGTATTCTTCCCCAGTAAAGTCTCCAGTTCTATAATACGGTGGGAGAACTGACTTTTGGTTTTGTGTTTTATTGCAATTGTTGCAGATAGAAAGAGTCGCCACCGACTTTTATTTTACCCAATAAAGGAAAGGGTGAAAAGAACAGGAAAGACCTTTCGAGAATTTTTCTGAGTAAGGGGGTAGGTTATGAAAAGGGAAGGTGTTAGCACCCTTTCCATCTATAGTTATCTATGGGCTCTTAGTTGCTAGATCACTTTGAAAATGCTTTTTGTGTAAGTGTATTTTGAATATATTTTGGAAAGATGCCTTAGTGCCGAAACATTGTAATGATTCTCGTATCGTTGAGAATGCATACAAAGTGTTTTGTGTTTGAAAATATTTAGAAAAAAAAGAGAGTGTATGTGTGATAAATTGTTTTGTTTTGTTTTGAGAGCAATCAACTATAAGCTATCTACCTACTTAAAAGGTCTTTGTTCTTTTCCTCTTTTCCTTTAGATAGTTCTATCCCACCATTAGTTAGTAGGTAGCCCTATCATTGGATATTTTGAGGGACAAGCACGGGTCATCGTACAATCATGAAAACAACTCGTATGACACTTTAGTAATTATCCTGAGGTACTAAGAATGTTTACCGAGGCAGTATTGAAGGATCATTAAGGGACTACGATCTTTTAACCAAATGATCTTTGCTAAAACATCCTATGTTCGAGACACGTGACTGTTGTTTTCCGGAGGCAACAAGTGGGGGTACGCGTGTGCAAAGTGTGTTAGGTTTCTGTTATTTTTATCTTTGATGTTAGGTTTTCTAACATATTCTTTTAATTCTTACCATGTAATCCTATTAAGCTAGCAGTTAAATATATACAAACATTCATACACTAGTGTGGAAAGTAAAAATGCGGGAAATTGAATCTACGTTATTACAGTGCTTTGGGGATGGGGACTACAAAACCTTAAATGGGGGGAAGAAAAATGTAAAAAAAAAGTCCTAGTTTAAACTATTACATCCCTTTTAACAGTTACAATATTTATAAATACGGAAAACGAGCAAACGAGCGGAGATGGAAAAGGGAAATGTATAAAAATCCTAAAAATTCTAAGTACTTAAAAATATTTTTGGTGTTTTTATGTTTAGAAAAATAATTGAAGTGTGAGACCCTAATTCTAATTAGTTTTTGATTAATAAGATAAAATAAAATTGATTAAATTAAATTAATTAAAACTATAAAAAAAATTAAATTAATTAATAAAAACTTAAATCTATTTTTTTTGTGATTTTCTGATTTTTGTTATTTTTCCTATTAAATAATAAATGATTAAAAATAAATGATTAAATTAAAACAAAAAAAAAGTTTATGGGCCTGCGCTGAAAAAGAAAATAAGGGGGTGAGAATAAACAGAAATTTCAGGCACAATAACAAGAGGGCCCAGGCACCTGGGAGATCCAGTGAGCATCATCTCCTAGAGTGCATCATGGGCGTAACTTATCAACTGTGTTGGATTTGATCTTCTGAGATCTAAGGGTTATGGCACAAGTGTACATGGTGAGCGCGCTTGATCTGTTTGCACCGGATCTGAAATGAAAACATGGAAAATAAAAAATGCCTCACGCCTGGATCGAACCCAAGACCAGGCGTATGAGAGACTTACATTCAAGTGTGTTTCCACTAGGGTGGCTTTTACATCTGTTAACCAAAGCACAAATGAATGAAAATATAATAAAAATAAATTGTATTTTTTATTTCAAACACACAAGCAAAACTGGCGTGCCCCTGTTATTTGAACCAACCAGTCAGAAGGCTCCATTAGGAGATGTTTGCCCTTGTCGGAGTCAACAAAATTTAGGGATGCTGGAGTCAACCTCCGGTCGTCTACTCTTGCCGTCCCAAAGTTTCAAACTTGCAAAAATGCGTTGAACAGACAAATCTAACAACCTGAATCCACTAATTAACAATTTGTTATCTCAATGGCAGGACTTATGAGAACAGAGCATGCTTGTATAAACAAGTTAGGCGCTCAATGGTTTTTTGAGCCCTAACAATGGTGAAGTACGATTTCAACGTCAGCTTCACATGTAATGCGCCTATCCTATTCTAATGATGTAAATGAAGAGATCAAACAAATTAACAATGATTAAAAATGCAAGAAAACACAATTTTTATTTTTACCAATTTTAAAAATTGGCATGATGAAGAAACCGTGTTCTGGTGCTCGAGGGATACAGTTATGGATCTAGATTCACTCCTTTGATCTCCAGGAGGTGAATGCTTGCCTTGGTTTCGAGTGAGAAGGGATGGAACCTAAACTACAGATTCTATAATTCTTTTGAATTTTTGTGGATTTTGAGTGGCTCTTCTAGGCAGTGATCTCATATGTTTTTCATCTGTTCAACTTGTTTATATATAGAGGAATGAAATGGCTTCCTAACATGGCAAGGAGTCAACAGTCAAACCATGTTTAAAACCAAAATCAAACAAATTGAAAACATTCCTTTATGAATTATTCTCTTCCCCTTTTGGATGCCACACGGTTTTGGCATGCTATTTATAGGCCTGCATGAGCTGTATTATTCTTGTTAATGTTTTTAATCAAAAGGCCCAAGCCCTCATACCAATATTTTACATTTATTTGATTTTATTTATTTTTAAACAAATTAAAATTAAAATAAAAGAAATAAAATCATGAAAAATATTTGAATGGATTTAGAGGGCCTCTAACATCTTATGAACATGTTTGAGCATCAAAAATTAGGCCCACTAGTTCAAACTCTCAAATTTACTCATTTTGCATTTCATGAATTTCCTCAAAGTTTCCCAACTTGTGCAACTCATAACTTTCTCAATTCTCATATTTTGAAGTTGATCTTGGACTCTTTGAAAAGCTCAATATGTCCTCTACATTTTATCTTTTGATCATTTTTTGCATTTGGAGACATTATCTTGATGTAAGTTGTCTTGACAAAAAGTGTCTTTTGTTGACTTTTGAAAATGACCTATAATGTATTAGCTCATATTTTTCAAATGAAGCATTTTTTGGACTTTAGCATAAAAACAAAGTTGTAGAGAATTTAATTTCTTCAATATGGGCTTTTTTTTTGGGAAAATTTGATGAAGCACGTGAAATTTATACTTGGTTAAAGTTCAGTTTACTTCTCCTAAGGAAACCCTAATTTAACAATTCTTGAATTTTGATGATTTGAGAGATTTACTTGGGGAATCATGATCAACATTTGATTAAATGATTAATATCACTTCAAAATGTTGATTTTGACAAAAAAATCTTGAAGTTTGACTGTATGTTGACCATAATTGACTTTTTACCCAACACAGTTGATTTTCAATCATCTGAGCCCTTGACTGAGCAAACTTGTGATGTAGGACTTTAAATTTGACATGAACCTTGTTGGAGACCTATGGGGAACCATGGAAATCATTTGAGGCCTTTGCAGCCAAAACTTCTTTGAGGAACTCAAAAACCCTAGTTGTAGACCCCTTGCTTAAGAGATGAGTTGACTGGTCATCCCTTGAGATTCTTGAGCATTTGAGACCTTTGAAAGAATTCCTTGAAGATAAAATGTAGGGAAAATTTTGGGGTACAACAACTACCCCTGTTCAATCTTTTTAAACTTGAAGAGTTAGATTGGCAAGTCCGCTATTTGCAACTTGAAGGTAGAAGAGGATTGAACACTTAAGTGCCCCAAAATTTACACTCGCGTGTGCAAGAAGTAATGTTGTTGGTTGATTATACCGGGAATGGGCTTATAGATGCCATTTGGAGAGGTGATGGAGAGTCGTCGGAGATGGGCTTAGAGATGCCATCCTAAGTAAACCTTGTCTTAAACATGAAGAAGTATCAGAATAAATCTAAACTCGATTTAATCTGAGCCAACAGAGGTGTATGCATGTCCTCAACTGGAAGAAGTATCAGAATAAATCTATGCTTGATTTAAACTGTTCCAGAAGATATCCATGCTATTCTTTACCTCGAAGAAGTATCAGAATAAACCTACGGTGATTTAAACTGAGCCAGCAAATTTTTCCTTGATTTTAATTAGGAGATGTATCAGAATAAATCTATGATTGATGTAATGTGATCCAGAAAATGTCCTCAACTAGGAGAAGTATCAGAACAAATCTTTTCTTGATTTAATCTGATCCAGAAGATGCTTGCGCTTGTTTTTATCTAGAAGAAGTATCAGAATAAATTTAGCTTGATTTAAACTGAGCCAGAAAATATCTGCTGGAAGAAGTATCAGAATAAATACACACTTGATTTAAAATGAGCCAGAAGATTTTTACGACTGATTTCAACTGGGAGAAGTATCATAATAGATCTATGGTCGATTCTATCTGAGCCAAAAGATGTATATGTTCGACTTTAACTGGAAGAATTATCATAATAGATCTACGGTTGATCTAAGCTGAGCCAGAAGAATGTCTATTGGAAGATGTATCAGAATAAATCTACGCTTGATTTAAACTATGCCAGCTGATATTTATGCTTGGATTTAACTGGAAGAAGTATCCGAATAAATTCGTGCTTGGTTTAATCTGAGCCAGAAAATATCTATGATCGTCTTCAACTAGAAGAAGTATTACAAAAAATCTAAGGTCGATTTAATCTGAGCCAGAAGATATCCACACTCGTTTTCACCTGGGAGAAGTATCAGAATAGATCTATGCTCGACCTAAACTGATCCAAAAGATGTCATCTTTGGGAAGATTGTCTGGTCAAACAAGTAGTTGATGATGTTTTTCTGTTGATTGATCTTTCCTGAAAAGGAAAAGAGTTAGTTGTATGCCTTGTCATGATGTATGAAATGCATTGCGTAATGATATTCTTAAAATAAATGATATTGTGCTATATGTGTTTTGTATGCATATACTATGTTATTTGTAAATGACATATGAATGTGAGATGTTGTTGAAATGTATTTGTAAACTCGAGCAACATTTTTGTTTGAGGAAAATGAATACCTGACTGTTGCTGGAGATGAAAAGTAGGTGTATCTTCCGAACATTCGACCTCAAATGGCTTTTATGACAAGAGACCCCATCGTACTTATCAAAGACATGAACCTTGAACTTATGTGGGATGACCACCTCCGGGACCAAACCTAGTTCACCAAAATCCAATCCAGGCACCTTCTGGATTTCCATATCCTTGAGTCTGTCCTCCAACTGCTTATATTTGTCATCCACAGGAAGATACTGTTCGTCAGAAAATTCTTCATCTTCAGGAGCATTCTCATAACCCTGATTGTTCCTGCCTTCATCCTTGATGCTTCTACCATCTTCATCATGGTTGTCATCTTATTCAGAGGAGACACCTTCCACTTGGACTGGTTGAGTAGGACCTTTGAACTTTCTCCCCATATTGAGGATAACAACCGACTTCTTGGTCTTCTTTTTCTTGGTGACAAGCTCCAACATCTCTTTTTACCCCTGTGCCAGATTTATGAGAGTCTCTTGGAATTGCATATGCTGAGCCTGGAGATCCTTAACAGTTTGTTCGAGGGCCAATTTGCTGCTGAAATAAACAGCGAGAAAATGAGAAACCTATATGACAAACCTGTTATGAAATGATGCATGATATGTAAATGCAATGATTTCAAGGACCTTTAGAGATTCAACTTTTCCTAACCAAGAGGAAACAAAAACAAAGATTTTATTAGTGAATTCAGAATTACAAAATGCCTTTTAGGCTTACAATGAAAACAACAAGGTCTCAAAGAGACAACAAAATGAACTCCTAAAATCTAAGACTTAAGTTTCCCAAGGATGCTTGATCTTCATGCTGATGTATGCATTAAGACTCTGCTCCTCATGAAGTTTCTTTGTGAGCTCCAACACTTTCTTTTCTCTTGCATAGAATTGAATCTCAAAGGTGTCCCGTTCTTCCTTCAGTTGAATCCAAGACTTCTGTAATTCTTCAAGGTCAGTGGGCATATATGGATGAAGGATGGTGCAAGAGACATCTCTTTCGACAACAAGCTCCATGATAACTGGTAAGATAGCTGGATATGGCATCATGAGGTTTTGAGTGCGAGCTCGTACCCATTTGGGATAAGGCTCCGGAGGGATGGAATTCTTATGTCCTTAATCCATACTATCAATCATGCTTACCATTCCCCAAGCATGTATAAACCTTCAACGATAACCTTGAGGATCATTTTCGTAATCGAACATAATACCCTGAATAAGTGCATCATGAATACCATCTGTTCGAGCATAACTAAAATTAAGTAGAGCCAAAGAAGGGTTGAAAGTAATACCTCCCCTAATTCCAAGGATTGGAACATTAGGGAATTCAACACAGCGATCAATGATAGTGATATCCTCATGAGATTGGGAACACCAGTAGATGTTTGTATGAGAAAGTGACTTTAATCTTTGTGACCACCTCGAACCTTGTTCATTCTTCATTACCGAGTGGGGAGGGTGTGAAATAAACAACTTGGACACTAGAGGTATACAACACATGAGAGTTCCTTGCCTCTTCATAGTACGAGTGTGAAGAGAATGTAGAATGTCTCCGAGTAAGGTAGGCACATGATTACGAGCGAGAAAAATCTTGACGTAGTTCACATCTATCAGTTGGTCTAGATTAGGGAATAATACCAACCCATAGATTAGAAGAGCCAAGATATCCTAAAAAGCATGGAAACTCATAGAATATAAGAATAGTTGAGCCTTCTCCAACATAAATTTATCCAGAAAACCATTGACTCCACTTCTCATTTCCCAGTTGGATACAATGTCGGACCGCTTCAGATGTAAGGCTGCTACAACAACTTTTGGCTTCAGAGCTTCCTCTAAACCGGTGAAGGGTGTCTGATCAAGAACAGGTAATCCCAGTAACTAAGAGAACTCTTCCATAGTGGGTACCAACTGATAATCGGGAAAGGTGAAGAAGTGTTCTGCAGGGTCAAAGAACTGGAATAGCACTCTCATCATATCTTCATCAAAACCTGGAGTAACCAAATTGAGCAGTCCTACATGCCTTTTGATAAATGAAGAACTTTCAGGAACCCTTGAGGCTAACTCTTTAAGTTGAGGAGGCACCCTTACAAAGTTAACCCGGATAGTGTTTCTGCGAGCAGAGGCCATAATCTGCAAAACAGAACAAAGATAAATTCCCTAGTCCTTGAAATGGTTTGTAAAATTGAAATGGTATAAATGTTATCATGCATGATGTTATGTTTGAACAATTAAATCATACACAAGAAAAACACACAAGGCCTTAGGTTAAATCTTGCATGGAGTTGTAGGTAAGTACCCTCTTGAAGTTTTAGTTAGCTCAACCTATCCTAAAATAAAGTAATCGGGTTCTAGGAGTCTCAATATCACCGATCTTTATCTCAGGTATTGTTTCAGCACAAGCATCAGATTTGCAACCGAAATATCCTGAGATTTTGACCTTAATGAGTGTAGCATCGAGTATTAACCAACTTCAGTCTGCACCAAAGCCGACTATCTCGCTGCCTTCTACGGTCAGTTAGTGCTTTATGACACCATGCGACAGCCTAGCATTCCCCTTGACTTAAATCAAGGGACATCGACACCAACCAATATACTGCACTAACGTATCCATCGCTTCAACTGTATCGGTATACACCGTACAATTTTCATGATCTATTGCTACTTACCTAAAATGCCCCAGATCCGGGTATAGGATCTTTACAAGAATAACCCAAACAACCCTTTAAGAATAAATCAGGAAAGTCAAACAATGAAAGCATTTAAATGTGAACTATCTATAAGGTGACCCCACTTTAGTGTTCTTCCCCAGCAGAGTCGCCAGTTCTATAATACGGTGCGAGAACTGACTTTTGGTTTTGCATTTTATCGCAATTGTTACAGATAGCAAGAGTCGCCGCCGAATTTTCTTTCACCCAATAAAGGAAAGGGTGAAAAGAACAGGAAAGACCTTTCGAGAATTTTTCTGAGTAAGGGGGTAGGATATGAAAAGGGAAGGTGTTAGCACCCTTTTCAAGAACTTTTCTTATTTGCTAGCTTACTTTGAAAATGCTTTTTGTGTAAGTGTATTTTGAAAATATTTTGAAAAGATGCCTTAGTGCGGAAAACTTTGTAATGATTCTCGTATCGTTGAGAATGCATACAAAGTGTTTTGTCTTAGAAAATATTTCGAAAAATTAGAGTATATGTGTGAGAAATTGTTTTGTTTTGCGAGCAAGCAACTATAAGATATTTACCTATTCAAAAGGTCTTTGTTCTTTTCCTCTTTTCCTCTAGATAGTGTTATCCTACCATTAGTTAGTAGGTAGCCCTATCATTGGATGTTTTGAGGGACAGGCGTGAGTCATCGTACACTCACGAAAACAACTTGTAGGACACTTTATCAATTATGAAGAAGTGAAAAACACAAGAAGGGGGGTTGAATTGTTAAAACTTGAAATCAAATGCAGACAACACGTTATTTTTATACTGGTTCATTTGATCTCAAACTACTCCAGTCCACCCGTCAAGGTGATTTCGCCTCTCTCCAACGAGGACTTAATTCACTATATTCAACTGAATATTACAACTGCTTTAACAACTGCTAAAGCCTTCTTGAGTCTAAACCACAGACCGGTTTCTCAAGGAAATTCTTTCTTACAGATAAATGAACAATATGTGTGTTGAATGTTTTCTGGAAAAACTATATATCACAACTGTGATAATACACAAATAAAGCTTATGTGAAACTAGAATGCTAGAACTATAGAGTAAGCAATTGAGAGCTTTACTAAACTGTATGAGTGAGGATGAAGATGATTGACTTTAGGCGTGTAGAGTATTGTAGAGCATTAGCCATTTCACTTCTCACTGATTTGTTTAAATACTTCTTGGAATAGATACGTTGATGCCAATTATTCCATTTCAATGCTCATTATGTTCTTTCCATATTGAGAAGATCTTTGTCTTGGAATAATTTCGTTGGTAATTAATCTGCCTTGAATGCAGTACCGTTGACACTTCAGAATGTTCTGCATAGTGAAGATCTGAGCATTCTTGGCTTTAGCTTATTCTGATTGCTTCTGAGTGCTGATGACATAGTTAAGATCTTGATCAGAATCAGAGTATGTTGAGCGCAGATTCTGTTCATCAGACTTCAGCATAAGCATATGTATTGATCTTCTGGTTGACATCTTCTGATGCTGATGTTGATATGCTGATGCTGATTCCATCAGAGTTTCCTGTAAATAAACATCATAATTTTAAGTAGCATCTATGTCAAATATAAAACTCATAATTCATTTAATCTTGTACTTTGTTATCATCAAAACTCTAACTGAGGGTTGTAGAATCAAACTATGCTCTAACAATCTCCCCCTTTTTGATGATGACAAAAACTAGATTTTTCAATTAAAATAAAATGATGAAAGTATCAGAGTTTAAGGATAAAAAGGAAACAGTATCAGAGATAATCCGTTAACGAGAACAAAGTATCAGAGCTAAGAGAGTAAGGAGTAAAAAGTATCAGAGTAATGATGAGAAAAACTCCCCCTGAGTTGATTATTCCCTTTGATTCCTTGAGACCTTCAGCATCAGAGTTTTATTGAACCTTTCTTTGAGCATCAAAATTTTTCTTCATCAGAGTTCTTCAGATTCTTGTACCTGTAAGCTTTTCAGAACAGCAAATACATTCAAATATATAAGAATGTTAGAATGTTTGAGACTTTTGTCTCGGTAGATCGTTATTGAAAAATATCGTTCTTTCTCCCCCTTTTTGTCAGCGATCAAAAAGCATATATAATCAGAGTTA
Organism: Vicia faba; assembly: GCA_948472305.1. NCBI lineage: Eukaryota > Viridiplantae > Streptophyta > Magnoliopsida > Fabales > Fabaceae > Vicia > Vicia faba. The sequence goes on from OX451740.1 coordinate 1,358,177,247, forward strand.
AAAAGATTAGAGAAAAACACGTTTGTATTAAAACAGAAGCAATGAGAGTTTAGAACAAGTAGGAATATTACAGACAAACATAAGAAAACAAGGAAAACATAAGAAAAAAAATCTAAGAAGAAGGAGGAAGTCGTGTGAACATGGCTTCCCACATGCTCTTGATTTGTTCGCTGGTTTCATTCTGCTTTGCTACCATGTTTGCTATAGAATCAATCTTGATATCCTGCTTGTCCATCCGTTCATTCATCAGCATATCTGATCTCTTCAAATCCTCTAGAGCTTGCCTGTCAACAGAGGAAGCTTGAGGATCTTCAGATACATACTGCTTCTCATAGCTTTCTATAGCTTCTTCTACTTGACCCAAGTCTTCAGCTTGAATAACCTGTTCTTCTGCAGCTTCAACTGTAGATGATGGACGCTTTTCAGACCAAGGCTCACTGTCCAGATGAAGAACTTCTTCCTTCAGCACTTTGCTCAGAACTGGACCTTCCATTTCCTTTAGCAGATTGCTGAAGTTCTGTTGTACCTGTCCATAGCTCTGGTCTTGTAGCTTGAAGGTTTCAGCGCATACCCATCTTCTGAATTGAGTCCAGAGATGATCTGATACATCAGGATCAACAACTTCCAGAGTTGCTTGTTTCAAAGAAGATATCCATTTCTGCATATCTGTTTCAAAATTCAAAATGCTGGACCCAACATCTGGTTGTTTCGGTTTGGGAATAGCAGTTTTCTGGTTTATTGCAACAAGGCGTTCAAGGACTGTTAAGTCAATGACTGTCTTGCTGTGGTTTTCTGTATTTTTCATGGGTGAGGGAGTAGGAGAATCAGAAATAACGATTGGACTATGTGGGGTGTTTGGAGGAGTTATTTCTGGTGAGGATGGTAGTTGAGACATGTTCACAGTTGTACCACAAGGCAATTGAATGGCCAAGGGTTGTGGTTCAGGAGACTCAGAGGTTTGAGCCTCAGAATTTTGTGTCTCAGGTTGTGGAGTTTGTGCATGTGGAGGAGATGGTGGATTATTTTCTGGTTGGGGAGAGGAAGGTTGTGGAAATTCTGGTTCTGGTATTGGAGTGGGTGGAGTTTCTGGAATGGGTGAAAGTGGAATTTTAGGTTGTGGAGAAATGGGAATTTCTAGTTGTGTATTTGGATTTACTGTATGGGGAGCGGAAGAATGTTGTTCTATATCAGACAGAACTTGTGCAAGTTCTGGTTCTGGAATGGTTGTAGTGTTTGGATTTTGTGGTTTAGAGCGGGATCTTCTGAGAGTTAATGACTCATAAGGGTCAAAGTCTTCAAAATCTTCAAAGGTTTGGGGTGTTGGAATATCAGATGGAATTGGAGTTGGAGTAGGAATGGATGTGGAAACAGCACTTGAACTTAAAACAGATACAGAAACAGGATTACCTCTTTTCTTTGGAGTCTGTTGTGATGATCCTTCTGGAGCAGCTTTTCTCTTCTTAGTCTTCTTCAGAGTAACCTCTGGTGCCTTCTGCTGAAGATCTTGAATGTTTAGATTAGGAGCTGTTCCATCAGCTTTGCACGCATCCAAGTATCTCAGAACTATTTGAGGCTTGGAGTCAATCTCTGAGAACATAGGGAAGTCGTCCAGGGGAACTCTTTTGCTGGAGATTTCAGCAAAAGGAGTGATGTTGGGATCCTTCTTAATGTTCTCTATCAGCTTCAGCTTATTGAGATTCTTGGCATTCAACTTCTTACCAATAGATGGTTCCAGGGTGATGATCTCCTGTGCCTCTGTCAAGTGCTCAATCAGCCTATTCTCAGTCAGAATATCTGATATCAATCTGCCCAGGGGTATCCAATCCCTTTTAGTGTGTTCTTCTTCTCTAGTCTCCTTGACGCTGGTTCTCAAATGGTTGAACAGAAGATGAGCTAGATTAATCTTTACCTTCTGATTAATAAAATAGATCAGAAACTGCTGATCTATGTTTATGTAATCAGGAGAGCTTGTGGGCTTCCTGTGATTGAAACAGCCCAGAATAATCTTTGCCCAAATTTTGTGCTTATCTTTCAGATCCCTTATCTTGCTGGAGGGAAGCCCCAGCGTGAAAATCTGCCTTGCTATAACAGCAACATCTGAGCACCTTTCAGCCATGTCTATACAGCGAATGCCACCACCATTGTATCCAATCAGTTTTCCAATTAGGTCTTCAGTAATTACAATTTTCTTCCCCATTATATAAGAAGTGACTTGGTGAGTTGAGGAAGACGCATGAATCCAGAATTCCTTAACCAAAATAGGGAAAGTTGGACCCACCAACCTGTCAAAGTATCTCTCCCATCCTTAAGCTTGAATCTCTTCTGATAAATCAAAACCATTTTCCTTTAAGCTGTTGAAATCCACTATAATCTCTGACAGAACTTCCAGGTTCTTGACTGGAGTGAGTAGGGTTCTGAGAGGAACCTCATATTGCTCAGCAGATGTGTCTTTCTGTGAACTTAAAGAGATATTGCTGGAAGACGCCATTGTTCACACGAGGTTTTGAGAGAAAAAAATTGAAAGGGTTTTCTTGAGCAGTAAGAACACAAACACAGATATCAGAGAAATTAATTGAAAACGAAAGTAAGGGTAAACGTTGTGAATAATGTGAATGGTGTTTAAATAGATTTTGAAAAAGTTTTTTTTTTTGAAAACATAAACGCTTAAGAGAGAGAAATAAATAATGATTAATAGCATTAATTGATTGCTGATTTTAGGGGATTTAGGAAAGATACTTAAACGCTTACCAGTGACATGTGTCTCAATGCAACCAATCAGCGCATTTCCTTTTCAGAAGCATGAACGCATGTTCAGCCTCAGGAACCAGCTGATGACTGGATGACACTTGTTTGCTTTGAGTGAACATCACTTCCATCCTTGAACTGAAGAGCTCAGAGCTTCATGGATAGATCTGATACAATCTGCATTTCTAAATACTCTGAAGAAGATTGATCAGAAGTTCACAGAGTAATAAACATAATTCTGAAGGTTAATATATAAAATTAAAACAGTTTTATTCTGGACAGAGCTTCATGCTGAGATGATTCAGAATGAAGTTGAACCTATCTTCAGAAAGTGGTTTTGTAAAGATATTAGCCCATTGATGGTCTGTATCAATAAATTTTAAGTTTCGAATTCCTTTCTAAATATAGTCCCTAATAAAATGATGTTTTATTTCTATATGCTTAGCCCTAGAATGCAAAATAGGATTTCTACTTAAGCAAATGGCAGAAGTATTATCACAGAGTATAAGAATGTTACTCTCATAAATCTGGAAGTCCTCAAGTTGACTTTTCATCCAGAGCATTTGTGTGCTACATCCAGCTGCTGCTATGTATTTAGCTTCTGTTGTTGATAGAGCAATGGTGTATTGTCTTTTGCTGGACCACGAGATCAGATTTTCTCCCAGAAATTGGCAGCTTCCAGAAGTGCTTTTGCGTTCAACTCTGTCCCCAGCAAAGTCAGCATCACAGTAACCTACTAAGCTGTAATCACTAGATTTTCTATAAAACAAACCCAGATTAGTAGTACCTTTCAGATACTTGAAAATTCGCTTAACAACTGTTAAGTGAGATTCTCTAGGATCTGATTGGAATCTTGCACAAATGCATACACTAAATAAGATATCAGGCCTTGAGGCTGTCAGATAAAGAAGAGAACCAATCATACCTTTGTAGACTTTCTGTTCTACCTTTTTGCTTACCTCTTCTCTTTCCAGAATGCACGTGGGATGCATTGGAATCTTTGATGGCTTACATTCTGAGAGATCAAATTTCTTCAGAAGTTCTCTGACATATTTGCTCTGATGAATGTAAGTTCCTTTTGGGGTTTGATTGATCTGAATTCCCAGAAAGAATTTCAGTTCTCCCATTAGGCTCATCTCAAATTCTGTCTGCATACACTTAGCAAATTTTCTTCCTAGAGAAGGATTAGTAGATCCAAATATTATATCATGAACATAAATCTGGCAGACTAAAATGTCATTCTTAACTGTCTTACAGAATAAGGTTGTGTCCACCTTCCCTCTGGTGAATTCCTTTTCTAACAGAAAGTTACTTAGTCTTTCATACCAAGCTCTGGGAGCTTGTTTCAGACCATACAGTGACTTCTTCAGTTTGAAAACATACTCTGGATTTTTTGAACTTTCAAAACCAGGGGGTTGGTGCACATATACCTCTTCTTCTATATAGCAATTTAAGAATGCACTCTTGACATCCATCTGATACAGAGTGATGCGTTCATTAACAGCAAAAGAAATTAAAAGTCTGATAGATTCTAACCTGGCGACTGGAGCAAAGGTTTCTGTATAGTCTATCCCCTCTTGCTGACTATAACCTTGTGCTACCAATCGTGCCTTGTTTCTGACAACTTCACCTTGTTCATTCAGCTTGTTTCTGAACACCCATTTTGTTCCAATGATGTTGAATCCTTTTGGTTTAGGAACCAAATCCCACATGTCATTCCTTGTGAATTGATTCAGCTCCTCTTGCATTGCTAGAATCCAGTCATTGTCCAGAAGTGCTTCATCAACAGAGGATGGTTCAATCAGAGAGACAAGTCCCATGAGAGATTCTTCAGAGTTTCTGAAACTGGCTATTGTTCTGATTGGATCTTCCTTTCTTCCTAAGATAGTTTCTTCTGGGTGATCCATGCTGCTTCTGGATGGTCTTTTCTGAGGTTGATTAACAGAAGATGCTGGATTGCTTGCAGTGCCTCTTTCTGATGTTGAGGGAGTGTCTCTGTTAAGAGCTTCTGATGACTTGTCTTCAGTACTTGTGAATTCAACTTCCATACCTGCAAGTAATTCATTCTGCTTTGACTTTTGAGAGTCAAGCTTGTCATCAAAACAAACACTGATTGATTCTTCCACAATCTGTGTTTCTGTATTGTATACTCTGTACCCTCTTGAGCGTTCAGAGTATCCTAACATAATACACTTCTGTGCTTTAGAGTCAAACTTGTTCAAATAATTTTTAGTATTCAATATAAAGAAAGTACATCCAAATGGATGAAAATATGAAATGTTGGGCTTTCTGTTCTTCCAAAATTCATATGGAGTCTTTTCCATAATAGGTCTTATGGAGATTCTATTCTGAATGTAGCACGCTGTGTCTATTGCCTCTGCCCAGAAGATCTTAGCAACGTTAGTCTCGTTGATCATGGTTCTGGCCATTTCTTGCAATGTTCAGTTCTTTCGTTCTACAACTCCATTTTGCTGGGGAGTTCTAGGACAAGAGAAATCATGCAGAATGCCTTTGTCATTAAAAAATGATTCAAAATCTTTATTTTCAAACTCTCCACCATGATCATTTCTGACTTTTACGATTCTAAGATCCTTTTCATTCTGAACTTGGTTACAGAAGGTGACAAACACAGAGTGTGACTCATCCTTGTGTCTTAAGAACTTTACCCATGTCCATCTGCTATAGTCATCTACGATTACTAACCCATACTTCTTGCCACTGACTGAAGCAGTTTTAACTGGTCCAAATAAGTCAATATGCAGAAGTTCTAATGGCTTAGAGGTGGAAACAACATTTTTAGATTTAAAAGCAGGTTTTGCAAACTTGCCTTTCTGACATGCTTCACACAGAGCATCTGAATTGAACTTCAGATTAGGAAGTCCTCTGACCAGATTGAGTTTGTTAATCTGAGATATTCTTCTCATACTAACATGCCCCAATCTTCAGTGTCAGATCCATTGCTCGTTGTTAACAGACAGAAGACACTTTACATTCTGACTTTTCAGTTCATAAAGTTTGATTTTGTAAATGTTGTTTCTCCTCTTTCCATTAAACAGGATAGTCCCATCTTTCTGACTAACAGCTTTACATGAATTTTGATTAAATATTATATCATAACCGTTATCACTTAATTGACTTATGGATAACAGGTTATGCATTAATCCATCTACTAATAAAACATTACTGATAGAGGGAAGATTTCCATTACCTACTGTTCCAGAGCCAGTGATCTTTCCCCTCTGATTGCCTCCAAAGCCTACATGGCCCCCAGGCTTAAGTTCCAGGCTTTGGAACATATGCCTTCTTCCCGTCATGTGTCGTGAGCAGCTAGAGTCCAGGTACCATGACTGGTGTTTCTGCTTTGCTGCTAAAGATATCTGCAACATGTATTATTTTATCCTTAGGTAACCATATTTTCTTGGGTCCTGATTTGTTAGTTTTACCAAAACTCTGGTTGAAGTTTGGTTTGACAGAATAATTGCTACTAGTATATTTGATGTCGTGTGTGTGCCCATATACAAAGTGTGACTTAAGAGGAGTTCGTTTAATCACTAAATCCATGGCATTCTTAGGTGTAGGTACCTTACCTTGGTATCCTATTCCCTTTCTGCCATTTCTGCTAACTCCATAGATCATTGAAGCCATTTTGCTTCTATCTATGCTTTTAGCAAGAAACTTCTGAAAGCTGTGACCATACTCCTTGATGATCTCATCAGCACTACTGGGAGTTTCAATAATTGTTTCCTTCTGAGAGTTTTGTAAAAGATTTTCTAATTTTGAAACTTTATTTTTCAACTCAGAATTTTCCAACTTGAGACTCTCAGTTTTATCAGAGTCAGAAGCAAGATCCCTTTTAAGGTTTCTGAATTTGACTCTGATCTGCTGATATCGTTCCAGAATCTCATTAAGGCTTTCAGAAAGTTCAGCCTTAGTAAATTAATATCAAAGTCAGGAAATACCTCTTCTGTGTCTGATTCAGAGTCTGATTCAGAAGCTTCACTGTCTTCTGATATGTTTTCCATGAGAGCTATGTTGGCTCTCTCATCGTCTGATTTTGAGTCAGCTTCAGATGTTTCAGAGTCATCCCATGTGGCCATGAGACTTTTCTTCTTTTCCTTGCCAAACTTTCTTCTAGGCTTTTCCTTCTGAAGCTTTGGACAGTCACTCTTGTAGTGTCCTTGCTCGTTGCATTCATAGCAGATGATGTCCTTGTTGTTTGGCTTTCTGCTTCCTGAAGAGCCTTCAGATCTTCTGTATCCGGAGGTGGGTTCTGACCTTTTGTATCTGGAGGAGGATTCGTTCTGGTTCTCAAATCTTCTGGGATTCCTGAACTTTCTTTGCCTCTGCTTCCATAGTTGGTTCACCCTTCTGGAGAGGAGGGACAGTTCATCTTCTTCTGATGAGGACCCATCAGAGGTTTCTTCAACAGCCTGCAAAACCTTAGAGTCAGATTTTCTGTTAGATTTTAGAGCTAAAGGCTTACCTTGCTTTTGAGGTTCATCAGCTTCCAGCTCTATCTCGTGACTTCTAAGGGAGCTGACAAGTTCCTCCAGAGAGATTGTATTGAGATCTTTAGCTAACTTCAGCGCTGTGACCATTGGCCTCCACTATTTTGGCAAGCTTCTGATGATCTTCTTGACATGATCAGCAGTAGAATACCCTTTGTCCAGGACTTTGAGACCAGCAACCAGAATCTGAAATCTTGAGAACATTGTTTCAATGGATTCACTTTCTTCCATCTTGAATGCCTCATACTTCTGAATGAGCGCAAGAGCTTTAGTTTCTTTCACTTGAAGGTTGCCTTCATGCGTCATTCTGAGAGAATCAAACATGTTCTTAACAATGTCTCTATTTGATATTTTTTCATATTCAGAGTAGGAGATAGCACTGAGAAGAATAGTTCTGGCCTTGTGATGGTTTTTGAAATCACGCTTCTGTTGATCAGACATTGCTTTCCTGTCAATCTTCTGACCATTTGCATTCATTGGGTGCGTGTATCCATCTGTCACCATATCCCACAGATCAGCAACGTGGGCCAGAAAGAAGCTTTCAATTCTGTCTTTCCAGTAATCAAAGTTCTCTCCATCAAAGACTGGAGGTTTTCCACTGAATCTGTCTCTTTCTTCATTGTGATCATTGGTGATGTTTTGATGTTGTCCTGCCATAGTGTTTTTCAACGCTGGATCTTGTACTGACACGGTTAAGTGTTATGAACTCAGAACCAGGCGCTCTGATGCCAATTGATGAAGTGAAAAACACAAGAAGGGGGTTGAATTATTAAAACTTGAAATCAAATGCAGACAACACGTTATTTTTATACTGGTTCGTTTGATCTCAAACTACTCCAGTCCACCCGTCAAGGTGATTTCGCCTCTCTCCAACGAGGACTTAATTCACTATATTCAACTGAATATTACAACTGCTTTAACAACTGCTAAAGCCTTCTTGAGTCTAAACCACATGCCGGTTTCTCAAGTAAATTATTTCTTACAGATAAATGAACAATATGTGTGTTAAATGTTTTCTGGAAAAACTATATATCACAACTGTGATAATACACAAATGAAGCTTATGTGAAACTAGAATGCTAGAACTATAGAGTAAGCAATTGAGAGCTTTAGCCAACTGTATGAGTGAGGATGAAGATGATTGACTTTAGGCATGTAGAGTATTGTAGAGCATTAGCCATTTCACTTCTCACTGATTTGTTTAAATACCTCTTGGAATAGATACGTTGATGCCAATTATTCCATTTCAATGCTCATTACGTTCTTTCCATATTGAGAAGATCTTTGTCTTGGAATAATGCCGTTGGTAATTAATCTGCCTTGAATGCAGTACCGTTGACACTTCAGAATGTTCTGCGTAGTGAAGATCTGAGCGTTCTTGGCTTTAGCTTATTCTGATTGCTTCTGAGTGCTGATGACATAGTTAAGATCTTGATCAAAATCAGAGTATGTTGAGCGTAGATTCTGTTCATCAGACTTCAGCGTAAGCATATGTATTGATCTTCTGGTTGACATCTTCTGATGCTGATGTTGATATGCTGATGTTGATTCCATCAGAGTTTCCTGTAAATAAACAGCATAATTTTAAGTAGCATTTATGTCAAATATAAAACTCATAATTCATTTAATCTTGTACTTTGTTATCATCAAAACTCTAACTGGGGGTTGTAGAATCAAACTATGTTCTAACAAATTATAAAAAGGTACTAAGATCGTTTACCGAGGCAGCATCGAAGGGTTATAGAGGGACTATGATCTTTTAACCAAAGGATCTTTGCTAAAACATCCTACGTTCGAGAGACGTGACTTTTGTTTTCCGAAGGCAACAAGTGAGGGTATCCTAGAGGTGCGCGGGTGAGAAGTATGTTAGGTTTCAGTTATTTTTATCCTGGATGTTTGGTTTTCTAACATATTCTTTAAGTCTTACCATTTAATCCTATTAAGCTAGCAGTTAAATATATACAAACATTCATACAGTAGTACGGAAAGTAAAAATGCGAGAAATTGAATCTACACTATTACAGTGCTTCGGGGATGGGGAGTACAAAACCTCAAATGGGGGGAAGAAAAATGTAAAAAAGTCCTAGTTTTAACTATTACACCCCTTTTGACCGTTACAATATTTATAAATGCGGAAAACGAGCAAACGAGCGGAGATAGAAAAGGGAAAGGTGTAAAAACCCTAAAAATTCTAAGTACTTAAAAATATTTTTGATTTTTTTGTTTAGAAAAATAATTGAAGTGTGAGACCCTAGTTCTAACTAGTTTTTGATTAATAAGATAAAATCAAATTGATTAAATTAAATCAATTAAAATTATCAAAAAAAAATATTTAATTAATTAATAAAAACTTAAATCTATTTTTTTTGTGATTTTTTTTATTTTTGTTATTTTTTCTAAATAAATAATAAATGATTAAAAAGAAATGATTAAATTAAAACAAAAAAAAGTTAATGGGCTTGTGCTGAAAAAGAAAATAGGGGGGCGAGAAGAAACAGAAATTTCAGGCCCAATAACAAGAGCGCCCAAGCGCCTGGGAGATCCAGTGAGGATCATCTTCTGGAGTACATCATGTGCGTGACTTATCAACTATGTTGGATCTGATCTTCTGAGATCTAATGGTCATGGCACAAGTGTACATGGTGAGCGTGCTTGATCTGTTTGCACCAGATCTGAAATGAAAACATGAAAAATAAAAAAACGCCTCACGACTGGATCGAACCCAAGACCAGGCGTATTAGATACTTATGTGCAAGTGTGCTTCCACTAGGGTGGCTTGTACATCCGTTAACCAAAGTGAAAATGAATAAATATATTATAAAAATCAATTATATTTTTTATTTCAAACATGCAAGAAAAACAGGTGGACCCCTGTTATTTGATCCAACTAGTCAGAAGGCTCCATTAGGCCAAGTTTGCCCTTGCTGGAGTCAACAAAATTCAAGGACGCCAGAGTCAACCTCCGGTTGTCTTCTCGAGTTGTCCCAAAAATTTTAAACTGGCAAAAACGCGTTAAACTGACAAATCTAACAACTTGAATCCACTAATTAACAAGTTGTGATCTCACTGGCGTGGCTTATAAGAACAGAGCATGCTTGTATAATCCGGTTAGGTGCTCAAGGACTTTTTGATCCCTAACAATGGTGAAGTACGATTTCAACGTCAAGCTTCACATGTAATACACTTATCTTGTTCTAATGATGCACATGAAGAGACCAAACAGATTAACAATGATTAAAAATGCAAGGAAACACAATTTTGATTTTTACCAATTTTAAAAACCTGCATGATGAAGAAACCATGTTCTAGTGTCCGAGGGATACAATTATGGATCTAGATCCACTCCTTTGATCTTCAGGAAGTGAATGATTGCCTTGGTTTCGAGTGGGAAGGGCTGGAACCTAAATTACAGATTCTACAATTCTTTTAAATATTTATGGATTTTGAGTGGCTCCTCTAGGCTGTGATCTCGTGTGATTTTCATCTATTCAGCTTGCCTATATATGGAGGAATGGAATGGATTACTAACATGGCAAGGAATCACGCCATTAAACCATGTTTAAAACCAAAATCAAACAAATTGAAAATTTTCTTTTTTGAATTATTCTCTTTCCATTTTGGATGCTACATGGTTATGGCATGCTATTTATAGGCATGTATGAGCTTTATTGGGCTTGTAAAAGTTTGAAATCAAAAGGCCCAAGCCTTCATACCAATATTTTACATTTATTTGATTTTATTTGTTTTTAAATGAATAAAAATTGAAATAAAAGAAATAAAATCATGAAAAATATTTTAATGGATTTAGAGGGCCTCTAACATCTTATAAACATGTTTGAGCATCAAAAATTAGGCCCACTAGTTCAAACTCTCAAATTTACTCATTTTGCATTTCATGAACTTCCTCAAAATTTCCCAACTTGTGCAACTCATAACTTGCTCAATTCTCATATTTTGAAAATCATCTAGGACTTTTTGAAAATCTCAAGATGCCCTCTATATTTTATTTTTTGATCATTTTTGTATTTGGAGACATTATCTTGATATAAGTTTCCTTGACACAAGTGTCTTTTGTTGACTTTTGAAAATGACCTATAATGTATTATCTCATATTTTTCAAATGAAGAATTTTTTGGACTTGAGAATAAAAAAAAGTTGTAGAGAATTGAATTTTATTCAAAATGGGCTTTTTTTAAGAAAAGTTTATTAAGCATGTGAAAGTTATGCTTGGTCAAAGTTTAATTGACTTCTCCTAAGGAAACCCTAATTTAACAATTCTTGACTTTTCATGATTTGAGAGCTTTCCTTGGGGAATCTTGATCAACCTTTGATCAAATGATGAATATAACTTCAAAATGTTGATGTTGAAAAAAAATCTTGAAGTTTGATTGTATGTTGCCTACAATTGACTTTTTACCCAACACAATTGGTTTTCAATCATCTGAGCTCTTGATTGAGCAAACTTGTGATGTAGGACTTGAAATTTGACATGAACCTTGTTGGAGACCTATGTGAAACCATGGAAACCATTTTAGGCCTTTGAAACCCAAACTTATTTGAGGAACTCAAAAACCCTAGTTGTAGACCCCTTGCTTAGGAAATGAGTTAGTTTGTCATTCCTTGAGATTCTTGAGCATTTGAGACCTTTTAAAGAATTCCTTGAAGATAAAATGGGAGGGAAAATTTTGGGGTACAACACGTACCAAATCCCGAAAACTTATGTGATGAGAAAGATGAGAAAAGTGGTCTTGCAATTGGAAAGCAAAGAACATCATTGTATTTGCACTCGGTGTAGATGAGTTCTATCGTTTTTCCCACTGACAATCGCTAAAGCTATGTGGGACGCTCTACAGGTGACCTATGAGGGAACTAATGAGGTCAAAAAATATAGAATTAATACACTTAATCAAGAGTTGAAACTCTTTTTAATGAAGAAAAGGGAAACCATTTCTCAAATGCAAAGGAGTTTTCTCATCTTATTAATCGTTTAAATTTACTAGGCAATCCTATTTACAATGTTATTGCTACTAACAAGGAGTTGATATGTCTTACTAGAAATTGGCAAACAAAGGTCACCACGATCAAGGAAGATAATAACCTTTCTACACTCGACCTCACCGTATTGTTTAGTAAGTTAGAAGAGCATGAGCAAGAACTCAATTGCTTAAACAAACATGAAAAAAGCTTGAGAAAAAGGGGCCGTCAAGGAGGAAGTATTTAAATTTAAGGCTCTCAAGGATTCAAGCTCAAAGTCCTCAAGGGAAGAGATCTCAAATGATAGTGACTCTAGTAATGAAGATATAATCGATACATTTGAAAGAATGGTGTCAAACACTCCGACAATAATCTTGTCAAATTTATAAGAAAATCCTCCTCCTTTAAAGATGAATAGAACAAAAAGGATAAGTCAAACGGTATGTGCTATGAATGAGGAAAACCGGGTCATTATAGATCAGATTATCCTTCACTTGCTATGAAGAAATGAAAGGGTCAATGAAAAAATTCTAGAAATCTTAGACAAGCTTATGTTGCTTGGGGTAGTGATAGTGAGATCTCAAGAAATGAAAGATCAAGTGATAGTCATGAAGAGGAAGACTATTGTTTCATGGAAAATCATCGTCAAGGCAAGAAAAAGAATGTAATTCATTATAAATACTCAAATGTTGCAAATTTCACTTTTAATAAGTTAAAGAATCAATTTGAAAATTTACAAAAAGAAACTTTATATGTTAACAAAAAGTTGGCCTCTCACGATTTTTTTTTACATATTTCGGGGCCAAGGTTGAAGAAACAAATAAATTTTTTGAAGCATTAAAGAAATTCGTTGTAAATGGTTCAAATTGTGTAAAGGAGGATGAACAATCTTATAAATTTGGATGTGAGTAATTTTGGCAACAAGACGTGAGTAATTTTGAAACCAAATTGGACAAAATACATCATTCCTACTAACACTCTTGCTATTGGATGCTCAAAGGTTTAAAATCCTCATAAGAGCTATAAATTGATTAATAAAAGTATAATAGCATAAGTCATTATCATCATATATTATTTTATCACTATTGTTGCAAAAAGGGACACGCTATTGAAAGGTGAAAGTTTAGGTTCTTTTTGGTACCTAAAGGCAATTTCCAATGGTTTCCCAAAAGCAACATTTATTTAATTGACTCTCAAGGACCCAATGAGAATTGGGTACCTACCACTTTTGTTTGATTTTTGTAGGATGGGTGTCTTGACACTATGACGGGAAAGTGGATTCTCGATAGTTGATATTCAAGACACATGACCGGAGACATATCCCTCTTCTCCGACTTTATGGCGAAGAAGAAAGGGTTTGTATCCTACGATGATCACAACAAAGGTGGGTGTAATACGGTGGGAGAACTGACTTTTGGGTTTTGAATTTTATCGCAAATTTTACAAATCTCAAGAGTTGCAACCGACTTTTCTTTTATCCAGTAAAAGAAAGGGTGAAAAGAACAGGAAAGACCTTTGAGAATTTTTCTGAGCAAGGGGGTAGGTTATGAAAAGGGAAGGTGTTAGCACCCTTTTCGTATGCAGTTATCTACGGGGCTCTTAATCGCTAACTCACTTTTGAAAATGCTTTGTGTTTGTGTGTTTGAAAAATGTCTAAGTGCGGCAAACTTTGTAATGATTCTCGTATCGTTGAGAATGCTTACAAAGTGTTTGTTTTGAAAATATTTTAGAAAAGAGTGTATGTGTGAAAAAAAAATTTGTGAGCAAGCGACTACGAGCTATCTACCTACTCAAAGAGTCTTTGTTCTTTTCCTCCTTTCCTTTAGATAGTGTTATCCAACCATTAGTTAGTAGGAAGCCCTATCATTGGATGTTTGAGGGACACACGCAGGTCATCGTACAGTCATAAAGGAAACTCGTAGGATGCTTTAACAATTATTGTAAAGGACTAAGATCGTTTACTGAGGCAGCATCGAAGGATCATCGAGGGAATATGATCCTTTTAACCAAAGGGTATTTGCTAAAGCATCCCATGTTCGAGGGACATGACTGTTTATATCCGAGGCAACAAGTGAGGGTCACCCTAGAGGTACGCGTGTGTGAAGTGTGTTATGTTTCAGTTATTTTAATCTTGGATTAATGGTTATCTGGCTTTTTCTTTTAGTCTTTGCCATACAATCCTATTACTAGCAGTTAAATATATACATACATTCATACATAATTGCGGAAAGTAAAAAATGCGGGAAATCATCTACGCTATTACAATGCTTCGGGGTTGGAGAGTACAAACCATAAAAATGGGGAAAAAAGTAAAGCAAAACCTAATTAAATCTATTATAGACCATTAGCAGTTACAATATTTATAATAATGAAAAAAATAAATAGGTGCGTGGAGATTGAAAAGGGAAAGATGTTAAAAAACCCTAAAAAATTTCCAAGTGTTTTAAGAAAATATTTTTGGTGTTTTTGTTTAGAAAAAATGTTTTTAGTGTAAAACCCTAATTTTAAATGATTTACAAATTAATTAAAAAAATTAAAATCAAAATATGATTAAATTAAATTAATTTTTATTTGTCAAAAGTTAAATTAATTAATCAAAAACCTAAATCTAACTTTTTTTGATTTTTTGTGATTTTTGTTGATTAAAATAAAAATAGATTAAAAACAATAATTAATTGAAACACAAAAAATAGTGAAATAGGCCTGCTGAAAAGAAAATTAGGGGGGTGTGAATCTGAATTTGTCAAGCCCAACAGGGAGCCCAGGTTGTTTGCGCTGGATCTAGTGAGGGTGGCTCCCTGAAGGTTCACGATGAAGTGTGCATTTGAGGCGTTTAGATCTGGAATCCTGAGATCTGATGGTTGTTAGATGAGGTACACCATGCGTGCATTGGACCTACTTGTATGGGATCTGCAAGGAAAATTTGAAAAATAACATGCCAGGGGTAGGGATTGAACACTACCCTGGCACACTAGCGCCTTAACACACACACACACTTTCCGCTGGGGCGGCCACTACATCCGGTAAGTAAATCAAATCCAAACATTATACTTTAAAATGGAAACTAATATTATCCAAACAAACAAACGCGCGTGTGGTGGGCCCTTGTCATTTTGAACCAGCAAATCAAAATACAACTATCTGCCACGCGAGTTTTCAGGCGAGTCAGACCATCCCTCACGGTGGCCAACTCTTTATTCTCCGATTGGTCCAAAATTTAAACCTGCGAAAGAATAAACATCAAAGCCTCAAAATAACCCTAACCCCCCTAAATCATATGTTGCGAGCCCAATGATGCAATCGGTTTTGCCTGTAATGGCTTGGAAGTACAAATATGAAGGTACAAAAGCGTTTTGCCCTAGCCATGGAAAAATGCAATTCTCACGTTAGAGCTTCCATTTTCTTGGTCTAGATCTGTTCTAAACATTCATATATGGAGACCCATATGATTGGAAACAATCAACCACGCGCGAATTTAAAATAAATATATGAATGATGAAAAAATGCAAACGGAGATGGTGGATAACACGATTCAGGCCTGGGAAATTTTTGAAATTTACTTGTACTTACCATATGGATGTTCAGAAGATGATTTCAAGGCTTAGTTTGGATTGAAATCCCTTTGAGCTTGCAATTCGAATGCTTTCACTTTTGAGAAATTTTGTGATTCAAACCCTATTTCCTTTAATGGCATAATGGATTTTCAATTTTGCTTCTAAACTTACCAAAAGAAAATATTTCTTTCCTTCTGATGGCCTTGCACGGTTTTGGCATGTTCTATGCGGCATCTTGGGCCTCAAGAATGATCCATAACAAAGCCCATATGCATTAATCCATTGTTTTGTGATTTTATTAAATTTAATTTGTATTTATTTGAATAAAAATAAAATTAAATATAAATAAAAATAAAAACACGGTATGAATGAACTTAGAGGTCCTCTAGGGTATCATGAGCATGTTTGAACTCTAAAACTTAGGCCCAAAAGCCCAAAAATTCAACATTGTCCAAGTGAAATTTCATGCATTCTTCAAAAATTGTCCAACTTGCATCAATAATAACTCTCTCAATTTTCATCTTTTGAAGGTGACATTGGACTTTTCAGAAAGCTCGAGATGTCCTCTACAATTTCTATTTTGATCATTTTTTCATTTAAATACTTTTTCTTGATGTAAGTTGCCTTGACAAAAGGTGTCTTTTGGTTGACTTTTGAAAATGACATGTAATGTATTAGCTCATATCTTTCAAATGAAGCAATTTTTGGATTTGATAATAAATACAAAGTTATAGAGAATTGAATTTCCTTCAAAATGGGATTTGGTTAGGGAAAAGTTTATGAATCATGTGAAAGTTATGCTTGGTCAAAGTTCAGTTGACTTCTCCTAAGGAAACCCCAATTTGGCAAATTTTGACCTTTGATGATTTGAGGGCTTTCCTTGAGGAATCATGAACAACCCTTGATGAAATTATGAATATCACTTTAAAATGTTGTTCTTGACAAAAAATCTTGAAGTTTGATTGTATGTTGATTATAGTTGACTTTGTACCCAATATAGTTGATTTTCAATCTCTTGAGCCATTGACTGAGCACACTTGTGATGCAAGACTTAAAACTTGACATGAACACTGTTGAAGACCTATGATGAACCATGAAAATCATGTGAGACTCTTGCAACACAATCTTACTTGAGGAACTCAAAACCCTAGTTGTAGACCTTTTTCTTAGGAGGAGCATTTTGACTGGTCAACCCTTGAGATTCTTGAGCATTTTGAAAATCCTTGAGAGAATGTCTTGAAGAAAAATGGGGGGGGGGGGGAGAATTTTGGGTACAATAGTGAGATACTCAGAAAAGTTAGTATAGGTAATCCCTCAACTATTACTATCTCAAATGTTATTCTAGTTCAATGTCTTAGACATAGTCTTCTTAGTATTAGTCAATTATACGATAATGGTTATAAAGTAAATTTTATCAAAGATTATTGTATAATTGAACACAATGAAAAGAAGGATTATATGTTTAAGGGAATGAGGGTTAGTAATATCTATATGCTTGACTTAATAGAAATTTCCTTGAACAATGCCCAATGTCTTGTTACCTTGAGTGAAGACTCTTGGCTATGACATAAACGTTTGGCTCATGTCAAATTTTATCTACTTAACAAAATTATTGCAAAAGAATTACTAATCAGTCTACCAAGATCATCTATGTGACACATGTCAAAAGGGTAATCAAACAAGGGTCTCTTTTAAATTAAAAAATGGTGTTTCAATATCAAGACCACTCGAGCTCCTTCACATGGATTTATTTGGTCCCTCGGGACTAAAAGCATAGGTGGTAATTACTATGGTCTCGTAATTGTAGATGATTACTCAAGATTTTGTTGGACATTTTTCTTACGTAGCAAAGATGAAACCTTCTCGGCTTTCACACGTTTTGTCAAGTTATCTCAAAACAAATTAAATTATAAAATTGTTGCCATTCAAAGTGATCCTGGAGGTGAATTTAAAAATCACCTCTTTGAGGAATATTGTTATAAATTTGACATTGAACATAACTTTTCAGCTCCTAGAACTATACAACAAAATGGTGTTGTGGAGCGTAAAAACTATGTTATAGTGGAGTTGGCAAGAACAATGCTCAATGATTGTGGTCTACCAACACATTTTTGGGCCGATGCTATTAGCACAACTTGTCGTGTCTTAAATAGGATACTTATTCGTCCCATTCTTTTTAGAACTCCATATAAACTTTTGTAAGTTATAAAACCAAATTTATCTCATCTTCATGTTTTTGGATTTAAATTTTTTATTTTAAATAATGGAAAAGATAATATGGGAAAATTTGATGCAAAAGTCGATGAAGGTATCTTTCTTGGATACTCTCTATCTAGTAAAGCTTATAGTGTTTATAACAAAAGATTATTTATAGGAGTCCGTCCATGTTACTTTTGATGAGACCTCCACAAATAGTGTTGGCAAATGTAGTTATTTTCATGGTGTAGGTGCATATACGGAAGACATACTCAAAGATGTTGATAAAGAAGTTGGTCAACCTAAATCGATAGATGTTGAAAAGGATGAAGATGACAACCTAGAAAAGAAAAATGATGAAAGTCATGAAGAAAATGATGGTCTTCCATTGGAGTGGAGAACCTCCAAGGATCATCCAACCGACAACATTATTGGTGATATCACCAAAGGGGTAATGACTCTCTCTAAAATAAGTAATTTTTGTTATCATCATGCATATGTATCACAAGTTGAACCTAAAAACAATAAAAATGTCTTACTTGATAAGAATTGGCTTATGACCATGCAAGAAGAGTTAAATAAATTTGAAAGAAATGACGTTTCGGACCTCGTTCCTCATCCACAAAATCATCAAATTATAGGCCCTTGATGGGTATTTATGAATAAGCTTGATGAACATGGTGTGATAACAAGAAATAAGGCCCGTCTTGTGGATCAAGGGTATAACTAAGAGGAAGGAATTGACTATGAGGAGACTTATTCTCTTGTTGCCCGACTTGAGGCTATACGCCTTTTAAGACTTATGTTCTAAGAATTTCATATTATATCAAATGGACTTAAAAAGTGTCATTCTTAATGGATACATAAGTAAGAAGTGTATGTTGTTCAACCTCCCAGTGTTGAAAATTATGAGTTTTCTAATCATGTGTTCAAGTTAAAATGTGCATTGTATGGTCTTAAACAAGCCTCTAGGGCATGGTATGACCGACTTAGTAAGTTTTTGCTTGAGAAAGGTTACTCTAGGGGAAATGTAGACACCACACTCTTTATTAAACGTCAAAGAAATCATATTTTACTAGTTCAAATTTATGTTGATGATATCATTTTTAGATCAACTAATATGCATCTTGTCAAGGAGTTCTCTAAGCTTATGCAGGGAGAGTTTGAAATGAGTCTAATGGGAAAATGAAACTATTTCCTTGGGCTTCAAATTAAGCAACTTAATGAAGGAACATTTTTGTGTCAAACACGGTATTGTCTCGAATTACTCAAAAAATTCGGGATTGACATCGGTAAGGAAATTGACACACCTATAACAATAAATGGCAACTTGGATAAAGATGAAAAGGGTAAGTATATTAAGGTAAAAAGTTATAGCAGTATGATTGGATCTCTTCATTATCTTACTGTATCTAGGCCGGATATTATATTTAGTGTTTGTATGTGTGCGAGATATCAATCGGCTCCTAAGGAATCACACTTAAAAGTCGTTAAGCGCATTCTTAGATACCTAATTGGTACATCTAAGTTTGGACTTTGGTATTCCAAGGGAAATGATTGTACCTTGATTGGTTAGTCTGATTCCAATTTTGCTGGTTGCAAATTGGATAAGAAAAGTACTAGTGGAACATATCACATGTTTTCAAAATCCTTGATAAGTTGGCATAGAAAAAAGTAAGTTTTCGTCGTTTTATCAACGCCCGAGGAAAAATACGTGGAATTCGATAGTTGTTGTGCCTAAATTATGTGGCTTAAATAGCAACTACTTGACTTTGATATTAAACTCTCATGTATTCCTATCATGTGCGACAACACTAGTGCTATTAATCTAACCAAAAATCATGTATGACATTCACACACTAAACATATTGAGATACGCCACCACTTCCTTCGTGACCATCTTAAAAAGGGGGGGTCTTATGTTTGAGCATGTTAATAGTAAAAATCAAGTTTTCGATATTTTCACTAAACCACTCGCAACATAACCTTTTGTCAACATACATGGGGAATTAGGGATAATCGGTATCTCAAATGTTGCCTAATCCTATACTATTACTTTCATTTTATAATTTCACTCTAATCTTGTGTTTGAGTTCTTTACATCATGTGAGTGCAACTTCGATCCTAATCAAGAGTGGGGTAATAT
Organism: Vicia faba; assembly: GCA_948472305.1. Lineage (NCBI taxonomy): Eukaryota > Viridiplantae > Streptophyta > Magnoliopsida > Fabales > Fabaceae > Vicia > Vicia faba. The sequence goes on from OX451740.1 coordinate 1,358,197,370, forward strand.
CGTTTCAATTTCTCATTGAAAGTAAGATTTGCCTTGATGTATGTTACTTGATACTTCCAAAAATGCTTGATATTTTCTCAAATGATGAAAACCTTGAATATTCATTTCCAATTTTTTTATTAATAACCATTGTGTGTTCTTAGTCCGTACGCTTATAATGACTTCATGTATTAAATCTTTCACATTTATATATGTTCATTCATATCATATGAACATGTGTTTTTTGCTTATTTTTTATTCTCCGCACTTGTGCTTGAATTATTTGTTTGCTCGATATTTGCAATATATGTTACTTGTTGTCTTTCTTACATGACATATATCTCATCTTAATTTTGGTTTTAGTAGTGACATATTCATGTTGCTATGCTAGGCACATGTGTGTGCGGTGTCAGGAGTTCCATTATGAAGTGTTACTTTTCCATGATGCTACAAAAACAACTTCACATTATTGTCATATATTGCTTATTTAGTATATGCAATTCATTACATTTGTTGTAATTTTTCTTGCTTGTTATTTAAAATTTTGCATCATCACAGATATATAGGGATATATGTTTGTTTCCCTTCTATGCAAAATAGATTTTGATTGTTGTATTAGCATTATTATGGAACAATGTTACTTCTCACGATTTGCTATCTTTATTTTTGATGTTGTCAAAGGCGGGGAAGCAGATGCGAGTCGAAGTAGGGAAGTATAAAGTCAGGAGGAGGCTTCAATAAATACAAAGGAATGCATCGTCACAAGTTTTTCCATCATAAAAAAGGGGGAGTATGTGAGTACAAACTTCATCGTCAAATGTTTTGAATGATGTCAAAACTAGGAAAAGCTTGCACTTCTATGTATTGGATAGTATCCTTATGTCTTGTAGCACTCCTCTACATCAGAGGTCTTAAGAATTGTTAAAAAGCATCTTGAAATTGATCAAAGTCATTAAAAATAGTTTTTGCATGATTTTTCACTGCATGTGTCGACACATCTGTATTTTCGGTCGACACATGTAACCCATTATTAAAGCTTGTAGCCTTTATAATTCTTAGTCCGACACATGTATGATTCAGGTCGACATATACTGAAGTTTTTCTGAAATTGCAGAAATTCTTATTTTATGTGTCGACACATCCACTTTTTAGATCAACACATTTACTATCGCTTTAAAGCTTGTAGCTTTTGACTTGTTTCAGTCGACACATGGCTTCTCATAGGTCGACACATACAGTTTAAAATTCACGTATGTGTCGACACATACGATACATAGGTCGACACCTACAGTTATGTTTGGTTTATTTCTTTAAATCCTTTTATTCCAAATTTACCCATTTTTCCCAAAAAGTTCCAAAATTATAAATACTCTTTCATGCATTATTCATAACTTGTTCAAAACCATAAAATTAGCATATTTCTCTCTTTACCTCCAACCTTCAATCTATGCGTATACACTGACATTACATTGTAACGATGTTTCGTTAGGGTTCCATCTAGATAAGGATTGTTAGTTGTCATACCCCAAATTTGCCCGTCTTAGTGCTACCGCCAAATTTATTTTCGAACATGGGTTTTACAGAGTATAAAATTCCTTTGATTTGATTATATTAACATTCTGAGGTTTTTTAATAAAAATTCGCTTTCAAGTCTGTTTGAAAATATAATAATTATTTGTAAAAGTAGCAAATAATTGTTCGCTGTCATATACTTTCAATTGGATTTTTACTTTCGAATAAGTAACATAGCACAATTGGTAAGGGAGAAAGACTGACAAGTAGAAGGCCACGAATTTGAATCTCACTTGGTGCACTTTGGATATTTTTGTTGTTTATTGTTACTAACTTTATTTTCTTTTTTCTAAACACAAAAATCATATTTTTTATTATTAAATTATTATTTTTGTATTTATTTATTTATTATATTTTACAAATATTACTTTTTATTAAAATATTTATTTTATTTAAAAAATAGTCAAAATAACTTATATATAAATAAAATCTAATTTGGGCTTTGGGTATTGGATAGTTTCCCTTTTTGGGGGGTTTAACCTAATTTCCCCTCTATAAATAGGTATCCTTATTGTCCTAATTTTTTCATCAACAATTCACCAACAATTCTCATCCACAATTTCTCACAAATCCAAAAACACACAATTATTCACAAATCGACATTCTCACACACTTTCTTTTCTTAATTTCTTTTAGTGTTTTGTTATTCTTGGCCAAGGATTTTCATAAGAGGCCCCCCTTTATTTTCAATTTCATCGTTTTTAATTTTAGTTTGTTTGCATTTTTTGCTGTTGAAACCATATGATGAAGATTTTCTAATAGATGTAGTTTTATAAAAATTATAACCTATAATATTCACAAATTTTCACTCACTCACTCTCATTTTAAACTAATCTTTTTAACCATATAATGATTTTATTCTGATGGTTTTTTTTTTAAATTATATGTTTGCGTTGTACCCCAATATTTTCCCTCTCACTTATCAATTATTTTCTCACAAAGATCTCTATTGGTTCAAGACTACACTAGGGTTGATCAACTCAAGACACCTCCTTGAGCACTGATGACCAAAATTAGGGTTTGAGATAGCACAAGGATAATTGAACTTTCAATGCCTCATATGACTTTCATAGATCATTATGAAACCCCAAGATTACTCATGTCAAGTTTCAAGCCTTGGACCACACTTTTGCTCAGTCAATTGAACAGTTCACCTACAAATCAGCTGTATTGGGGAAAAAGTCAACTTTAGCCAATTTACAGTCAAACTTCATAATTTTTTATCCACATCAACATTATAAAGTCATATGTATCATTTTATCAAGTTTGGACAACAACTCCATAAGAATTTTGATCAAATCATCAAAATGGTCAAAATTAGGGTTTTGACTGAGGAAAGGCAATTTCTAATTTTTGACCTAGAAAATTGTCAATTGGTTTGAAGCATGATCTCAAGAGTTCAATTGCATCATTTTGACCTAATGGCATGACCCAAAACATTGCTCAAGATCAATTGGATTGATAGTGAATTTTCAATCAACTGATCAAAAGTTAACTGTACACTGAAAAGTCAAACTTTGACTTTTTGGTCAAAACAAAATGTCAAAAGTCACAATTCATTAAAACATGTCAAAATATGAAACTTATTCATCAAAAAATCAAAAAGTCAAGATTTCATTTTGAAAAGTCAAAGTTTTCTAACATAGAAATTTTTCTAAGTGTTTAAAACTTCATGTTTTTTCACAACTTTGAGCAAATTTTTCTCCATGATATCTACAACATTGCTTTACACAACTTCTTCTAAAAGTGCTTAGATCTCAAGTTATTAATTCATAAAGTCATGGTCTTGAAATTGAACACTTAGTGAAATTTTGCCCTTGTTTTGGTTAGGATTTTGACCTAACTTCATGGAACTTTTTCATACAGTTCCAAGGGGATTTTTCAAAAGTGATTCAAAGAGGAGTTGTAGAGAACATTACAAGCTTTCCAAAATGTCAAAGAACTCCTTGAGATCATTCTTGAGCTGGGAGAATCGAAGAGAAGAAATTAGGGTTTTCAAACTTGAATTACAAGTCATTTTGGATGAACACATGAACCAAATCCATGTTAGGTTGCACAATCTTTGCTTTGCAGGCCTCAAACTTGTTTGTCACTCCATAATTAATGTTTTGTACAGCTGCTAGAAGCTTTAATCCAAGCATTCAATGCCTTTCCCATGCTTAATACCATTTTAGGAAGAAAGGCAACATTGCCATTTTGGAAAAGTGGCTTTATGCATAAAGTCCACTCTTATTAACCCTCTAACTTGTTTGTTCAGCACACACTCAACATACAAAGTCAGATAAACATGTTTAAGGTTTGCAACCACTCTAGACAGCCTTGTACTATGCATTGGGACAATGTGTGTCAAGCTTGCTTCAAAAACAAGAAAAAGTGCCATAACATGTGATTTTTGAATTCTGATCAAGGACAAGCCTCCAAACTTGTTGCTTATAAATAGAGTCACTATTTGTGAGCTAGAACACGAATGCTAAGACCCTGAAACTCCCTCAAACACTCACAAACCAGAAATTGCTCAAAAAACACCATTGATACACAGTTCTGCCCTTGAACTTGCATCTTTCATTTCCCTCGTGCGTTTTCCCTCAAATTCATTTCTAAAGCTTCCTTACATCAAATATAGTCCATCCCTGTCCTTGGTTTGAAAATGTAACTCCATCTTCATCATCCTCCATAACCAAAAACAGAAGTCTGCAACTTGACTTCTCCAGACCATTTTAGCCATCCATTTCACGATTTCCAGTTTTGGGGTATTTTTCTTGAACTTCTATCTTCATATTTAGGCATTGTTAGGCTTGAATTTGTGAAGATAAAATGTAGACATCATTGCTCTGAAACTATACATGTCCATAGATTTAATTTATTTTTATTGAGCTAGGATAATTTTGAGTTTGAACTTTCTGAAATATTTAGGTTAGAATTTGGTACTTTTAGAAATTCTCATTCATCTTTGATTTATAGCTTATGATATTTATATGTTTGGATTCGTGTGACAAAATGGAGCAATTTTCATATTTACATTTTTGCAAATGGTTGAGAAATGAGCAAGTTACAGATCCTTTGGCTGGAGGTTGAAGATGAAAGTGTAGTCATGGCGCGTTTTATGTTATATATTTATCATTTCATACAAGTTAAGACATGCATCACCACCCCAGTGGTTAAAGCGCGCGTCTGTCACTATGAGGTCCTAGGTTCAAGCCCCAGCGAGACCTTTTTTCCATTTTCACACTTTTTTGACATTTTTTGCAGCGCTGGGCCTCTCCTTCTTTGGGCCTTTATTTTTTTGTTTTTACTAACTTCTGACCCCGTAATTCATTAATCCACCTCCCTGACTTTTTTTTTTTTCATTTTATTTTTTTACTTTTTTTCATCTTTTATTTATTATTATTATTATTATTATTATCATTTTTATTATTTTCATTAATCATGAAAAATCCAAAAAAAAAATATTTTATTTATCATTTACACTTATTCAATTTATTTTCTTATGAAACAAAAAATATTAAAAAACATTTTCCTTTAACAAATTAATTTATCTTTTAAATAATTAATTATTTAGACTTAGGTTTAATAATTATTTTATTTTCTTAATTAAAATTAATTTAGAATTTAGTTTTCTTTTAATTATTTAATTTTTACTTTTTATTATTATTTAACTTAAAACCATTTTTCTTCATAAAAACCCTAAAAATCTTTTTTTAATTTATTTTCCTTTCACAATTAGTTTAAGTTTATTTTATTTTATTTTTAATTAATCATTTTTCTTAATTAGGTTTAGGTTAAACCCTTTTTCATAAAAAACAACAAAAATCATATTTCTTTACATTTATATTCTTGCATTTTTATCTTTATTTTGTAGATTTATTCAATTTAAATATGGTTGTAATAATTAATTAATTTTAATTTTCTTGCAATACTCCCCATATGTAATTTGTAAACCCCCTCCCATAGGTATTGTGATAGCGTAGTAATTTTAATTTCCGCAATTTATCGCTTTATATACAAATGCTAGTAATTAGGGTTTTGTATGGAAATACTAAAGCCAACAAAATAGAAAACCCTAATCAAAGACAAATCAAGCATGAAAAATCAATACACTTGCACACAAGCACCACTAGGGTAAATCCACTTGGTTGCCTTACAAAAATGGTCATATTACACATGTGAGGTATCTTAGCAAAGACAAGAAAAATACAAGATCATAGTCCCTCGATGACGCTTTCTATGTTGCCTTTCAAAATGATCTTAGTCCCTAAAGAAAAGTGCTAAGATACCTTGCAACATTGCTAATCATGGTTATACGATGACCCACACCCGTCCCTTTTACATCCAAAGATAGGGTTACTTACCAAATCAATGATAAGGTAACAATGTCAAAGGAAAAAGGAAATGAACATGAAAGACTTTTGAGTAGGTAAAATGTTTCTAGTTACTTGCTCCATTTCAAAACAAAAACATCCTTGCTATTTTCAAAACAAACACCAAACACTTTCAAAACATCTTTCAAAACTTGAAAACATTTTTGAAAGATCAAACACTTTGTATACATTCTTACGAACGAGAATCATTACAAAGTTTGCCTAAACAAAGTCCTCTTTACAAGATACTTTCAAAAACCACACAAAGCATATTTTCAAATAAAAGCAAGTGATCTAGAAAGTAACTAAGAGCCCATGGAAAACCATCGATGAAAAGGGTGCTAATACCTTCCCTTTTCATAATCTACCCCCCGAACTCAAGAAACAATCTCAAAGGTCTTTCCTGTGCTTTTTCACCTTTCCTTTTGGATAATAGAAAAGTAGGTGGCGACTCTTGCTAACTGCAACATTTGCGATCAAACACAAAACACCCAAGTCAGTTCTCCCACCGTATCAAAGAACTGGCGACTCTGCTGCGGAAGATTCTAAAAGTGGGCTTACCTTAGGGTTAGATCATAATTACTTGCTTTCTTTGTTTGACTTGTATGCTTTACATTATGGTTCTTTGTTTGGGTTTGAATCCTCTACCCGGATTTGGGATACCTTTTAGGTAAGTAGCAATACATTTTGGAAACTATGCAGGGTATACCGACATGGTCTAAGAAATAGCTACGTTAGTGCGACATATTTGTGGGTACTAGTAGCCCTTGAGTAGTCAAGGAGAATACGGGGCTGCTAAGTGATGTCATGAAGCACTAATGAACTTTTAGAACATTTACTTGACCAACTTGGCCATTAGGACGTAGTGAGATGACCTACTTTGGTGCAGTCCGATGTTGGTAGATACTCGATACTACACTCATTGAGGTTTGGTTTTTTGGGATATTTCGGTCACCATTAAAGAGGCTTGTGTTGAAACAATGCCCAAATAAACAAAACAGTGATATTGAGCTCCTTAGAACCTGATTACTATTACTAGGACGGGTTTGAGCCAACTAAACTTCAAGAGGGTACTTACCTATAAGACTCCATGCAAGCCTAAACCTAAGGACTTGTTTGCTTTGTTTGTGTATAGTTACTTGTACATAACATCATAAACATCATAACATCATACTCATACTCACTAACCATTTTAAGGATCTTGAGATTTATCTTTGTTTTGTTTTGTAGGACATGGAATCTATTCACAGGAAAACTATTCAAGTCAATCTTGTAAGGATCCCTCCTCAACTTAAAGAGCTAGCATCAAGGATTCCTGAAAGTTCTCCATTTACCGAAAGACATGGTCTCCTACTAAACTTGGTCACCTCCAAAATTGATGAGGACATGATGAAGGTGCTCTTACAGTTCTTTGATCCTCTACACCATTGCTTCACATTTCCGATTATCAACTTGTGCCAACTTTGGAAGAATTCTCCCAACTCCTGAGGATTCTCATTCTCAATCAACTACCTTTCAACAGTACGGAAAGGGATCCAAAGCCAGAAGATATTGCTCAAGCTCTACACTTGCAATCATATGATTTTACAACTAATTGGGAAATAAGGAGTGGTGTCAAAGGATTCCTAGCAAAGTTCTTATTTGAAAAAGCCCAAAACTGTTGGAACTCTTTGGATTTGAAAGTTTTGAGGAAATTGTGGCTCTCCTCATCTATGGGATGGTTTTGTTTCCAAATCCTGACCAACTCATAGATGTCAACACCTTCAAAATCTTCATGTCTCGTAACCCAGTGCCTACTTTCCCAGGGGACATCCTACTTTTTTTTCACACTCGCACTATGAGGAAAAGAGGTATCCTTATGTATTGTACTCCTCTCTTGGAAAGATGGTTTATTTCGCATCTTCCCTAATATGTATTGAAGAAGGAGAAAGGTTCAAGGTGGTCACATAGGTTGATGACACTCAAGCATTCAGACATTCATTGGTGTTCCCGATCCATAGAGAATGTCACTATTATCGATCGTTGTGGAGAATATCCTAATGTCCCTTTACTTGGCATTAGGGGAGGTATCACCTACAACCCTTGCTAAGCCTTAAGACAGTTTAGTTATTCCTGAAGGGATGGCCCACATAAGATGCTCACTCAAGGTTTGGTATTTGACTACGAGAACGACGATCAAGGTCATCGCCAAAGATTTATCTGAGCTTGGAGGATATTGAACAAGCAAATTTAAATCTCTAATTTCCTTGAAATCATTGCATATAATTTACCATTCATCATAACATAAGCAGGTTTTCTCACAACAATTCTCCTCATCTTTCTATTGTTTATTTCAGTAAGATGGATCTCGAGCAGACAGTAAAAGACCTCCAGGCATAGAATGCTCAGTTTCAAAAGATGTTCTTGACTCTAGCCAAAGGACAAGAAGATTTGAAAACTTTGTTGATTGAAGAAAAGAAGAAGAAAAAGAAAGTAACCGGAGTTCTGAATATGGGAAGAAGGTTCCAAGGACAAGCCAGACAGACCCTAAATTTTACAACGTCATCTGGTGAAAAGGTTAACCAAGATAGGAAAGGAAAGGAAGCGGTTGTCTAGCAAGATTCTGAAGAGGAAGAAGAAGAGGATTACTCTAAAGAGCAGTATCCCCCGGCCGACGATAAATACAAGCATCTGGAAGAACGATTAAGCGCAATGGAAATCCAAAAAGTGCCCAGGCTAGACTTTGAGGAGCTAGGTCTGGTGTTTGGGATTGTCATTCCACCAAAATTCAAGGCACCGATATTTTCTAAGTACGATGGATTTTTGTGCCCCAAAATGCATCTCTGATCCTATGTGCGGAAGATACAGCCTTACACTACTGACAGAGATTTATGGGTCCACTTCTTCCAAGACTGTCTATCCGGAACTAAACTTGATTGGTTCTATCAACTGGAAAGGGCCAATATTCATAATTGGGAAGACCTTGCTGCTGCTTTCTATAAACAATATCAATACAATACAGATCTTGCTCCCACCCGTACTTAACTCCAAAGTATGGCTATGGTTTCCAGTGAAGGTTTCAAAGACTACACTCAGAAATAGAGGGACTTAGCAGGAAGAGTCCAGCCTACCCTTTCCGAAAGAGAGTTAGTAGACATGTTTCTGGGTACCTTGTCTGGTCCTTTCTTTAATCATTTAATTGGAAGCTCATCAGCAGGCTTCACTGAACTAATCTTGACCGGAGAAAGAGTGGGAGCTGGGATTAAGAGTGGGAAGATCCAGAAAGACGTATCCTCTACCGCTGTAAGAAAACCATTTATTGGGAAGAAAGAAGTTTTTGTTGTGTATCCTCGAAGAAATCAAGATAGAATTGAACACTGTCCAATGGTGGGGGTTGTCATGATCCCTAAAGCCTGCACCTACTCAACAAAGGAACGATCAACCTAGAACAGAAAGACCAGTAAGACAATTTACTCGGATTAATATGACACTATCTCAAGTCCTGCCACATTTGTTGAGATCAAATCTGGTAACTTTGAAAGAAGCTCCAAAGAATCCTAACACAACCTCTCCTCACTACCATACTAATGCTCGTTGTGCATACCATTCAGAAAGTCCAGGAAATGATACTAGTAACTGTTGGGCTTTGAAAAACAAGGTGCAAGACCTTCTTGAAGCAAAATAAATTAAGTTTGATGCTCCTGAGATCCCAAATGTTATCACCGCTCATATGCCCAAGCATGGTTGTGGTTTTAACGCTGTTGAAAATGATATGTTTGTTTCTACTGTTGATGAACTTGTTACTCCTCTCCTGACCGTCAAGAAGAACCTATTGAAGGTCAGTTTATTTTTGGGCTGTGATGAAGGCTACCACTTTTGTTTATCCCTACCAACTAGTTGTCATTTATTGAAAGCATGTGTTCAGTTCCTAATGGATTACAAAGAGATTTTTTTTTAAAAAACTCTCGTTCCAACCATTTCTTTCAAAGATGTTTCAATAGTAACCATTTCCACCAATCCTTCCAGGGTCTCCACCAAAAGACTCATTAGGATTACATTTATTCCAAAAGTAGCTCCACTGATGATTACCATGCCAGGTCCAATCCCGTACTCATCAGATAAAACTGTCCCATGGAACTATGGCCTTTTGTGACTCTGAAAATCTAATCTACCAAGACGAAGACGAAGGTGAGGAAGATTGTGAAGTGCCAGGGGAACTATCCAGGTTACTACAACAAGAAGAGAGGACCATTCAGCCCCACGAAGAACCAGTGGACACATCTCAAGGGAGAACACTCTTCCACTTCTTGTTATTTAGCTGGTTCCAACAATGTTGCCAATGTCGGGATCAGCATTTTCTAAAACCTGGTCTTCAATAGCCAGCCAATCTTGCTTAACACCGTGATAGTAGACGTCGCCCCCATAGTTCCAGGGAACAACTTTGTCCAAGGAGTATGGGATCGGCCCTGGCATAATGATAATCAGTGGAGCCAAATTCGGAGCAGATGTAATCTTGACGGGTCTTTTGGTGGAGTCCTTGGGAGGATTGGCGGAAATGGTTTTGACTGAAAAATCCTTGCAAGAAACAGTCGGAACGGGATTCTTCTCAAACAAAATCTCTCTATCATCCATCAGGCGCCGAACACCTGCCTTCAACAAATAACAACCAGTCGGTAGAGATAAACATAAGTGGCAACCTTCGCCACATCCCGGAAATAAACCGGCTTTTAACAAATTCCACTTAATGGTCATGAGAGGAGTAACAAGTTCTTCAATATAAGCAACAAACATATCATCTTCAATAGCGTTAACACCACGATCATGCTTGGGCATAGGAATAGTGATAACATTGGGAGCGTCAAATTCAATTTCCTTTTCCTCGAGAAGGTCTTGCACCCTGTTTTTCAAAGCCCAGCAGTCGTTGGTATCGTGGCCTGGAGTTTCTGAATGGTAAGCACAACGAGCATTTGGATTATAGCAGGGAGATGCAGTATTAGGATTCTTCGAAGCTTCTCGCAACGTTACCAGATTAGACTTCAGTAGATGCGGCAACACTTGAGACAGAGTCATATTTATACGGGTAAACTACCTTACAAGTCTTTCCGCTCTAGGATGATTATTCCTTTGTTGAGTAGGTGCAGGTTTAGAAATCATAACAGCCCCTACTGCTGGACGAATTTCAGTTTTGTCATGATTCCCTTGGCTGTAAGTGGCACTGACTTCCTTTTTCCTAGAAAATGGCTTCCTTACTGTATTAGAGGATGCATCTTTTTTAATCTTACCACTCTTAATTCCAGCTTCCACTCTTTCTCCTGTCAAGATCAATTCAGTAAAGTCGGCTGAAGAGCTTTCAATCAGGTGATTGAAAAACGAACCAGATAAGGTACCCAAAACCATATCCAATAGCTCCATATAAGACAGGGAAGGTTGAACTCTTCATGCTAAGTCCCTCCACTTCTGAGCGTAATCTTTAAAGCCCTCGCTTGAACCCATAGACATACTTTGGAGTTGTGTACGGGTGGGAGCAAGGTATGCATTATACTAATACTGCTTGTAGAAAGCAGCAACCACGTATTCCCGATTACGAATGTTGGCCCTTTCCAGTTGGTAGAACCATTCTAGTTGAGTTCCGGATAGACTATCTTGAAAGAAGTGGACCCATAAGTCCTTGTCAGCAGTGTGAGGCTGGACCTTCCTCACATAAGATCGGAGGTGCATCTTGGGACATGAAACCCCGTCATATTTGGCAAACACCAGCAACTTGAACTTTTGCGGGATGACAACCCCAGAAACCAAACCCAGCTCTTCAAAATCCAGCCTGGGCACCTGCTGGATTTCCATTGCACTCAGACGTTCTTCCAGCTGTTTGTATTTTTCGTTGGCCGAAGGATACTGCTCTTCATTATAGTCAGTCTCATTGTCAGATTCCCTTAGACTGGGATCTACCTCTCTTGTTTCCCCTCTTGATTATCTCCTTCTTTTGATGAAGATGTCATCTCAACCACTTGCCTTAGCGGTCCTTTGAACCTTCTTCCCAAGTTCACCAAACTAGTTGTCTTCCTTGGCTTCTTAGTCTTCTCTTTAACAATCAGGGCTTTCAGTTCCTCTTGCCCCTTGGCCAGAGCCATGATCATCTGTTGAAACTGAGCATTCTGAGTCTGTATATCCTTCACTATTTGTTCTAGAGCCATTGTTGAAATAAACAACGAAGAGGATGAGAAACCTGCTTTGAAACCTGCTTATGTAAATGATATGTATGATATATGTATGCAATATTTTCAAGGATCTCTAAGACTTAAATTTTCTTAAATAGAACTATGATATATGTTCTAGAGTCATAGTCAAATGTGATTCCTTGGACGAGTGTGTCATGAGGACCATCCCTTATAGCATAACCAAACTGTCGTAACGATAAACAAGGATTATAAGTGATTCCTCCCCTAATGCCTAAGAGAGGGACATTAGGGAATTCCCCATGGAGATCAATGATGGTGACACTCTCCAAGGACCGAGAACACCAATGAATATCCTAATATGTAAGGGACATCAACCTATGAGACCATCTCATACCCTGCTCATTTCTCAAGACAGACTGAGGTAGGTGCGAAATAAACCACCTATCCAATAGAGGAGTGCAACATAAAAGGGTCCCTTTTCTCTTTAGAGTGCGAGTATGCAGAGAGTGTAGAATATCCCCAAGTAAAGTAGGTATCAGATTATGAGACAGAAAAATCTTAACCGTATTCACATATATGAGTTGGTTCGTGTTAGGGAATAGTACCATCCCATAAATGAGAACGTCCAACACTTCTTCAAAAGCTAATAAATCCAGGTTATCTCAAAAATGGTGAGATTTCTCAAATAAAAACTTAGCTAGAAATACTTGGACACTTCTTCTGGTTTCCCAATTTACCACTACATCAGACTGTTGTAAAGACAGAGCTTGAAAAATCTCTTCAGGCTTTGGGTCTCTTTCCATATCGTTGAATGGTAGCTGATTAAGGATAGGTACCCCCAATAACTGAGAAAACTCCTCCATAGTAGGCACTAACTGGTAATCAGGAAAAGTGAAGCAGTGATGTAACGGGTCAAAGAACTGAAAAAGCACCTTTACCATTTCTTCATCAGGGGTTGCAATGACTAAGTTGAGAAGTCGACCATGTTTTTCAGTGAAGGGAAAGATTTCAGGAATCCTTGATGCTAAGTCCTTGAGTTGAGGAGGTAATTTCACAAGGTTGATTTGGATAGTGTTCCTACAAGCGGATGTCATGTCCTACAAAACAAAACAAGACAAAGATAAGCCCTAGAAAATCCTTGAAATGGTTAGTATGATATGCCATGTTATGATGTCATGATTATGCTAAGAAATAACAGATATAGCAAGCACAAGCAAATCACACAAAAGAAATTAGGTTTAAGGCTTGCGTGGGTTTTAAGGTGATACCCTCTTGAAGTTTTGATTGGTTCAACCTATCCCATAAATAGTAATCGGGTTCTAAGGGATCTAAATATCACTGATCTTTCCCACAAGTTTTGTTCGATAGGCAACTGACTTGCAACCAAACAAAACTCGAGAGTTAAATCTCAATGAGTGTAGCATCGAGTATCTGCCGACTTTGGGAATACACCAAATACGGCCATCTCACTACGTCCTAATGGCCAAGTTGTTCAATTAAGAGTTCTAAGGTCAGTTGACGCTTTATGACACCAAGAAACGGCCCTATATTCTCCTTTATTAACTCAAGGGATACCGATACCAACCAAAGTGTCGCATCAACATAGCCATCGCTTCAACCGTGTCAGTATACCCGGCATAGTTTCCATGATCTATTGCTACTTACCTAAAAGGTTTCCCCAGATCCGAGTGTAGGATCTATAATAACCCAAACAGTACCCTTAAAAGTAAAGCAAACAAACAAACAAAGAAGCAAAATGACCTAGACCCTAAGGTAAACCCCACTTTATTAGTTCCCCAGCAGAGTCGCCAGTTCTGTGATACGGTGGCAGAACCGACTGTTAATACTGGTATGCGTTTTTTATTTGCAAATGTTGCGGTAAGCAAGAGTCTCCACCGACTTTTCTTTTATCCAACAAAGGAAAGGGTGAAAAGAACAGAAAAAGACCTTTTTCGAGATTTTCCGAGTAAAGGGGTTAGATTATGGAAAGGGAAGGTGTTAGAACCCTTTCCATCCGTGGTTTTCCACGGGCTCTTAGGTACTTGCTCATTTTTGAAAACTTTTTGTATTTGTGTGTTTTGAAATATTTTGTTTGCTTTATGGTAACTCTTGTATCAATCCTCAAGAGTATAATAAAGCATTTTTTGAAAGTGTGTAATTGTGAAAAATTAGGTTTGAGAAAGTACTTAAGAACTGTCTACCTACTCGAAAAAGGACGTTATTTTCCTCCTTTCTTTTAGATAGTGCTATCATACTATTAGTGAGTAGGTAGCCCTATCGTCGAATGTTGAGGGCCTATCGAAAGGGATGTTATGGTCATTGAAGGCAACATGTAAGGATACCTTATCATTTTGAAGGGACCATCATCATATAGGCAAGATCGAGCGACAAGATCATTTCTTGTAGGCAACTCGAGGGACAGTAAGGGACCATGATCTTTTATGATGACTTTTTAAGTTTAGGGTCATTGCAAAGATATCCTTACGTTCGAGGGACATGACCATTTTCGAAGGAAACCAGTGAGGTTATACCCTAAGGGTGTAAGTGTGAGAAGTGTGTTTTTTTCTAGATATTTTATCTTGCAATTAGTGACCTAATTATTAATTGATTTAATCTTGTCATGCACGCCTAAGTTACTAGCAATTATATACAAGCATATAGGGAATATAAAACCGAGAAATAAAGTGCCTACAATTATTACAACGCTTTGGTGTAGTTACATAAGTAATTACTGAAAAGTAAATGCGGAAATTGAAAACCCTGATTAACTATTGCAAACTGGCCGCAGTTACATAAATAATAAATAAAAAATAATCATATGGAAAAAAATCATAACGCGCAAATATTATGACTGGAATAAATTCTAAACCCCAAAAAAAATCTAATTGCCTATTAAAAATATTTTTTTGGTATTTTATGGAAAAAATGTGGAATTTAACCTAATTCTCTAATTAATTTTAAGTAATGAAATAGGTCAAAATAATTAAATCAAATTAATTTATTTATCAAAAATTAAATTTAATTAGAAAAACCTAAGTCTATTAATTTTTTGTGATTTTCTGATTTTTTTTATGATTTTATGATTTTGAAAAAAATAAATAAACAAACAAATATAAACAAAATAAAAAAAGAATAGAGAAATTAGAAAAAATGGCCCTGAGGGGGTGAAAACCCAAACTGGAGGGTGTGCCTGCTGAAATCTATTAAAGCCCATATTCTGTTGGCCCACAGCTTGTGTGAGATCCAGTGGGAGGCTTGCTGGGACATCCACCATGGTCTCTAGTCACCTAGAGCGTTGGATCTAGAGAATGAGTGATATGATGGATGAGGTAAGAGCGCATGGTACGCGCGCTTGGTGTGGAACCACTAAATCTACAAGGAATAATTCAGAAAAATAATATGTAGGAGGCAAGGGTCGAACCCTTGACCTCTCACACATACAATGCCTTAAACCCTTCACTCTTTCCATTTGCGCTGCTGGATCATTCATATATATAATCAAAGCAAAAATATATAATATAAAACCAGGACAACTGCTGAGTTGTCAAACACGCGCCAACAAGTGGGGTCCCTGTATTTCAAATGGTCCAATCAGGCGTGAAGAGAGAGAGCATCGTTTGAATCCAACCAATGGGATGTTGTCTTCCTGCCACGCCAGTTGGTTGACTGAAGACCGACCAGTCCAACCACCGGAGCTGGTGGTGTCCACCGTCTTCTCTAGTGGGGTCACCTGAAAAAGTGGCCAAACAAAAATACAAAGTATGCAAACTAACTTAAAAAGATCCGCTAATCATGAATTTGGCCTAAAAAATGGCTAATTCCTCCTATATCATAGGGTTCGAATCTAAAACCCTAACGGAGGTCATCCATGGCAATGTGTGATTCCAGGCCCTATGGTCTCATGTAATACGTCAAAAAGCCAGAAAACATCATTAGCGACACAAATATAAACTCAAATAACACTTATATGGCCTATTGTGAAAGTTTTAGATCCATGATTTTACCAAAAAAATTGAGATTCGGTTGGGAAATCTCAGGGTGTTTCAGGCGTGTGTGAGGACTGATTTGTCTTCCTGGGAACCTCAGGAAGAATATGGAGTGTCTGGTATGGATTAAAGATGCTTGGATCGTATGATATAGGTTGCACCTCTCTTTGAGAAAATTTGGAAAAATTTTAGGGTTTGTAGAGGCAGCTTTCACCTATTTTTTTATCTAGGGTTGTTCTCTATATGTAGTGAATATCATTATGGTTGCAATTGTGGAAAGAATCCAATGTTTTGATGAAAAAATTTCATTGTTTCAATTATTTGATTTTTGGCTTTTTTAGAATAAATCCAATATTTTATTTCCCTCCACGATTCTTCTTTGATTTGCCAGCATGTTTTGTCCCTCATTTGGATAGAAAAAGATTCTCAATCAAATCTTCCATTATTTCTGTTATTTACTTTATTTAATTTTGCATTTTAATGGATACAATATCAAAATAAATAGTATAAATAATTAAATAGTGTATGACTAAGCTCAAGGGTCGTGGGCCATGTTAAGAACAAGTTTCAAGCATGAAAACATGGGCCCATTTAGAAAAGATTCAAGTTAGGTCAATATTGGCTTCATGTACATTTCCAAAAATTGGTCAACTTTAACAATGCATATCTCTCTCAATTTTAACCCTAAGAGAATGTTCTTGGACTTCATATAGAGCTTAATATGTCCTCTAAACAACCTTTTTGGTTTCATCTCAATTGGATCTTCCATGTTCATGTAAGGAACTTTGACCCAAAAGGTGTTTTTGTTGACTTTTTGAAAGGAACTATAATGTATGAACTTGTATCTTTTGATTGAGGCATTTCTTAAACTTGATGGCTGAAGAGAAGTTGTAGGAAATTTGATTCTCTTCAAAATGAGCCTTTGTGGAAAAATTTCTGATAAAGTATGAGAAAGTTATGTCTGGTCAAAATTTGGTTGACTTTTCCTATATAAACCCTAATTTGCCATTTTTGACTTTTGATGAGTTAGGAGCATTTCTTGAGGAATCATGATTAATCCTTGATCAAATTATGGATATCACTTCAAAAGGTTGATGTTGGCCAAAAATCTTGAAGTTTGACTATATTTGGGCCACAGTTGACTTTTGACCAAGTATAGTTGATTTAGAGGCATTTGAGCAATTGACTGAGCAAACTTGTTGTTCAAGGAATGAAATTTGGCATGGATGATCTTGAGGACATGTTAGGACAATGGAGAACACTTGGGGTCCTTGGGACTCACACATCTTGCTTAAAATTGAAACCCTAGTTTGAGGTTTATTGCCTTATAAGGAGAAGTTGTCTGGTCAATTCTTAGTCATCCTAGGACAATTGAGGACCTCTAGAAGAATGTCTTGAGTGAAATGAGAGGGAAAATTTTGGGGTACAACATCATCAAAAGACCAAAGCACAACAACTTGAGTCAGAGGCTATGACCCACTTTCCATGGTAAGCTTGATTCTCGTAGAAGGACGTTCAACGATATGAAGTTCTTCAATCAAAGTTGCAGTCGGATTCTAACATTTTCTTTTGTTTACCCCACGAGATCCTTGAAATCACCGCATAAACATATCATACAAATCATTACATAAGCAGTTATTTCAAGGACAAGTTTCTTATCTTTTCGTTGTTTATTTCAGCAAAAAGAAATGGCTCTTAAACATAATGTTAAGGACATTCAAGCCCAAAATGCTCAATTCCAGCAGATGTTCCTGACTCTAGCTAAGGGACAAGAAGACCTGAAGGCTCTTATTCTTAAATACAAGAAGAAAAAGACAATGAAACCAATGGGTGTCCTGAATATGGGAAGGTGATTTAGAGGATCGGGCAAGCGATCTCTAGAATTCACAACTCCGTTTAACGAGGGGGACAATTAGGAAGAGAAGACAAAAGAAGAAGATCACAGTCCGGGGTCTGATGAAGAAGAGGCTGATTATGCTAAAGAGCAGTATCCTCCTGCTGATGACAAATACAAGCAGCTGGGGGATCATCTCAACGCCATGGAAATTCAGAGGGTACCTGGTCTAGATTTTGAAGAATTAGGGCTGGTTTCTGGAGTGGTCATTCCACAGAAGTTCAAGGTTCCCGTGTTTGCTAAATATGACAGGGTTTCATGTCCTAAACTGCATCTGAGGTCTTATGTCAGGAAGATCCAACCTCACACCGCTGATAGGAATATGTGGGTGCATTTCTTCTGGAAATGTTTATCAGGGAATTAATTGGAATGGTTCTATCAGCTGGAGGGAACCAACATACATAACTGGGAGGATCTGGCTGCTGCTTTCTACAAGTAGTACCAATACAATGCTGACCTCGCTCCAACCCATACTCAACTTCAAAGTATGTATATGGGTTCTAGTGAGGGCTTCAAAGATTATGCCCAGAAATGGAGAGATCTTGTAGGAAGAGTCCAGCCTCCTCTGTCTGATAGAGAGCTGGTAGATATGTTCTTGGGTACTTTGTCTGGTCCATTTTTCAACCACTTGATTGGAAGCTCTTCAGTCGGGTTCACCGAGCTAATATTGACAGGTGAAAGAGTAGAATCTAGTATCAAGAGCGGCAAGATTCAAAGGGATGCATCTTCAAGCACAGTGAAGAAGCCTTTCATTGGGAAGAAGGAAGTCAGTGCTGCTTATGACCAGAGAAACCAGGGTAAAACTGAACACCGTCCGACGGTAGGAGCTGTAATGATTTCCAAACTTGCATCGACTCAACAACAAAATAATCAACACAGACAGGATGTGCCCAGAAGACAATTCACCAGACTTAACATGCCCTTATCACAAGTATTGTAGCATCTATTGAAGGCTAGATTAGTCACTCTGAGGGAGCCCCATCAAAATCCAAACACTATATCTCCCCATTATAATCCAAATGCTCGGTGTGCCTACCACTCCAACAGTCCAGGGCATGATACAAATGATTGTTGGGCTCTAAAGAATAAAGTTCAGGATCTTATTGAGGCAAAGGAGATTGAATTTGACCCTCCTGAAACCCCCAATGTGATAAATGCACCCACGCCCAAACATGACCAGGGTATTAATTATGTTGATGATGACCTGTTTGTTCTTTCTGTTGATGAACTAGCTACTCCTCTTCCAACTGTTAAGAAGGGTCTCTTACGAGCCGGTTTATTTCCGGGTTCTGGTGAAGATTGCTACCATTGTGCATCCCTACCTAATGTTTGTGTGTTACTGAAGATAGGTGTTCAGCGTCTGATTAATGACCGGGAGATCCTCTTTGAAAAGATTCCCTCTACAATAAGTTTATGTAAAGATGTGTCAACTATTACCATTTTCGCTAATTCTCCTTAGGCCTCCTCTAAAGGTCCTTCCAGGATTACATCCACTCCTAAGATTGCTTCTTTAATTACCACCTTTCCAGGGCCAATACCATATTCCTCCGACAAGGTTGTTCCTTGGAATTATGGAGCTGACTTCTACTACCATGGCATCAAGCAAGACCTATTGGTTATCAAGAATCAAGCTACCGAAGATACTGATCCTAACATTGACTACATTGTTGGGACCAGTAAAATTACCAGAAGATGAAGGATTTTCTCTACTGAAATCTCTCTGAAGACTGTTGCCACTCCTTTGGTTATTCCTGCTAATACTCTTGTTATTACTCTTGTTTCTACTCCTACTATCACTCCTGTTGTTGTTCCTTCTACTGGGTCAGCTGAGACTCGGGGCAATGAAGTATTTGTTGAGCCTTCCTGGACGAAGGCACCTAAAGAAGTCATTCCTGAGGCCTCCAAAAAAGAAATGGAGGAAATACTGAAAATCATATGGAAAAGCGATTACAATGTTGTAGAACAATTGGGGAAGACCCCCTCAAAAATTTCAATGATGGCCTTGTTATTATGCTTCGAAGCCCATGCTAAGGCTTTGGTGAAGTTCCTGAAGTCTGCTCATGTGCCGCAAGAGAATTCTGCTGACCAATTTGAGAACTGTGTTGCTAGTATGACTACTGACAATGGACTTGGTTTCTCCGATGTGGATTTGACGTCCAAAGGAAGAAAGCATAATGATGCTCTGCATGCCTCTATTAAGTTCAGGGGTACTACCATGGCTCATGTTCTAGTTGATACGGGTTTGTAACTGAATGTTCTACCCAAGGATGCTTTAGATAGATTGGACTGTGAAGCACTGACTTTGAAGCCCAGTAATATTATGGTGAGGGATTTTGATGGTTCAAAGAGAATGGTACACGGGGAGGTGGACATTTATATTAAAGTTGGTTCCCAAACTTTTGGCTCTACTTTATATGTGATGGACATTCGCCCTTCTTACTCTTTTTTGTTGGGACTCCCTTGGATCCATGGGGCCGGTGTTGTTACTTTTACTCTGCATCAAATGTTGAAGTATTCCGTTAATGGGATGATTGTTACAGTCTATGGCAAAGAAGAGTATATGGTGATCCATTTGAACTCTTTCAGGTATGTTGAGATGGACGACGAGTTCGTTGAAACCCCATGTCATAACATTGAAGAGGTTCTTCAGACAATTTCTACTACCAAGACTGTTACTAGTGTTCCAAAGACTACAAGACCTCCATTGAATATGGCTTCTCTGAAGGATGCCAAAGCTGTAGTTGAAGATGGTGGTGTTACTATCTGGGGCCAGCTCCCTGACATCCCCTACAAATCTGACAAGTTTGGTTTTGGTTTTAGTTCAGGATCTCAAAAAGATGTTCGTCGCGCTCGCGCCTGACGACCACCACTACGCATCATTAACCATGGAATCAATGCTTTTGAGGACAATGACAGTGACTGCGACATGAACAATTGGATCTTCCCAACTACCAGCGGTGGACTAAATAATTAGACGGCTAGAGACTTTGTGCCTATTACTGTCATCCAGGAGTAATATTATTTTTGTTTTTTAGGATATGTAATATTTGAACAATTTAAACTCTAAATCCTTGTGTCTTACCCGAGGAACAATGGTCTATTTGTGAGGGTTATCACTTCATATTCATATATTATTAATAAATCATTGGACATTTTTCATAAAAATTTTACGCTCTATGTCTTTCTTTTTTCTTTTGTCAAAACAATTATGCTCTCTTACACACACCCACATATCAAATTGCAGATACACATCTACTCTGGATCCCATTGATAACGGTTCCGCTATTTCCAATTATGACTTTGAAAATACGATCTACCAAGCCGAGGACGAAAGTGAGGAAGATTGTGAAGTACTAGGAGAACTGACTAGACTGTTACTACAGGAGGAAAGAGCAATACTGCCTCATGAAGAGTTAGTTGAGCAAGTAAACTTAGGTATTGAAGAGGATAAAAAGGAAGTCAAGATAGGTGCCAACTTGGAGCATATTGTCAAAGAGCGGTTAATCCAGATGCTACGTGACTATGTTGAGATCTTCTCCTGGTTGTACGAAGACATGTCGGGGCTAGACACTGATATTGTGGTTCATCGTTTACCAATGAAAGAAGACTTCCCTCCAGTGAAGCAAAAGGTTCGTCTTATGCGTCCTGAGATGTCTGAAAAGATCAAAGCTGAAGTCATTAAACAATTCAATACCGAATTCTTAGTTGTTACTTCTTATCCACAATGGATTGCGAACGTGGTACTGGTACCTAAAAATGACAGTAAAGTACGTATGTGTGTTGATTATAGAGACTTGAATAAGGCGAGCCCCAAGGATGACTTTTCACTTCCCCATATTGATGTTCTAGTTGACAACACCGTGCAACATAAGACATTCTCCTTCATGGAAGGTTTCTGTGGTTATAATCAGATCAAAATGGCACCTGAAGACATGGAGAAAACAACCTTTGTCACACAGTAGGGCATCTTGTGCTACAAAGTTATGCCATTTGGGTTGAAGAACACTGGGGCAACCTATCAGCGTGCTATAGTAGCTTTGTTTCATGATATGATCCATCACGAGATAGAGGTCTACGTCGACGATATGATAGCCAGGTGTCATACTGAAGAAGAGCACCTTGATCACCTTCAAAAGCTGTTTGAGAGACTAAATAAATACAAGTTGAGACTGAACCCGAACAAGTGCACCTTTGGAGTAAGATCTGGTAAGCTCCTAGGTTTTGTTGTCAACGGAAAAGGTATAAAGGTAGACCCTGCAAAGGTTAAATCTATACAAGAAATGCCAACTCCTCGCACTGAGAAGGAGGTTAGAGGATTCTTGGGGCGTCTAAACCATATTTCCAGATTCATTTCCCATCTAACCGCTACTTGTGAGCCAATCTTCAAACTACTGAAGAAAGATCAAGTGGTGAAGTGGAATGACGAATGCCATACTTCCTTTGAAAAAATCAAGGAATATCTTCAAGAGCCTCCAATTTTGATGTCGCCGGTCGAAGGAAGATCTCTGATCATGTACTTAATAGTATTAGATAATTCAATGGGGTGTGTGTTGGGACAGCATGACGAGTCTGGTAAAAAAGAGCATGCAATATACTACCTTAGCAAAAAGTTTACCGACTATGAAACACGATACTCACTGCTCGAGAAAACTTGCTGCACTTTGGCATGGGCTGCTCTTCGACTGAGACAATATATGGTGACTCACACTACCCTGTTGATATCTAAAATGGATCTTATCAAATACATCTTTGAGAAGCCCGCTCTCTCCAGAAGAATAGCAAGATGGAAAACGGTCCTAACCGAATATGATATTCAGTACACAACCCAAAAAGCAATCAAGGAAGTGTGTTAGCTGATCATTTGGCTCATCAGGCTGTGGACGACTACCAATCCATGAATTTTGAGTTCCCAGACGAGAGCATCATGTTAAGGACTGATTGTGAAGAACCTGGACTGGATGAAGGACCTGAAAAAGGATCCTGATGGACTATGGTTTTTATGGAGCTTCCAGCGTACTTATCAATGGAATCAGTGTTGTGATCATATCTCCCGAAGGCTGTAATACTCCTTTCACTGCCAGGTTATACTTCAATTGTACTAACAATATGGCTGAATATGAAGCAGGCATTATGGGTCTCAAAGCTGCTATCGAATTGAGAATCAAATTCTTGAGTGTATTTGAAGACTTGGCCCTGGTAATCAGTTAAATCAAAGGAGAATTGGACACGAAGCATCCTAATCTCATCCCTTACTGAGAGCATGTATTGACACTAATTCAACACTTTAAAGAAGTTACCTTTGAGCATTTTCCATGAGAGGAAAATCAGTTAGCGGATGCGCTAGCTACTATGTCATCCATGTTTAAAGTCATATGGGATAATGAAGCTCCTTAGATCACTATTGAGAGATTAGACGAACCAGCCTACTGTTATGAGGTTGATATTGAAGAAGTAGTGGACAAACCTTGGTTCCACGAAGTGAAAAGATACCTCGAAGCCCAAGAGTATCATGAGGGAGCTTCCGTCAATGATAAAAAGCTCCTAAGAAGGTTCACTGCTAAGTTTTTCCTCAGTAAAGGAATCATCTACAAGCGCAACCACGATTCTACCTTATTGCGGTGTGTGGATAAGAGTGAAGTAGAGAAGATCATGGAGGACATGCACGAAGGTACCTTTGGCACCCATTCTAGTGGGAACATAATGGCTAAAAAGATCCTACGGGTAGGATACTATTGGTCCACTATGGAAGCAGATTGTCATCATCACTCTCGAACTTGTAACAAGTGCCAGATCTATGCTGATAAAGTACATGTCCCTCTGGTTCCCTTGAACGTCTCGACTTCTCCCTGGCCTTTCGCAATGTGGGGCATTGATATGATCAGAGAGATTAGACCTACTGCTTCTAATGGGCACCGCTTCATCCTGGTTGCCATTGATTACTTCACAAAGTGGGTCGAGGCAGCCTTATTTGCTTTTGTTACCAAGAATGTTATGGCCCGGTTCATCATACATAACCTTACCTTTCGGCATGGTATTCTAGAAAGAATTATCACGGATAATGGTACTGTGATCGGTGGAAATAGAACTGACTGTTTTTTTTAAGCTGGTTCGCGAAATGTCGCGGTAAGCAAGACTCGCCACCGTCTTTTATGTTCTCCAACATGGAAAGGACAAAAGCACAGCAAATTTCCTTCTTTGAGAATGTTTCTCGGTTCGGGAGGTAGATTTATAGAAAGGGAAGGTGTTAGCACCCTTTCTATCCGCGGTTATCCACGGGCTCTTAGGTACTTGCTCTTATGTTTTCAAAAATTTGTTTGCTTTTCAAATGTGTGTGGGTTTTGAAAAAAAAGTTTTGTTTGAAAAGTTTCTAAGTAACTCTTGTATCTGTCCTCAAGAGTGTATGAAAAATTTATTTGAAAACCTTTTGAAAGTGTGAGTGCGAAAAGTTGTTTTGTTTGTTTTGAAAAGAGCAAGTACCCAGGAGAATCTACCTACTCTAAGGAATTAGGCTGTGTAAGAGTCCTTTAGATAGTGTTATCCCACCATTGAGAGGTAGGTAGCCCCATCGTTGGAGTTATTCGGGTCAATTCGATTATAGGGACAGTATGGTCATCGAAGCAACAGTAGGACACCTTAGAAGTAACCCTAATGTCCTAGATCCTTTTTATCCGAGGCAACCGTTTCGAGGCAACTGGATCTTAGACAGAAGGGCGATCTCTAAGACACCCTATACTTGATGACCACGTTCGAGGCAACCAGTGAGGCGTACCCTAAGAGTGGCATGTGCATGTGTGTTGTTTCATGTTAATGTTTATCTTGTACATGTTATTTGTGAGCTACGGATTGATTTTATTTGTCATACATTCTTGCAGGCATTTTTTAACAGTTAAGAGTGCGGAAAATAAATTATGGAAATGTAAATCTAGCTATTACAAGGCGTGATTCTATACATCGCCAAAAACAAAACCCGTTTTGAAAAATAAAAATGCAAGAAATTAAAAGAAAGAAATAAAGTCCTAATTAACTATTACATATCCGGAAACAAGTACATAAATATAATAAAAAGGAATTAAAGCGCAAAAAGAAATTAAATCGGAACGTCCTTAGGGTTTTGACCCTTTTTTTTTGCAATTAATGAAATTAAACCTAATTACTAATTAATTAATTAATTAAGAAAATGTTTTTATGTTTTTATGTTTTAATGAAAATAAAAATAAAAAAAGAAATTAAAAGTCAAGAAAAACCTAATTCTAAATTTATTTTATTTATTATGAAAATAATTAAAATTATCTAACTAAACAACTAAATTAATTTATTAGAGTTTATTTACAAAAAAGTGATTTGAAATTAATAAAAATATTTTTGGTTTTTTCTGAATTTTTATTGTGAAAATGTTGATTAATTGGCTGGGGAATAATTAATTAAAAAAACAATAGAAATAAATAAAACAATAAAAAGAAAGAAAATAAAATGTAAAATGCAAACCCAAGGGGGGGTTTGGGCCAGATCTGAAGGTGTATTGGTAATTCCTTGGCCCAAACAAACACTTAGCCACGTTTGACCTTTTGCCATTACCTACAGCATGCTTTGACTTGGAGTATAGTGGACAGCGCCTTATGGCCTTTGGATCTGGGCGTGTAGCCACCTGGCGCCTGATTTGTGAGGCATATGGTACACCTTCTTTGGCAAGCCTCACAAGAATACCTGAAAAACAAAGGCAATAAGATTTTTGGGGGGACCTGGGATTCGAACCCAGGTCCCAAGGCTCATTGGGCGTTTGGCCAACCACTCCACCATGCTGCATCAACTGTTAATGGAATAATAAACAAATAGTATATTCACAAATTGATCCATACGCTGTAGTCACAAAAACGCGCGCCACCTTTTTTGAATGGACCAATAATAAATCACCAACTCATCATCTTCTCCGTTTTCCTGTAAAAAAGCCAAAGAGATAGCGGGGGTTTTTAACCCCCACAAAACAACACGACGAAAAATAGCGAACAGGCCTATGGTTAATATAAATTGGGCGCGATAGTATCAATGTCTTCGTCTCATTCAGACGGTTTCAACCATATGCATCATGAGGCTTAATTTTTCTTATATGGGAAAGCCCCAATTTGGAAATTGAAGAACCCTAACATTTGTCAATGGTGATTTCTGATTCTATGTGTTTCAATGCAATTGACTTATGCCAAAAGATTCCTGTAGACTCAAGCAACACAAAAATAACAAAAAAATCATATGAATGATGCATATATTTTGAGTTTCGATTCTGAAAAAGTTTGACAAACCGTGATTCTGTTTGGTGTGATTTCTCAAGATTTGGCACGCGAATTTGATTGCAATAGATTCCTTACACCTCCAGCAATGTATTGGAAACAATGAAAGGCTTTGAATCGTGCTGGAATGTTAAGAACAGTTTTGACTTTTTGCTTGATTTTTTTGAATATGGTTTGGTCGTTTGTGCAGTGCTCAAGTCGTGAATGAGGTTTGGCTTGCTTGCATATGTATATGTGAATGAAATTAGGTCACATTATGAGGTTGTATCTTGTGCAATTAAGCCTTGAGATTTTGGTTTACCACCATTAAAGAACATTCCATCTTTGAAGCAAAACTTGAATTTTATGCTCAAAATGGCCCTAGCACGAATTTGGTAGCTGGCAACTGATACATGAAAGCTATTCAAACCACAATATACTATTCCATTAATTTTTTTGATTTTATTTGAATTTTTATGGATTTAAAATGAATTAAATCAATAAAAATTAAATAAAATGAAAAAATAAATGTTTGATCTTGAAATTAATCATGGGACACGTGTATGGCATGACAAGGCTGAATCAAGTGGAAGAAATTGGGCCCTTTTGTCAAAAATTGAAGTTTTAAGGATATTTGACTTTTGCCATTTCACAAAAATTTCCCAACTTCTCAAATGCATATATTGCTCAATTTTGATCATATGAACATGTTCTTGGATATTTTGGAAAGGTCTTGAAGTCCTATAACCAATGGCTTTGGTCCCATGTCATTTTGATTTACCAATCTCAAGTTATGGTCTTTGACTTAAAGTGCCTTTTTGTTGACTTTTGAAAATGACCTATAATGTAGAAATTGATAACTTTTTGTGAGAGCATTTCTTGGACTTGTAATGTGAATATGAGTTGCAGGAAATGTCATCCCCTTCAAAATGAGCATTGGATGGGATTTTTCTGATGAACCATGAAAAAGTTATGCCTTGGTCAAGTTACAGTTGACTTTTCAGCTGTCCAAAAATGGAAACTTTTGCATCTTGATGATTTTTGAGCCATGCTTGTGGAATCATGATCAAGACTTGATCAAATGATGATTGTGAGCTCAAAATAAGATGTTGACCAAAAATTTTGACTTTTGACTGTCAAATGACCCTTTTGCCCCTGCAGTTGATTGTGAAGCAATTAGGGTTTTTGACTATGCAACTTGACCTTGTGAGCCTTGAAACTTGGCATGTAGATGCTTGACAATGTTTATAGGCATATGGGACTTGATTGAGCCCTTTAAAACCTCAACTTCCTTGCAAGAACCAAAACCCTAATTTTGACTGCCTTAGGAGGCAATTGGACTGTGCAACCCTTGGGGAATCTTGAAGCATTTGAAGATTGATCTTGACAAATCTTGAAGAATATGGGAGGGAAAATTTTGGGGTACAACAGTTGCCCCTGTTCAATCTTCTTAGACCTGAGGATGTAGATTGACTTGCGTGCCTTTCGTGATCCGAAGGTGGAAGATGATTGAACACTAAAGTGCCCAGAAATTTGCACTCGCATAGTGGAGTATCAGCAGCGTGATGGCGGGAATGGGCTTACATATGTCATTTGGAGAGATGGTGGATAGGAGGATGGGCTTATAGATGCCATCTGGAGATGTGACAGAACCTTGTCGGGAATGGGCTTATAGATGCCATTTGGAAATGTAATGGATAGTTGTGGAGATGGGCTTAAAGATGCCATCCGGGGTGTCGATCGCGTAAGAGATTCCTTAGCTAGAACTTGTGTACTTTGAGAAAGAAAGATGGTTTCCTGGCCTGTTACAGGTGTTGATCTTCAAAATCTTTATGCAGATATGCCCTGGCTAGATACAGGTGTCAAATCCATAATCAATCGCTCACAGATATGCCCTGGCTAGATACAGGAATCGAATCCGGAACTTCAAAAGGTTGCTTACAGACGTGCCCTGGCTGGATACAGGTATCGAATCTCTAAACTCTTCATGCAGACATGCCCTGGCTGGATACAGGTATCGAATCTATAATCAATTACTCACAGATATGCCCTGGCTAGATACAGGAATCGAATCTGGAATTGGTCGTCTACAGATATGCCCTGGCTGGATACAGGAATCGAATCTCTAAACTCTTCATGCAGACATGCCCTGGCTGGATACAGGTGTCGAATCTATAATCAGTTACTCACAGATATGCCTTGGCTGGATACAGGTATCAAATCTGGAATTCGGTCGTCTACAAATATGCCCTGGCTGGATACAGGAGTCGAATCTCTAAACTCTTCATGCATACATGCCCTGGCTGGATACAGGAGTCGAATCTACAAACTTTTCATGCAGATATGCCCTGGCCGGATACAGGTATCGAATCTATAATCAGTTACTCACATATATGCCCTGGCTAGATACGGGAATCGAATCGGAATTGGTTGTCTACAGATGTGCCCTGGATGGATACAGGAATCGAATCTGGAATTTGTCATCAACAGATATGCCCTGGCTAGATACAGGAATCGAATCTGGAGTTTTTTATCAATAGATATGCCCTGGCTAGATACAGGAATCGAATCTGGAATTTGTCATCAACAGATATGCCTTGGCTAGATACAGGAATCGAATTTGGAATTGCAAAAGTTGATAGTAATCATCTTTGGGTTGACCTTTTTCCTGAAAAGGAAAAACATCAGTTACATGCAATGTCATGATGTATGAAATGCATGATGTCATGATGTTCTCAAAATTGTGTGATATGATGCGTATGCACTTTATCATGTATGTAAATAGGAGATATGAAATGTGAAATGTTTATGAATGTATTTTCGTCTAGGAAAACAAATCCTTGACGAATGTCGGGAGGTTCGTTGAATCCTGGGCTGATGTTTGAAGAGTAGAGTTCTTCGTTTCCACTGGGGGATGATGATTGCAAGAATAAACCGGTAGGAGAAGTTGACTCCGTTGGGGAATAAACTTGTTGAAGAGATTACTCTGCGGGGAAATACTCTGTGGGAAGATATGCTTCGCTGAGGTTTTGATGATAACTCCGCTGGGGATACCATTGATGAGCTATGTTGGGGAATTGACGAACTCCGCTGGTGGTAGGAAGAACTTCTCCGAGGACGATCTTTCCGTGGTAATTAGCTGAGGATAACCCAGTTATAAGCTCTGGTGGGGAATAACCTTCTGAATAGAGCCGGGGAGAGACGTACGTACTCTGCAGGGGAGAAGCTTCCAGAATCTACTGGGGATAAGCTTCCTACTGGGGAGATTGATTCAACTTTCCTGGGGAAACTTTGGACTGCAATGGGAAGTGGCTCCACTGGATGTCTGGTATTCCGCCGGGGAACAATCTTATACTAAGATTGCTGGGGATGCTTGTTTAGGAACATCTGTATACTCCGCTGGGGAATATTAAGATCTTCTGGGGATACCCTACTTCCTTAAGGCTGACAGTAGATTAACTCTGCTTGGGGAGAGTACCACTGACTTGCTGGAGATACGGTGCCTTTTCAGGGCTGACGGGAGACCAACTCTGTTTGGGGAGAGTATTGTTAAATCCTGTCTTACTCTGCGGGGAGTGAAGTATCTTGGTTACGTTCTTCAGCCGAACCTACCTTGGTACCTTGGTGAACAGAGCAACTAGATTGTTTAGACAACTCATTATTGCCCCTGTTTCTGGTGTCATCTGTAATTAGTCCTTTGTTTCGCATGCAAATATTTATGATTAGCAATTAGTGTCAAATGCATATATCAAAAATGAACATTGGACGTTCTTTGCAAAACAAAACAGGAAAAGGAAAAACAATTGGCAATTTGTCTGAAAAAAGTGGATTTGTATTGATTTTTGAATTTGCCTGTAAATAGGCGTTTATGTACAAGAGGATGACGTCCTAGTAAGAGAACGCCGCCAAACAAAATAGAGTTTATACAATTTTGTGAAGGAAAACAAAACAGCTATGTGAAAAATCCCACTGGGTTTCAACTCTGCTATCACCTTTATGTCTTCAAGCGTCTCATCACTTGGCTACTTAGTTGAAGATGAAGCTGACTGATCGATGCCGTCTGAGCCTGATAGTTGATGCCGAATTCTGGATGCAAGGTGATCCAATGAGACATAGTATTACGCTTTAATCCCTAACTTTTGCCTGGACCGCCCTTTCGGGTTTTCAGTCCACCGGGATACCCATTTTTTTCCCAAGCCACCTTTTCAGGTTTTCGACTTGCCGGGTGTACAGATTTTTTTCATTTCATCCCTTATTTTTGCCCGAACCCTTTTGGTTCGTCGGGAAGCCCTTATTTTTGCCTAGGTGTGTCAACCTAGCGGGTCTTTAGTTCATGCGTAGTATCTTTTTACTATGTCTGCATTGGCGGGGTGAGGAAGGTCGTCACCATCCATGGTGGTTAGAATCATAGCTCCTCCTGAGAAGATATTCTTAACCACAAATGGCCCTTCGTACGTGGGGGTCCATTTTCCCCTGGGATCACTTTGAGGAAGAATGATGCGCTTGATTACCAGGTCCCCAACTTGATACTCTTGGCGTCTGACTTTCTTGTTAAATGCCCTGATCATCCGTTTTTGGTACGTCTGACCGTGACAAATAGCGGTGAGTCTCTTTTCGTCAATTAGGTTTAATTGATCAAGTCGAGTCTGGATCCAGTCATCTTTGCTCAAACCTGCATCCTTCATTATCTGAAGAGAGGGTATCTGGACTTCAATAGGCAAGACTGCCTCCATGCCGTAGACCAAGGAAAAAGGTGTTGCCCCGATTGACGTCCTTGCTGAGGTGCGGTACCCATGAAGAGCAAACGGTAACATCTCGTGCCAATCTTTGTAGGTCACTGTCATCTTCTGCACAATCTTCTTGATATTATTATTAGCTGCTTCGACATCCCCATTCATCTTCGGCCGGTAGGGAGAAGAATTGTGGTGCTGTATCTTGAATTGCTCGCAGAGCTCAGTGATCATCTTGTTATTAAGATTGGTACCATTGTCCGTAATGATCCTTTCCGAGACGCCATATCGACAGATCAGGTTATGCCGAATGAACCGTGCCACGACGTTCTTGGTTACGGTAGCATAAGAAGCTGCTTCAACCCACTTCGTAAAGTAATTAATTGCTACTAGGATGAAGCGATGCCCGTTGGATGTCGTAGGTCTGATCTCGCCGATCATGTCAATGCGCCACATTGCGAAAGGCCAAGGTGTTGTCAAGACGTTCAGAGGAACTGGAGGAATGTGCACCTTATCAGCATAGATCTGGCATTTGTAACACGTCCGAGAATGTTGGTAACAGTCGGCTTCCATTGTGGACCAGAAATATCCTGCCCGAAGGATCTTCTTTGCCATGGTATGTCCACTGGAATGTGTTCCGAAAGTACCCTCATGCAGTTCTTCCATGATCTTTTCTGCTTCATTTTTATTCACACAACACAGCAAGGTTGAATCATGGTTTCGCTTGTAAAGAATGCTGTTGCTGAGGAAGAACTTTGCAGCGAATCTTCTCAGAAACTTCTTGTCGTTAACGGATGTACCCTCGGGGTATTCTTGAGCTTCTAAGTACCTTTTCACTTCATGATACCAAGGTTTTTCAGTTACCTCTTCAGCCTCGAGATCACAGCAATATGCAGGTTCATCCAATTTCCAGATAACGATTCGGGGAGCCTCGTTGTCCCATTTGACTTTGAACATAAAAGACATTGTAGCCAGCGCGTCCGCCAACTGATTCTCCTCTCTTGGGAAGTGTTCAAAAGTTATCTCCGTGAAATGGGGGATCAACGTCAACACACACTCTTTGTAAGGAATAAGATTTGGGTGTTTCGTATCCCACTCGCCTTTGATCTGATTGATCACGAGAGCGGAATCTCCGAAGACACTCAGAAACTTGATCCTTAAGTCAATTGCAGCTTGAAGACCCATGATACATGCTTCATATTCCGCCATGTTGTTGGTGCAGTTGAAACATAGCCGGGCGGTAAGTGGAGTATAAGTGCCTTTGGGGGATATGATTACAGCGCCAATACCGTTACCCAAAGCATTTGAGGCTCCGTCAAAGTGCATAGACCATCGGGATCCTTCCTCAGGTCCTTCATCCGGTCCAGGTACTTCATAATCCGTCACTACCATGATATTCTCGTCTGGAAATTCAAAGTTCATAGATTGGTAGTCATCCACTGCCTGGTGTGCCAAATGGTCTGCCACTACACTTCCCTTGATTGCTTTCTGAGTCGTGTACTGGATGTCATATTCTGTCAAGATCATCTGCCATCTTGCTATTCTTCCGGACAGAGCAGGCTTTTCGAATATGTACTTGATCGGATCCATTTTTGAAATCAAGAGAGTAGTGTGTGTGTCAACATATACTGTCTCAGCCGGCGAGCAACCCATACCAAAGCGCAACAAGTTTTCTCGAGCAGTGAGTATCGGGTCTCACAGTCGGTAAACTTTTTGCTAAGGTAATAAATGGCGTGCTCTTTTCGGCCAAACTCGTCATGCTGCCCCAGCACATACCCCATTGAACTGTCAAGTACTGTCAAGTATAAGATTAGAGGTCTCCCTTCAACCGGTGGCATAAGAATGGGTGGTTCTTGGAGATACTCTTTGATTCTGTCGAAAGCGGCCTGGCATTCATCGTTCCAATGTACTACTTAATCTTTCTTCAGCAGCTTGAAGATTGGTTCACAGGTAGCAGTTAGATGCGAGATGAATCGGGCAATGTAGTTCAACCGTCCTAGAAAGCCTCTGACTTCTTTCTCTGTCTTGGGAACTCGCATATCTTGTATGGCTTTCACTTTGGCAGGGTCCACTTGAATACCTTTGTCGCTTACGACGAAGCCTAGTAATTTTCCAGATCTTACCCCAAAGGTGCACTTGTTTGGGTTCAACCTCAGCTTGTACAACTTCAAATGGTCAAACAGCTTCTGTAGATGGTCAAGGTGTTCCTCCTCAGTTTGGGACCTTGCAATCATATCGTCGACATATACTTCGATTTCATGATGGATCATGTCATGAAATAAAGCAACCATGGCACGTTGGTAGGTTGCCCCAGCATTTTTCAACCCAAAAGGCATGACCTTGTAGCAAAAGGTGCCCCACTGAGTAACAAAAGTGGTCTTCTCCATGTCTTCAGGAGCCATCTTGATCTGATTATAACCGGAGAACCCATCCATGAAGGAGAATACCTTATGATGAGCAGTGTTGTCAACCAGAACGTCGATGTGAGGTAGAGGGAAGTCATCCTTGGGGCTCGCCCTGTTCAAATCCCTGTAGTCAACACACATTCGGACCTTACCATCTTTCTTCGGCACTGGAACCACGTTGGCAACCCACTGAGGGTAAGAAGTCACTGCTAGAAAACCGGCGTCAAATTGTTTCATAACCTCAGCTTTGATTTTCTCAGACATCTCCGGACGCATACGGCGGACCTTCTGTTTTACCAGAGGGCATTCTTCCTTGGTAGGCAGGTGATGAACCACAATGTCGGTATCCAACCCAGGCATGTCTTCGTAAGACCAGGCAAAGATTTCCACATAGTCATGCAGCATCTGAATCAACCGTTGTTTCACACTAAGCTCTAGATTGGCACCAATCTTGACTTCCTTTATGTCTGTCTCAGTACCCAGATTTACCGTTTCCACTGGCTCTTCATGTGGCTAAATGGCCCTCTCCTCCTGGAGTAACAGTCTTGCAAGCTCACCAGGCACTTCGCAATCATCTTCACCTTCGTCTTCGGCTAAGTTGATCGGATTTTCGAAGTCATAACCGGCAGTAGCAGAGTCGCTACCAGTGGGATCCAGAGTGGATTGGAACCTGTATAAGTGAGTGTGTGTAAATATAGCTGTTTTGCAATATATAAAGAAAGAAAGGGAGCGCAAGATTTGAAATGCGAAAAATGTCCAATGTTTTTATTCATGATATATGGAAGTGACACACAAAAGCCCTCACAAATGAAACCACGGTGCCTCGGGTAAGACACGGGGCCATAAATTTCCAAATTATTGTTCGTTACAAATTTAAAACAAAGGAGTTCATTACTGAGTGACAAAAGTAATAGGTACGAAGTCTTTCGCAGTCCAGTTGTTTGGTCCACCGTTGGTCGTTGGGTAGATCCAGCTGTCAAATTCGGATTCCTCCACTTCGTCTTCAATAGCATTCACTCCTGGGTTGGTGATGAGCACAGGAGGTCTTCCAATCCTTGCTTTACGCACAGCCCTCTGAGCTTCTGCAGTGAAACCCAAACCAAATTTGTCAGTCTTCGGAGTGAAATCAGGAAGTCGGCCCCAGTTTGCGCACTCACCCTTCTCAATCACAGCCCGGGCATCTTTCAAGGAAGCCATCTTCAAAGGAGAGTCTTCTTCAGTCACTATCTCTGCTGCTGCCAATGTCTGAGGCACCTCTTCAAAATGTTGAAAGGGGGTCTCAATGAACTCCCCATCCATTTCTATGTACCTGAACGAGTTGAGGTGGCTGACCATATATTCCTCTTCCCCTTGCACTGTTACGATCTTCCCTCTGACCGGGTACTTAAGCTTCTGATGTAATGTGGAGGTCATAGCTCCGGCCTTGTGGATCCATGGATGACCCAGCAAACAAGAATAGGATGGTCGAATTTCCATCACATAGAAGGTAGAATCAAAAACTTGAGAACCAACTCTGATTGGAATGTCAACTTCCCCATGTACCATCCTTTTGGACCCGTCAAAGGCCCGGACAATAATGTTACTAGGCTTGAGCTATAGACCCTTACAATCTAACCTGTCTAGGGCCTTCTTGGGTAATACATTCAACGAAGAACCGGTGTCTACCAACACGTGGGCAAGAGTAGTACCCCTGCATTCAATGGAGACATGCAGGGCGTCATTATGGTTCTTTCCCTTGGCAGTTAGATCGGTGTCAGAGAAACCAAACCCATTATCAGCAGTCAGGTTGGCCATGCAATCGGTAAATTGATCAGCAGACGTTTCTTGTGGCACGTGGGCCGTCTTCAGGAAGGCAATCAGGGCCTTGGCATGGGCCTCTGAACACAACAATAGTGATAGCATGGAAATCTTAGATGGGGTGTGCCCCAGCTGCTCAACGATGTTGAAATCACTCTTTTTGATAATCTTGAGCATCTCTTCCATCTCTTGCTTGGAAGCCTCAACAGTGGTTGTCTTTGGTGCCTCCGTCCGGGCCGGCACATCAGCAGCAATCCCTTTGCCCCGAGCGTCAGATGACTCGGCAGCAGGGGCAGAAACAGGAACCTGGTCAGGCAGGGAAGCAGGCACACTGGCAGGTGTGATGACAAGAGGTCTCTGAATTGTAGGTGGTGCTATATCAGGTGAGAAGAGCCTGCCACTGCGAGTGACTTTGGCAGGCCCGGTGATGTTGCTGACACCGGTACTAGTATCAAACTCCTGTTTTACTCCCAGAACATAAACATCTGCCCCATAGTGCCACGGGACAGCTTTGTCAGATTTATAGGGGATGGGCCCCGGAACAGTGATGATGATAGGAGTAATCTTCTGAATGGACATGATTTTGACAGGCTTCTTTGAGGGAGCCTTAGGGGGGTTTTGGACGCCTGACTTCAGCAAAGGACAACCAGCAGGTGAAACAGAACATAGAAGGCAACCTTTACTACATCCCGGAAATAAACCGGCTAGCAACAGGTTCCTTTTGATAGTCAACAACGGAGTAACAATCTCATCCACAAAGGCTACATACGTGTCTTCTTCCACAGCATTCACTCCATGCTGGGGCATGGGAGCAGTCACAACATTGGGCCTTTCGGGCGCCTCGAATTGTATTTCCTTAGCATCAATAAGGTCCTGAACCTTATTCCTCAGAGCCCAACAATCATCAGTAGAATGCCCCGGGCTGTCAGAGTGATAAGTGCAGCGGGCGTTGGGGTTGTACTTTAGAGAGGTTGTGTTCACCACCTTCGGAGCTTCTTTGACAGTTACCAGATTGGTTGACAGTAGTTGCGGCAATATCTGCGACAGGGTCATGCTGAGCCGAGTGTACTGCCTTTTAGGCCTCTCACCTCTTGGCTGGTTGTATTGCTGAGGAGTAGCAGCAAGCTTAGAAATAACCACCGCGTTGACAGCTTGGCGGCGTTCCGGTTTGTTCTGTCTTCTGGGACCATAAACAGCACTGGCTTCCTTCTTGAAGGGCTTCTTTTCAGTACTCGAGGAGGCACCTTTCTGTATCTTCCCCGACTTGATACCAGCTTCGATCCTCTCACCAGTCAGGATCAGGTCTGTAAACCCTGCAGAAGAATTACCAATCAGGTGGTTGAAGAATGGACCAGACAGGGTCCCCAAGAACATGTCCAAGAGTTCACGGTCAGTCAACGGTGGCTGCACCCTGCCAGCCAGGTCTCTCCACTTCTGTGCGTACTCCTTAAAACCTTCACCCGTCCCAAGTGGCATACCCTGGAGTTGGGTACGTGTGGGAGCGAGGTCGGAATTGTACTGATACTGCTTATAAAAAGCAGTAGCCAAGTCCTCCCAGTTACGAATATTGGTTCCATCCAGCTGATAGAACCATTCGAGTTGAGTCCCTGAAAGACTCTCCTGGAAGAAATGGATCCATAAGTTCTTGTCTGCAGTGTAAGGTTGGATCTTCCTTACATACGATCTGAGGTGCATCTTAGGGCAGGAAGCCCCGTCGTATTTCACAAAGGCAGGTGCCTTGAACTTGTGTGGGATCACCACCTCAGAAGATAACCCTAAGTCTCCAAAATCCAACTCAGACACACGTTGAATCTCCATAGCATTTAACTGATCCTCCGGCTATTTGTACCGATCCTCGGCAGGAGGGTACTGTTCATCATTGAAATCTGTCTCGGCGTCAGAGACCACGGGACTAGGGACCCCTCCCTCCTGGTGACTGCCTTCCCCAACAGATGGAGTAGTCAGCTCAGCTTCATTCTATAGTGTATTCCCGAGTCTGCGTCCAATGTTAAACAGCATAGTCCTCTTCTTCTTCTTCTTCTTCAGGAGCAAAGCCTTCAACTCCTGTTGTCCCTGGGCTAAGCTCATGACCAGCTCTTGAAACTGGGCGTTCTGGGCCTGGAGGGCCTTGATAGCTTGCTCAGTAGTAGGCTCGGAAGACATGATGATTGAGTGAGTGCTGAAATAAACAGCGAAGAAGATTAAGCAACCTGTAGAAAAAGAGTACCTGTTATACACATGATGCATGATATGCTATTTATGCAATTCATTCAAGGGTTCGAAAGTTCAAATTCGTTGTAGACAAAAAGGGAACACACGTTATATTAGGAAATTATCTGTTCAGTACATCAAGGCCTCATGGGCAAAACATTACAAAATAATTAATCCCAAAAGACACTGCGCATCCTCTTTGGAGCGATGTAAGTGTTGAGAGTCTTTTCCTCATGGAGTAGACGGGTGAGCTCCAAGACCTTCTTCTCACTGGCATGTAGACTGGTTTCAAGAGAATTTCGTTCTTCCTTGAGTTGGACCTAGCTCTTTTGCATTTCTTCCCAAGATGTTGGCATGTCAGGATGTTGGATGATGTAGGACACCTCTCCCTCCAAAACTGGCTCTTTGATCACAGGGAGAACATGAGGATATGGCATCACCAGCTTCTGGGAGCGGGCTCGTACCCACTTGAGATAAGGCTCTAGGAGGATGGAGTTCTTGTGCCCCAGCATCTTGCTATCTACCCTGTTGGGCATCCTCCAAGCTCTGATGAATCTCTGGCGAAGTCCTTGTGCATCGTTGTCGAAGTCAAAAACTATGTCAGGAATCAACATATCATGAGGGTCATCCCTCCGAGCATATCCAAACTGTCTCAAAGCCAGGCACGGGTTGTAAGTAATACCTCCTCTGATTCCAAGTAAAGGAACATTAGGATACTCTCCGCAACGATCAATGATGGTGACATTTTCTCTGGACCGAGAACACCAATGTATATCAGCATGTGTAAGAGTCATTAATCGTTGCAACCATCTCAAACCCCGCTCGTTCTTCAAAACTGATTGTGGAAGGTGCGAAATAAACCACCTTGCCAGGAGAGGAGTGCAGCACACGAGAACACCTCTTTTTCTCATGGTTCGAGTGTAACATGAATGGAGGATGTCCCCAAGCAACGTAGGTATAAGATTCCTGGACATGAAAATCTTGACAGCACTGATATCTATAAGCTGATCTGGATTCGGGAACAACACCAACCCATAGACAAGGAGTGCCACAACTTCTTCAAAGGCTTGTAAGTCAAGGGAATTCCAACATTCTTGGGCCTTCTCAAACAGGAATTGTGCCAAGAATCCTTTGATACCACTTCTGATTTCCCAGTGTCCCTTGATGTCAGATGGTTGTAGGCATAATGCTTTAGCAACCTCTTCAAGCTTTGGTTCCCTTTCCGTACCGTTGTAGGGTAGTTGAATAAGGATAGGAACCTTCAGAAGCTGAGAAAACTCTTCCAAAGTAGGCACCAATTGATAATCCGGGAAAGTAAAATAGTGGTGCAAAGGGTCAAAGAACTGGAACAACACTTTCACCATATCCTCTTCAATGTTGGTATTGACCAAGCTGATGAGTCTACCATGCCTTTCACTGAAGGAAGAGTTCTCGGGAATCCTGGATGTAAGCTCCTTAAGCTGAGGAGGGACCCTTACAAGGTTGATCTGAATTGTCT
This sequence comes from Vicia faba, assembly GCA_948472305.1. NCBI lineage: Eukaryota > Viridiplantae > Streptophyta > Magnoliopsida > Fabales > Fabaceae > Vicia > Vicia faba. The sequence continues at coordinate 1,358,236,216 of OX451740.1, forward strand.
TTCTGCGGATGGTTTCCATGTCCTACAAAACAAGAACAAAGATGAAGATTCGAACCCTTGAAGTGGTTAATAAATGCATATGATGCTGTATGATGCTATGATGTTATGATAAGGACACACCACAAGTATTCACAAAAAGCAAACATGATAAGGCATACAAGTCACACCAGACATCCCTTAGAGTTTAGGCCAGCATGAAGTTTGGGGTACTACCCTCTTGAAGTTGGTGGGCTCAAAACCTGTCCTATCAAAAGTAACCGGGTTCTAAGGAGCTCAATATCATAGGGTTGTTTTCTATGTTCATTGTTTTAATTTAGCCACTGAACTGGCGATCAAAATATTCCAAGAAAACAACCCTTAATGAGTGTAGTATCGAGTATCTACCAACTTCGGACTGCACCAAAGCCGGTCATCTCACTACCCCTAAAGAGGCTAGGATGGTCAAGTAGGGTTCCTAAGGTCAGTTGATGCTTCACGACACCACGCGGCGGCCCCGTACTCTCCTTGACTTGGCTCAAGGGTTACCGGTACTCAATAAAGTGCCACATCAACGTAGCAAACTGCTTCAACCGTGTCGATATACCCCGCACAATTCCCTCACAGTTTGTTGCTAATTTATAAAAGGTATCCCCCAGATCCGAGTTAGGATCTATGAAACTCCCAAGGCAAGCCCACAATATTTAAAGCAAACAAAGCAAGCAATTGAAAACATAAGAGTGGTCTAATCCTAAGGTACACCTCACTTTATGTATCCCCAGCAGAGTCGCCAGTTCTGTGATCGGTGGAAATAGAACTGACTGTTTTTTTTAAGCTGGTTCGTGAAACTTCGCGGTAAGCAAGAGTCGCCACTGTCTTTTATGTTCTCCAACATGGAAAGGACAAAAGCACAACAAAATTCCTTCTTTAAGAATGTTTCTCGGTTCGGGAGGTAGATTTATAGAAAGGGAGGGTGTTAGCACCCTTTCTATCCGCGGTTATCCACGGGCTCTTAGGTACTTGCTCTTATGTTTTCAAAAATTTGTTTGCTTTTCAAATGTGTGTGGGTTTTGAAAAAAAAGTTTTGTTTGAAAAGTTTCTAAGTAACTCTTGTATCTGTCCTCAAGAGTGTATGAAAAATTTGTTTGAAAACCTTTTGAAAGTGTGAGTGCGAAAAGTTGTTTTGTTTGTTTTGAAAAGAGCAATTACCCAGAAGAATCTACCTACTCTAAGGAATTAGGTTGTGTAAGAGTCCTTTAGATAGTGCTATCCCACGATTGAGAGGTAGGTAGCCCCATCGTTGGAGTTATTCGGGTCAATTCGATTATAGGGACAGTGTGGTCACCGAAGCAACAGTAGGACACCTTAGAAGTAACCCTAATGTCCTAGATCCTTTTTATCCGAGGCAACCGTTTCGAGGCAACTGGACCTTAGACAGAAGGGCGACCTCTAAGACACCCTATACTTGACGACCACGTTCGAGGCAACCAGTGAGGCGTACCCTAAGAGTGGCATGTGCATGTGTGTTGTTTCATGTTAATGTTTATCTTGTACATGTTATTTGTGAGCTACGGATTGATTTTATTTGTCATACATTCTTGCAGGCATTTTTTAACAGTTAAGAGTGCGGAAAATAAATTGCGGAAATGTAAATCTAGCTATTACAAGGCCCGGGTCTATACATCGCCAAAAACAAAACCCGTTTTGAAAAATAAAAATGCAAGAAATTAAAAGAAAGCAATAAAGTCCTAATTAACTATTACATATCCGGAAACAGTTACATAAATATAATAAAAAGGAATTAAAGCGCGAAAAGAAATTAAATCGGAACGTCCTTAGGGTTTTGACCCTTTTTTTTACAATTAATGAAATTAAACCTAATTACTAATTAATTAATTAAGAAAATTTTTTTGTGTTTTTATGTTTTAATGAAAATAAAAATAAAAAAAGAAATTAAAAGTCAAGAAAAATCTAATTCTAAATTTATTTTATTTATTATGAAAATAATCAAAATTATCTAATTAAACAACTAAATTAATTTATTAGAGTTTATTTACAAAAAAGTGATTTGAAATTAATAAAAAAAATTTTGGTTTTTTCTGAATTTTTATTGTGAAAATGTTGATTAATTGGCTGGGGAATAATTAATTAAAAAAACAATAGAAATAAATAAAACAATAAAAAGAAAGAAAATAAAATGTAAAATGCAAACCCAAGGGGGGGTTTGGGCCAGATCTGAAGGTGTATTGGTAATTCCTTGGCCCAAACAAACACTCAGCCACGTTTGACCTTTTGCCATTGCCTACAGCGTGCTTTGACTTGGAGTATAGTGGACAGCGCCTTATGGCCTTTGGATCTGAGCGTGTAGCCACCTGGCGCCTGATTTGTGAGGCATATGGTACACCTTCTTTGGCAAGCCTCACAAGAATACCTGAAAAACAAAGGCAATAAGATTTTTGGGGGGACCTGGGATTCGAACCCAGGTCCCAAGGCTCATTGGGCGTTTGGCCAACAACTCCACCACGCTGCATCAACTGTTAATGGAATAATAAACAAATAGTATATTCATAAATTGATCCATACGCTGTAGTCACAAAAACGAGCGCCACCTTTTTTGAATGGACCAATAATAAATCACCAGCTCATCGTCTTCTCCGTTTTCCTGTAAAAAAGCCAAAGAGATAGCGGGGGTTTTTAACCCCCACAAAACAACACGACGAAAAATAGCAAACAGGCCTATGGTTAATATAAATTGGGCGCGATAGTATCAATGTCTTCGTCTCATTCAGACGGTTTCAACCATATGCATCATGAGGCTTAATTTTTCTTATATGGGAAAGCCCCAATTTGGGAATTGAAGAACCCTAACATTTGTCAATGGTGATTTCTGATTCTATGTGTTTCAATGCAATTGACTTATGCCAAAAGATTCCTGTGGACTCAAGCAACACAAAAATAACAAAAAATCATATGAATGATGCATATATTTTATGTTTCAATTCTGAAAAAGTTTGACAAACCGTGATTCTGTTTGGTGTGATTTCTCAAGCTTTGGCACGCGAATTTGATTGCAATAGATTCCTTACACCTCCAGCAATGTATTGGAAACAATGAAAGGCTTTGAATCGTGCTGGAATGTTGAGAACAGTTTTGACTTTTTGCTTGATTTTTTTGAATATGGTTTGGCCGTTTGAGCAGTGCTCAGGTCGTGAATGAGGTTTGGCTTGCTTGCATATGTATATGTGAATGAAATTAGGTCACATTATGAGCTTGTATCTTGTGCAATTAAGCCTTGAGATTTTGGTTTACCATCATTAAAGAACATTCCATCTTTGAAGCAAAACTTGAATTTTATGCTCAAAATGGCCCTAGCACGAATTTGGTAGCTGGAAACTGATACATGAAAGCTATTCAAACCACAAGATACTATTCCATTAATTTTTTTGATTTTATTTGAATTATTATGGATTTAAAATGAATTAAATCAATAAAAAATTAAATAAAATGAAAAAATAAATGTTTGATCTTGAAATTAATCATGGGACACGTGTATGGCATGACAAGGCTGAATCAAGTGGAAGAAAGTGGGCCCTTTTGTCAAAAATTGAAGTTTTAAGGATAGTTGACTTTTGCCATTTCACAAAAATTTCCCAACTTCTCCAATGCATATCTTGCTCAATTTTGATCATATGAACATGTTCTTGGACATTTTGGAAAGGTCTTGAAGTCCTCTAACCAATGCCTTTGGTCCCATGTCATTTTGATTTACCAATCTCAAGTTTTGGTCTTTGACTTAAAGTGCCTTTTTGTTGACTTTTGAAAATGACCTATAATGTAGAAATTGATAAATTTTTGTGAGAGCATTTCTTGGACTTGGAATGTGAAGATGAGTTGCAGGAAATGTCATCCCCTTCAAAATGAGCATTGGATGGGATTTTTCTGATGAACCATGAAAAAGTTATGCCTTTGTCAAGTTACAGTTGACTTTTCAGCTGTCCAAAAATGGAAACTTTTGCATCTTGATGATTTTTGAGCCATGCTTGTGGAATCATGATCAAGACTTGATCAAATGATGATTGTGAGCTCAAAATAAGATGTTGACCAAAATTTTTTACTTTTCACTGCCAAATGACCCTTTTGCCCCTGCAGTTGATTGTGAAGCAATTAGGGTTTTTGACTGTGCAACTTGACCTTGTGAGCCTTGAAACTTGGCATGTAGATGCTTGACAATGTTTATAGGCATATGGGACTTGATTGAGCCCTTGAAAACCTCAACTTCCTTGCAAGAACCAAAACCCTAATTTTGACTGCCTTAGGAGGCAACTGGACTGTGCAACCCTTGGGGAGTCTTGAAGCATTTGAAGATTGATCTTGACAAATCTTGAAGAATATGAGAGGGCAAATTTTGGGGTACAACATGTACCAATCTCAATAATACTATGATCACCAAGCTCTACACATAATTCAAGATTCAGCATCATAATTGTTCTCCTTACCGGCCTAAGATGAATGGCGATGTAGAGGCTACTAATAAGAACATCAAGAGGATCATACAGAAGATGACGGTGAGATACAAAGACTGGAACGAGATGTTACCATTTTCTATTCATGGTTACCGTACCTCAGTACGTACATCAATAGGGGCAACCCCCTTTTCTCTCGTGTATGGTATGGAAGCTGTCTTACCTGTCGATGTCCAGATCCCTTCCCTGAGAATCATGAAGGATGCAAGTTTGAACAAAGACGAATGGGTTCAGACTCGACTTGACCAATTGAACCTGATTAACGAGAAGAGGCTCGCAGCTGTTTGTCATGGTGAGATGTACCCTAAGCGTATGATCAAAGCTTTTAATAAGAAGGTCAGATGTCAGGTATATCAAGTTGGCGACCTAGTAATCAAGCACGTCATCCTGCTACAAGGTGATCCCAGGGGCAAATGGACTCCCACGTACAAAGGACCATTTATGATCAAGAACATATTTTTCGGTGGATCCATGATCTTAACCACTATGGATGGTGACGACCTTCTGCACCCTGTAAACACAGACATAGTTAAAATACATTAGGCATAAAAAGAGATCCACTAGGTTGACTGGCCTAGGCAAAAATAAGGGCATCCCGGTAAACCAAAAGGGTTTCGGCAAAAGTTACAGATATATATATATATATATATATATATATATATATATATATATATATATATATATATATATATATATATATATATATATATATATATATATATATATGTGTGTGAAAAAATCTGTACACCCGGCAAGTCGAAAACCTGAAAAGGCAGCTTGGGCAAAAAAGGGTATCCCGGTGGACTGAAAACCCGAAAGGGAGGTCCAGGCAAAGGTTAGGGATTAAAAGCATACAACTATGTCCTGTTGGATCACCTCATAGACATACTTCAGTAACAAGTGTCAAGTTCAAATGGTACTAATCAATCCAGTCAACTTCGGCCAAGCAACAAAGTGATGAGACAGACAAAGATATAAAGGCAATAGCAGAATAGGAACCCAATGGGATCATTTCACATAGTTGTTTTTCTTTGTATACTACTTTTTATAGTTTTCACTCTTACAACGGCATTCTCTTATTAGGATGTATGTCTCCTTGTACAAAAAACGCCTGTTATAGGCAGACTTCTTCAGATTATATAAAAGCAATCTCTTTGAAAGTGCATAAACTACTTGTTTTTATTTTTCTGTTTTGTTTTCAAAAACGTCCAGTGATTATTTTTTAACATGTGCATTCGAATGTGATTACCATTTACAAATACACGTATAAAAACAGAAAGACAATTACTAATGGTTTTAAGAAACAGGAAAACGTCTAAAAAGCCATATACAAATCCCCACAGATAGATCCCATAATAGATATAGAGACAGAGACGTCCTCCTGAGAGGTCACTACCATATCTTCAGCATACAGCCTAATGATGTCAGAGGTTCTGATATCCCCTGCAGAGCAAGAGTCTCCAATCATCTCCCCAGCATCTTGAAGAATTCCTCAGCATGGCTCATAAACTTCTTGGGTTCCCCAACAGGGCTTCATAAAAATTCCCAAGCAGTTTACAAAGTTTTTCTTTCCCCATTAGAGTTTACTTCTATAGCCACGAAAATCCATCTCCCAACAAAGAATCACATTCCTCATCCCCAGCAGCAATCATGGATTTATTTTCCCTCAATTCAATGACGCTACAAAGAACGACTAATAAGTTCATATAGTGCATTCATACATCATTTTATAAACGTCATAGCATATGGATACAAAATACATATAGCATAATCTCATTTATTTTGAGAACATCATTACACAATGTGTGTCATGCATCATGACATTGCATACAAGCTAATTCTTTACCTTTTCAGGAAAGTTTGCAAACAGACAAATATTATCATCAACTTTCAATAAGTTCCAGATTAACTCCTTAAACAAGACAGGGAAACTATCTGAAGTAACAACTCATTAATCAATATGAAGCCTGGAGTTCGACCAGATAGCAGTTAACATCAAATACAATTTCCTGTGAAGCCTGGAATCCGACTAGATAGCATTTTACAACACTGAAGCCTGGAATTCGACCAGTTAGCAGTTTACAACACTGTGAAGTCTGGAGTCGACCAGATAGTAGTAAACATCATTGCTGAAGCCTGGAATTTGACCAGATAACAGTCAAACTTCTACAACACTATGAAGCCTGGACCCGACCAGATAGCAGTCAACATCATTGTTGAAGCCCGTAATCTAACCAGATAACAGTCAATCTACAATTCAAGACACTGTGAAGCCTAGACCCAACTAGGTAGCAGTTAACGTCATTGCTGAAGCTCAAAATATGACCGAATAACAGTCAACCTACAGTTCAAGACACTGAGAAGCCTGGAATCTGACCAGATAACAGTATAAGTTGCGTGAAGCCTAGAATTCAACCAGTTAGCAATTTACTCTGCCAAATTACTATGAAGCCTGGAGTTTGATCAGATAGCAGTTTATTCTGTCAATTACTATGAAGCCTGGACCCAACGAGATGACAGTATAATCTATAATATTATGAAGCCTAGACCCGGCCAGATTATAGTATAATCTACAACATTGTGAAGCTTGGACCCGACCAAATAACAATATATCTCAAATTCAAGTTGAAGCCTGTATCCTATCAGATAACAACTTAAATTCTTCAAATCACTGAAGCCTAGACACAACAAGATAATAGTTCAAGTCACTGAAGCCTATATTCTGACCAGATAACAGTTTGAGTTATTGCGAAGCCTGGAATATGACCAGATAACTGTCAACTTTATTATCCTCAGCAAGTTACTGTGAAGCCTGGATTTAGACCGAATAATAGTTAATTTTCATCTCTCCAGTCAAAAGATAACTCCCCAGTAGAGTAGTGGACAACTAAAGCTCCTTTACTCTATTCCCCAAACAGAAACAATCATTCCCCAGCCGAGTCATCCTCAAACAATAGGAATATGAACCCCCACAAAGAGACCTCTTATGAAGTCATCATCTACTTTGGATGGAATATTTAAGCCCATCTCTGACAACTCTCATTCATCTTCTCCAAATGGCATCTGTAAGCCCGTTCCCGATATCATCAACTAGCAGTGCTACTTCATGTATATGTGAGTGCAAATTTCTAGGCACTCTAGTGTTCAATCATCTTCCACCTTCAGATTACGAAAGGCAGACAAGCCAATCTAAATCCTCATGTTTAAGAAGATTTAGCAGGGGCATCTATTGTAACCCAAAATTTCCATCCCATTTTTACTCAAGACATGCTCATTTAGGTCCTCAATTTCTCAAGGTTGACCAAAGAATTGATCAGACAAATTCTCCACCTAAACAATGGATTTCCAACTAGGGTTTCATTTTTCATAAATAAGTTTGGGTTTAAAAGACCTAAAGTGATTTCCATAGTTCCTAATATTTCCCAAAGAATGCTCATGCCAATTTTCATGCCTTGCATTACAAGTTTTCTCAGTCAATTGCTCAGATGACTGAAAATCAACTATATTAGGTCAAAAGTCAAATGTGGTCAATATACAGTCAAACTTCAAGATTTTTGGTCAACATCAACATTTTGAAGTGATATTCATCATTTTATCAAGGGTTGATCATGATTCCTCAAGGAAAGTCCTCAGATCATCAAAAGTCAAGATTCGCTAAATTAGGGTTTCCTAGGAAAAGTCAAATGAACTTTGACCAGGCATAACTTTCACATACTTCATCCATTTTGCACCAACCAAATCTCATTTTGAAGAGAATCTGGTTCCCTACAACTTCTCTTTTATCTTCAAGTTCAATAAATGCATCATTTGGAAGATACAAGGTCATACATTACAACTTCCAATACAAAGGGAGGACTGGAGCAGTATCCTGGAGGTTCACTAAGGCTACCACAACAGCTTGAAAGAGATTTTCTTCATTACTGTACAACTATTCAATATGGGATGATGTTTGGATTTGTTTTAAGGCCCAAGAACTCATGCAAGATATATTATAGAGGATCAAATTCATGCAAAGACCAAAATGGAAAGGAAATAATGCAAAAATGACATCTTCTTCAAATTATGATTTTGTATTCAAAACATGATCAAATTCATTAATTCTTGCCATATTCGTTCAGTCTAATATTCCTCTATAAATATCAGACCCAAGTGCAAGAAAAGGAGACGGGAAGACTGCCTCCAAACCAAGAGAAAAAAGTTCCAAAATTTCAACAAAGGTGAAAAACTGTTTTGCCATATCCAGGCCTCCTCAATCCAAAGCAAGCACTCCACTCACTCCCTGAAGGTTCTAGGAGACGCTTCCAAGCATTAGACATATCCAACGTGTCGTAACCCAAATTTTTCCTACCTCGACGATTTCATTTTTCAAGATTAAAATAGAAGAAATATTTAATTAAAGATGGTACAACAATATCTGATGGCCCATTTTAAAATTTAAGCCAACTAGGGGGTGCATTTTAATTCAGGAAAATGGGGTTTTCTAAATCAGAAAGAATCGTTTATTCATAGGCCCATTGACGAAACATTTTGGCCAATGGCCCATGCGATTCGAATGTGGAAATATATTTAAGAAATAATTATTAAGTTATTAAATTATTAAGTCCACTTAAGGATAAGTTGTTGTTAGTAAAATAGGAGGTATATTATCAATTTATAGGCCCATTAAGGTTTTAATAAAACTAATGCATTTGAGGTCTTATATTATTGTTGATTCTTTTAAAAAAAAAGGATATTATTGTTAAAACTTTTTGTTATTATAAAAGAGATAATAAATAATTTTTAGGAGAAAATGGAATATATTGTTTTATTGCTGATAAACTTCTTATTACAACAATATTTTGTTAAATGTTACTTTTATAATTTATTTATTAAATTTTTATTGTTGTGGAAAAGAGAACTATTGGATCTAAATTAATTAAGAAGGGGCCATCTTCGATTACGCAAGCTGGACTGCAAATCAGGAAACCAAGTGCTGGCCCAATGCAGTAACACCTACTGTACTGATCTTCACCAAAATTTGTGCATGTTTTCTGCTACTAACCATTACTGTGGAAATCAAACGCAGTTAAATCATATCTTCTAAAAAATTAAATCCCAGATTTTTTACTGTATCGATCGAAACAAATCTGTACTAAAGAAAAATTGGGAAATTACATAATCATTGTTCTTAAAAAATCCAATTCAATCAATAATTAAATCCAAATTACAATAAAAACTTTTATTATCAAAATCAAATCTTATTAAACATTACAGCAATCAAATATTACAAGTAAATCTAAAATCCCTAATTTATCTGATAAGCTATAAATCTATAACGCTAAATAACCCTAAAAAGACTCAAATATATAAATACATAGGATTTTACAGAAGGGAGAGGTCGGACAGAAAGTGGAGGGGTTTTACATAAAAAACAGTGGCAGCGAATTTACAGAAAACAGGGGACTACTGAGACAAAGGAAAAGAGGGAGATCCATAGACGGGGAAGTTGGAGGAAGAAAAATCTGGAACAAGCTCTTTACTGTTGAAGACGAGAAGAGGAGGCGATTAGAGTTTCTGGATCGGAAACCTTAATGCTCGCTGCTGCCCGTTGCGCCGTCCCTAGTTTCCTGGCCGTCACTTTGTCGTCCACCTTCCCTCACTACCATTGGAATCTGTATAAAAATAAAGAAGAAGAAGAGTTCATCATCAAATCGGCTAAACGCTCAAAAGTCAGAACAGGGAAAAACAGGGTAAGCTTAGCTTTATGGTTTTCTGATTGTGGATTTGGGGAATTGTTGGATGTGTTTTACAACCGCCACCGGAGGTTACAGAGCGCTAGGGTTTGGTGTCTGCGGTGGAGAGAAAGAGAGAGAGTAGGGGATTTTTGTTCATGCGAGAGAGAGAGAGAGAGAGAGAGAGAGAGAGAGAGAGAGAGAGAGAGAAAGCCACTATAAACAAAAGATAAATTAAAAAAATGTAAAGACAGTGTTTATATTCTATTTTAATTCCATACGCGCTGGTACACTATAACTCACATACTCCCTCATTCTTATCCGCTAGATTTTGATCAGACGGCTATTAGGCCAAGTCACATGCTAACTCACATGCACCTCGCCTCATATGATCAAACGGACCCATCTTCAAATTCGTTGGGCCTGAGCCCAGCTGCTTTTCACGCCCTCTTTTTCCACTTTGCTAAACACATAAAACAAAACGCACCCCCCCCCCTGTCCAACCGGTACAATGGGCCTAATCCAATCTAATTTCAGCACCCCCGTCCTTTTACTCCATAACTGGAAATGCACCCCCCAGGTTTAATCAATTATTTGTTATATTATTTTTTTAATACTTTATATTTTTATCTATTTTTAATTCTTATACTTATTATATTTTTATAATAATTTTATTTATATTTGCAATTATTATTATTATTATTAATTTTATATTTATTATTATTATTGTTATATATATTATTATTTATTATATCATGAAAATAAGTTTTCTATATCAAAAATGCATATATTATTTTTCCTATATCATTTGCATTAAAATATGTTTACTCATGCATTAACCAAGAATTTCGCAATTAGTATTATAAAAAACACTCAACAAACAATAAACTATTTTTCACAACAAATTAAGCTAATCAACAATCTTTTTTGCAAATGGGTTTCAAACTAATTTTGACTTACTGCGCACCCAGTCAAAATCTCCCTAATCACTACTCCTGATTGAGTGCGAAGTAATTCAAAATTTGTTTGCAAACCTCTAAAAGACACCAACCCACACGAATTACGGATTGGGACTTTGATTCCTCCTAAGAGGATACGTAGGCACGCGATCTAAAATCGTGGCGAGTCTTGCTAATTAATACTTAAACCCTGTTTACCCCAAACCTAAACCTAGGGCTTAATATCCTTGTGAACAAGGTGGATGAAAGGTGCCTAACCCCTTCCTTTCGTCTAATTGAGTCCGAAACCTATAATCTCTGTCCGTGAATTAGGGTTTCCTATTAGATGGCCTTCCCTAGGATAAAAACTGATAGTGGCGACTCTTGATTAAAAAACTAGTCGCAACAGCTGGCAACTCTGCTAGGGACTCTCCTTAGCCCTAAGTTTTAGGTTTTACTTTGGGGTTTTTCTATTTTATTAATTTATCGCATTTATCTATTTTATTGCGTTTATTTATTTATTATCAATTTTTCTTATCATCATATACTTACTGCGTGGCGGGATATTTTTTATTTCTCAAAATATTTTCAATAACCCTTAGAGAGAAGTTTCGTCTATTAGCTTAGGGGGTACATCATCCGTGCGAGTTTATGTGACGAATTCACCTAGAGTCGGTGAACTTCCGGAAAAAAAATACTTATCAAGAGAAATCCTCTTGACGAGTAGGACTTTGGAAGGACACCCATGACTCTTTCTAACGGCCTTAACCTAAAATCTCATGACGAGACCTTTCACGACTTTAAGACGAAAGTTTCGGTCCGTAAAGAGGCTCCACCTAAGGGAGGACCTTGTGCCTTTTCCCTATGGTGTTATTCATGATACCCTTAAGGAAACCACCTTTTGGGAGGGTAGACTAACCGTAGGTCAAAATTAAGGAGTCTACCATCTAGGCATACTTATCACAAAATCTCGTCACTCAGCCTTACACCCACGCATTCCTATATTTCATGTATTCGTCATACACTTATCATATGTTCGTCACTCATTCCTTTGTCTTATTCACGAGGTACAAAAAATAAAATCATGATCTCGGTGACTGTCCTTAAAAATGGATTCCAAAGAAAACAACCTGCCTGCGTCAACATGCCAAACATGTATGAGACCAAATCCACGAAAGGGAAATAACGTGTTGAGGACTTTCTCAAGCTTTGTCCGACAACGGGGGATGATTTCAAGAGCAGATATCCGTAGGCGCGCCTAGAAGACTCATTTCCTTTTCGCTCGATTTCACGCAAATAAAGTTTTGGTTTAAGATTATAATATTTTTCAATATATGTATTACGTTACTGTCAATAAAGGCGTTATGTTTCCACATCCCGCATGCATATCTATTTTAAAGACAGTCGCCATATAAAATAATAAAGGACAAGCATGTACCCAGATGAATAAAACATTTAAAACATTAACCAGTTCATATTCATACACATTCATTCGCACACATGCATTCACGAACACCCGCATATCATGTCAAAACTCATTTGCTACAAGCATCTCTCTAGTTGAACCATCGGTATAAGAAGGTCTCCACCTCCTTGGCCCCAATATCAAACAAGGGCCTGTCAACAAAAAGCAATGGAAAAAATTGAGGAAACCCATGCTGCATTCAAAGAGGACCTCGGCCAAGTAAAGGGCGACGTAAGGTCAATGAAAGGAGATTTGAGTCAAGTTCTTTTGGCTTTGAAGAACATTATTGACAGGCAAGACCAAATTCCCAGGGCAGCTTTTGAAGAAATAGCCCAGACTATTGGTGCATCAAGCGGTTACCAACTAAGGAAGGAGCCAGAAGCAGGAATCCCAAAGTCTGTCGTGGCCCAACAAGAAGCTGAAACTTAAGGGTTTGTCCTACTGCTGCCAAAAGTAGGGGCATCTCATACCCTACAGATTTCAACCAATAATGCGGACTCCTGCTAGGACACAATGAAGCTATTTAAAGAGCTCTACAAAGGCTAGGGGACCAGGGGATAGTCCATCTCGGACAATACCCTGAAGAAAAATATAAAGCTGCTATGAAGGGTGAAGCACATTTTCCTCCGATCCAAGAGACTTTTGTCAACAACAGAGTAGTGCATGGCAGACATGGGGAAAAATATTCAACAAAGCCAGCACCAATGGGGCAATCGAATCCGTCTAAGAATGCTCCCCATGAGAAAAAACTCAAAATATGGACGACCATGGAGATTCCTGAGATCTTTTTCTTTCCTGATTAATTTTTCTTATTTTCCAAAGAACCTATGTCGAGCTCGAGGCATAGGGTTGCTTATAAGGGTTTCCCTGTTATGTTTCAAACAATATTTACGATTAATTAAAGTGATATTTTATTTTCAATCAAGATCCATGTTTTTCTTTTACATTTATGTCTTAATCTTAAAAAATGGCAATACTTTCTCTGCATATGCATTTTCAAAATATTCAAATACTAAAGCTGCACCAAAACATGGTAAAGGTGCAAATTCATGCCCAAAACCACCAATAATGCTATTGCTGTGATCCAATATAATTTTGATGCTCCTATCAACCAAACTAAAGAGGAAGATGATAAAGATCTTGAAATCTCTGAGAGAGTGGCGAGGCTAACAATATACAACCGTGTCAAGAGGCTATTAAGACCATTAATATGAACACAGGGGAGGACCCGGAAGAAACCAAGCTAAGGGTCAATGTCAGGGCGGAGCCATAAAGAAGCTGATCAAGTTATTGCACATATCTACGGAAACAGGCCAAGGTCGAATATAGACAGTGTCGTAAAAATGAACAACTACAAAATACCAAGATATAACGAAGAACCCGATATGGGGGTAGTATTAACTCCCCCAAAGAATGCTTATTACACATTCGATGAAGCTTAAAATACACTGGGGCACGATATGGGGGTAGTATTAACTCTCCCAAAGAACGCTCACAATCCATATACCAATTCAATGGTGAACGGGATACTAAACATCCAAAACTGATTCCCTATCAAGATCATATTATAAAACCGACTGCGGAATTCACGAAGATCATTTTCAGTCACATCCCACGAAAAGGAGATCGAATGATAGACGCCCTGGAAACTGTATCATCTATATTCAAAGTAACTTGGTCAAACCACGAATCGCGCATCACAAACAGGCGCTTCGAAGAGCCCGCACATTGCCTTGCTATTAAAAATGACAATATAACAAGCCTTGGTTTCACGACATCCCGAAAATGCCTTTAGCATCGGCAAACAAACCTTACGATAATTATCCACAAAATTCTTTCAAGATAACAGTATACTGTACAAGATGAACCACGATATGGTTTAGTACTCAAAAAGATTCTGCTACCTCGCCTCGACTCACGGACCCCCAATTACGAAGGACCGTACATAGTCAAAACAGCATCCCCCAGTGGTAATCTTGTCTCCACAATAATGGATGGGGAAGAACTACCGCACCTAGAAAATTCAGACGCAGTCAAAAACACTACGTATAAGAAGCTCGCTAAGCTCGAACCTTAAACAGACAACTTAGGCAAAAAGGAGCGCCCCGGTGGATCCAAAACCCTAAAGGGCGGTCCAGGCAAAAATTAGGGGCATATAGACAAAAAAAATCATCTAGGTGGGTTGAAAACCCTAAATGGAAATCTAGGCAAAAATTAGGGATCATTCCAAAAGATATAAAGAACAAAAAGACTGCGATCTAAGAACTGCAACTACGAACCACGAAGGGAGAGATAGATCTGAATCATCCAACTCAGAAGCGAAGGAGATAAGATCATTAAAAGGATAGTGGGTGACAACAGTAGCAATTATCATTTTTTCATTACCATTTACAGTTTTAAAACTTTCTGTAATTACCTCTTTCTAGGAATTGCATCTTGTATTCTCACGTATTCAGAGGCCTATCAATAAAACAACTTTTTTCTTTGCATCTTTCAAATTGCGTTTTTTTTTTCTCATACTTTTTCACAAAATACTACGATCATTACTTGTGGATATTGTCTTGAAATAATTTCGGGGAATTAACAAAATAAAAGCATTTGACAAAACATCGAAAAAGCATTTTTGGTTAGAAAAATATCGAAAGAAAATCCACGTCTACATCCACATACATGGCTACTCCTACGTCTTGCAAATATATATACATGTCTACGTCTGTATCTATGCTTATCTATGATCACGATGCAAAAAGTCTACACACACACATACATTTGCGCCTATGCTTGCACTCAACAATACCAAGTCTATGCCTACATCTACGCGCTCACACACAAAGCCTACGTCCATGTCATCACCTATGCCTAACTTGCAACACGAGGTCTACGTTCGCACACGTTCACGCACATGTGTATTCCTATCAATTCTACATACGTCTACACCCGCGCTTACAGAGATCATATACATACGTCTACACCTGCATACAAATCTACACATAGGCCACTACCTACGTGTGTGTCTACGTCTATGCATGCATACAAATCTACGCATAGGCCATTACCTATGTCTACGTCTACGTCTACGCCTGCATACAAATCTACGCATAGGCTACTACCTACAGCTACGTCTACACTTACGCCCACAATACAAAATCAATTCTCAACTTTTTCTAACACTGCCCCCCACGTTCAAGTTCAACAATGCTATGACGACACGATGTATAACGCCATGAATTGGTAACTCTAAGTCAATGGTTTAAAGGAGAGAATGCCAGGAATAGTATTCATAGCATTTCAAGGCATACGCACATCTTACGCATATTTCATACATACATTTTGCATACCTCAAGCATGCATATGCATTCTTGAGTACAATACGCATATATTTAGGGTTCCATATCAATGTCAAATATCTTACATATCGCATACATATAACATTCAATACGCATGCATACACATGTATCGCCTAGCAAACAGACAAATAATTTCACCCTCGATTCAACCATCTAAGGGTCAACCAGCGCAATACTTCTCCTACGATTCAACCCGTCACCTCAGTCTTCATGTCGTGACACAATTAGTCCATCACCTAAGTCTTCCTGCAGTGATGAGCACCTTACAAACTCAGTATGTTGCCTCTAAGCCGCAACATATCTTCAAAGCCCATTATGTTGATTCTAAGCCACAACATATTCGCAAACCCCATTACATTGCCTCTAAGCCGCAATGTATTCGCGAAACTCGGCATATTGCCTCTAAGCCGCAATATATCGTCTGACTCAAACACATTGCCTCTAAGTCACAATGTATTTGAAAAACTCAACATGTTGCCTCTAAGCCGCAATGTATTATCCTCAAAACTCGACACATTGCCTCTAAGCCACAATGTATTCTCCAAATCAACACATTGCCTCTAAGCCGCAATGCGTTCTTCAAACTCAAACACATTGCCCCATAAGCCGCAATGTATTATCCAAGCCCAGTATGTTTCCTCTAAGCCTCAATGTGTTATCCAGAACAACACATTGCCTCTAAGCCGCAATGTATTCGTGAAACTTTGTATAATGCCTCTAAGCCACAATATATCATCTAACTCATTACATTGTCTCTAAGCTGCAATGTTTTTGCAAAACCTAGATCGTCGTCTCAGACCTCATGCAGCGATGTTCAAAATAACCAATTCAGCTTATCACATCAGACTTCACGCAGTGATTTGCCAGCCTAAACCCATTGCCTCAGACTTCACATAATAATGTGTTTCTTATTCTATGACACAGATTATTGCCTCAAACTTCATGCAGCAATGTATTCCAAACTCCAGACCATCGTCTCAGACTTCATGCAGCGATGTTCGAAAACCAAATTTAGCTTATCACATCAGACTTCACGCAGTGATTTTCTAACCTAATCCACTGCCTCAGACTTCATGCAACAATGTGTTCCAAATTCCAAACCATCGCCTCATACTTCATGCAACAATGTTCGAAACAACACATTTAGCTTATCACATCATACTTCACACAGTGATTTGCGAACCTAATCCATTGCCTCGGACCTCATGCAGCAATGTACTCCAAACTCCAGACCATCGTCTCAGACTTCATGCAACGATGTTCGAAACAAATTTAGCTTATCACATCAGACTTTACGCAATGATTTGCAAACCTAACCCATTGCCTCAGTCTTCATGCAGCAGTGCATTCCCTTATTCGCGAACCTAACCCATTACCTCAGACTTTATGCAACAATGTGTTCCAAACTCCAGACCATCGACTCAGACTCCATGCAACGATGTTCGAAAACAAAATCCAGCCTATCGCATCAGACTTCACATAGCGATTCACGAACCAAAATCATTGCCTCATACTTCATGCAATAATGTATTTCTTTATTCCCCAAAATCCAGCATATCGCATCAGACTTCACGCAGTGACTCGTGAACCAAACTCATTGCATCAGGCTTCACGCAGCGATTCGCGAACCGAGGTCATTGCCTCAGACTTCATGCAGCAATGTATATCTCATTACTCCATAACACAATCCTATTGCATCAGACTTCATGTAGAGATGTTCGAAAACAAAACTTAGCTTATCGCCTCAGACTTCATGCAGCAATGTCCGAAAACCAAATCTAGCTTATCGTCTCAGACATCACGCAATGATTTGCAAAACTAACCCACTGCCTCAGACTTCATGCAGCAGTGCATTCTCTTATTCTGCGACACAGATCATTGCCTCAGACTTCATGCAGCAATGCTCGAAACCAAATTTAGCTTATCACATCAGACTTCACGCAGTGATTTGCAAACCTAACCCATTGCCTCATACTTCAGGCAACAATGTGTTTCTTATTCTGTGACACAGATTATTGCCTCAGACTTCATGCAGCAATGCTCGAAACCAAATTTAGCTTATCACATCAAACTTCACGCAGTGATTTGCAAACTTAACTCGCTGCCTCAGTCTTCATGCAGTAGTGCGTTCCTTTATTCTGTGACACAGATCATTTCCTCAGACTTCATGCCGCAATGTGTTCCAAACTCCAAACTATCGTCTCAGACGTCATGCAGCGATGTATTTCTTTATTCCATAAAATCCATCCTATCGCATCCGACTTCACGCAGCGATTCGCAAACCAAACTCATTGCCTCAGACTTCATGCAGCAATATATATCTCATTACTTTATAAGACAAACTATCGCCTCAGACTTCATGCAATGATGTCCGAAAACCAAATCTAGCTTATCGTCTCAGACTTCACGTATCGATTTGCACAACTGTAACCCATTGCATCAGACTTCATGCAGCAATATGTTCCTTTATTCCATAAACACCGACCATCGCCTCAGACGTCATGCTGCGATGCTTAAAAGATAAACAAAACTCAATGCATTTCCTCTAAGCCGTAATGTATTATCTGAACCATCACATTGCCTCTAAGCCGTGATGCATTCTTCAAACCCATCAGCGCGTTGCCTCTAAGCCGCAATATATCACCCAACTCAAATGCATTGTCTCTAAGCAGCAATGTATTCACAAAACTCAGTATATTGCTTTTAATCCGCAATAAATCATCCAACTCAAATACATTTCCTCTAAACCGCAAGGTATTCGTTAATCTCAGTATATTGCTTCTAAGACGCAATATATCATCCAACTCAAATACATTGCCTCTAAGCCTCAATGTATTCGCGAAACCCAATATATTGCCTCTAAGCCGCAATATATCATCTAACTCAAACACATTGCCCCTAATCCGCAATGTATTTGCAAAACTTGACACATTGCCTCTAAGCCGCAATGTATATTTCCAGATCAGTATATTGCCTCTGAGCCGCAATATATCATCCGACTCAAACACATTGCCTCTAAGTCGCAATGTATTTGCAAAACTCAACATATTGCCTCTAAGCCGCAATGTATTCACAAAACTCAGCATGTTTCCTCTAAGCCGCAAGATATTCTCAAAGACCCGTTACATTACCTCTAAGCCGCAATGAATTCTCAACACTCCGTACGTTACCCCTAAGCCGCAACGCATTGTCAAAACTCAGTATATTGCTTCTAAGCCATAATATATCCTCCAAACTCCGTATGTTGCCTCTAAGCTGCAACATATTCTCAAAGACCCATTACATTGCCTCTAAGTCGCAATGAATTCTCCAAACTCATTACATCGCCTCTAAGCCGCAATATATCATCCAAGCCAACACATTTCCTCTAAGCCGCAATGCGTTCTTCAAACTCATTACCTTGCCTCCAAGCCGTAATGTATTGTCCAAACTCAACACATTTCCTCTAAGCTGCAATGTACTATCCAAATTAACACATTGCCTCTAAGCCGCAATGCATTCTTCAAACTCAAACACATAGCCTCTGAGCCACAATCTATTCATGCTCAAAACATTGCCTCATACGTCATGCAGCAATTCGCAAATGTAACCCATGGCTTCAGTCGGCAAGCAGCCATGCATCATCAATCATTGCTATGCTCACCCTCCAAATGGGTGAATAAGCCAAGAAATCAATCATTATCAAACCCGGGTAAGCGATATATCATCAACTTTGCCTACTTCCTTGAGACTTATAAGGGTATGCTACGTCAGTATAACCTTATGTTTGTCGGACAAATTTTGGGATACTTCGAGTATTCAATAAACTTTCAATTAAAATGTGCAAGACTCAAGTTTTCTCACGCTATTCGATTGAAAGATTATTGAATAGGGGAAGCTGTCGTAACCCAAATTTATCCTACCTCGATGATTTCATTTTCAAGATTAAAATAGAAGAAATATTTAATTAAAGATGGTACAATAATATCTTATGGCCATCTTAAAATTTAAGCCAACCAGGGGGTGCATTTTAATTCAGGAAAATGGGATTTTCTAAATCAGAAAGAATCGTTTATTCGTAGGCCCATTTACGAAGCATGTTGGCCAATGGCCTATGCGATTCGAATATGGAAATATATTTCAGAAATAATTATTAAGTTATTAAATTATTAAGTTCACCTAAGGATAAGTTGTTGTTAGTAAAATAGGAGGTATATTATCAATATATAGGCCCATTAAGGTTTTAATAAAACTAATGCATTTGGGGTCTTATGTTATTGCTGTTTTTTATTTTAAAAATGGGATATTATTGTTAAAACTTTTTGTTATTATAAAAGAGATAATAAATAAGTTTTAGGAGAAAATGTAATATATTGTTTTATTGCTGATAAACTTCTTATCGCAACAATATTTTGTTAAATGTTACTTTTATAATTTATTTATAAAGTTTTATTGTTGTGGAAAAGAGAACTATTGGATCTAAATTAAGTAAGAAGGGCTCATCTTCGATTACGCAAGTTGGACTGTAAATCAGGAAACCAAGTGCTGGCCCAATGCACTAACACCTACTGTACCGATCATCACCAAAATTTGTGCACGTTTTTTGCTACTAACCATTACTGTCAAAATCAAACGCAGTAAAATCATATCTTCTAAAAAAGCAAATCCCAGCTTTTTAACGTATCGATCGAAACAAATATGTACTAAAGCAAAATTGGGATATTATAGAATCATTGTTCTTACAAAATCCAATTCAATCAATAACTAAATCCAAATTACAATCAAAACTTTTATTATCAAAATCAAATCTCATTAAACATTATAGCAATCAAATATTACAAGTAAATCTAAAATCCCTAATTTATCTGATAAGCTCTAAATCTATAACGCTAGAAAACCCTAAAAAGACTAAACTATATAAATACCGAGGATATTATAGAAAGGAGAGGCCGGACAGAAAGAGGAGGGGTTTTACAGAAAAAACAGTAGCGGAGAATTTACATAAAACATGGGACTTCTGAGACAAAGGAAAAGAGGGAGATCAATAGACATGGAAGTTGGAGAAAGAAAAATCTTGAATAAGCTCTTTACAGTTGAAGACGAGAATATGAGGCGATTAGAGTTTCTTGATTGGAAACCCTAATCGCTCACCGTTTCCTGCCGCGCCGTCCCTAGTTTCCTGGTCGTCACTCTGTCGTCCACCTTCCCTCACTACCATCAGAATCTGTAGAAAAATAAAGAAGAAGAAGAGTTCATCATCAAATCGGCTAAACGCTCAAAAGTCAAAACAGAGAAAAAAGGGTAAGCTTAGCTTTATAGTTTTCTGATTATGGATTTGGGGAATTGTTGGATGAGTTTTACAGCCGCCGTCGTAGGTTACAGAGCGCAGAGGTTTGGTTTCTGCGGTGAAGAAAAAGAGAGAGAGTATGGGATTGTTGTTCATGCGAGAGAGAGAGAGAGAGAGAGAGAGAGAGAGAGAGAGAGAGAGAGAGATTGAGAGAGAGAGAGAGAGAGAGAGAGAGAGAGAGAGAAAGCCACTATAAACAAAAGATGAATTAAAAAAAAATGTAAAGACAATGTTTATATTCTGTTTCGATTCCCTGCACGCCGGTACACCATAAATAACATACTCCCTCATTCTTATCCACTAGATTTTGATCTGATGGCCATTAGGCCAAGTCACGTGCTAACTCACATGCGCCTCGCCTCATATGATCAAACAAACCCCTCTTCAAATTCGTTGGGCCTAAGCCCAGCTTCTTTTCATGCCGCCTTTTGCCACTTTGCTAAACACATAAAACAAAATGCACCCCCCTGTCCAGCCGGTACAATGGGCCTAATCCAATCTAATTTCAGCACCCCCATCATTTTACTCCATAACTGGAAATTCACCCCCCAGGTTTAATCAATTATTTATTTTATTATTTTTTTAATACATTATATTTTTATCAATTTTTAATTCTTATACTTATTATATTTTTATAATAATTTTTATTTATATTTTCAATTATTATTATTATTATTAATTTTTATATTTATTATTATTATTATATATTATTATTTATTATATCATGAAAATAAGTTTTTCTATATCAAAATGCATATATTATTTTCCTATATCATTTGCATTAAAATATGTTTACTCATGCATTAACCAAGAACTTCGCAATTAATATTATAAAAAACACTCAACAAATAACAAACTATTTTTCGCAACAAATTAAGCTAATCAACAGTCTTTTTTGCAAATGGGTTTGAAACTAATTTTGACTTACTGCGCACCCAGTCAAAATCTCCACAATCACTACTCTCAACCGAGTGCGAAGTGATTCAAAATATGTTTGCAAACCTCTAAAAGACACCAACCAATACGAACTACGAATTGGGACCTTGATTCCTCATAAGAGGATACGTAGGCACGCGATCTAAAATCGTGGCGAGTCTTTCTAATTAAAACTTAAACCATGTTTACCCCAAACCTAAACATAGGGCTTAATATCCTTGTGAACAAGGTGGGTGAAAGGTGCCTCACACCTTCCTTTCGTCTAATTGAGTCTGAAACCTAGAATCTCTGTCCGCGAATTAGGGTTTCTTATTAGATGCCCTTCCCTAGGATAAAAGCCGATAGTGGCGACTCTTGATTAAAAAACCAGTCGCAATATAACGCACGCAGGAGCATCACTCATATAATCCCTCTGTTTGTTCCAGTGCTCTAAGGTCGAGCATGCACACCATGCGCTATCACCTCATTACCATCTGATCCACATCTGAAGGCCTCAGACGCAGCCTCACCGTGAACTCCCCATATGCTCCCTCACTAGATCCAGCACAAGCCTGGGCCTTCTCTTTGGTTGGGCCTAACAGATCTCCAATTGGACCCCCTTATTGCTTACATCTGGCCCATTTCCTATCTCTTTTTTTATTATTGTTTGAACTAATTTTTTCTTTTAAATATTTTTTATTTATCATTTAATCAGAAAATCATAAAGTCATAAAAATTATCAGGTTTAGTTTTTTTAATCAAAACAAATTTTTTTAAATTAATTTATTAATTACCTTAATCTTTTTTTATTTAATTTAAAATCAATAGAATTTACGATTTAATCAATTTCATTTCTCTTTTATAATAAAATATACAAAAATATATAGAATTAGTTTCCTCGTTTTAATTTCAGTAAATAATTAATTTTTTTCTTTCAATCTAGATTTAGGATATTTAATCAATAATTTTCTTAATTTAATCATTTTCTTAAATAAAACAAAAAACAACAAAAAGAATTTTATTTTACTTAGAACTTTTTAGGGTTTTAGACGTTATTTTCAACTCGCCCACGTTTATTGCTTCGTTACCATTTTCATATTATTGTACTTTCTTATGGGATGCAATAGACAATAACTAGGACTTTTACTTTTACTGCTCTATTTTCCCCAAGTTTTGGACCCTTAAATAATCCCCCTCTTCGAAGCCTTGTAATAGTTTAGGATTTATCTTTCCTCATTTTAAATTCCTGCAAACTATTAAACTGTTTAGATGCATGACTAATAGGATTGTATGGCAAGAACATAAAATTAAATGCTAGCAAACCTAACATAAGACAAAAATAATTGAATACAACACACTCTCACATGTACACCTCTAGGGTATCCCTACTTTGGTTGCCTTCAGAAAACAGTCACAACTCTCGAAACGTGAGAGACTTTAGTGGATACCCTTCGGTTTAAAGATAAAAAATGACCCTCTCGATGTTGCCTCGGTATAATCTTAAAACCCTAGGATACTTACTAATAAATAGTAGGATAGCACTATCTAAAAGAAAAGAGGAAAAGAATAACCTTTCGAGTAAAGTAGATAGTTCATTGATGCTTGCTTAAAACAAAACAAACTTTTACACGTACACAAAACTCGTTCCAAAAACATTTTTCAAAACACTTTGTATATGTTCTCTACCAATCCGAGAAACATTACAAAGTTCGCGGTACTAAGGCGCTTTCTTTCAAAAATACTTTTCAAACACATAAAGCACAAGGTATTTTTTTCAAATGAGGTAGCATCTAAGAACCCGTAGATAATTATGGATGGAAAGGGTGCTAACACCTTCCCCTTCCATAATTTATCCCCCTTACTCAAAAATAATCTCGAAAGGTCTTTTTCTGTTCTTTTCACCCTTTCCTTTATTGGATAAAAGAAAAGTCGGTGGTGACTCTTGCTTACCACAACATTTGCGAATACAAATGTAAAACTAGTATAATAGTCGGTTCTGCCACCGTATCACAGAACCCATTGCCTCAGACTCCATGCAGTAATGTGTTTTCCTTCTCTTGCGATATAGCATATTACCTAAGACTCCATGCAGTAATGTGAGAAATTCGCAGTATAACTCATCGCCTCAGTCTTCATGCATCAATGTAGTTGTCAAGCTTTTTTAATCATCTATCCCTCAGGTTATGATAGATATGCAAAATAAATCAGCGTAATCCATTGCCTAAGTCTCCATGCTGCAATATGTTTCCTTACTTTGTGATATAACCCATTTCCTAAGACTCCATGCAGTAGTGTGTTTCCTTATCTCGTGATATAGTTCATTGCCTAAGACTCCAGGAAGCAGTGTTAGAAATCCAAATTCAACCCATCGCCTAAGGCTCCACGCAACAATGTATTTTCTTCTTTACAACTTAATTCATTGCATCAATCTCCATGCAACAACGTGTTTCCTCCTCTATGATATAGTCCATTGCATCAGTCTCCATGCAACAATATGTGAAATATTCAATTTAATTCATTGCCTCAGTCTCCATGCAGCGGTGTAGTTATCAAGCTCGTTTCAAATATTTATCCCCTAGATTGCTATAGATATGCGAATAAATCTGAGTAATCCATTGCATCAGTCTCTAGGCTTCAATGTTCTATCAGGATTTGTTTTATTCATCCCCTAGGTTGTGATGAATAGACAAAATCAAATCAGATCAAAACTTGCTATATTAGTCTCCAAGCATTAGTAAGTCAGCTTTTTCAAAATTGAATCATTTACCTCCTAGGTTATGGTAAATTCTACGATAATCTTTAGGCATTGACGAGTTATCCGCTTCGTCATGTCTAGATCAATCTTACTCGTCAATCTTACATCTCTATTCAAACTCTGGTAGGACGATACATCATCGGCATTGCCTAAAACTTTGTTTCAAACCTTGGTAAGGTGATACATCATCATCTTTGCATATTCTCTTCAAAACCTTTGGGGGGTATGCTATATCAGCTTATCCTTATCTAGACAACCTTTGGGGGGTATGCTATATCGGTGTAACCTTATCTAGCCGACCTTTGGGGGGTAAGTTATATCAGCGTATCCTTATCTAACAAACCTTTAGGGGTATGCTATATCAGCGTATCCTTATCTAGCCAACATTTGGTTATATTTTGGGGTCTTCCATTATTTAATAAATCTTCGACTCAAATGAACAAGGTATACGCATTCTCGCGCCATTTAATCGAAGAGTCATTAAATAGCGGCAGCTGTCATACCCCAAATTTGTCCGCCTTAGTGCTACCGCCAAATTTATTTTTGAACTTGGGTTTTACAAAGTATAAAATTCATTTGATTTAATTATATTAACATTCTGAGGTTTTTTAATAAAAATTTGCTTTCAAGTCTGTTTGAAAATATAATAATTATTTGTAAAAATAGAAAATAATTGTTCGCTGTCATATACTTTCAATTGCTGATAGTTCTGCTGATGGTTTCTCTGCTGCCATGCATACTGATGTTGAGGAGCATACTAAAAAGGTTGAAATGGTGATTGGATGATAGTTGTAGCACATATTTATGGATCATACTGACTAGGAGTAGTTGTTTCCATATGATAGTAAGGAACCTAAACTTCAGGATTGTTAGAAGCTTCCTTTTCGTCCTCCGAGACTATACTTGTTTCTTCGCCATCCTTCTACTATAGGAACTCGAAAGTAGTAGTGACATCCAGAATCTTACCAATCTTGGGAGTGTTCTCAATTCGTTCTCCTATGATAACCAAGTCTGAAAATTCAGAGGAAATACATCCAACCATCATATCCATATAGGGACCTTGCAGAGTATTAATGAACATGTTCACAAGCTCTCATTCCAAAAGAGGAGGTTGAACCTTGGCATTTAGCTCTCTCTGTCTCTGTGCATACTCTTTGAAAGACTCGTCAGCCCTTTAAGTAAAGCCTTGGAGTTGGATTCTTGTAGGATCCGTGTCACTATTATAATTGTATTGCTTGATAAAGGCCTCTACTGATTCTCTCTAGGTTCGGATTTGGGTCCTTTCGAGCTGAGTATACCATTCAAGAGATGTTTCGCTGAGGCTATCCTGAAAGAAGTGCATAAGTAACTTCTCATTTTCTGTATAAGGAGTCATCTTATTGCAAAATGCCTTGATATGAGTCTTTGGGCAAGTGGTACCCTTGTACTTCTCGAAGTTGGGGACTTTGAATTTAGGAGGAATCTTGATATCATGCACTAGGCTCAAATTAGAAACATCTAAATCGGAGGAGTTACAAAGTTTTAAGGCCTTCATCCTCTTTTCTAGGAGGTAAAACTTCTCCTCATTCTCATCAATCGGGAACCTGAAGGTGTCAAATGAGGAATAAGAAATTTCCTCTGGATGTGAAGTTTCATTTACAGGGGCCTCAATAGTATTTCTGACACTGATTCAAAAGAACCTCTTCTGGGGTAAGATTAACACATGGTGGATTAATAACACCTGGATCAACAGTCTGCCTCAACTCTTCTTCTCCAGGAGCAATGTTTTGAATAACCTTCATGAACTGACCAGTCTGGGTCCCTATGTGTGTTCTCATCTCAACCAGGTCTGCCTGTAACTTCTCCATGATAATGTCAATGTCGGGAAATCAGTCTTGTGGTCTTGTGATTCTGAATAATAGGCCAAGTTACAATGAGTCTCCAAGTTGAGATGAATGAGATGCATGATAATTCATGGATGATAAGTAAAATGGAATTAATGCAATGATTAATGTAATGATATGCGATACCAAAGGTTCAAAAGAATTCACGATAACGACTGTACAATCTTCTGAGTGAATAATCTTTGAATTGGAAGAATATAACAGGATTAAAATTTCGGAACTCTGAATAGAAGAAAGCCGTGTGGGATGAAGGTCAAATTTCCTGTCAAAAAGGCCCAAATCCTCTCACATGTGAGTTCTAATTTGGATAAAGATTCCTTGAGGTATTCTCAGAGTCATGGGCCCCTTTGAAAAGTATAGTGTCGTAATGTATCTACGTCATAACAATTGTACCGCAAAGTAAACCTAGTATGAGTACGGTTCTCATGACACACTAGTAGGGAATCTACCCCATAAGTGACATGACTATCCACTTCTTTAAACTTAAGTGTTCACTCAAGCCTATGTATTAGGATTATCTCTCAAGTAATATCCACCCACCAAAGAAACACACACAAATATCCAGAATATCCAAAGTGCAATGAATGAAAGCAAGCAAGTAAAGCAAATAAATAAACACCCAAAAGAAACAAACAAGAGTTAGGACTGACTTGCTTATGGTATCCCCGGCAAAGTCACCAGCTAAAGCTACTCAAAAAATAAAACAAATAACTTCAGGTGGAACAAACAGAGTCGCCATCTAACTTTATTTATCCCCAAAAAATAGGGGAAAAAATATAGAGAAAACCTTTGATATTGGGAAAAGAACATGGTATCACAATCAAATCTCGGGTAAGGGAGTCGATTACGTAAGGAGAAGGTATTAACAACCATCACGTCTGTGGTACTCCATAAGATCTACTCTTATTATTCTAATCAATGGGTGTATATATCTAAAACTTACTTGCTAAAGAGAAATGCATGCATAAATTCATTGGGAAAAAGAAAAGGATTGTATTAGTGCGTTCACCTGGGAATTGAAACTCCATGCCTACGTATCCACAAGGGAATTAAAACATTGTAGTTATTCTTAAAAATGTTTTGTTTGTTATGTATTTTTTATGGATGATGTTAAATTCACATTCTAACAGTTAACGCTGCCACTTAACCGTTGGAGACTACGCATCATTGTTTTATGTAGAATACCCTTTTTGAAAATGCTTTAAAGTGAAAAATCGCTAAGGCAAAATGATTTGGATTTGATTTGTATTTTTTTAAGAGAAAGGTGTTAAGGGGGCCCTCATCCAAGGAAACATCCATCACCTTCACACCTTTAGTTTTGAAAGGGTTTGAATATTGTTAAGTGTTTTTGAATTTTTGATTGAGAAAAATTTTAGTCTTAATGATGCAATGCAAAAGGAAAAGAAAAGTTTAAAGGGAGACTTTAAATCTTAATATTGTCATGCAAAGTGGACCTAAAGTTGATTTTGAAGGAAATTTAACCTAATGTTGTTATGTAATTGGTTTATCAAGACCTAAGGATATATTATGTTATATTTCAATTTAATCAAGAAAAACTTAAATAAATTGAATTAAAACAAAACATAAGGGGAGCATGTCATTGAAACAACCAAACAAAATATCAAAATAAAAGGAAATTAAATTCTAATATTTTTTGTGATATGTAAGTCAAAAGAAAATAAAATAAAAGTCTAATTTTTATTTGTATTTTTTAAATTGTTTAATATGATTAGGTGTATTGGAACATTTATTAAAGAAAGAAATTTTGTCAAAGTTGTTTTTAATTGAAAGTGGTGAAAATTTTGAATACTAGTTTTAGAAATACAAAGCATAACTTTTGATTGCTAAGTTTTTAGAAATACAAAACATGGAAGATAGTTTAAATAAATAAATATGAAAGAGGGTGAATACCTTGACAATTCTAGTCAATACCATCTCATTCCAAGATAATATCTTATTCCTTTTGCAACTCACATGTCGAATTATTTGAGCATTTACGGTGGGGTTTATGTGATGTATTGGTGGTGTTTCAATGGACAAACCAACAAAAGTTTGAAGGAAATGAAGAATTCAAAAATTGAGTTTTCAAGCTTCTTTAATGGAGTTTTGTAAGAATAGTATAAGTCTTCAAAATAAAATCATGCTTAAGTAAAAAAAAAACTCAATGCATCATGGCATCAAGAGAATCATTTAAGAAATTAATTCACAAAAGTTTAGTAAAAGAAACATCAAGATTTAAACAAATTAAAACAAATAAACTATTTTTTAGTTTTTTAATTAACATATTAAATAAAACAAAATGAAGCTTGATCAAATAAAAATATATTTTTGGTGTTTTTAAATATTAATTTGATAAAAGAAAATTAGAAGAGAAAAATAAAATAAATAAACAAAATTAAAAAAGAAAATGAAAAGGAAAGAAATAGAAACAAAATGAAAAGTAGTAAAAGAAGATTTTGTTGCCTAATACTTGTGTTTTACAATGAGAAGGGGTCCTCTATTTATAGAGAAGTTTGAAGTGAAATTGGAGGAAATTTTGAAGTCAAAAAATTGCTTGTAGGTTGATGGTTGCTTGTAGGTTGATGGTTGCTTGTTAATTTGAACATGAAGGTTGCTTGCAAGTTTGGACATGAAGGTTGATTGCAAGTTTGGACAAGGTGTTAGTAATAATATTAATAACAATAATATGAAATAAAACATGAAAGTGTTAGTAATAATAATAATAATAATAATAATAACAATAATGAACAAAGAAAAGAAAAAAAAGAAAAATGTAAGTAATACAAAAAATAGTAAATATACAATTTTTTTAATAATTAAAATTGTTATTTCAAATAGAAGTTGCAAATTTAACTAAATGTTTAAATTCAACTAAAATTTGTAAACTTAATTATTTGAAAGAACAAAAATTAATTATTAATGAAAAGTGTAATACAAAAATCCAATTAATAATTAGAAATCAAAACTGAATTTTAAATCTAGTTATTAATTAAATGCAATATGTAAATGAAAATGATACTTTTTTTAATTAAAATGATACAAAACGTAAATGACAAAAACCTTACGACTCAAGCAAAAGGTTCCTTGAATTGATGATCAATAATTTCTGAGGAGAAAACCCGATACCCATTCACCTTGCTTTTGACAAACCCTTATCAATTGATAACGACCATACAAGAATCTTGTCTTAGAAGTCTTCAAATGATGACGAAACCAAATGTTTTCTCATAACCTTAATTCCCCACTTCATTGCTTGAAGAAGAATCAGATAAAATCAGACTTTATTTTATATAAACACCTCAAACCACTGTGAAACCCTTATATTGTTGATCTTTTGAAACAAGGTGCTTTATGGAAAAATGCATGCTACACAAATAAAATGAGTAGCCTAAGTCGGATAGGAGGAAAACGGGAGGGTAAATTTTGGGATGCAATAAGTGGGTCAACAACATTGTCAAGTGTAGGTACTTTGCATATCTTTACATTTCCCTTATCTATCATCACTTGAATGAGGTGATATTGCCTAAGTATATGTTTGGATCATTGGTGAGGTCTAGGCTCCTTAGCTTGTGTGATAACACCATTGTTATCATATTAGAGATCAATGGGATCCACAATGCTATGTAATATGCAAAGTTCATAATGAACTTATTGATCAAAATAACTTCCTTTATTGCATTTATGGAAACAATACACTCGACTTCTATTGTAGAATTAACAACTATATCTTTCTTTGAAATTTTCAAGCTCACAACGCCACCATTTAAGCAAAACACGTAACCAGAATTGAGTAATATGCCATCTATATATAATATCAGGATGAAGATCATGCTCCCACTAACCTTCTTGTAAATGCAAGACTCATTTTGATCCATGAGAAATACATCACCTTGATCAATTACGAGATAACCATATCTCTCAAGTTGGTGATGTATCATCTTTGATCTATGCTAGTCATGTTCTACTTGAGCAGGTTGCTGCTTCCACAACTACTTGTGTTTCCCGCTCTAGTTCCTCCATAGGTGTATCATTGCTTTTGTGATTCTTGAATTTCTTCAAGCTCTACTTTCCTTCCACTCATTCCTTAAGATATAAAGTTTTTTTCTAAGAACACTCTAGTTCAAGCGACAAATACTTTGCCATCAGAAGGATTGTATAAGTAATATCCGTTTACTTCTTTAGGATACCCCACAAGTAAGCATTTGTCATATTTTGGCTCAAGCTTAGTTGATATTTTCCGTTTCACATAAACTTCGCAACCCCAAATCTTCATGTAAGACATGTGTGGTTTCTTACCACTCCATATCTCATATGGTGTCTTCTCAACCTTTTTGGATGGAACGCGGTTAAGTGTGAAAGTTGTTGTCAATAAAGCATGTCCCTAAAAGGAGTTTGGAAGATTGGTGTGACTCATTGATCGCGACTTTAAGAGTCTATCGGGTGTATTAACTGCAAGTGCACAGTTTAATCGCGTAGTTTTAAAAGATATTGAACCCACAAGGACTGATAATTGAATTACTGATATCTAAAGTTATCGTGTAAAGATAAGGCTAATAATAAATATTAGGTTTTGGGTTAGACTAAAATAAGCTTAGACTTAATTGAAATATTTAATAACGGGACACCGGTACGTAATACTTTTGACTTCGAGAATTCAGTAAATCATTGGCATAGCTTTGAGTATTCAAAACATTATTTCAGTAGAAACTATCAGTTTAAAAACCTTTATCTCACACTCTCGTGATTATTGATTCAGATTATATAATTAAACTTAAATGCTTTCTCTCACTGTCTCATTTAAAATCTAAAAATACATTTTGAAAACATATAGAATCTAATTAATCCTAAACCGCTCTCGCTATATTTAAAACTAATGTTTGATTACCACTATCAAGTTAAAAACTCACACTCAAGTGATTATTGATTTTAGCCTTCACTTGTCTCTTACTCTTGTAACAAAACATTTTATATTAAAAGTTAAAAATCAAACTGTTGTACCCCAAACTTTTCCCTCTCATATTTCTCAAAACATTGCAAGAAAAATCTCCAAGTGGCTCAAGATTGCTCAAGAGTTGGACAGTCAAGCTATCTCCTAAGGCAGTCAACCTCAAATTAGGGTTTTGTGTTGCATCAAGATCCTTGAGTCCAAATGACCTCAAGTTCTCCCCAATGTCCTAATATGTTCTCAAGTTCATCCATGTCAAATTTCAAGCCTTGTAGAGGAAGTTTGCTCGGTCAATTGCTCAAGGGGTCCAAAAATCGACTTTGCTAGGGCAAAAGTCAATTGTGACCCAAATACAGTCAAACTTCAAGATTTTTTGTCAACATTCTCATTTTGAAGGATATTTAATCATTTTATCAAGGTTTGATCATGATTCATCAAGGATTGCTCAAAATTCATCAAGACTCAAAAGTTGCTAAATTAGGGTTTTGTAGGAAAAGTCAACTCAACTTTGACCAAGCATAACTTTCTCATACTTTATGATAAATGACCCATACAAAGCTCATTTTTAAGAGGATGCAATTTCCTACAATCCATATTCATACCCCAATATCAGAAAATGCACTCACAAGAAGTTATAAATTTGGACATTATAGGTCATTTTTGAAAGTCAACAAAAACACCTTTTTTTCCAAATCTTATAACTTGAGCATGGAATATCAAAATGCGATGATACCAAAAGGGTTGGTTAGAGGACATCTCAAGCTTTCTAAAAAGTCAAAGTAAACCTCCAAAAGTTCAAAATTGAAGAAGTTATGCATTATTGAAGTTGGACTTTT
Source organism: Vicia faba (assembly GCA_948472305.1). NCBI lineage: Eukaryota > Viridiplantae > Streptophyta > Magnoliopsida > Fabales > Fabaceae > Vicia > Vicia faba. The sequence goes on from OX451740.1 coordinate 1,358,268,836, forward strand.
TTGCAAAATTATCAAAAGTCAACTATCCCCAAAACTTCAAATTTTGTCAAATGGGAACATTCCTTTCCACTTGATTTGAGCTTTCATAGTTGCCCACGTGTCCTAGATTCAGCCATGAGCCCATATTGCATTTTTATTATTTAATTTGATTTTTAGTTGAATTTATTCATTTTTAATCAAATAAAATCATAGAAAATCCAAATAATTAATAACTCTTGATTTTTTGATTGTTTTAGGCATTGTTCACAGCTAGCACCACCATCAAATTCGTATCAAGCCTAATCATGTGCAAAAAGATTGAATCAAATCAAATTTGGAAGGTTTAATAATGGAGAATCATCAAATATGGCATTTTTTCAAATCTTGATCATGGTCTTAAAACACAACATTATGAGGGAGATTCTTTCCAAGCTTTCTTGTCTACTCATTATCCTCTATAAATATAGAGCCATACAAGCTTGAAATAAACGAAAATCCTCTCTAAAAAGCTCTCAAAAAGCTCTTTAAAAAGTTCTCTAAAAGTTCTTCAAAAAGCTCTCCAGAAATCAAAGAATTGGTGCAAGTCATATCTCGAGGTTCCGGCCTCTCGCAATTGACATCAAGCCTCAAACCATTCTCTTGAAGTCCTCATGAGTCTTACAAGGTCCAAAATCAATCCATCACACGCCTAGCACGCCCACCGGTTTGGTAAAATTTTAAATTTCGAATCTCTAATTTTAATCACATTTTATGGTATGCTAACGTTTGTTTGAGTTTATATAGAACATTTATGGATGGTTGAATCATAGGTTCCACGCAAGAATCGAAAAACAACATAGTTAGAGCATGAAGCTTTCGAAGATCCGGGCTCAAGAATGCTCTTTACACCTCCCAAAAGTGATGTTTCAGGCCCATTTCTCACTCTTTATTTTTTTTTATATTTTTAATTTATTTATTTCTTATTTATTTTACTAACCAAATAATTAATCTTCTTTTCATCAAAAAAAATCACAAAATTATTTTATGTCTAATTAAATTTCAAAATTTTATTTTTTATTAATAAATATTAATTAATTTAATTAGGATATTAATGTTAGATAACTTTAAATGATTTTTACAAATATTTAAAATTAATTAGAAATCAATAGGTTTTTAACACTAATTTAATCATTTTATTTTCTTTCCTAAATTAACAAAACTCCAAAAATATGTCATTTAATATTTTTCATTAATTAATTAATTTAATAATTAATTTAGCATTTAATTTTTAGGACTTAATTTCTTTTCTTAAAAAAAATAAATAAAAACAACAAAACATTTTCTTTATCAAATTAAATTCTAACTTTTATTTTTTTTAATAAACATTAATGAATTGATTTAGAATTTTAATTAGAATAACTTTCACATTTTTGTAAAATAATTAAAATTAACTTAGACATAATTAGGTTTTTATTAACATTGATTAATTTTATTTTCTTTCTTTAAATATCAAAAATCTAAAAAAATATTTATTTTCATTAATTAATTAAGTTATTTATTAATTTAATAATTAATTTAGGATAGTTTCTTTCTTAATTCAAAAATAACAAAAAAAGATACTTTCTTTCAAAAAAGGGTCAAAACCCTAAACTTGCACCCGATTTAATTTCCGCACGCGATTTACTTTCTTTTATCTAATATTGTATTTGTTCCCGGAATGTAATAGATAATTAGGACCATTTAATTATTTTATCGCTTTATTTATTTTCCGTATTTAAATTTCAAAGGGTTGCTTTTGGCGATGTAAATACCCGACGCCTTGTAATTTAATTTTCGTAATTTATTTTCTGCAAAACATAACTGTTAGATGTTTGATAATAGGAATGCATGACAAGAATGAATGTTTAACCTAAAATCAACATAGATCACCCTTAACATGTGAAAAGACAAAAATAACTGAAAACGACACATTCGCACATGCGCACTCTTAGGGTACACCTCACTTGGTTGCCTGCGTACGCGGTCATTGAGTATAGGTCACTTTAGAGGTCGCCCTCTTGTCCAAAGATCATAGTCGCCTCGAAACGGTTGCCTCGGATATTGTTTCCTCAAAACAAATGATCTAAGACATTAGGGTTACCGCTAAGGTGTCCTAACATTGCTTTGGTGACCGTAAGTCCCTAAATTAGAATTGACTCTTAAACTCCAACGACGATGCTACCTACTCATCAATAGTAGGTTAGAATTGTCTAAAGAAATATAGCATAGAATAATTCCTTTTTCGAGTAGGTAGATGGTTCTTAAGTACTTGCTCTTTCAAAACAAAAAAACAAATTTTCACACTTACACTCCCTTTCAAACAAAGACTTTTTCAAACCCACAAGCACAAAGAAAAGAAATTTTGAAAACAATATGAGCAAGTACCTAAGAGCCCGTGGATAACCACGGATAGAAAGGGTGCTAACACCTTCCCTTTCTATAATCTACCCCCCGAACCCGAGAAATATCTCAAAAAGGAATTTTTCTGTGCTTTTTTCCTTTCCTTGTTGGATAAAATAAAAGATGGTGGCGACTCTTGCTTACCGCGACATTTTGCAAACACAAACGCAAACCAGCATTCCAAAAAACCGTCAGTTCTTCCCACTGTATCACAGAACTGGCGACTCTACTGGGGACGCTTAATAAGTGGGGTGTACCTTAGGAATAGTTCATAATGTTTTCAATTGCTTGATTTGTATGATTTATCTTTGTGGGCTTGAATCGGAGTTACTATAGATCCTAACCCGAATCTGGGGGATACCCTTTAGGTAAGTAGCAATAAACTGTGAGGGAACTGTACGTCGTAGACCGATACGGTTGAAGCAGTAGCTACGTTGGTGTGGCACTTTAGTTTGTATCGATATCCCTTGTGTTGGAACGAGGAGAATATGGGTCAACTAAGGGGTCATTAAGCACCAACTGACCTTAGAACCTTTAAATTGACCAACTTGGCCATAGAACAGTAGCAGTATGCTACACTCATTGAGACTAAACTCTCGTGATGATTCCGGCTGCAAGAAAAGGTTGCTAAACTGGAATTATGACCGATCTAGGGTAGTCAGTGATATTGAGATCCTCTAGAACCCAGTTACTATTTCTAGGACATGTTGAACCAACTAAACTGAAAGAGGGTAATACCTAAACTCCATGCCATCCTAAACTAAAGGTTGTTTGTGTGACTTGTGTGCCTTAAAACTTGAACTACTTGCACATTCTTGTTATCTGACAACATGAGTTCCTTGCGGGTTTTGTTTACAGTCCTTATCCAATAATTTGGATTTATTGCAAGGTTTACTTACATCACTTTACACTTTTGCTTAAACGCATAGCATACACATCATAACATCATGCCTTAACATTTCCTTCACCATTTCAAGGATCTCAAGGGTTTGTAATGCAGGTTATGGTAAATCAAATGTCTAGCAAGGGGAAAAGGGGATTTATTTTCCTCTAGTCAAGTTTGTCTAGAAATCAAAACACGATAACTTGAGTCAGGGGCTATGACCCACTCGATATGGTGAGCTTAACTCTTGAAGAAGGACTCTTAACAACATGAAGTTTCTTCAATCAAAGCTACAAAATTCAAATTCTAACAATTTTCTTGTTTACCCCGCGAGATCCTTGAAAACATTGCATACATATATCATACATATCATTGCATAACAGGTCTCCCAATATAGGTCTCTCATGTTCTCGCTGTTTATTTCAGCAATGGCTTTCTAACAAGACAAACAAGATCTTCAAACTCGAGAAGCTCAGTTCAGGGACGTATTCCTAAACCTATCCAAGGGGCGGGAAGAGTTGAAAACACTCCTCGTGGGGAACTTGGTCAAGAAAAGTCCTGAAGACAATAAGGACGAACGGATGGAGCAACTGCAAGCTGAGTTCAGTACCATGAAAACCCAAATGCTGGGGAAGATGGCTCTTATCCAAGGCTTAGCTCGGGAACAAGAAGAGCTGAGAACCATTATCAACCAGCTTCATCAAGACAGATACAACAACATGAAGCAAATAGTCAAGGCCGGGGACCAAGTCATTAATCAACTTCCGAGAAGTCAAAGGTTTGGTTTGATGAAGAATAGACCTCTCCAAGTTGCTACTACCTCACGGGTCCAACAACAACCTTGCCATAAATAACGGGTTGATCAGAGTAAGCCAAATATGCCTAAGAGGCAATTTACCAAGATCAACATGTCGCTGTCTCAGGCTTTACAACACCTGTTGAGATTGAATCTGGTGACGTTAAGGGACCCTCCTAAGAATCCCAACATAGCCTCCCCAAGGTACAATCCTAATGCAAGGTGTGCATATCACTCCAACAGCCTGGGGCATGATACTAACATCTGTTGGGCATTGAGCAACAAAATTCAAGACCTGATTGATGAAGGAGCATTGGAACTCACACAAGATGGTCAGATTGAATTCTTTTGCCATCCCCCCAAGGTTCACCATTTGAAGTGACAAGTACTGAGACAAGAAGACTTTTTGTTCATTAGAATTTTCAAGTTGTAATTTTCTTCTGATTGTTCGAACATTTATTCATGTCAAACTTTATTACTTTATCAATGCATTACATATGTCTGTTTTGAATCAATCCATTCGTATTCACTATATTCAAATTGCTTTCATTTTTGTGATGATCAACTCTCGATTAAAAAATTCTAAGCCTTTAGAGGGAGGATGACAAAAATGATACCAAAATCTCTATAGTATGCTTTTGAACAGACCTCGCTGACGATGTACAGGCATTGTTTCAAATCCTAAACAGTGGAGTTATAAGGAAGATAATCCCTCGTCCACCCCTTTGAGCCAAAGAAGTAGGAGTTTTTCTTTTCACACAAATTAAAACCCTTAATCACATCCTGGGGACAAGGTAGTTTTCTCAGTTAATTCAGGTGCACAATGAATGGCATCAAAGAGGTCCTTCCAAAATAAAAGGATACTGATGGTTTCTTATAATCTTCAGGACAGGCAGTCATTATCTCTCGAAACAAAAGCCCATTAAGTCAAAACCTATGAAGGAGAATTAAGAAAAACTGGGGCATCCCGCTGACTATAATCACAAAAAGACACAGTTCAGGAAAAAGACAGGGATAATAAAAAAAAAGAAAGAGGTCCTACAAACTCTCAACAAAATGACTGCCTGTTCAAAATAAATTTTCAGTATCCGAACCATCACTGGAATATCAGAGCAAAGACTCAAATGGGATCTAAATGCACAATTAGCTGAGTTTAGGATCGAAGAACATCACGAAGAGCGGGTGGGTACAAATAAATTTTGAGCCTTTATCCTTTCTTTCTTGAACCGTGAACCATGCCACGTTATAACCCTTAAAAGTCCTAGCTGAAGCATGGGTTAGTTCGAAAGCATACTATTACAAAAGGTATCTTGACTCCTGTAGGACTTGTTGTAATTCCTGAGTTGACATCACACTTTTACACAAAAACTTGTTTTACTGAAAAATGCATTTTCAAAAATTTCAAGACAGACATAAGCTTTGCGTTCTTAAAATAACATCGTTTGCATATGACTATTTGTTCAACTGCAGAGAAATTTGCATGACGAATATCTAGTGAACAAAAACCTTCTCAATAAAAAAGGATCACCTCAAGTGGAAAAACACTTCCAACCAAGGGGCACGACATGGTCATTGTCCATCATCTGGGGCAGTCAAGTCAAGATTCAAGGAATCTCTCAAAATGCCAAATAGCCAAGGGAAAATATCCATCTGAATCAATTGGGGCATTGGACATGAATTCCAGCAACGAATCTTGCATGATCAAACATCTTCTGGTAGTATGGCAACACGACACTACAGACAGTGACAACTCCCTACACCCTGAGAGCATGGACATAATCAGAAAATACTACGCATAATCAAAGACCCGCTAGGTCGACTGGCCTAGGAAAAAATAAGGGCTTCCCGGCGAACCAAAAGGGTTCGGGCAAAAATTAGGGATAAAAATGGAAAAAATATGTACACCCGGTAAGTCGAAAACCTGAAAAGGCGGCTTGGGTAAAAAAGGGTATCCCGGTGGACTAAAAACCCGAAAGGGCGGTCAATGCAAAAATTAGGGATCAAAGTGTACGACTATTTCCTGTCATCTCGTCACTTGCGTACCAGAAGAAGACTTGTCATTTCAATCGAAAGATACCAAGCACCTCATAGGTTAGGATAATACTCGATCCATAAGGCCTCCGCAGGCACCTTCTCCCAAAGATACAGGGGCAAAAAAGTCTCGATGCAAAGCCATCGTCATATCCTCGGCATGCGTCCCAGTAACATTCACTCCCCATAGAGTAGGAAAAGACAGTAATGTTAACTCTCCCCAGCTGAGACTTGCAACCGTGAACGAATCAGTAATATTCTCCCCAAGCAGAGTTTATCTACCATCAATACTGAAAAGGCTTAATATCCACGGCAGTCTTAATATTTCCCAACGAAGTATAAGAGTATTCCCCGGCAGAATACAAAATATCCCCAGTGGAGGTAAAATTTTCCCAGCGCATTCTGAAAAAGCTTCCCCAACGGAGTTGAAGCATCATCCCCAGTAGACTCTGGAAGTCTATCCCCAGCGGAGTACAAAATAAATCTCCCCAGCCGAGTTCAAAGGAATCATTCCCAACAGAATTCAGAGGATTATCCCCACAAAAGTCTAACAGGTTATCCCCAGTGACATCGTCACTGAGAGATCGTCTCCAGCAGAGTTCCTCCCTTTCACAAACAGGAATTCAATCCTCAACGGATTCAATATCACCAGTAATGATAATTCCTCCCGACGGAATTTATCAGTGGAATCCTCAGCAGAGCATCTCTTCCCCACAGAGTAATCTCCTCATCAGTTTATTCCCCCAACGGAATCATCCTCTCCTGCAGGTTTATCATCTTCGTTCGTCATCCCTAGCGGAAACGAAGAATTCAACTCTATTCTCCAGCAACTATCCGAGATTTATTTTCCCCAGCTAGAAACATTACATCTCCATACATCATGATACATGCATATACGCATCATACCATACAACCTCATTTATGTTGAGAGCATCATTGCTTGATATATATCATGCATTTCATACATCATGATATTGCATATGACTGACTCTTTACCGTTTCAGGGAAAGACGAATCAATAAACACCGTTGACTACTTATATGACCTGGTAGTCCCCTCAAAAGAAAAAAATTACACTTATGGCAGACTTTTGTCTGGTTCAGTTAAATCGATCCTAAGATTTTTTTGATTCTTATCCAGTCAAAGTTAATCCAAGACCTTCCCTGGTTCAGTCATATCGACCCTAAGATCTCCCTGATTCATATTCCAGTTGAAGATATTCTAAGACTTTCGTCTGGTTCAGCTAAATCGACCCTAAGATTTTTCTGATTCATATCCAGTCAAAGTTAATCATAGAACTTCTCTGGTTCAGTCAGATCGACCCTAAGATCTCCCTAATTCGTATTCCAGTTGAAGATATTCCAAGGTTTTCGTCTGGTTCAGCTAAATCGACCCTAAGATTTTTCGGATTCTTATCCAGTCAAAGTTAATCCAAGAATTTCTCTGGTTCAGTCAGATCGACCCTAAGATCTCCCTGATTCGTATTCCAGTTGAAGATATTCCAAGACTTTCGTCTGGTTCAGTTAAATCGACCCTAAGATTTTTCTGATTCTTATCCAGTCAAAGTTAATCCAAGACCTTCTCTGGTTCAGTCAGATCGACCTTAAGATCTCCCTGATTCGTATTCCAGTTGAAGATATTCAAAGACTTTCGTTTGGTTCAGTTAAATCGACCCTAAGATTTTTCTGATTCTTATCCATTCAAAGTTAATCCAAGACCTTCTCTGGTTCAGTCATATCGACCCTAAGATCTCCCTGATTCGTATTCCAGTTGAAGATATTCCAAGACTTTTGTTTGGTTCAGTTAAATCGACCCTAAGATTTTTCTGATTCTTATCCAGTCAAAGTTAATCCAAGACCTTCTCTGGTTCAGTCAGATCGACCCTAATATCTCCCTGATTCGTATTCCAGTTGAAGATATTCCAAGACTTTCGTCTGGTTCAGTTAAATAGACCCTAAGATTTTTCTGTTTCTTATCCAGTCAAAGTTAATCCAAGACCTTCTCTGGTTCAGTCAGATCGACCCTAAGATCTCCCTGATTCGTATTCCAGTTGAAGATATTCCAAGACTTTCGTCTGGTTCAGTTAAATAGATCCTAAGATTTTTCTGATTCTTATCCAGTCAAAGTTAATCCACGACCTTCTCTGGTTCATTCAGGTCGACCCTAAGATCTCCCTGATTCGTATTCCAATTGAAGATATTCCAAGACTTTCATCTGGTTCAGTTAAATCGATCCTAAGATTTTTCTTATTCTTATCCAGTCAAAGTTAATCCAAGACCTTCTCTAGTTCAGTCAGATCGACCCTAAGATCTCCCTGATTCGTATTCCAGTTGAAGATATTCCAAGACTTTCGTCTGGTTCAGTTAAATCGATCCTAAGATTTTTCTAATTCTTATCCAGTCAAAATTAATCCAAGACCTTCTCTGGTTCAGTCAGATCGACCCTAAGATCTCTCTGATTTGTATTCCAGTTGAAGATATTCCAAGACTTTCGTCTGGTTCAGTTAAATCGATCCTAAGATTTTTCTGATTCTTATCCAGTCAAAGTTAATCTGAGACCTTCTCTAGTTCAGTCAGATCGACCCTAAGATCTCCCTGATTCGTATTCCAATTGAAGATATTCCAAGACTTTCGTTTGGTTCAGTCAAATCGACCCAAAGATTTTTCTGATTCTTATCCAGTCAAAGTTAATCCAAGACCTTCTCTGGTTCAGTCAGATCGACCCTAAGATCTCCCTGATTCGTATTCCAGTAGAAGATATTCCAAGACTTTCGTCTGGTTTAGTTAAATCAACACTAAGATTTTTCTGAGTCTTATCCAGTCAAAGTTAATCCAAGACCTTCTTTGGTTCAGTCAGATCGACCCTAAGATCTCCCTGATTCATATTCCAGTCGAAGTCCGGACCACCTATCAACAGTCTCCAAATGGCATCTGTAAGCCCATTCCCGATATCACAAGACTGATACCACTTCATGCGAGTGCAAATTTCTGGGCACTCTAGTGTTCAATCATCTTCCACCTTCAGATCACGAAAGGCACGAAAGCCAATCTACATCCTTAGGTTTAAGAAGATTGAACAGGGGCAGCTATTGTACCCCAAAATTTTTCCTCTCATATTTCTCAAAACATTGCAAGAAAAATCTCCAAGTAGCTCAAGATTGCTCAAGAGTTGGACAGTCAAGCTATCTCCTAAGGCAGTCAACCTCAAATTAGGGTTTTGTGTTGCATCAAGATCCTTGAGTTTAAATGACCTCAAGTGCTCCCCAATGTCCTAATATGTTCTCAAGTTCATCCATGTCAAATTTCAAGCCTTGCAAAGGAAGTTTGCTCAGTCAATTGCTCAAGGGGTCCAAAAATCGACTTTGCTAGAGCAAAAGTCAACTGTGACCCAAATACAGTCAAACTTCAAGATTTTTTGTCAACATTCTTATTTTGAAGGATATTTCATCATTTGATCAAGGTTTGATCATGATTCATCAAGGATTGCTCAAAATTCATCAAGACTCAAAAGTTGCTAAATTAGGGTTTTGTAGGAAAAGTCAACTCAACTTTGACCAAGCATAACTTTCTCATAATTTATGAGAAATGACCCATCCAAAGCTAATTTTGAATAGGATGCAATTTCCTAAAATCCATCTTAATACACCAAGATCAGAAAATGCACTCACAAGAAGTTATAAATTTGGACATTGTAGGTCATTTTGAAAGTCAACAAAAACACCTTTTTTTCCAAAGCTTATAACTTGAGCATGGAATGTCAAAATGAGATAAGACCAAAAGGGTTGGTTAGAGGACATCTCAATATTTCTAAAAAGTCCAAGTACACCTCCAGAAGTTCAAAATTGAAGAAGTTATGCATTGTTGAAGTTGGACTTTTTTGCAAAATTACCAAAAGTCAACTATCCCCAAAACTTCAAATTTTGTCAAATGGGCCCATTCTTTTCCACTTGATTTGAGCTCGCATAGTTTCCCACGTCTCCTAGCTTCAGCCATGAGCCCATATTTCATTTTTATTATTTAATTTGATTTTTAGTTGAATTTATTCATTTTTAATCAAATAAAATCATAGAAAATCCAAATAATTAATAACTCTTGATTTTTTGATTTTTTTAGGATTTGTTTAAAGCTAGAACCACCATCAAATTCGTATCAAGCCTAATCATGTGCAAAAAGATTGAATCAAATCAAATTTGGAAGGTTTAATAATGGAGAATCATCAAATATGACATTTTTTCAAATCTTGATCATGGTCTTAAAACACAACATTATGAGGGAGATTCTTTCCATGCTTTCTTGTCTCCTCATTCTCCTATATAAATATAGAGCCATACAAGCTTGAAAGAAACGAAAATCCTCTCTAAAAAGCTCTCAAAAAGTTCTATAAAAGCTCTTCAAAAAGCTCTCCAGAAATCAAAGAATTGGTGCAAGTCATACCTCGAGGTTCCGGCCTCTCGCAATTGACATCAAGCCTCAAACCATCCTCTTGAAGTCCTCATGAGTATTACAAGGCCCAAAAGCAATCCATCACACGCCTAGCACGCCCACCGGTTTGGTAAAATTTTAAATTTTGAATCTCTAATTTTAATCACATTTTATGGTATGCTAACTGTGATCGGTGGATCTGGAACTGACTGTTTAACGCTGGTTCGCGAAATGTCGCGGAAGCAAGAGTCGCCACCGTCTTTTATTTTCTCCAAATGGAAAGGACAAAAGCACAGAAAAATTCCTTAAAGAGATTGTTCTCGGTTCGGGAGGTAGGTTATAGAAAGGGAAGGTGTTAGCACCCTTTCTATCCATGGTTATCCATGGGCTCTTAGATACTTGCTCAATGTGTTTTCAAAAATGTTTGCTTGCTTTTCAATTGTGGGTTTAAAAAAGTTTCTTTGAAAATTTCAGTTCGACTCGTACGTCAGAGTGTTTGAAAAATTTGCTTTGAAAGCTTTTGAAAATGTGTTGGTGTGAAAAGTATGTTTTGATTTTGTTTTGAGATTAGAGAGCAAGTATCCTTGAGAACCTACCTACCCTAAGGAATTCGTCTGTGTAAATGTCCTTAAAAGTAGTGCCATCCCACCATTGAGAGGTAGGTAGCACCACCGTTGGAGGTGTTCGGGTCAATTCGAGTTTAGGGACATGGTGATCACCAGAGCAATGGGAAGACACCTTAGAAGCTACCCTCATGCCAGGTTCCCGGATCATGAGGACTTACTAAGACATCCTCTACTCGACGATCACCTTTCGAGGCAAGGCAACAGTGAGGCGTACCCTAGGGGTGGTGTGTGTGAATTGTGTGTCATTTTCATTGGTATTTGTCTTGTCATGTTCATTGTGATCTACGCTTGATTTTATTTAAGTCCATACATTCTTTCATGCTTTTGTTAACAGTTAAAAAATATTTGCGGGAAAATAAATCTAAACTATTACAAATGGCGCGGGTCCACATCGCCAAAATTAAACCGGACCCGATTTGACGGAAAGTAAATAAAGCAAAATAAAAGTGCGAGAAGTTTAAGTTACAACGCTTTGGGACAGGTATATGATTATTTGAATGAAATAAAAATAAATATGCGAAATTAAATAAATTACGAACGAGGGCGTTGGACCCTTTTGCAAAGTATTATTAATAAGGAATTAAAATTAAGAATTAAAAGAAAATGTTTTTTTTGGTATTTTTGTGTTTTTAGATTTAAGAGAAAAAGAATTAACTAAAACTAAAAATTGGATGTAAACCCTAATTCTAATTGTTTTTTAAGTTTATTGTGAAAATATTAAATTAAAATCTAAATTAAACCTAATTTTTTTTATGTACAATTTAATTATAAAAATAAATACTATAAATACTATTATTGTGGAAGAAATATTAAACAAAAAAAAAGAATAAAAATTAGCTAAACTTAATTCTACATTTTTTAGATTTTATTATGAAAAGAATTAAAATTGCAACCTAAATTAATACTAAGTTAATTTACATGTTAATTTATTTATGAAAATAATTAAATTAAATATTTATTATATTTTTTATCTTTTCTGGATTTTTTTTATGATGTTTTTTATAATTTGTAAAGAAAAAATAAATAATTAATTAAAACAAATAAAGAAGAATATAATAGCAATTAAAAATAAAATAAGAAAAAGTATGGAGAAGGCAAACCAGGGGGGGTTCAGGCCCTAAAGTGGAGGTATTGTCCAAGCAAATCTGGCCCAAAATATCTTGAGTCCGTTTGACTTTTTGAATCATATGCTGAAGCGTGGACTAGGGTACAGCATGCTCCTTAGATCTGTGCCTTTGGTTTGGTCATCAGGGACGCGTGGACGTTGGATAATGGAGATGCATGGTATGCCTTATCATAAGCGCTGCACATGAATGGTTAATGAAAAATAACATGAGAAATATACAGACCTGGGACTCGAACCCAGGTCTTGGATGTGAACGCTATCACCAACTGCCAGCTGAGCCACTACACGTATTTGTTAATATACCAACACATAAATAATAAAAGAAAGACCAACGCGTTAGTGGAGAGAAACGCGCGAAATTCAAACGCTCCAATCGCTTGTGGCCACGTCTTCGTCTCTTTCACATTCCCTGTAACATAAACATTCAGCAACGGTTTTGGACGCGTTGCTTTAGGGATGCTTTAAGAAAATAGCGATTAGCCCCTCAACGCTCATAAATTGAGCGCGAGGGTTCCATCCTCTTCGTCTTCAAGCGCTGAGTCTAATGGCCATGGTCTGGAATTCTAATTTTGCTTCGTTACCAAAGCCCTAAATTGAAAAACCTGTAAACCCTAGAAATCGCGCATGGTAAAATCTCATACACAGCACGATAATCAAATTAAACATAAGGGTTAGCTTTAAAACATCACAAGGATCAAAAATCCATAATTAGAATGTCATGAGAATGCCTAGAATTGAAAATACGATTGTCACTTTTTTGCTGTACAGGGAAGGTTCTATGTACCAATTCCTGGAGTTTGAGTTGATGTTTTGGATTTCAATGTGATCAGGAGGACTTGAGGAAGCTATTGGAAAAACTTTTATGCCTTGAATCGCCCTCTATCAATGAATTCAGTTTTGAATTTTATGGAGAATTTTTCAAGTTTTTCTATGGTCTTTGAGCGCAGCATTTAGTGTCCTGTGATTAGGGTTAGACTCAGTACTTATGAGGGAAGGGAATTAAGTCATTAGTTGGCCTTGATCCATGCCCATGAGAGAACTAGTCTTAGGTTTTTCACCATTAACAAACTTTCCCTTTTTTAAGCAAAACCAAGACTTGGTGTACAACCTAACCCTAGCATGAGTTTGTGAGCTGGCACATGATATATGGAAGCTATTCAAATTCAAATGACACTATTCCATTGATTTTTAAATTTTATTTGAATTATTAAAGATTTAAAATGAATTAAATTAATAAAAATTAAATAAAATAGAAAAATCAATGTTTGATCTTGAAATTAATCATGGGACACGTGTGTGGCATGACAAGGCTGAATCAAGTGGAAGAAAGTGGGCCCTTTTGTCAAAAATTGAAGTTTCAAGGATAGTTGACTTTTGCCATTTCACAAAAATTTCCCAACTTCTCCAATGCATAACTTGCTCAATTTTTAAGCTTTTCTCATGTTCTTGGACATTTTGGAAAGGTCTTTGAGTCCTTTAACCAATGCCTTTGGTCCCATGTCATTTTGATTTTCCAATCTCAAGTTATGGCCTTTGACTTAAAGTCCCTTTTTGTTGACTTTTGAAAATGACCTATAATGTTGAAATTGATAACTTTTTGTGAGAGCATTTCTTGGACTTGAAGTATGAAGATGAGTTGTAGGAAATGTCTTTCTCTTAAAAATGAGCTTTGGATGGAATTTTTCTGATAATCCATGTGAAAGTTATGCCCTGGTCAATTTCAGTTGACTTTTTCAGCTGTCCAAATAAGGAAACTTTTGCATCTTGATGATTTTCTGAGCCAAATTTTGAGAATCATGATCAAGCATTGATCAAATGATGTTTGTGGCTTCAAAATGATATGTTGACCAAAAATTTGAACTTTTGACTGTCAAATGACCATTTTGCCCCTACAGTTGACTGTAGTGCAATTTAGGGTTTTGACTGTGCAATTTTGAGCTGAATGCCTTGAAACTTGATATGAGGATGCTTGACCATGTTTGTAAGCATATGAGACTTGATTGGGCCTTTGAACACTTCCTTTTCTAGATCAGACTCAAAACCCTAATTTTGACGGTTTAGGAGGCCCTTGCACTGTGCAACCCTTGGGGAATTTTGTGACTTGGCTTGGCAATTTCTTGAAGAATATGGGAGGGCAAATTTTGGGGTACAACACTAACGTTTGTTTGAGTTTATATAGAACAGTTATGGATGGTTGAATCATAGGTTCCACGCAAGAATAAAAAAACACCATAGTTAGAGCATGAAGCTTTCGAAGATCCGGGCTCAGGAATGCTCTTTACACCTCCCAAAAGTGTTGTTTCAGGCCCATTTCTCACTCTTTATTTTTTTTTATATTTTCAATTTATTTATTTCTTATTTATTTTACTAACCAAATAATTAATCTTCTTTTTATCAAAAAAATCACAAAAGTATTTTATGTCCAATTAAATTTCATAATTTTAATTTTTTATTAATAAATATTAATTAATTTAATTAGGATATTAATGTTAGATAACTTTAAATGATTTTTACAAATATTTAAAATTAATTAGAAATCAATAGGTTTTTAACACTAATTTAATCATTTTATTTTATTTCTTAAATTAACAAAACTCCAAAAATATGTCATTTAATATTTTTCATTAATTAATTTATTTAATAATTAATTTAGCATTTAATTTTTAGGACTTAATTTCTTTTCTTAAAAAAAAAAAAAAACAACAAAACATTTTCTTTATCAAATTAAATTCTAACTTTTATTTTTGTTAATAAACATTAATTAATTGATTTAGAATTTTAATTAGAATAACTTTCGCATTTTTGTAAAATAATTAAAATTAACTTAGACATAATTAGGTTTTTATTAACATTGATTAATTTTATTTTCTTTCTTTAAATATCAAAAATCCAAAAAAATATTTATTTTCATTAATTAATTAATTAATTAATTTATTAATTTAATAATTAATTTAGGATAGTTTCTTTCTTAATTCAAAAATAACAAAAACATATACTTTCTTTCAAAAAAGGGTCAAAACCCTAAACTTGCACCCGATTTGATTTCCGCACGCGATTTACTTTCTTTTATCCAATATTGTATTTGTTCCCGGAATGTAATAGATAATTAGGACCATTTAATTATTTTATTGCTTTATTTATTTTCCGCATTTAAATTTCAAAGGGTTGCTTTTGGCGATGTAAATACCCGACGCCTTGTAATTTAATTTTCGCAATTTATTTTCCATAAAACATAACTGTTAGATGTTTGATAATAGGAATGCATGACAAGAATGAATGTTTAACCTAAAATCAACATAGATCACCCTTAACATGTGAAAAGACAAAAATAACTGAAAACGACACATTCGCACATGCGCACTCCTAGGATACACCTCACTTGATTGCCTTCGTACGCGGTCATTGAGTATAGGTCACTTTAGAGGTCGCCCTCTTGTCCAAAGATCATAGTCGCCTAGAAACGGTTGCCTCGGATATTGTTGCCTCAAAACAAATGATCTAAGACATTAGGGTTACCGCTAAGGCGTCCTAACATTGCTTTGGCGACCGTAAGTCCCTAAATTTGAATTGACCCTTAAACTCCAACGACGGTGCTACCTACTCATCAATAGTAGGATAAAATTGTCTAAAGGAAGATAGCATAGAACGATTCCTTTTTCGAGTAGGTAGATGGTTCTTAAGTACTTGCTCTTTCAAAACAAAAAAACAAATTTTCACACTTACACTCCTTTTCAAACAAAGACTTTTTCAAACCCACAAGCACGAAGAAAAGCAATTTTGAAAACAATATGAGAAAGTACCTAAGAGCCTGTGGATAAACACAGATAGAAAGGGTGCTAACACCTTCCCTTTCTATAATCTACCCCCCTGAACCCGAGAAATATCTCAAAATTGAATTTTTCTGTGCTTTTTTCCTTTCCTTGTTGGATAAAATAAAAGACGGTGGCGACTCTTGCTTACCGCGACATTTTGAGAACACAAACGCAAAATGCAAACCAGTATTCCAAAAAACAGTCAGTTCTTCCCACTGTATCACACAAACCAAAAAATTATTTTATAAAAGGTTTATGCCAATTTATCACCGAACCCCTTCAGTTTATGATCTTACATACCGGTATCAGGGAAGTTAGACGGACATATTATTCATTACTAACACAAAATAATAGCAAACATATAGTGATTCAGTCATGATTGATAAATAAAGAGACAATAATATAATTGAATTAAAAACCTGGAATTAAATAATAGAATGCAATTTATGCAACCCGTCTAGTAATAAAAATAATCCTCCACAAGTCGCCAGGATTTGCTTCGCGAAAAATAAATTCAGAAACTGAATTAAAAATAAACCTAAGCAAAATTCAAGAGATTATGAAAAGAATTCTAATGATGCAATAGCCTTCCGATGTAGAAAACTATTGTTGTTTAGGTGAAGGTTTTATCTACTTAAAATTTCTAAACACATCTTTGAACTCTTGAAAACTAGAATAATGGGCATGAGAGAGAGAGAGAGAGACTCTATTGCTCAATTGTCGTCCTTTTATAGTGCTCTCCTATAACATATTCATTGAGAGAATGTAGGAGTTGTGACTTCATGGCCCAGTCTCATAAAATTCTATCCGTGGAGAAAAAACAGGAGGAAATGCAGGAGGCGTGGTTGGTACTGGAAACATGAAGATAACATGGAGAAAAATTTGTATTAAACATTGAAAAATAGCCTGTGACAAGTGGCATGCAATGTACATTGTGGGGCACACATATTTTAATCTTGTGCCGATCAACATACTATATGTTCCAAGGGGCACACATATTTGACTTTTGTCGAGCGTAAGGGAGGTGTAACGATCATCACAACCTTCTGATAAGAATTTTCTACTGCTTTTCAACTACTTTGTGATTTTCAATCCTTTTCTTTTCCATTTCTTCTCCTTTTCTTAAACAGGCCTTGTGGGAAATAATTACCTGAAACAAACTCGAAATACCAATGTAATGCAACATAATCAAGACAAAACGATAACTTTATCTATGCAAATCAGGTCTAATATGCTATGTATTTTCGCGTTATCAAACTCCCTTATACCTGAATCTTTGCTTGTCCTCAAGCAAATAATCGGTATGGTAATCTTTTAAGCACATGTTAAATGCAATTACATAACACAAATCAATTTGTACGTGATTGCATGGTGTTTTCGTTAGAACAATATAAGCTCAATATCAACACCAAAGATACAGTAATGACACTAAACAACCCCCACCTTATGCAGACTGTGATACAGTGGCAGAACTGACTATTTATACTGGTTTTGCATTTGTATTCGCAAATGTTGCGTTAAGCAATAGTCGCCATCGACTTTTCTTTTATCCAACAAAGGAAAGGGTGAAAAGAACAGAAAAAGACCTTTCGAGAATTTTCTGAGTAAGGGGGTAGATTATGGAAAGGGAAGATGTTAGAACCCTTTCCATATATAGTTATCTATGGGCTCTTAGATGCTTAGCTCATTTTAAAAATACCTTGTGCTTTGTGTGTTTTGAAAAGTATTTTTGAAAGCGCCTTAGTGTGGCGATTTGCCTTATGATAACTCTTGTATCAGTCATCAAGAGTGTTGATAAAGCGTTTTTGAAAAGGTTTTTGAAAGTGTTTTGTGTATGTGTAAAATTTTTTTTTGAGCAAGTATCTAGGAACTATCTACTTTACTCGAAAGGTTCGTTCTTTTCCTCTTTTCCTTTAGACAGTGCTATCCTACTATTAGTGAGTAGGTAGCCCTAATCGTTGGATGTTTGAGGGACATTCGAAGGGACGTTTCATAGTCATGAAGGCAACATGGCAAGAAGTTTTAGTAACTATCCTAGGGTTTTAAGATCATTGTTTACCGAGGCAACATCGAGAGGGTCATCGAGGTACTTATGATATTTTTAAACCAAAGGGTAGCCACTAAAATCTCTCACGTTTCGAGAGTTGTGACTATTTTCCGAAGGCAACCAAAGTGGGAATACCCTAGAGGTGCGCATGTGCGAGTGTGTTGTGTTTCAGTTATGTTTATCTTCGAATGTTAGGTTTGCTAATGTTTTGTTTTTTATGTGCTTGCCATACAATCCTAATAACATACATCTAACAATTAATATTGTATAGAAAATATAAAATGCAGAAAGTAAATCCTACGCTATTACATGGCTTCGGGGAGGGGGAATTATTTACATGTCCAAAAACGAGGGGGATAAAGTAGTAAATGTCCTAGTTTAAATCTATTGCATCCAGTAGGCATATACAAAAATTTGAAAATAAATATGCAAAAGGTAAAAGCGCGCGTGAATTGAAAATACGTCTAAATCATAAAAAACACCTTTTGCTTGTTTTTTATAAAAGTAAAAATAAAAATCTAAATCTACTTGATTTTAATTTATAAAAATGTTTAAGTAATTAATAATTTAATTAACGAAGTTAATTTTAATTAAAAAAAGACTAAAATCTAATTTTTGTGATTTTTTGATTTAAAGTTGATTTAAATAATAAAGTCAATAAAGATATGAACAAAAACAAAATGAAAATATAAAGGGTTATCCTTCGATCCATGGTGAAATGTGGCTTTTCGATCCAGGGAGGGATATGATTTTTCTATCCAGGGAGAGATGTTTGCTTTTCGATCTAGGGGAGGAAGTTTCCTTTCGATCTGGATATGCAAGACAAAAGTTATTAAAAATAAAGATGCAGGACCTGGGTATCGAACCCAGGTCTTTCTCCCTAATTCGAATCTTCTTCCCTCAGGTCTAAGCTTACTTTGGCTTGAAATTGCCTATATCATGAGTTTCGAAAGGCAAACCCAGATCATGCCTTTCGATGGCATGATTTTATTCATGCATGTTACCTTGCGTATGATATGTTCATATAAACACAAATGATATTAGCAGTGCAGATATACAAAAAAACATGTATTTAAAGGGCCTAGAAATACAGTTTTGATTTTGGTGAATCCTTACCAACTGGAAATGCTTTGATCTGTGAACCTGGGCATGGAATTGCTCATGTAAAGGCCTGGGTGACTTCCTATGTGTGATATTTCCGTCTGGCTGGTGATGTGAGTGTCTGGCAAAAGTGTTTCGATGGGCAAATGAATCTCTCTCCCCTAATGGTTTTTCTCTCTTCTTTTTTCGTCTTTTTCCCATCTCTGGAAATGTATCTTTAGGCCTGTACTTATAGGGGTGTGAGGTGAATGGAAATGGCAAGGGACAACCTTTAACCAGGATTTGAAGGAAAAACCAGACAAATTAAAGGATAGCCATTTTTTATGAATTCCTACCCTTTTGGGTTTTGGGATGAACCTGGACATGTTTCACTCCCTGACTCCTATGAATGCCCTCAAGCCTTGTTCTTCGATTGGTCCTGAGTTGCTTCCTTCGAATGGCTTCAGGCCTCGTCGTTGTGGCTTCTTCGATTGAGCCACTATCTGCCTTAGTAGCTTGATCTGAAACTTTTTAACTAGCCCAATCGAAAACTCCTTTCTGGCCAGTGGAAGCTTCTTTTGATACATCCTTCGAATGTAATTATGAAGGAGGCTTGGGCTTGGCAGCATGTAGGATTTTGGCCAGCAAGCATCTTGGACCAAAACTCATCATAAAACAAACTTGTTTCCAACAATTGTGTGTCTTTTGAATGGACCAACTGTATGTCCTTCGAAGGAACCATTTGTGTGTCCTTCGAATTGACCAAATGTATGTCCTTTTAAGGTACCACTTGTATGTTTCTTCGAATGGACCTTTTAAATGCTTCTTCGAATGGATCATATTGTGTGTCATAGTGTAGCAATCATGTGCTGAAGGGTTCAGAGGTGGAGTCAAAGCTAGCATGAGGGAAGCCAACTGCTTAATGAATCGAAGCACGTATGAAAGAAGCCACTGCTTTATGGGTGCTAGCATGAAGGGAAGCCATTGCCTTGTGCATTGAAGGCAAACACAGAGGAAGTCATTTCCTTGTGGGTCGAAGCACACATAAAAGAAGTTCTTGCCTTGTGAATCAAAGGCAAGCATGAAGAGGAAGCCTTTTCCTTATGCATTGAAGGAAATCACAGAGGAGGCACTTGTCCTGTGGATCAAAGCAAACACGTAAGAGGCCAATGCTCAATCGAAGCTTGCATGTAGGTAGCAAATGTCCGATCGAAGCTTAGCATGTAGGAGACCAATGATTTGTGAATCAAAGCAGGCATGTACGAAGTATTTGTCTAGTGAATCGAAGGCAAGTCTGGAGAATCCTTTTTCCTTGTGAATCAAAGGAAATCATGAAGAAGCCTTTTCCTAGTGGATGGAAGGAAAGTCTGAGGAAGCCTCTGCCTTGTGAATCGATGGTAAGTCTGAGGGAGCCTTTGCCTTGTGGATCAAAGGCGAGTTGAAGGAGCCTTTTGCCTTGTGGATCAAAGGCAAGTTGAAGGAGCCTTTTGCCTTGTGGATCAAAGGCAAGTCGAAGGGGCCTTTTGCCTTGTGGATCAAAGGCAAGTTGAAAGAGCCTTTTGCTCAGTCGAAGCTTTGTGAGTTAAACTTGATCGAAGGAGGCAAAATGCTCAATGGAAGCTTGTGAATCAAGCTTGCATCAAAGGAGGCCAAATTCCCAATCGAAGACTTTGAAACAAAAGCTCGCTCGAAGGATTTTAGATGCCCAATCGAAGCTTATGAATCAAGGTAAACTTACTCTTATTTGATTTGATGCTTGAGAGCCCAATATCATCAATGGAGTATTAAAAATCCAATTGTACTTGTGTAAACTTGGACTTTTGAAAATCCTTGTGAGAAAATGTCTTGAGAAAAGAGAGGGAAAATTTTGGGGTACAACAGCTGCCCCTGTTCAATCTTCTTAAACCTGAAGAGTTAGATTGGCGAGTCCTCCATTCGTGACTTGAAGGTGGAAGATGATTGAACACTAGAGTGCCCATAAATTTACGCTCGATGATTTGATGGTTGATTATGTAGGGAATGGTCTTAAAGATGCCATTTAGAGAAGATGACTGAGAATTATCGAAGATGGACTTAAAGATGCTATCTAAAGTAGGTGTTGACTTCATAAGAGTTCTCTTTACGGGGATTCTTGTTCCTGTTGTATGAGGAGGACTCCGCTGGGGAAAGTTGATTTCTATTATTCTCCTACTTGAGGAAAACTCTGTGGGGAATAGAGTCTAGGAACTTCAGTTGTCCAAGCCTCTACTGAGGAGTTATCTCTGGACTGGAGAGATGAAAGTTTGTTGTTTTCTGTTTGAAATCCAGGCTTCACGATAACTTTCTAGGGAGAATGAAATTAATTGCTATCTGGAAATGTATTAGAAGAAACCTGCAAAGGGCTGCTTCAGGTTGAGTTCGTGTTAGAATGTATCTGAAAACTGCGAGAAGGAATCCGTGTAAGATTTCTTCGGATGAGTTCATGTTAGACTGCATCTGGATATTAGGAGAAGAAACCCGTGTAAGATTGCTTCAGGATGAATTCGTGTTAGACTGCATCTAGAGATTATGAGAAGAAACCCGTGTAAGATTGCTTCAGGATGAGTCCGTGTAAAGTTGTATATGGAAAGTAGGGAAGGAATACGTGTAAGATTTCTTCAGGATGAGCCCGTGTAAAGCTGCATCTGGAAAGTTGAGAAGGAATCCGTGTAAGATTTCTTCATCTGGTCGTGTAGATAGTCACCCCGTCTTGTTTCGGGAATTAATCTACAATTAGGTGTTCATAGATAATTGTCATGTCTTGTTTCAGGTATTAATCCGAAACTTCCTTTTGTCGGTCGTTGAAATAGTTGTCCTGTCTGGTTTCATGTATTAATCTCTAAACTTAGAGAAAGAAAGATAGTTTTCCCATCTTGTTTCGGGTATTAATCTCAATCTGCTCGTGTAGATAGTTTTCTTGTCTAGTTTCAGGTATTAATCTATAATCAGTCGTCCACTGATAGTTGCCCTGTCTGGTTTCAGGTATTAATCTGGAACTTGTTTTGGTCGATGAGACAGTTGTCCTGTCTGGTTTCAGGTATTAATCTCTGACCTAAGCGAAAGAAAGATTTTTTTCCTTCTAGTTTCGGGTATTAATCTTCACTTTGCTCATGTAGATAGTTTTCTGGTCTAGTTTCAGGTATTAATCTATAATCGTTCGTTCACAGATAGTTGTCTTGTCTTGTTTCAGGTATTAATATGGAACTTTTGAAAATTGTTGACGATACTCATCTGTCGATCTTTCCTAAAAAGGTAAAGAATTAGCTGCATGCAATATCATGATGCATGAAGTGAAAATGATGTTCTCAAAATAAATGAGATTGTGATATATGCATTAATGTTACATATGCTATGACGTTTGTAAAATGGTGTATGAAGGCAATATATGAATGTGTCAGTCGTTCTATTATTGTATTATTGAACTAGGGAAAATAAATCCCTGATCGTTGCTGGGGATGAAGAGTGTGAGTCTTCAAATTTTGTTGAAGTTGAAATGTTGGGAGATGGATTTACGTTGTTAGAGAAATAAACTCTGTTGAGGAAGGGAAACTCCATGGATTGCTTGGGGATTTTTATGAAATCCCGCTGGGGACTCCGGAAAAGCTTGTGACCCAGGTTAGGAAATTCTTTAAGATGTTGAGGCAGTAATTGGAGATCCTTGTTCCGCCGGGGATATAAGAACCCCTGACATCATTAGGCTATATGTTGAGGATATGGCAGTGACTTTATAGTAGGATGCCCCTTCGTTTGTATTTGCTGGAGAAAGTATCAGCGGGGATTTTGTGGATGGCCTTTAGACATTGTCCTGTTTCTTAAAGCCATTAGTAACTATCTTTCTGTTTTTATACGTGTATTTGTAAACAGTAATCACATTCAAATGCATATGTTCAAAAATAATCACTGGACGTTCTCGCAAACAAAACAGGAAAATAGAAGACAAATAGTTTTGCACTTTCAAAGAGATAGTTTTGTATTAATTTGAATCAGCATTTTTGTACGAGACGAACATCCTAGTAAGAGAATGTCGTCGTAAGAATGAAAACCATACAAAAATAATATACAAAGAAAAATAGCTATGTGAAATGATCCCAATGGGTTCCCATTCTACTATTGCCTTTATGTCTTT
The DNA here is from genome assembly GCA_948472305.1 of Vicia faba. Classification (NCBI taxonomy): domain Eukaryota; kingdom Viridiplantae; phylum Streptophyta; class Magnoliopsida; order Fabales; family Fabaceae; genus Vicia; species Vicia faba. The sequence continues at coordinate 1,358,292,199 of OX451740.1, forward strand.
GAGCGTCTCATCTCTTTTGCTGCTTGTCCGAAGTTGACTGGATTGATTAGTACCACTTGAGCTTGATAGTTGATATTAAATATTGGTTGTAGGGTGATCCAACGAGACATAGGTATACGCTTAAAATCCCTAACTTTTGTCTAGACCGCCCTTTCGGGTTTTCAGTCCATCGGGATACCATTTTTTGCCCAAGCCGCCTTTTTAGGTTCTCGACTTGTCGGGTGTACATATTTTCTTTTATATGTATATCCCTAATTTTTTTTCCCGAACCCTTTTGGTTCGCCGGGATGCCCTTATTTTTGCCCAGGCCAGTCAACCTAGCGAGTCTTTGTTCATGCATAGTATCTTTAACTATGTTCGCGTTTACAGGGTGCGTAAGATCGTCACCATCCATAGTGGTTAAGATCATGGCTCAACCAGAAAATATGCTCTTGATTACAAATGGTCCTTCGTATGTAGGAGTCCATTTGCCCCTAGGATCATCTTGTGGCAGGATAATGCGCTTAATTACTAAGTCACCAGCCTGATATACCTGAAATCTGACCTTCTTGTTAAAAGCTTTAATCATACATTTTTTATACATCTGACCATTGCAGACAGTCGTGAGCCTCTTTTCAACAACCAGGTTTAATTGATCAAGTCGACTCTGAACCCAATTGTCTTCACTAAATCCTGCATCCTTCATGATTCTCAAGGAAGGGATCTGGACTTTAATGGGTAGGACAACTTCCATTCCATATACCAAAGAAAAAGGAGTTTCCCATGTTGATGTGCGCACTATGGTACGGTAACCATGGAGAGAAAATGGTAACATCTCATGCCAGTCTTTATATGTCATTGTCATCTTCTGTATGATCTTTTTGATATTTTTATTAGCAGCTTCTACAGCGCCATTCATCTTCGGCCGATAAGGAGAAGAGCTATGATGCTGGATCTTGAATTGCGTGTAGAGCTTGGTGGTCATAGTATTATTGATATTGGTACCATTATCCATGATGATACTTTCTGGAATATCATACCGACAGATAAAGTTATGTCTGATGAATCGGGCCACAATGTTCTTGGTAACAGAATCAAATGAGGTTGCCTTGATCCACTTTAAGAAGTAATCAATGGCAACCAGGATGAAGCGGTGCCCAATAGAAGTTGTAGGTCTAATATCCCCAATCATATCGATGCCCCATATTGCGAATGGCAAGGGAGCAGTCAAGACGTTTAGAGGAACCGTAAGCACATGTACTTTATCAGCATAGATCTGGAATTTGTGACAAGTTCGTGAATGCTGATAATAGTCTTCTTCCATAGTGGAACAATAGTATCCCTCCCGTAGGATATTTTTAGCCATTGTGTGCCCACTAGAGTGGGTGCCAAAGGTACCTTCTTGCAAATCTTCCATGATCTTCTCTGCTTCACTCTTGTCCACACACCAGAGCAAAGTAGAATCATGGTTGCGCTTGTAGAGGATCCCGTTACTGAGGAAGAACTTGGCATAAAATCATCTTAGGAACTTTTTATCATTGACTGAAGCTCCTTCAGGATACTCTTGGGCTTCAAGATATCTTTTGACTTCATGGAACCAAGGTTTGTCCACTACTTCTTCAGTATCAATCTCATGACAGTATACTGGTTCGTCCATCCTCTCAATAGTGATCTGAGGAGCTTCATTATCCCACCTGACCTTGAACATGGATGACATCGTAGCTAGCGCGTCCGCTAGTTAATTTTCCTCTCGTGGAAAATGCTCAAAGGTAACTTCTTCAAAGTGTGGAATCAGTGTCAACACATGGTCTCTATAAGGAATGATATTAGGATGCTTCGTGTCCCATTATACTTTGATTTGGCTGATTACTAAGGCCGAGTCTCCAAATACACTCAAGAATTTAATCCTCAAGTCGATAGCAACTTTGAGACCCATAATGCATGCTTCATACTAAGCCATATTGTTAGTACAATTGAAACATAGCCTGGAAGTGAAAGGAGTATGACAGTCTTCGGGAGATATGATCACAACACCGATGCCATTACCGAGTGCGTTTAAAGCTTCGTCAAAACCCATAGTCCATCGGGATCCTTTCTCAGGTCCTTCATCTGGTCCAGGTTCTTCACAATCAGTTACTAACATGATGTTCTCATCTGGCAACTCAAATTCATGGATTGGTAGTCGTCCACAACCTGATGAGCCAAATGATCAGCTAATACACTCCCCTTAATTGCTTTATGGGTTGTATACTGAATGTCGTATTTGGTCAGGATCATTTACCATCTTTCTATTCTTCTGGAGAGAGCGGGCTTCTCAAAGATGTATTTGATATGACCCATTTTAGATATCAATAAGGTAGTGTAAGCCAACATATACTGTCTTAGTCGACGAGAAGCTCATGCCAAAGCACAACAAGTTTTCTCGAGCAATGAGTATCTTGTTTCACAGTCGGTAAACTTTTTGCTAAGGTAGTATATTGCATGCTTTTTTCGACCAGACTCGTCATACTGCCCCAGCACACACCCCATTGAGTTCTCTAATATTGTTAAGTAAATGATCAAAGGTCTTCCTTCAACTGGCGGCATTAAAATTGGAGGCTCTTGAAGTTATTCTTTGATTTTGTCAAAGGCGTTCTGGCAATCGTCATTCCACTTTACTGCTTGATCTTTCTTCAACAATTTTAAGATTGGCTCACAAGTAGTGGTTAGATGGAAAATGAATCTGACAATGTAGTTTAGACGTCCCAAGAATTCCCTAACCTCCTTCTTAGTGCGGGAAATTGGCATTTCATGTATAGCTTTAACATTTGCAAGGTCTACTTCAATACCTTTTCCGCTGACAACGAAGCCTAAGAGCTTACCGGATCTTACTCCAAAGGTGCACTTATTCGGGTTCAGCCTCAGTTTGTATTTCTTCAGCCTTTCAAACAGCTTCTGCAGGTGATCAAGGTGTTCCTCTTCAGTTTGAGACTTGGCTATCATATCATCGATGTAGACCTCTATCTCATGGTGGGTCATATCGTGAAAAAAAGCTACCATGACCCGCTGATAGGTTGCCCCGACGTTCTTTAACCCAAATGGCATAACTTTGTAGCAGAAAGTGCCCCACTGTGTGACGAAGGTTGTTTTCTCCATATCCTCAGGCACCATTTTGATCTGATTGTACCCGGAGAAACCATCCATGAAGAAGAATACCTTATGTTGTACGGTGTTGTCAACCAGAACGTCAATATGGGGAAGCGGAAAATCATCCTTGGGGCTTTCCCTATTCAGGTCTCTATAATCCACACATATACGTACCTTACCGTCCTTCTTAGGTACCCGGAACAACATTAGCAACCCATTATGGATAAAAGGTGACAGCTAAGAAACCAATATTGAACTGTTTCATAACTTCAACCTTGATATTTTATGATATCTTTGGCCGCATACGACGAACCTTCTGTTTCACTAGAGGGTTGTCTTCTTTTGCTGGCAGACGATGAACCACGATATCAGTGTCAAGTCCTGGCATGTCTTCGTATGTCCAGGAAAAGACCTCAACATAGTCATGTAACATTAGTATTAATTTCTCCTTGACACTATGCTCCAGATAGGCACCTATCTTGACCTCCTTCTTATCCTTTTCAGTACCCAAGTTTACTGTCTCAACTGGCTCTTCATGAGACTGTATTGCCCTTTCCTCCTATTTTAACAATCTGGCAAGTTCTCCTGGTACTTCACAATCTTCCTCACCTTCGTCCTCGGCTCAGTAGATTGGATTTTCAAAGTCATAATTGGCAATAGCAGAACCGTTATCAATGGGATCCAGAGTGGATGTGGATCTACATTTTTGATATGTGGGTGTGTGTAAGAGAGCCTAGCTATTTTTGATAAGGCGAAAAGTAGAAAAGAAAAACAAAGAGCATAAAATTGGCATGCAAAACGTCTAATGATTTATTAATGACATATGGAGATGAAGTAATAACCCTCACAAATAGACCATTGTGCCTCGGGTAAGACACAAGGCTTTAGAGTTTCAATTGTTCAAATATTACATATCCAAAAAACTTAAAAGACAAATTACTCTTGAATAAAAGTAATGGGGATAAAATCTTTGGCCTCCCAATTGTTGAGTCCACCGCTGATAGTTGAGAAGATCCATTTGTCCATGTCATAGTAAATATCACTGTCCTCCAATGCATTGACTCCATGGTTGCTAATGCATAGTGGTGATCCCCCGGTGCGAGCACGACGAACAGCTCTCTGGGCTCCTGAAGTAAATCCCAAACCAAAATTTTCATATTTGTAGGGAATATCGAGAAGTTGGCCCCAAATGGTACACCTATCTTCTTCAACTACTGCTTTGGCACCCTTCAGAGAGGCCATCTTCAACGGAGGTCTGGTAATCTTCCGGACACTAGTAGCGGTCTTGGTTGCAGAAATTGTTTGTGGCACCTCCTCAAAGTTCTAATAGGGAGTCTCAATGAACTCACCGTCTATCTCAACATACCTGAACGAGTTCAGGTGGCTCACCATATATTCCTCCTCGCCATGGATTGTGATAATCTTTCTATTAACTGGGTACTTCAACATTTGATGCAAAGCAGAAGTAACAGCATCGACCCTGTGGATCCAAGGTCGACCCAATAAACAGGAATAAGACGGGCGGATGTCCATTACATTGAAAGTGGAGTCAAAAGTCTGAGTACCCACTTTGATAGGGATGTCCACCCCCCCCCCCCCCCCCCCCCCCCCCCCCCCCCCCCCCCGTGCACCATTCTCTTGGAACCATCGAAGGACCTCACCACAAGATTACCTGGCTTTAGTGTGAGTCCTTCACAATCTAATATGTCCAAAGCATTCTTGGGTAAGACATTTAACGATGAGCTTGTATCCACTAGAACATGAGCTAGGGTAGTGCCCCTGCACTCAATGGAGACATGCAGAACATCATTATGCTTTCTTCCCTTTGATGTTAAATCGGCATCAGAGAAATCCAGTCCATTATCAGCAGTCAGGCTGGTAACACAATTCTCAAATTGATCAGCAGAAGTTTCTTGAGGCACATGAGCAGACTTCAGGAACATTACCAAAGCCTTAGCATGGGCTTCAAAGCATAAAAGTAAGGCCAGCATTGAGATTTTTGAAGGGGTCTGCCCCAACTGCTCCACAACGTTTAATCACTTTTCTTTATTATCTTCAGTATCTCTTCTTTTTCTTTTTTAGAAGCCTCAGGAGTGACTTCTTTGTGTGTCTTCGTTCGGACAGGCTCAACCAGTACCTCTTTGCCCCGAGTCTCAGTTGACTTAGTAGAAGGGATAACAGCAGGGATAATACTAGGAGTGACGATGAGAGTACTAACATGAGTAGCAACATGAATAATCAAAGGAGTAGCAACAGTCTGCAGAGAGATTTCAGGAGAGACAAATCTTCCACTTCTCGTAATTTTATTGGTCCCAACGATGTTGTCGATGTCAGGATCAGTATCTTCAGCAACTTTATCTTTAACAGCCAATAGGTCTTGCTTTATGTCATGGTAATAGACGTCAGCCCCATAATTTCAAGGAACATCTTTGTAATCTCTCTTACGATTTTTAGATTTCTTTAAATATCTTTGACTGTCATATTGTAGTAAAGATTCTTTCTAGCTGTATACGTGATAGTCTACGTGTATTTTTTAATTATTTTTTAATCCACGTGTATTTTCTTTATTTTTTATTTTATTTTTAAATTTAATTATTTATTTATTAATTTTTTATTTTTTCTTAAATTATTAATTTAATTTTAACTAATATTTTTTATTTTAGTTATTTACCCAATCAGTTTTCAATTCATAAACTCATGCGTGGGACTCTTTATTTCTACCAAAACTGCAGTTTTTTCTTCTCACGTGCTTTCAGGCTATTGTTCTGTAGTGCATTAATGGATGAACTGCCATAGCTGAAACTGGACCAATTCATGCAAATAAAACTCAAAACTCAAAAGTCCTATTAAGCCCATCAAGGAATATGCAAATCTCAAAAAATGTAATGTGAAAATAATTTGGTTTGTGAGAAACCAATTTATATAAAATATTTGCTCAACTTGTCTTGTTTGTCATGAATTGAAGAATTGTCATGTAAAAGAATTGTCACGTTTTCCATGCATTTTCCATCTAAAGAAAACTTGTGAACTGAGTCAACAAAATTCAACAAAAATTTATAAAATTGAGTTCCACTTCATTGAGAAAATTAGAGCCACCATGCATGCTTTCAGTACCGTAATGTAAAATTACGTTGCTACCTTCTTGTTCTTCTAATGTGTTGAACAAGATGTTACTCGAGATTTTGCAGCTCTCGACGCCTTTCGGCACATCAGCACAAAGAGTAGCAGCTTATTTCTCATAAGCCATTTCAAAAGCAACATGGTTCAACATAATGTAGTTAACAAGTGTTCAATATAAATATCAAGTCTTACGTATCGACACTATTATTGCCTTATAGGTAGATCTTCTCATGTTATCAATACTCTTTATGTGAGAGTTTCTCTTTACATGTTGTTGGATATAGTCATTAAAAGAGTTGAAATAATTTTAAGAGAGTTCACAAATGAAAAGAACCATAATGTTTCATAGAGAAAAGAACCATAATGGTTGTCATGTTAAACTAGCTTCAACGAGTATCTCACTAAGTTGTGGAGCAATAACCCTAAGTTATGATTGTAGTTATGGAATAAACTGTGAAGAGAGAGGTAATTGTGTTGAACATTATAGATTCAAAAATGTCTATTTAACTCACCTAATTACAATCAACTCACCGGTCCTACTACTCTACTCCCAATTACAAAAGTTTTGTATCATCTTCTAGTATCAAATTTCCAGAGAAAAACGACTAGAAACACTTACTTAGGATGAAAAACATCTCTTGTAGTTCCTTATCTATAATATTAGAGTTAATTTTTCTCTTAGGATTTTTAAGTTCTTAAAGAAAATGATAAGCATCTCTCGGAAGGAAATGATTTCCTCGTACCATATGAAAGAGTTTTTTTTGAATACTTTTTCTCATTTAGAGATAGTTAGGGATAATGTTGAAGTTGAATGGAATTAGAAGTTTGAATATATGGAATAGTTATCTTTATTGTCCGATTTTTTCTATTATCAATGACATATTTTCTTTTCTATTACTTTCTAGTCTTATTTATTGATAACAAAGATTTTGAGAATTACTAATTAATAAAGAAAAACATAGAATCTAAAAAGACTTCAAGTGAGAAATCGTTGAAAAAGAAACTTTAAATGTAGTAATATAGATTCGAAGCGAGATTCCTCATAACTATATTTGTTCGGTTTTTTAAAAAAACGAGATAATAGACTTATTATTTTTTTTATGGATAAAAAATGACACTCACTTATAACTATGTTAAATATTATTTATTTTCTTAAAAAATATCAATCATAGCGCTTTCAAGAAATTTACTCTCAGTTTTTAACATATTTGAAGTGAAAGATTCGAATAAAAAATGTTATTTTCAACAGTGTTTTGACATATTTTTTACATTATATTTTATATAATGAGTGAGCTATCCGAGAACCCTCCATACAAGCTGAACTGAAGAACTAAGCTATAACAACATTTTGTCAAGAAGAAATAACTCCATGATTTAAAAGTATACAACATTTTGCCATAATATAAAACATTAAAGCTTCCCCTGATCATTTCACTTGCACATGATACCAAGCCATAATTGCTATTTGTGAAGCGTGATCAAGTAGTTCCAACAAAAAAAGAAAAACAGCAACAACTGAAATTGGTTCAGTAAATTAACAGAAAATGAACAGCAAGTAACATTCAATATGTTTAGCAAGCTAATTGATGTTGTAGGCACAGATTGTGGAAAAAGCAACACTGAGGGTAACCATAAAACTCTCCTATCTTACCCCTAAAAACCCACGGGCTTTTGATAGCCCAAATGAGTAACAAAAAAAAAAGAAAAATAGAGGAAGCTAGGAGACTAATTAAGATGGCAGTGGCACAGTGAAGCTCATACAATCCAACTAAAGAAACAATCAATCAGCTAACTGATAATGAATGTATTCAATCATCTCCTTGGATATAGGAACGGAGGAGCATGGTGGCACAACGTCGCAGGATATAGAAACGAGCACGTTGTTCCTTAACCAAACAACTACATTTGTTGCTAAACCCATATCTCTTTCTCCTTCCAACAACTTTACTCTCTTGTTTCATCTTATCCATTGATTCTATTTTTCAAATGCCAACCAATACCAAAAAAAAACCTCGGAAGAGAGCTTGAGGAAGTATGTACGGAGAAGATGGACAAACATATCTATATATATATATTAAGATGAAGATTCCAGTGAATAGAGTGTAAAGGAAGTGAACGTTTGGGTGAGGAGGCTCGAAAACTTAGGCAAGTAGGAGGGAGGGGGAGTGAATGTTGTTACTTGTATTGTCAATAAAATGAAAGTGGATTTATTAGAAAAGTAGCAAAGTGAGTATCATAACAGGTTTTTACAGTCTTTTATGACCAACTAGTAAGATCAATCAAGATTCTTGTTATCATGTAATTTATTTTCCTTTATGTTTAAGGTGGTGAACGTACATCGATCAAAGCGGAAGGAAGCACATGGTGTAAGCTGAATACGAGGAGAAAATAAGAACTAACATGCCTTTCTTCTATTACAAGGTATCGTTGATTTGATAATATGTATCTACCTCTTCCATTCAGTGTACCTAGGCTATACAAGCTGCCAACTAGTACGATGATATGTGCAACAATTCAAGAGGTACGGATCTTCCTCGTTCTTGAAATATATGCAATTTTTTATTATGCCGTTTACGCCAAAATTTAGAGGAAGTGGTTCATTTACATTTACTATCAAAGATTTTATACTTAGTCAACTTTTACGTTGGATTATCTGAAAGACCTTATAAGGAGTGTGCTATGTGTCATATCTGGTATATTTATTGCGTGATGACTACTACTAATTGATGTTCAAGGATGAAAACATTAATTAATAGGCTCTAAAAGAGAACATTATCAAAATCCTAAGAAAACTTTAAAATTCTACGCTAGAAAAGAGGTAAACTAAACTAAATAAAATAATTTTTATTGATTTTTGATTGATTCTCAAATGACACATTATACCTCAATATATAGACTTCTAAATATATCATAGCCATCCATGTGGCACAATCTTAAGGATTAAGAAACTTCTACAATGCAATACTAATTAATATATTAAAATATTAATTAAATATCAAAAGTAATAATTAATCAATACTCTCAATCATAAATCATTAGAAGATAAATAGTACTAATCACATTATTTGGTTTATTGGAGAAAAATAAACTAAATGATAGGAAAGGGATATTATGGTTAATTCATCTCTTAAATAGAATCCTAAAGACTTGTTTGGTTCCACATCCTCATTCTCACTTTACTCAATTTAGATTTTTAAGAGAAATAAGGAGAACACATGAGAGTGAGAGAAGTGGAAGGGAGAACAAGTTCAAGTTGTCTTCTTCTCACTTTGCATGCATCAAGAGTTCACCATAATCTGAGATTCCTTTTCATCTCCTTTTGTTTCAGCATCTTTATCAGCAATCTAAGGTGAGTCTTTAGATAGGACTTAGGGTTTTGGGGATTTTCATGAATTGGGGGATAAGGGTTTGATAGATATGCCATAAAATCATCTCTAATGCATGAATTTTTGCGCTAATGAGCTAATAGATATGCATGCAATGTTGAAAATGATCCATAGCCTGAGTATTGTTGATTGCATGTGAAAAAATATAGTGTTTGGAAGGAAAATTCGTGTATGCAATTTTTCTGGTTTTCCGCGTTCAGGTATTTTTGCTTAGCAAAACTCCCAGTCCAAAAATTGGGAAAGTTTCTATTTTGAGTTCGCTGGGACTCGCTTCACATCGCTTAGCGAAGTTAGATTTACTACTAGTTTGCTTCGCGAACATGCTTGTACTGGGAGAAATCCCAACTTTGTAAGCTTCGCTGGACCTCGCTGGAGCTCACTTACAAACCTACCTGAGCGGAATTTTATTATTTCTTTCCGTCGAGTGTAGTTTCATTCCGTAATGCTAATCAGATGCCTCCCTTGTCCTTTGTGACTAATGTGGTATATTACGGTTGAATAATGGCTTGATGTGATCACTTAATATGGCTCCTTCATTTGTGTGTTTAGTATAATGCACTCGTTGATAAATTCCATGATGTGATCTTTTGCTTTGTTGTGTTCTCGTTCATTCTGGTTGAACGTTCAAATGTGGTTGTGATGTATGCTTGAATCGAAGTAGTTCTAAGCTACTAGGTGGTAAATCACGTGCTGATGATGGACTTAGTTCCAATAGGCTACCGTTGAGATGTGCTTGTGAAGGTCTTAAAAGGTGTTTCCCACTTGACGTTAACACATCAGTGTTATCGGTATGTTGTACACACCTGAGATACCATTGTGATATTCTTGTGAGCGTCTAAAAAGGCGTATTCCCACTTGACGTTAACATATCAGCATGTTTGGTATGGTGGGGGTTGTGATGCCATTTTTGCAATACCACTTCAGACTCACCTCTAGTGATTTCAAGTAGGCAATATCACTAGGCTTTCGCCTGATGGACTGGTGTAGTCATTTAAGCGTATTTTTACACTTGACATTGACACACATCCATATTGATGATTGACGGGGTTGTGATGCCACATAGATAATGTCACTTTGTTAACTCATCACAAATGAAGTGTGTAGCCACTTAGGCATAAATTACTTTGGACTCATCTGATTCATCGTGTGGTGTGTTTGTGCAAGTCTCTTGACGTTAGGCACTTGGGACTCACGGAGGGTGTTGTTAGATGGTGTGACAAATGATTGAGAGGGGGGTGAATAGATCACCTCCTAATTATTCAAGGATTTAAAATTATTTTATCAAATCTTGTTGAAAGCAGTAGAAAATTAATGTCCTGAATCAATTTCGTCTATTTTGAACCGACTACTAGAAAACCAGACATGTGAAAAACTTGCTGGATTTTATTAGATGAAATTGATGAATATACAACTCATATTTCTTAACATTTTAATGCACTTATCATTAAAGTAGTATTTCTAATGAATTAAGAAATTTGTTAGGAATTTTGTCAAACACTTGGCATATGCTTGTTTGATGATTTAATAGTGGTGGTTTGATGAAAGTATTTGAACCACTATTTTTATCATTAGACAAAAAAGCTCAGCAAGCCAATTGAATCACAAAATTATGCAATATGTAAAAAGATAAAGAGAAAGAAAGAACAATACGCATGAATTTTGGTAAGGAAGTTCCCCACTGTCATCCTCGTTTGTGGGTACGTCTCCCTCTTAATTTCACAATTGAAATTGAGAACTTTTATAACAATATACTGAATGTTTGAAAACAAGGTTACACTACACAGACAGATAGAAATCCCTATGATCTTCTTCTTCTTGTAAGAACCACCACTTTATATGAGTTGTATCAAGATTCTCTGCAAGTTCCACAATCGATCCTCCGCTTCCACGACCTGTTTGCAAAAATCTCTCTGATTTCCAAACCCCTCGCTACGGCTGAATCCGACTTGTGCGACCGTGACTAATAAACCCTCAAGAACACACACGTTCTTGAAGGACAAACCCCTTGGTTTATTTCTTGAAGCCTCCTTTACAATCTTCAACTCAGCTGAGATCCTTTCAATACACAGTTGAACGTTATCTCTGACCTCTTGATCCAATTGAACAAGGATGTTTGATTTTTGTTGTTGTTGTTGAATGAAGATGATTTAGAAGGTGGTGAAGATGAAGTTTCTTTCAGGCTTCTAGCTGCTCACAAATTTTTTCACACAATTATGATATGTTGCATGGTTTTTGCTGCTGAGAAATACTTGCTTATATATGTAACAGAAAACGGTTAGGCAAAATAAAATATTTTGAGTCGATGCATGTTATTCATGAGTCGACTCATGTTAGTTATGAATTACAGGATGGGTTGATACATGTTGTTTTGAGTCGATGCAAGAACATATCATAACATTTTACAGAACCAACTATTTTACATCCATCGATGCATAACACGTATGTGACGATGCATAATGATTGTATTTTTAATTTTTGAACATAAAATGTGGTATGAGTCGACGCATGATATTATGTATCGATGCATATAAATTCAAAAGAATGTTTTACAGGAGCATCAGAATGTCATGTGTCGATACATGGTATTATGTATCGATGCATATAAGCTCAAAAATGTTTTCCAGGAGCATCAGAATGTCATGTGTCGATGCATGAGGTTTTGTGTCGATGCATACAAGTTTAGGTTTGTATTGCAGGGGCATCAAAGTGTTATGTGTCGATGCATAAGATTTTGTATCGATGCATAATAGTTGGAGATAGCATTCCAGGGACTTCAGTATGTTATGAATCGATGCAAAACCTGTTGTGTCGACTCATAATGATGTTTTATGAGTAAAACACATTTTTTAACTTATTTTAAACATGTTATGCTATATTTTTGTAACACACACATGTATTTATTATTTTACATATATTTGCAATCATTCAAAACCAATTATGAAGGGGTTGCTCACAAACTCCCCCTTTTTGATGATGGCAAATATCTGATGATGTGTGGTGATATAATGTAGATGAATAAGCTTGCTTCCCTTGAGTTTGTGCATATTCTTTCTAACACTAACACAATCTTCTTCTCCCCCTTTGACCACATCAAAAAGAGAATAAGAAATATTTTTAGCAATCTCAGCACATAAGAAAATTGATATGCAATTTCAACAAATATTGTCTTGGCATTCACACAGAATGTCTTGGCACAATTATATTAATAACTGAGTAAATAACTGAGTAAACAGGAAGTAATTAAGTTGAAAGTAATTAATACAGATAATAGTCAGTTTACATAAGCAAAATAGATTGTTCGAAGGGGACATTAATACAAATATTAGAAAAAGAGGCATGAATTAATGGTATGAAATGTATGACATGGAGACATAGACTATGGATTGTGCCCATCACAGGATTCGATATAATTGGGTAGATGGGTTGGCCCAATTCAAATTAATAACATTTATTATCCTTATGTGTCAACACGAAATTCGTATGTGTCGACACATCCTGTATTAAAGAACAATTTTTTTTGTTTTAAATGTTTTGCATCGACTCAAGAATCCTATGAGTCGACCGAAAGTAATATGTGTCGACGCAAATTTTAATGTGTCGACCTGAAACCAATTCTTAATTTTTGTTTTTATAAAATTTTTGGTATGAGTCGACTCATAACTATATGTATCGACTCATAACACAAATTTTGATAGAAATGCAGTTTTTCACAAGTTCTTGTTAACAGATGGATATGGTACCCAATTCCAATTTAAATGATTATGAAAAATGAATCATCTGAAGAGTATTATGCATGCATAATGATGTAATGCAATTTGCATATGTCAAGTTCAAACAATTTATGTAAAAGAGATATACATATAGACATTATTAATGGAACATTACGGTCAACTTATTAGTAATTGAGAGTTCTTATAGAGAGAGTAGATAGGAAGGGTATTACCTCTTTTGATGAGATGTTAAGACACATGTACTAAAGCTAAAAACACATCTCAACAGTATGGTGAGACATAGATATATTTCAAATACATATATGCTTAAGACATCACGTAAGAGAGATCTAAAATCCCTAGCTCATGACGAATGTTGAAGAAGAGTTCTGTTGCTAGTGGTTTTGTAAAAATGTCAGCAAGTTGATTTTTAGTATCAACATGCTCAAACATAACATCTTCCTTTTCAACATGATCGCGAAGAAAGTGATGCCTAATCTCTATGTGTTTAGTGCGTGAGTGTAAGACTGGATTCTTAGTGAGATTTATAGCACTTGTGTTATCACATTTTATTGGAATACGTTTTAATTGAATATCATTGTCTTGTAATTGTTGCTTCAGCCATAAGATCTGAGCACAACAACTACCGGCTGCAACATATTCAGCCTCAGCAGTTAATAAGGCAACATAAACTTGCTTTTTGCTATGCCAACTTACTAGAGAGTTTGAAAACAAGTGACATGTTCCACTAGTTCTTTTCCTATCTGATTTGCAGCCAGCAAATCAGAATCAGAGTAACCTACTAAACTGCAATTGCTTCCCTTGGAATACCATAGCCCATACTTAGATGTATTGTTGAGATACCTAAGTATACGCTTGACAGCTTTCAAGTAGGATTCCTTAGGATCCGATTGATATTGTGCACACATGCAAACACTAAACATGATGCCAGGCCTAGATGTTGTAAGATACAAGAGGGATCCGATCATACCTCTATATTTTTTGACATCAACACTCTTACCATGTTCATCCTTGTCTAAATTCCTGTTGGTAGGCATGGGGGTGTCAATTGATTTTGAGTTGTCCATTCCAAATCGTTTAAGCAACTCTTGGCAATATTTTGTTTGACATATAATTGTGCCTTCATTGAGCTGCTTTATTTGGAGACCGAGGAAGTAGTTTAGCTCCCCCAAAAGACTCATCTCAAATTCACCCTGCATAACTTTGGAAAATTCTTCGACCAAGTGTAGATTAGTTGAACCAAAAATAATATCATCTACATATATTTGAACTAAAAGGATGTGCTTTCCTTTACGTTTAATGAAAAGAGTAGTATCCACTTTACCTCTTGAATAACCATGATCAAGTAGAAATTTACTAAGTCTTTCATGCCAGACCCGAGGGGCCTATTTAAGATCGTATAAAGCTTGTTTTAATTTGAAAACATGATATGGATATTCGTTATTCTCAAAACCAGGAGGTTGTGAGACATACACCTCTTCATTTATGACTCCGTTAAGAAAGGCACTCTTTACGTCCATTTGATAAAGTTTAAAATGTTTTGCACACGCATAAGCTAGTAAGAGACGTATAGCCTCAAGGCAAGTAACTGGAGCATAAGTCTCCTTATAATCAATTCCCTCCTCTTGGTTATACCATTGTGCTACTAAGCGTGCTTTATTGCGGGTTATCATTCCGTTCTCATCAAGTCTATTTCTAAAAATCCACTTGGTGCCTATGATACGATGGTCTCGTGGACGAGGGACAAGTTCCCAAACGTCATTTATTTTAAACTGATTTAGCTCTTCTTGCATGGCCATTAGCCAAAATTCATCAATTAAGGCCTCTTTAGCATTTTTAGGTTCTACTTGTGAAACGAAAACAAAATGATAACAAAAATTACTTATCTTGGAGCGAGTCATTACTCCTTTTAAGATATCTCCCAATATGTTGTCAATGGGATGATCTTTAGAGGACTTCCAAGATGGTGGAATATCATTAGGTTCCATTGGCTCTTCTTCCTCATCTTTTGAAAGGCTTGTATCTTTTTCTTCCTCATCATCAATTGTTTTGGACTGATCAATTTCCTCAACAGTTTCTTTGAGTATATCTTCAGTAGATACACCTTCACCATCAATAGAGATACCTTTTCTAACATGTTTCAGATAAGATTCATCAAAAGAGACATGAATTGACTCCTCAACAATAAGTAAACGTTTATTGTATACCCTATATGCTTTGCTTGATTGTGAGTATCCGAGAAAGATACCTTCATCTACTTTTGCATCAAATTTTCCAAGATTTTCTTTTCCATTATTCAAAAGAAAACATTTGCAACCGAATACATGAAGATGTGACAAGTTTGGCTTTCTTCCTTTTAAAATTTCATAAGGTGTTTTATCCAAAATGGGACGAATTAATATTCTGTTTAAAACATAACAGGTTGTGCTAATTGCATCAGCCCAAAAATATTTTGGTAATCCACCTTCATTGAGCATTGTTCTCGCCAACTCCTCTAAGACGCGATTTTTGCGCTCCACAATTCCATTCTGCTATGGAGTTCGAGGTGCTGAAAAGTTATGCTCAATACCATGCTTGTCACAATACTTATCAAAGAGATGGTTTTGAAATTCACCTCCATGATCGCTTCGAATTGCAATTATTTTCAATTCCATTCTGTTTTGAGATAGTTTTGCAAAACTATTAAAAGAAGAAAAAGTTTCATTTTTTCTATGAAGGAATATAGTCCAAGTAAATCTAGAGTAGTCGTCAACGATCACAAAACCATAATAATTTCCTCCTAGACTTTTTGTTCTAGAAGGTCCAAAGAGGTCCATATGGAGAAGCTCAAGGGGTCGTGAAGTGGAAATCATATTTTTAGATTTGAAAGAGACCCTCATTTGCTTTCTCATTTGGCATGCATCACATAGGTGATCCTTTGTAAATTTTATCTTTGGAAGACCTACTACTAGATCCTTGGATACAACCTTATTACGCAAATCAAAGTTAACATGCGCTAGACGTCTATGCCAAAGCCAAGAATCATCATTCAAGGTGACTAGACACTTAGTGCTTGTTAAAGATACATAAAAAAGGTTAAGCATATAGACGTTTTTTACCCTAGTACCCTTAAACACAATATCCTTTCCAGTATTTTCAATTATACAACAAGTGTTTGTGAAAGTAACTTTATAACCCTTGTCACACAATTGACTAATACTCAGTAAATTATGTTTAATCCCCTCTACTAAATGGACATCATAAATATTAGTGGTAGAGGGATTACCTACACTACCTTTACCGAGTATAGCTCCTTTGTTATTATCTCCATAAGTGACAAATCCTTTTTTCTTTGCTTTGAAGTTAATGAAGAGCGATATGTCACTGGTCATGTGCCTTGAACACCCACTGTCTAGAAACCATCTTCTATCCATGGATGTAAGACACTTTTCCTGCAATATCAAAAGAGAGAGGTAGGTACCCAATTTTTATTGGGTCCATGTGGGTAAGTGGTAACATGGTTGCCTTTAGGCCTCCATTGGTAAATGCCTTTAGGTTCAAGGAACCTCCTAAACTTACATTTTTCAATGGTATGACCAAAACGACAACAATAATGACATAAACCATGATGATGATGTATTTTTTTACTTCTTCTCATTGAATCCTTTGGTATCTTTTCAACAAAAGAATATTTTGAATATGGTGGATTCAACATTTTCTTAAAAACTCTAGGATCGACTGCAAAAGTAACCTTGGGCTGTAAAGCTTTTTCTAATTTGGCATTAAGAGTTCTAACCTCTCGTTTCCAAATATGACAAACTTCGCATTCCCTTCTGGGAATACATCCTGCAACATCCTTATCCTTTGAACTTTCTGCAATATTAGCTTTTAGACTTTTTAAGTCTTTTTCAGCTTTATAGACTTTACTCTCCAAAAATGAAAATATTTGTTTATCGGAGGATAATCTCTTAAAAGCATCTTCGTCTTTGTATTGCATTTTTTCAAAAGCTATTTTTAGTTCAGAAAAAGACATAGAAGAAAAATTGTTAGGATATGCTTGTCTTACTTGCTTGTTGTGGTTGTCTTTCTTGTGGTAGGATTGATTATTGGTATGTGCCATCAGTCATAAATTTTCACTCTCATCACTATCACTTGAACTATCATCGTTTGATGAATCATTATCGCTTTCCCATGCAATGTGAGCTCTTCTTTGTTTGTTGAACTTCTTTGGTGGAGCTTTTCCTTTATCCCTTTTCATCTTTGGACAGTCTAGTTTGTAGTGTCCAACTTTACCACAATTGTAACAAGGTCCTTTACCTATTTTCTTCTTGCCTTGGCTCTTTGGATTGTTTTCGAAAGCTTATGAGATTCTTATTGGAGTGCTTGATTCCATTCTTTCGAATAAACCTATTTGTATCTCCGAACAAAAAGTGCCATTTCTTTATCATAAGAATTTTCATCACTAGTTGAGTCATTATCATCTTGCTCTTTGGTTGAGGACTTAGAGATAGAAGCCATTAGAGCTATTGACTTCTTCTCACCCTCCCTATCTTTGTTCCTCTCCTTCTTACTCTTGTTTTCATATTTTTCAAGACTTTGCAATTCTTGTTGATGTTCTTCCAGCTTTCCAAACAGAGTTGTAATGGTAAGCGTAGTGAGGTCATTTGCTTCCTTGATAGATGTTACGTTAGGTTTCCATTCCCTTATAAGACATCTTAGAATTTTATTAGTAGCAATTTCATTGGAAATAGGTTTTCCAAGTGCATTTAAACGGCTCACAAGATGAACGAATCTCTTCTGCATGCCAGAGACAGATTCTCCTTGTTTCATGCGAAAGAGCTCGAACTCTTGATTGAGTGTGTTGATGCGATAATGTTTAAATTTAGTAGTGCCTTCATGGGAAATTTATAAAGCATCCCATATTTCTTTAGCGGACGTGCAATGAGACACCCTATAATACTCATCAACACCAAGTGCTGAGATTATTATATTTCTGCCTCTCCAATCGCACGACCATTTCTTTCCATCCATTTCATTCCATTGATCCTCAGGTTTAGGTACTATTGCACCTGCATCATTCCTCATGGTAATTTGAAAGGAACCATTTTAAATGGCAGTCCATACATTCCTGTCAATGGAATTTATGTGTACTCGCATGCAGTCTTTCCAGTATCCATAATTTTCACCATTAAAAACAGGAGCTCTATTATACGCCCCCTTTGGTTTAAAGGCCATAGCGTTACTAGTAGACACAAAGCACCAGCTAAACAATGCTCTGATACCACTTGTTTGATGGTGTGACAAGTGATCGAGAGGGGGGGGGGGGGGGGGGGGGTGAATAGATCACCTCCTAATTCTTCAAGGATTTAAAATTAATTTATCAAAGCTTGTTAAAAGCAGCGGAAAATTAGTGTCCTAAATCAATTCCGTCTACTTTGAACCGACTACTAGAAAACCGGACATGTGAAAAACTTGCTGGATTTTATTAGATGAAATTGATGAATATACAACTCATATTTCGTAACATTTTAATGCACTTATCATTAAAGCAGTATTTCCAATGAATTAAGAAATTTGTTAGGAATTTTGTCAAACACTTGGCATATGCTTGTCTGATGATTTAATAATGGTGGTTTGATGAAAGTATTGAACCACTATTTTTATCATTAGACAGAAAAGCTCAGAAAGTCAATTGAATTACAATATTATGGAATATGTAAAAATATAAAGAGAAAGAAAGAACAATACGCAGGGAGTTTGGTAAGGAAGTTCCCCACTGTCATCCTCGCGTGTGGGTACGTCTCCCTCTCAATTTCACAATTGAAACTGAGAACTTTTATAACAATATGCTGAATGTTTGAAAACAAGGTTACACTACACAGACAGGTAGAAATCCCTATGATCTTCTTATTCTTGTAAGAACCACCACTTGATATGAGTTGTATCAAGATTCCCTACAAGATCCATAATCGATCCTCCGCTTCCACGACCTATCTGCAAAAATCTCTCTGATTTCCAAACCCCTTGCTACGGCTGAATCTGACTTCTGCGACCGGGACTAATAAACCCTCAAGAACACACCCATTCTTGAAGGACAAACCCCTTGGTTTATTTCTTTAAGCCTCCTTTACAATCTTCAACTCAGCTGAGATCCTTTCAATACACAGCTGAACGTTATCTCTGACCTCTTGATCCAATTCAACAAGGATGTTTGATTTTCGTTATTGTTTTTAAATGAAGATGATTGAGAAGGTGATGAAGATGAAGTTATTTTAGGCTTCTAGCTTCTCACAAATTTTTGCACACAATTCTAATATGTTGCATGGTTTTTGCTGATGAGAAATACTTGCTTATATTTGTAACAGAAAACAGTTAGGCAAAAGAAAATATTATGAGTCGATGCATGTTGGTCATGAGTCGACTCATGTTAGTTATGAATTACAGGATGGGTTGATACATGTTGTTTTGAGTCGATGCAAGAACATATCATAACATTTTACAGAACCAACTATTTTACATCCGTCGATGCATAACACGTATGTGTCGATGCATACTGATTTTATTTTTAATTTTTGAACATAAAACGTGGTATGAGTCGACGCATGATATTATGTATATATGCATATAAATTCAAAAGAATGTTTTACAGGAGCATATAAATGTCATGTGTCGATGCATGATATTATGTATCATTGCATATAAGTTCAAAAATGTTTTCCAGGAGCATCAGAATGTCATGTGTCGATGCATGAGGTTTTGTGTCGATGCATACAAGTTTAAGTTTGTATTACAGGGGCATCAAAGTGTTATATGCTGATGCATAAGATTTTGTATCGATGCATAATAGTATGAGATAGCATTCCAGGGACTTCAGTATGTTATGAATCGATGCAAAACCTGTTGTGTCGACTCATAATGATGCTTTATGAGTAAAACACATTTTTTTAACTTATTTTAAAAATGTTATACTATATTTTTGTAATGCACACATGTATTTATTATTTCACATATATTTGCAATCATTCAAAACCAATTATGAAGGGGTTGCTCACAGGTGTGATTGTATGGCCTAGGTAGACAGACAGATATTACTTCTGGATTCTTCGTACACGGGTACGAGTCTACATACTTGGCTGTGTTGTTTTGGATGTGTGCTTGATTCCTTTACATTGGGTAGTCAAGAGATTTCTATTTGTGATACCATATGTGGTTGTTTTTTCCTATACTTGTCAGTGAGGAAACTTCAAATAAATGCTGGATCCATTGTGATGCATGTTTCCTGTATAATTGAGTGAATCCTTAGGATAGGAGGACACACTGAGATTTAGTAATCTCACCCCAATTCTATTTTCTATTTTTCAGGTTGTTCGAGTCAGGACAAAGTCAAAGGTAGGATGGCCTAAATTGCTTGGAGATGTTTCCTGGCTAGATATGATCGCGTTTTGAGCTTTTTAGCTTATGTACTTTTTTGGTTGTGTATTAGTACCTACAAGATTGTACCTTTTTGGCCATGATACTTCCGGATTTTGTGTAGTGTACTGATACTCATCATATTACGCTGCTTATGTATGATGTTTATGTACCATATTAGGATACCATATTGTCGTACCCCAAATTTGTTCTACCTCAATGATTTTATTTTTTAAGATTTAAATTGAGATGATATAGCAGTATTAGATAGCTCATATTTATAAGACTAGGGATGTATTTTAATTCGGGAAAATGGGGCTTTCTAAATCAGAAAGACTCATAAACCCGTTCCCGAAGCATGTTGGCCGATGGCCCATAAAATTCGAAAATGGAAAAATCATTTCAATAATAATATTTAAGTTCTTATTATAAAACCCGCTTTAAGTATTATTATTGTCAAAAGTTAGGTGAAAACTTTAATTTAAAATCCATTAGAATTCAAATTGAAAACTTATTTCATTTGGCCCATTTTTTGGGTTTGAATGGCAAAGAGAGGGGTAGGTTTATCAATTTGCAGGCCCATTAAAGTCATCCCATTTGCCCTTTTTGTTATTTGCTGTTTCATTTTAAAGAAAAATATTAGTTTTTACTGATTTTTATAAACTATTTGTTAGTAAAATGGAGTTTTGTTATTTTAAAGAAAGGGGTGTGCGCAACATATTTTTGGAGGTTTAATAGATATGAATCAGGCCCATTAAGAACTATCAAGCTGGCCCATTTGGCATTTTGAAAAAAATATTTGACTCTTATTATTGGTATATTACTCACGTTTCTATATATTATATATATATATATATATATATATATATATATATATATATATATATATATATATATATATATATATATATATATATATATATATATATATATATATATATATATATATATATATATATATATATATATATATATATATATATATATATATATATATATAATATATATATATATATATATATATATATATATATATATATATATATATTTCTGATTTATAAATTAAGAAATTCACTTTATAGATTATTAATAGATTGGGTATGATGTTTTATTAATTATTTAATTAAGAGTTTTTTGTTTTAAAAGAAAATGTTCTGATGGAATCAATTTTTTTTGGGGCCCAATCCAGAGTATAGTGGGAAAATAACGTGTTGGGCTAAGTAACCAAAATTAGTGCGCAGGCCCAGTGTAGAAACAACAACTGTTTCAATCATCCTAAAATCGTACTAACAATCACTGTGCAAATTAAACTGAATCAAATCCAAAACCATATTTAAATATGCAGAATAAACAAAACCAAAATGAATCTCAAATTCCAGCACAATTCAAATCTCTACACATAATTAAAACAAAACAAGTCTTCATTTAGGGATTATACAGAGTCCAAGCCCGAATATAGTACAGTAGAACAAATCAATTTTAATCCCTACTAAAGAGCAAAATCCAGAAAATTACAGGAAAATTGCTAATCCAAATCTATTACAAAATCAATTGCGAATCAATCACAACAGAATTACAAAGATTGAATCCCTAATTTCCCTAATCTAAGATGACTAATCTCGTAACAACAATCTAAAAATCAAACCTATAAATACTAAATAAAAAGTTATAGAAAAAGGGGCGATTACTGGGAAGAAAATGTGAAGCTGTGAAGAAACTCCTCGGTGTTGAAGACGAAAAGGAGAATAGTTGGGGTTTCAATCACTGAAACCCTAACCGTGTGGACCGCCAACACATCCACCAACTTCTTATCGCCGCCACGGCCACCTGTAAAAGAGAATGAGAATAGGGGATTAGACAAATCGAAGATCTTAGAACTAGAAATCACTAAAAAGGGGTTAACAAAAAACACAGCTTTTTATTTTTTGTTTTGATTGAGGGGTATTGTGCGAGAGAGAGGGAAAGAAGATGTTGTTGGATGAGAGAGAGAAAGCTGATGAAAAATGAGAAAAAAACGATAATGTATATTCAGTCTGATCCAGTACACACGCTTAGAATGCTTATCATGCTCCCTTGAAATCGTGCTCGTGTGATCATAAATGGATGGCCGATAGGCCAAGTCCCATGGTAAGCATGATTCACCCTCGCAACATACAACTAACCGGACCCCTCTCAAAATCTGTAATGGGGCCTAGCCCAATTATTTTTAGTACCCCCCTTTTGCTCATTTCACTAAGTTGCCAAACAATTCACACCTCCCAAGCTTGTTGGGCCTGAATTCAATTCAAGCCCTAACTCTTTGCACTCCATATTCTGCTTATTAGTTAAAAAGCGTAACCCTCCCCCCCCCCCCCCCCCCCCCCCCCCCCCCCCTTAAATTAAATAATTATTTTTTATATAATTCTTATAATTTTTATATTTTCTTTTTTATATTATTTATTCTTTTTATAATAATAATTATTTTTAATATTATTTCTTATTTTTTATCATTATTATTATTGTTATCACCTAAATTATTTTTCTTAAAAAACTCAAAATGCATATTATTTTCTTATATTTTTTGTATCAAATATTTTTTTACTCATACATTAACAAGAGTATTTTGCAATTAATACGATTAAAAAACACGCAACACACAACAAACTATTTTTTTCGCGATCAACTAATTTAATCAACTGTTTTTGCAAAAGGGTTTCAAACGAATTTTGACTTACCGCGCATTAGTCAAAATCTCCGCAATCACTACTCTTAACCAAAATGCGAGGTGATTCAGAGTACGTTTGCGACCCCTAAAAAACACCAACCCCATACGAACTACGAATTGGGACTCTGATTCCTCATAAGAGGATACGTAGGCATACGATCAAAAATCGTATCGAGTTCTACTATAAAAAATTAAAACCCTTTCCCCTAATAAAATTTAAATCCTATTTTACCCGAACCTAAACCTAAAACCTAATATCCTTGTGAACAAGGTAGTTGAAAGGTGTCTAACACCTTCCTTTCGTCTAATGAAGTCTCAAACCTAGAATCTATGTCTGCGAATTAGGGTTTTCTGTTAGATTCCCTTCCCTAGGATAAAAACTAATAGTGGCGGCTCTGATTAAAAAACCAGTCGCTACAACTGGAGACTCTGCTAGGGACTTTAACTTTAGGTTTTAGGGTTTTTTGCTTTAGGGTTTTTATTTATTTATTTATCGCTTTATTTATTCGTTGCTTTCATTTATTCATTACATTTATTTAATTATTATCTATTGTTTATCATCATATATACTGCGTGGCGGGATTTTTTATTTCTCAAAATATTTTCAATAACCCTTAGAAGAAGGTTCGTCTATTAGGTTAGGGGGTACATCATCCCT
Organism: Vicia faba; assembly: GCA_948472305.1. Lineage (NCBI taxonomy): Eukaryota > Viridiplantae > Streptophyta > Magnoliopsida > Fabales > Fabaceae > Vicia > Vicia faba. The sequence continues at coordinate 1,358,316,292 of OX451740.1, forward strand.
GCGAGTTTATGTGATGACTTCGCCTAGAGTTGATGAACTTCCGAAAAAGGATAACTTATCGAGAGATACCCTCTTGAAGAGTAGAACTTTGGAAGGACACCCATGACTCTTTGTAAGGACCTTAACCTAAAATCTCATGACGAGACCTTTCACGACTTGGAGACGAAATTTTCGGTCCGTAAAAAGGCTCCACCTAAGGAGGACCTTGTGCCTTTTCCCTCTGTTGTTATTCATGATACCCTTAAGGAAACCACCTTCTGGGAGGGTAGACTAACCGTAGGTCAAAATTAAGGAACATACCTTCTAAGGGTACTTATCACAAAACCCCGTCACTGAACCATACATCCCTACCTTATAGGGGTACTTATCACAAAAATATTGTCACTCAACCCTACATTTATCCATTCTTACATTCATCATATATTCGTCACCCATTCTTTGTCTTATTCACAGGGTACAAATAATAATAAAATCAAGATCTCGCTCACTGTCTTTAAAAATGGATACCGAAGGAAACAACTTGTCCGCGTCAACACACCAAACATGTATGAAATCAAAGCCACAAAATGGAAATAATGTGCTAAAGACTTTATCAAGCTTTGTCAAGCAAAGGTGGATGGTTTCAAGAGCAGATATCTGCAGGCGCACCTAGTAGACTTATTTCCCTTTGCTTGATTTCACGCAAATAAAGTTTTGGTTTAAGATTGTAATATTTTTCAATATCTGAATTATGTTACCTTTAATAAAGGCATTTTATTTCCCTATCTCGTTTGCATATATATTTTTAAGCTGGTCACCGAATAAAAATAAGCAAAAGACAAGCATGTACCCAAATGAATGAGACATGTAAAACAAGCAACCATTTCATATTCATACATAATCATACGCATGTATGCATTCATAAACACCTACATATCATATCAAAACTCATCTCGATTTTTTAATAAAAAGTGTCTCCAGTTAAGCCATGGGTAGAAGAAGATCACCACCTCCTCGGTCTCCATATCAAATAAGGGCCTATCAACAAAGAATCCTAGAACAAATCAAGAAAACCAGGCTGCATTCAAGGAAGGTCTGGACCAAGTCAAAGGTGATGTGAGTTTGATTAAAGGAGATCTGAGTCAAGTTCTCCTAGCCTAAAGAACTTCATTGATAAACAAGACTAGATTCCCATGGTAGCTTTCGAAGAAGTAGCTCAAACGATTGGTGCATCAAGCGGTCGCCGACTAAGTAAAGAGCCAGAAGCAGGACCCCACAATCCAAAAAGGCCAGCTTCAGACTCCCCAAAAAGACAAGAGGGAGAAATTAATGTTGTAGCCTCATAAGCAAGGGTACCATAACCATTAGTGATCCCACAAGGACAGCAGCAAGATAGATTTAAAATGCCACCCAACAATTTTGATCCACTCCCCATGCCACCTAGAAGGTTATTACAACACTTGGTTAAAGCGTCCTTGGTGGAAATCAAGCCTCTAGCTCCTCCAGTCGGGCCACTCCCGCAAAGGTACAATACCATTGCCAGGTACGAATACCATGCTAACTCTTTGGGGCACACCATAGAACAATGATAGGCATTCAAGCATAAGGTCCAAGACTTGTTATAATCTCAAGACATCACTTTTGAGAAACCTAACATCAAATCAAACCATATGCCTCCATATGGTGGACCAACAATAAATGCAATTGAAGTAGTCGCCGACTGCAGGGTAACCAGAGAAGCAAAAGCCCCGATAAGCTTGTTGAAGGAATATCTATGGGAATGTGGGTTCCTATTGGAGCATAATGAAGCCTTCGAGATAATGCTACAAAAGCTAGTGGACCAGAGGATAGTCCAATTCGGACCATAACCTGAAGAAAAATATAAAGCTACTATGAAGGGTGAAGCACGCGTTCCTCCGACCCAAGAGACCTTTATAGAGCATGGAAGACATGTGGCAAAGATAGACAACAAAGACAACACCAAAGGGGAAACTGAATTCATCCGAGAATGCGCCCCAGAAGAAGAACTCAAAAGATGGACTGCCGTGGAGATTCCCGGGATCTTTTTCTTTCCTAAGTAATTTTTCTTATTTTTGAAAGAACCTATGTCAAGCCCGGGGCATAGGGGTTGCTTGTAAGGGTTCCCCTATTTTGTTTCAGACAATATTGACAATTAATAAAAGTTATATTTTGTTTTAAATTAAGATCCTTGTCTTTCTCTTGCATTTATCCTGTAAATTCAAAACTGGTAATACTTTCTCTGCATATGCATTTTCAAATTTCATATACTAAATCTGCACCAAAACATGATAAGTGTGCAAATTCATGCCCAAAACCACCGATAATGTTACTGCTGCGACCTGATATAATTTTGATACTCCCATCAACCGATTCAAAGAGGAAAATGATGAATATCTTTAACTCTCTGAGAAAATGGCGAGGGAAATAGAGCAAAAGGCTGAAAATGTACAACCATATCAAGAGGCTATTAAGACCATTAATTTAGGTACAAAGGAAGAAATCAAGCTAGGGGTAATGTTAGAAAAAAGCGTCAAAGAAAGGCTGATCAAACCATTATCTAGCTCACCAACCACTTCCAGAATATCAACCTATGAAGTTCGACTTTCCAGACAGATATGTCATAGGTGACTATGAGATATCAGGACCTAACGAAAGAAATCAAGCCAGGGGAATGTTGGACACTCATGTTCGACAGGGGCATGTTATATGGGAAGTTTTGACTTCTCCAAAGAATGCTCACAAGCCATATACCAAGTTGATGGCGAATGGGATACTAAACATCCAAAACTGACTCACTATCAGGATCATGTTTTAAAGCTGGCTGTGGAACTTATAGAGATCACTTTCAGCCATATCCCACGAAAAGAAAATAAAATGACAGATGCTTTGGTAACTCTCTAGGCTATGTTCAAAATAATATGGCCGAACCACGAATCGTGCATCACAAACAGAAACTTCGAAGAGCTTGCACATTGCCTTACTATTAAAGAAGGGCCAGACAACAAGCCTTGGTTTTACGACATCAAGGAATACCTCGAAAAACAAGAACATTCAGAAAATGCCTTCAGCATCGACAAACAAACTCTACGGAAATTAGCCTCGAAATTCTTTATGAGTAACAGTGTACTGCACAAGATGAACTACAACATTGCCTAGTACTCTAGAAGATTCTGCTACCTTCCCTCGACTCACGTGGTAAATGGACACCCAACTACGAAGGTTCATACATAGTGAAAACAACATTCTCTGGTGGTGGTCTTATCCTCACAACAATGGATGGGGAAGAACTACCACATCCAGAAAATTCAGACGCGGTCAAAATATACTATGAATAAAAGGCTCTCTAAGCTCGAACCCTAAATAGGAAAATTAGGCAAAAAGGAGCATCTCTGTGGATTGGAAACCTTAAAGGGTGATCCAGGCAAAAATTAAGGGCATATAAACAAAAAAATTATCCCGGTGGATTGAAAACCCGAAAGGGAAATCCAGGAAAAAGTTAGCGATTTCATACAAAGAAATAAAGAACAAAAAGACTGCGATCTAAGAACTGCGACTACGAACCACGAAGGGAGAGATAGATCTGAATCATACGACTCAGAAACAAAGGAGATAAGACCATTAAAAGGATATTGGGGAACATCAGCAACAATTATCATTTTTATTGCCAATTACAGTTTTAATACTTTTTGTAATTACCTCTTTCTAGGAATTGCACCCTGTACATTTTCCTATTCAGAGGCATAATCAGTAAACATTCACTTTTCTTTTCACCTTTCAAATTGTGTTTTTCTTTTCTCAGACTTGTCTGCAAAATACTACAATTATTACTTGTGAATATTGTCTTAAAATCATTTCGGGGAAATTAACAAATAAAAGCTTTTGATAAAACATCAGAAAAAAACATTTTCGTTAGAAAAATATCAAAAGAAAATCCACGTCTATATCCACGCACATGTCTACTCCTGCGTCTACAATACAAATTATATACACATGTCCACGTCTACGCCTGCGCTTACAATATAAAAGTCTACACATATGCCAATACATACGTCTATGCTTACACCTGCGCTTACAATATACAAATCTACGCATATGCCAATACGTACGTCTACGTCTACACCTGCACTTACAATACAGAAAATCAATGTTCAAAATTTTGCTAACATTGTTCACTGTGTTCAAATTCAACAAAGCCACGATGATGCAACATACAACGCCAGGGGATTGGTAACTCTAAGCCAATGGTTTAAAGGAGAGAATGCCAGAAATAGTCTTCATAACATTTCAAGGCATACGCGCATCTTACACACATTTCATATATACATTTTGCATATCCAAAGCATACATACACTATACATTTTTGCATACAATACGCATATATTCAAGGTTCCATATCAATGTCAAACATCATACATACACAGACATTCAATATATATATGCTCAGGGTCCCATCTCAATACCAGACATCATACGCATGTATCATACAACAAACAAACAGTCTCACCCTCGATTTAGCTATCTAAGGGTCAAACAACGGAACACTTATCCTACGATTCAACCTGTCACCTAAGTCTTCATGTCGTGACACATTCAGCCTATCGCCTCAGACTTCACGTAACGATTTACGAACCTAACCCATTGCCTCAGACATTCATGCAATAATGTGTTTCTTTATTCCGCGACACAGACCATCGCCTAAGACTTCATGCAAGGATGTTCGAAAACCAAATTTAGCTTATCGCCTCAGACTTCATGCAGCGATTTGTGAACCTAACTCATTGCCTAAGACTTCATGCAACAATGTGTTTCCTTATTCCACGACACTCCCCGATATAGATCATTGCCTAAGACTCCACGCAGAGATTCACAAACATGACCCATGGCCTCAGTCTTCAAGCAGCCATACATCATTAAGTAATGTTTTATTCATCCCTCCAAATGGATGAATAAGCTAAAGTAAACCAAGGTACAAAACTACACTCTCAAAGTGCAAAACCATCTACCTCAAATCCTGGTGAGCGATATATCACCAGCTTCGCCTATTTCCTCAAGACTCATGAGGGTATTCTATATCAGCATAACCTTATGACTGGTCGAATAAATTTTGGGTATTCTAAGTATTCAATAATCTCCCAATTAGAATGCACCAGACCCACGTTTTCTCGTGCTATTCGATTGAAAGATAATTGAATAGGGGCAACTGTCGTACCCAAAATTTGTCCTACCTCGATGATTTTATTTTTCAAGATTTAAATTGAGATGGTACAAAAGTATCAGATGGCCCATCTTTATCCAAGACTAGGGGTGCATTTTAATTCGGGAAATGGGGCTTTCTAAATCAGAAAGACTCATAAACCCATTCGCGAAGCATGTTGGCCGATGGCCCATGCAATTTGAAAATGGAAAAATCATTTCAATAATAATAATAATAAAGTTATTATTATAAAATCCACTTTAAGTATTATTATTGTCGAAAGTGAGGTGAAAACTTTAATTTAAAAATCCATTAGAATTCAATTTGAAAACTTATTTCGTTTGGCCCATTTTTGGGGTTTGAATGGCAAACAGAGGGGTAGGTTTATCAATTTGCAGGCCCATTAAAGTCAGCCCATTTGTCCTTTTTGTTATTTGTTGTTTCATTTTAAAGAAAAATATTAGTTTTTACTGATTTTTATAAATTATTTGTTAGTAAAATGGAGTTTTGCTGTTTTAAAGAAAGGGGTGTGCGCAACATATTTTTGGAGGTTTAATAGATATGAATCAGGCCCATTAAGAACTACCAAGCTGGCCCATTTAGCATTTTGAAAAAAAAATTGACTCTTATTATTGGTATATTATATATATATATATATATATATATATATATATATATATATATATATATATATATATATATATATATATATATATATATATATATATATATATATATATATATATATATATATATATATATATATATATATATATATATATATATATATATATATATATATATTTCTGATTTATAAATTAAGAAATTCACTTTATAGATTATTAATAGATTGAGTAAGATGTTCTATTAATTATTTAAATAAGAGTTTTTTGTTTTAAAAGAAAATGTTCTGATGGAATCAATTTTTTTGGGCCTAATCCAGAGTACAGTGGAAAAATAACTTGTTGGGCTAATTAACCAAAATTAGCGCGCTGGCCCAGTGTAGAAACAACAACTGTTTCAATCATCCTAAAATCATACTAACAATCACTATGCGAATTAAACTGAATCAAATACAAAACCATATCTAAATATGCAGAATAAACAAAACCAAAACGAATCTCAAATTTCAGCACAGTTCAAATCTCTACACATGATTAAAACAAAACAAATATTCATTTATGGATTATACAGAGTCCAAGCCCGGATATAGTACAATAGAACGAATCAATTTCAATCCCTATTACAGAGCAAAATCTAGAAAATTACAGGAAAAATGCTAAATCCAAATCTATTACAAAATCAATTACAAATCAATCACAACAGAATTACAAAGATTGAATCCCTAATTTCCTAATCTAAGATGACTAATCTCGTAACAACAATCTAAAAATCAAACCTATAAATACTAAACAAAAAGTATAGAAAAAGGGGTGATTAGTGGGAAGAAAACGTGAAGCCGCGAAGAAACTCCTCGGTGTTGAAGACGAAAAAGAGAACAGTTGGGGTTTCAATCTCTAAAACCCTAATCGTGTGGACTGCTGCCACATTTACCAACTTCTTATCGCCGCCACAGCCACCTGTAAAAGAGAAGGAGAGTAGGGGATTAGTCAAATCGAAGAGCTCACAACCGGAAATCACTAAAAAGGGGTAAACAAAAAACACAACTTTTTATTTTTGGTTTTGATTGAGGGGTTTGGGATTGGGTTACAACGAGGAAGGTTGGGTTGATGTCATCGCAGTGATGGGTTGGTCGTCGATTAGCCGTTAGGGTTTGAGAAGAACGGGAATAAGGGTTTGCGTACTGTGTGAGAGAGATGGAAAGAAGGTGTTATTGGACGAGAGAGAGGAAGCTGATGAAAAATAAGAAAAAACAAAATGAAAAAACGATAATGTATATTCATTCCTATCCAATACACACGCTTAGAATGCTTATCATGCTCCCTTGCAATCGTGTCCGTGTGATCATAAATGGACGACCGATAGACCAAGTCTCATCGTAAGCATGATGCACCCTCGCAACATACAACCAACCAGACCCCTCTCAAAATCTGTAGCGGGCCTAGCCCAATTATTTTTAGTACTCCCCTTTTTCTCGTTTCACTAAGCTTCCAAACAATTCACACCTTCCAGGCTTGTTGGGCCTGAATTCAATTCAAGCCCTAACTCTTTGCACTCCCTATTCTGCTTATTAGTTAAAAAGTGCACCCCCTTAAATTAACTAATTATTTTTTATATAATTCTTATATTTTTTATATTTTCTTTTTTATATTATTTATTCTTTTATATAATAATTATTATTGTTAATATTAATTCTTATTTTTTATCATTATTATTATTGTTATCACCTAAATTATATTTCTTAAAAAACTCAAAATGCATATTGTTTTCTTATATTATGTGTATCAAATATTTTTTTAATCATGCATTAACAAGAGTATTTTGCAATTAATACGGTTAAAAAACACACAACAAATAACAAACTATTTTTTTGCGATCAACTAATTTAATCAACTATTTTTGCAAAAGGGTTTCAAACGAATTTTGACTTACTGCACATTTAGTCAAAATCTCTGTAATCACTACTCCTGACCAAAATGCGAGGTGATTCAAAGTACGTTTGCGACTCCTAAAAAACACCAACCCCATATGAACTACGAATTGGGACTCTGATTCCTCAAAAGAGGATACGTAGGCATATGATCAAAAATCGTAGCGAGTTCTCCTATAAAAAATTAAAACCATTTCCCCTAATAAAATTTAAATCTTGTTTTACCCGAACCTAAACCTAAAACCTAATATCCTTGTGAACAAGGTAGATGAAAGGTGCCTAACACCTTCCTTTCGTCTAATGAAGTCCTAAACCTAGAATCTCTGTCTGTGAATTAGGGTTTTCTATTAGATTCCCTTCCCTAGGATAAAAACTAATAGTGGCGGCTCTGATTAAAAAACCAGTCGCTACACATATGCATATTATTTTAGACGTACATGTATATGGTGTAACAATTTCTATAAGAGAAGGTCAATTCTCGACTTTGCCATGCAACATCATAAGTTAGTTCAATTTTGCTTATATGTGTAATTATCGACATGATTCCTTATGTCTTACTTATGACATTGATATTGGTCAACTTAATTTTGTGTGTAGGAAAAATAGGAAGATGGATGATGGACGCAGAGGTCCCGGAAGACCTAGGACTAGGAATGTGGAGCCCGAGGTTTAAACTAGGGATGAAAATGTGTCGTGGTTGTAGCTACTGCAATAGATGCAACATCAAAATTAGGTGATATGATGCATATGATTTTAGGTATGTAGGGACAACTACCTCCACCACCTACTCCACAGAATGAAGCAGGGCTAGACTTCCGTGCATTCTTTAGGAAGAAACTACCAAAGTTCTTGGGTGGCCTTGACCATGTGGCATCCCATGATTAACTTTACGGAATGGAGAGAATATTCCAAGATATCCATTGTAACAAAGAGGAGAAGGTGATATTTTCTCCTCAAATGATGAAGGGACCGGATGGTAGATGGTGGGATACTACATCTACTCACTTCACGTCTCAAATGATCCCAAATGGCAGCATTTCAAGTCCATCTTCTTAGAGAAATACTATCCTAATAGTTGTCATACCTCAATTTTGCCTAGACACTCTACTATTATGTGGGTTTTAGTGGCATTTCATTTCAAATTATTGAAGAAGCTTGTTTGGTGAAAATCTGAGTGTAAGGAATTTCAAGTGAATGAAGACATGAGTTTGAATCCCTCTTTAGTCCTTTTTGTTTTTGAACAATATATGTGTTAAGTATTCAGTTTATTAGGTTTTAGAATAAGGTTTCTCACATAGATTTAGGAATAGGTGTAGTACTATTATTAGATTTGTTTTAAAAAGATTTTTAGCATTTAATTTTTAGATTTAAATTTATATATTTTGCATCTTTTTATTGTCTTAATATTAAAATTTAAAAAAAATTAAAAGAATAGAATTTGGGAAAAGGGATTGGCCGAAGAATCACCATAAATTCTCATCCATTATTGACCGAACCAAAACAACATCAAGATTAACACAAACTTGTTACCAAATCAAATCTCTTCTAATTTGTAGTTACAATATAATTTTCCAATCAAACCAAGACCAAGAAGTGCATAAATCAATTTTTAAAAACAGAAGGATTTTCAAATCAAGATAACGGTTTTGTAAGGGGATCAATCGAATCTACATAAACAAATAAAATATTCAAAAAGACACACATATATAAATTGAATCTTCATTAACTTGTAGTAATTAATTTTAATCATCTACAATCAAGCATTGCAGTTGCATCAAATATTTCCATAAGTTATACAAGATTAATCATGAAATTCTTTTACCAACCTTTTACCAAAGTCCAAATTTTGCAAGAAATTATTGAAGTTTCTACTTGAGACTTCAAGGTTTCGGAAATATCCCCTGCACAAGCCGTTGAAATTCGAAGAGATTGCGACACCGGTTGTTGCTCCTCTGTCCCATCCGTGCATGCACGACCGTGTTACCACCATCAGACCTCCCGACGACGAGGACTCTAACTGTGCCTACAACTCTTCCCAAATTCCTGAAGCTCCATCGTATGTGTTGTACACCAAAATTTTCCCTCTTATTTCTCAAATAATCTCTCACAAGATCTCCTTGGATTCAAGACTGCACAGGGTTTGATCAGCTCAAAACACCTCCTCTAACACTGATGACTGAAAATTAGGGATTGAATTTGCACAAGGACAAATGAACTTTTAATGCCCCATATGACTTTCATGGATCATTTTGGACCCTCGAGATTTCTCATGTCAGGTTTCAAGTCTTAGATCACATTTTTGCTCAGTCAATTGATCAGTTGACTTAAAATCAACTATATTTGAGAAAAAGTCAATTGTGGTCAATTTACAGTCAAACTTCATAATTTTTGGTCCATATCAACATTATGAACTCATATATGTTATTTTATCATGTTTGGATCACAGTTCCTCAAGAAATTTGATAAGATCATCAAAAGGGCAAAATGGTCAAAATTAGGGTTTTGACTGAGAAGGTGCAATTTTAGATTTTTGACCTAACAAATGGTTGATTGGTTTAAGTTATGATCTCAAGGGTTCAAATGCATAATTTTAACCTAATGGTATGCCTCAAAACATTCCTCAAGTTCAATTGGTTGACAGTTGAATTTCAGTCAACTAATGAAAAGTCAACTATACAATTGAAAAGTCAAACTTTGACTTTTTGGTCAAAATCAAGTCCCAAAGATCACAATTCATCAAGACATGTCAAAATATGAAACTTGTTCAACAAGAAATCAAAAAGTCAAGATTTCATTTTGAAAAGTCAAAATTTCTAAACTTAGAAATTTTTCTAAGTGTTGGAAAATTCATATTTTTTCATAACTTTGAGTAAACTTTTTATCATGATGCAAGATGATTTAAAGGAATCTTCCAAAGTGAAAGTTTTATATCTCAATGAGATATAAAACATTGTAGAACACAACTTCTTCTATAAATGCATGGATTTCAAGTTATGATTTTGAGAATACATGTTCATGAAACTTGGAAACTTAGTGAAATTTTGCCCTAGTTTAGGCACGATTTTGACCTAACTTCATGGAAATTTTTCACATAGTTCCAAGATGAATCTTCAAAAATTCACAACATAGAGGTTGTAGAGGATGTTACAAGATTTCCAAGATGTCCAAGAACTCATTGAGATCATATTTGAGCAAGGAGAATCGAAGGCAAGAAGTTAGGGTTTCATTCTTGAATTACAAGTCATTTCTTGATGAACACATAATTGAATTTCAATGTTAGGCTGCATAAAATTGCTTTGCACGCCTTCTAACTTGTGTATATATCCATCATTAATGGATTACACAAACTTTTGAGCTATAATCCAAGAGGTTTAAGCTTTATCAAATTCACATTGCCATTTTAGGAAGAAAGTGAAGAATGCCATTCTTGAAAAGCAAGCTTTTTGCACAAAGCCAATTCTTGAGCCTCTAACTTGTTCCCTCTGATCACACTCAACCTACAAAGTCGGAAGCAAGTGTGTTTAAAGCATAACCACTCTATCTTAGCAAGTACACAAGACTTTGAAACTTGGATTTCATAAAAATCACATGTTATGCTTAAACTTGTGATTTTGAATTCTGATCAACAACAATTTTCCAAACTTATTGCTTATAAATATAGGCATTTTTTGTGAGCTAGAACACGAGCTTGAACACCCTGAAACACTCTCAAACTCCCTCAAATCATAAATTGCCCCAAAACTCCATTGTTGCACCGTTTCTTACCTTGAACTCCAAACTCATATTTCCCTCGTGATTTCTTTGGCCTTTTAGTTCCTAAAGCTTCCTTACATCAAATACAATTCATCCATGTCCCTGTTACATGAATGTAACCCCATTTCCATCATCCTCCATAACCAAAAATAGAGCATTGCACATTGGCTTCTCCAGACCATTTCAACCACTCTCAACTCAAGTTAAGCATTGCATTAGCTTCCTAGAGACTCAAGGAAGCTAACATGACCGTTGCAGCACCTTGAATCAAGCTCAAACTCATTTCAGGATTACCAGTTTTGAGGTATTTTTCTTGAACTTCTATCTTCTCATTTAGACATTGTTAGGCTTGCATTTGTTAAGATTAAATGTAGACATCATTTCCCTGAAACTATACATGTCCATAGATTTCATTTATATTGATTGAGTAGGGAGAATTTTGAGTTTGAACTTACTGAAATATTTAGGTCAGAATTTGGTACTTTTAGAAATTCATGCTCATCTTTAAGAATTAGCTTAAGTTATTTACATATTCAGAATCGTGAGAAAATTTCTAACAAGTTTGATGTTGAAAGTTTTATGAATGGATGAGAAATGAATGAGTTACAGGATTCATGGCTGGAGGTTGAAGATGAAGTTCATTGAGAACTTGATTTGTGTTATATGTTTATTATTTCACCAATGTTAACGGATGTATAGCCACCCCAGTGGTAAAGCGCGCGTCTGTTAACCTTTGGGACCTGGGTTCAAGCCCCAGTGGTACCCTTTTGTTCTTTTTCACATTTTTCTTCCATATTTTTTGTTTCAGCAGGCATCTGGGCCCTTTTTATTGGGCCTTTCTTTTTTTTTTGCTTTCTCTAACCCCCTGCTTTGCTTTTGCACCTGGCCCAATTTTATTTTTTTTATTTCATTTTATATTTCTATTTTATTTTAATTTCATATTTTCTTTATTATTTTTATTTTTATTATTATTATTAATGAAAATATAAAAAAATATTTTTATTTATCATTTACACTTGTATTTTATTTTCTTCATAAAACAAAAGAAAAAAAACATTTTCTTTTAATAAATTAATTTCCTTTTTTAATTAATGTTTAGATAATTAGGTTTAATATTATATTATTCTCTTGTAAATTAAAATTAATTTAGAGCTTAGGTTTTCTTTTAATTAATTAATTTTCATTATTATTTTTATTAATTCAAAACTTTTTTTCTTTCTTAAAAACCCTAAAAATCAGTTTTTAACTTAATTTCTTTTTTTAATTAGTTTAAGTTAATTTTATTTAATATTAATTAATCATCTCTCTTAATTAGGTTAAAACCCCTTTCATAAAGATCAAACAAAAATCATTTCTTTTTCCATTTACATTCTTGCATTATTTTCTTTTCAATTTTGTACAATATTCAATATAGTTGTAATAGTTAATTAGGTTTAATTTTCTTACAAAATCCCCATTTGTAAATTTGTATACCCCCTCCCCTAATGATATAATAGCTTAGTATTTTTACTTTCCGCAATTTGTCACTTTATATAAATGCTAGTAAACTAGGGTTTGTATGGAAAGATAAAATCAAGTTAGCAAACCCTAATTCAAGATAAACAAGCATGTAAACCAAACACACTTGCACACTTGAACCCTTAGGGGAATTCCACTTTGTTTCCTTACCAAAATGGCCATGTTATGCATGTGGGGTATCTTAGCAAAAAGCAATAAAAAATAAAAGATCCTAGTCCCTCGATGACTCTAGCAATCTTGCCTTTCAAAATGATCTTAGTCCCTAAAAAAGAAATGCTAAGACATCTAACAATATTGCTATCATGGCTATACGATGACCCACGCCCGTCCCTAAACCTCCAAAGATAAGGCTTCTTACCAATCAATGGCAAGATAACAATATCAAAGAAAAGGAAGAAATGAACTAAGACTTTTGAGTAGGTAGATTGCTCCTAGTTTCTTGCTCATTTTCAAATCAAATATCCTTGATATTTTTCAAAACAAACACCAATACTTTCAAAAACATTTTCAAAACATTTTCCAAACATGAAACATTTTCAAAATCTCAACACTTTGTATATGTTCTTACGAACGAGAACTATTACAAAGTTTTCCTAAACGAAGGCGCCTTTTCAAAATACTTTCAAAAACCCCACAAAGCATATTTTCAGACAAAAGGCAAGTGATCTAGCAAGCAACTAAGAGCCCATAGATAACTATGGATGAAAAGGGTGCTAATACCTTCCCTTTTCATAATCTACCCCCCGAACTCAAGAAACAATCTCAAAGGTCTTTCCTGTTCTTTTCAGCTTTTCCTTTTGGATAAAAGAAAAGTCGGTGGCGACTCTTGCTAACCGCAACATTTGCGATAAAACGCAAAACACCCAAGTCAGTTCTCCTACCGTATCATTGAACTGGCGACTCTGCTGGGGAGAAACTTAAAAGTGGGGTTACCTTAGGGCTAGATAACCTTTACTTGCTTTCATTGTTTGATTTGTTTACTTTAAATTTTGGTTCCTTGTTTGGGCTTGTTTAAATCCTCTACCCGTATTTGGGATACCTTATAGGTAAGTAGCAATACGTTGTGGAAACTGTGCAGGGTATACCGACATGGTCTAAGCAATAGCTAGTTAGTGCGACATATTTGTGGGTACTGGTAGCCCTTGAGTAGTCAAGGAGAATACGGGGCCGCTGAGTGATGTCATGAAGCACTAACTGACTTTCAGAACCTTTACTTGACCAACTTGGCCATTAGGACGTAATGGGATGACAGGCTTTGGTGCAGTCCGAAGTTGGTAGATACTCGATATTACACTCATTGAGGTTTGGATTTTTGGGATATTTCGGTCACCGTGAAAGAGGCTTGCGCTGAAACAATGCCCGAGAAGACAGACCAGTGATATTGAGATCCCTTAGAACCCGATTACTACTTCTAGGACAGGTTTAAGACAACTAAACTTCAAGAGGGTATTTACCTATGAGACTCCATGCAAGCTTAAACCTAAGGACTTGTTTGCCTTGCCTGTATATACTTACTTGTACATAACATCATAAACATCATAAACATCATAAACATCATAACATCATACTCATTCTCACTAACCATTTCAAGAATTTTTTGAGATTTATCTTTGTTCTATTTTGTAGGACATGGCTTTCATCCGCAGGAATACTATACAAGTCAATCTCGTAAGGATTCCTCCTCAACTCAAAGAGTTAGCATCAAGGGTCCCTGAAAATTCTTCATTCACCGAAAGACATGGTCGCCTCCTAAACTTGGTTACCTCCAACACTGATGAAGATATGATGAAGGTTCTCTTCCAATTCTTTGATCCTCTACACCATTGCTTTACTTTTCCCGATTATCAACTTGTGCCTACTCTACAAGAATTCTCACGACTCTCAAGGATTCCCATTCTCAATCAACTATCCTTCAACGGTACGGAAAAAGATCCAAAACCTGAGGAGATTGCCCACTCACTACACTTGCAACAATATGAGTCACAACTAATTGGGAAACAAGGAGTGGTGTCAAAGATTTCTTGGCCAAGTTCTTGTTTGAGAAAGCTCAAGATTGTTGGAACTCCTTGGACTTACAAGCTTTTGAAGAAATTGTGGCCCTTCTCATCTATGGAATGGTTTTGTTTCCAAACCCTGACCAACTCATAGACGTAAACGCTGTCAAAATCTTCATGTCTCGCAATCCAGTGTCTACTTTGTTGGGATATATCCTACATTATTTTCACTCTCACACTATGAGGAAGAGAGGGATCCTCATGTGTTGCACTCCTATCTTGGCAAGATGGTTTATTTTGCATCTTCCCCGATCTGTATTGAAGAATGAGTAAGGTTTGAGGTGGTCCCATAGGTTGATGACGCTCAGACATTCAAATGTTCATTGGTGTTCCCGATCCTTGGAGAATGTTACTATCATCGACTGTTGTGGAGAATTCCCTAATGTCCCCTTGCTTGGTATTAGAGGAGGTATCACTTACAACCCCTGCTTAGCCTTACGACAGTTTGGTTACGCCCGAAGGGATGGTCCACACGAGATGCTTATCCAAGGAGTGGTATTCGACTACGAGAGTGACGATCAAAGCTACCGTCAGAGGTTTATCCGAGCTTGGAGGATGGTGAGCAAAGTGGATAGCAAGATGTTGGGGCATAAGAATTCCATTCCCCTTGAGCCTTACCTTAGGTGGGTATGAGCTCGTGCTCGGAAACTTGTGATGCCTTATCCCTCCATCTTACCTGTTATCATGGAGCATGTGGTTGAAGGAGATGCCGCATACACTATCCTCCTTCTAGACATGCCTACTTCTCTTGAAGACTTGCAAAAGGGTTGGATTCAGCTGAAGGAAGAAAAAAATACTTTCGAATCTCAATTTTATGCTAGTGAGAAGAGGGTCTTGGAGCTTCCAAAGTAGCTACAAGAAGAGAAAAGTGTGAACGCCTACCTTGCGCCGAAGAGGATGCGTTCAATCTTTTTATCTCAGAAAGTTATTTTGTAAGCCCAAGAGGCATGTTGTAATATTTTGAACTAATTAATTAAAATTTACGTTTGTTCATTCTTTTGTCTATACAAATTTAAATTTCATCAATCCTTGAAATCATTTGCATACACATCTTCCATGCACCATAACATAACAGGTTTTCGTGTAACAGGTTTCCTTATCTTTCTGCTGTTTATTTCAGCAAGATGGATCTAGAGAAAACTGTGAAAGATCTTCAGGCACAAAACTCTCAATTCCAAGATACTCTACTGGCCCTAGCCAAGGGGCAGCAAGATATGATGGCATTACTGGAAATTAAGAAGAAGCCCAAGAAGAAAGCTCTGCTAAACATGGGTAGAAGGTTCAAAGAGCTAGTTCATCAGATCCCGGTAGTAGAAGACTCATCAGAAGAAGACGAGAATCAGATTGGTGAGGTTAATAGTACACAGGATGATTGTGTTAATGATCAATCGTCTGATGATGATTTCGATGAGCAGTATCCACCCGCCGATGTCAAGTATAAGCAGTTAGAAGACAGATTGGAAGACGTCGATATCAAAGCCATCCCTGGTTTAGATTTTGATGATTTGGATTTGATCTTCGGGGTTGTCATTCCCCACAAATTCAAAATACCAGTCTTTGCAAAGTACGATGGAGTTTCTTGTCCAAAACTTCACGTGAAATCCTATGTGCACAAGATACAGCCGCACACTGCAGATAAGAAACTTTGGGTTCACTTTTTCCAAGAGAGCTTGGCCGGAACGCAACCTGAATGGTTTTATCAGTTAGATGGTTCCCGTATCAATACCTGTGAAGACTTAGCTACCGCCTTCTACCATCAGTACCAGTATAACCCCGACTTGGCACCAACGAGGGTTCAGTTGCAATATATGACCATGGGGAAGAATGAAGGATTTAAAGAATAGACACAAAAGTGGAGAGACCTCGTCAGTAGGGTTCAACCACCTTTGACTAATAGAGAGCATATTGACATGTTTATGGGCACTTTATCTGGTCCATTCTTTAATCTATTGGTTGGTTGTTCCTCTTCCGGTTT
The DNA here is from genome assembly GCA_948472305.1 of Vicia faba. Taxonomy (NCBI): domain Eukaryota; kingdom Viridiplantae; phylum Streptophyta; class Magnoliopsida; order Fabales; family Fabaceae; genus Vicia; species Vicia faba. The sequence goes on from OX451740.1 coordinate 1,358,333,337, forward strand.
CACTGAATTAATTTTAAATGATGAAAGAGTTGAAAGCGGCATCAAAAGTGGGAAGATCTCTGTGGCATCTGCCTCCACTTCCAATCCTGTCAAGAAACCTTTTGTTGCAAAGAAGGAAATCAATTTTGTGTACGGGGTAAGGGCCCATACCAAGAAGAATGATCATATGTCTGTTAATGTTGTCTGAATCTCCAATCCAACTCCTACTCCAAGACCATATGCTAATCATCAACGTTTTGAAACTCCGAGAAGACAATTTATGAGGTTAGGCATGTCACTGTCTCAAGCCTTACAACACTTACTCAAGTCTAATTTGGTGACATTGCGCGATCCTCCTGCCAACCCTGATACCTCTTCACCAAAGTATAATCTGAACGCTAAATATGCTTACCACTCAAGTAGCCTCGGGCATAAGACTGACCAATGCTGAGCCTTGAAGAACAAAATTCAGGATTTGATCGTTAACAAGACTATTGAGTTTAATCCTCCTCCGACTCCGAATGTAATCACTGCACCTATGTCGAAGCATGACAAGGGTGTTAATGTTGTTGAAGATACAATTTTTTTTGCCTCTATTGAAGAATTGACTACTCCGCTGAATATTATCAAAAGGAATCTATTAAAAACTGGGATCTTCCCTGGCTGTGTAAAAGACTGTGTATGCTGTACAAAACAACTCAATAGATGCGAAGGGCTGAAGAAAGGCGTTCAATGCCTGATGGATAGCCACGAGATTCTATTTGAGAAGACTTCGCTTGCCAAAAGTTTGACTAATAAATGTGAAGATCTCTCCATTATCACCATCTCAAACAAGCCTCTTAGGATCTCCTCCAAAGGTCCTATCAGGATTTCAAACGACCCAACTATTGCTCCCTTAATAATTACCAATCCCGGACCAGTTCCCTATTCTTCAAACAAGGCAGTGCCATGGAACTATGGTGCTGAGGTGTTCTACCATGGGGTTAAACAAAATGCTTGGATTGATGAAGACAAAGCTGACGATGTTGGTAATATAGCTGGCTCAAGCAAAGTAACCAGAACTGGGAGAATATTTTCACCCAATATCTCACCACCAGTTGTTACAAAGGCGCCCATCTGCATTACTTCCGCTAAGCCAAGTACTGATACCAGAGGGAAATAGAAAGTTGTTGAGCTGGTCGTAACAGAAATACCCGCAAAGGATGTTACTGATGGAGGACCCTCCACTCGTGAGATGGACGAGATCTTGAAGATAATAAAAAGGAGCGACTTCAAGATTGTGGAGCAGTTGGGGCAAACCCCTTCTAAGATTTATATGTTGTCATTTCTACTCTGTTCCGATGCCCATGCTCGGACATTAATCAAGTTCTTGAAAAAGGCTCACGTCCCTCATGATACTACAACGGACCAATTTGAGAATTGTGTGGCAAGCCTGAAGGATGATAATGGCTTGGGATTTTCAGATGCTGACCTAACACCGTTAGGGAAGAACCACAATAAAGCTCTACATGTTTCTGTCGAGTGCAAGGGGACCACCCTAGCATATGTTCTAGTCGACACTGGTTCTTCTCTAAACGTGTTACCCAATGGGGTGTTAGACTGTCTAGACTGTGAAGGTTCAGTCTTGAAGCCAAGTGATTTCATTGTAAGGGCGTTTGATGGATCAAAGAGGACAATTCATGGGGAGGTAGATCTTCCAATCAAGGTGGGCTCATAAATTTCCAATTCCACCTTCTACATCATGGATATCCATCCTGCCTATTCTTGTTTGTTGGGTCGCCCATGTGTTGTACCCCAAAATTTTCCCTCCCATATTTCTCAAAACATTGCAAGAAAAATCTCCAAGTTGCTCAAGATTGCTCAAGAGTTGGTCAGACAAGCTATCTCTTAAGGCTGTCTACCCCAACATTAGGGTTTTTGTGTTGCATCAAGGTATTTGAGTCCAAATGACCTCAAATTCTCAACATTGTCCTAATATACTCTCAAGATCATCCATGTCAAGTTTCAAGCCTTGCAGAGGAAGTTTGCTCAGTTAATTGCTCAAAGGTCCAAAAATCGACTCTGCTAGGGCAAAAGTCAACTGTGACCCAAATACAGTCAAACTTCAAGATTTTTTGTCAACATTCTCATTTTGAAGGATATTTCATCATTTGGTCAAGGGTTGATCATGATTCATCAAGGATTGCTCAAAATTCATCAAGACTCAAAAGTTGCTAAATTAGGGTTTTGTAGGAAAAGTCTACTCAACTTTGACCAAGCATAACTTTCTCATACTTTATAAGAAATGACCCATCCAAGGCTCATTTTGAAGAGGATGCAATTCCCTACAATCCATATTCATACCCCAAGATCAAAAAATGCACTTACAAGAAGTTATGAATTTGGACATTATAGGTTATTTTTGAAAGTCAACAAAAACACCTTTTTTGTCAAAGCTTATAACTTGAGCATGGAATATCAAAATGAGATGAGACCAAAAGGGTTGATTATAGGACATCTCAAGATTTCTCAAAAGTCCAATAACACCTCCAAAAGTTCAAAATTGAAGAAGTTATGCATTGTTGAAGTTGGACTTTTTTGCAAAATTGCCAAAAGTCAACTATTCCCAAAACTTCAAATTTTGTCAAATGGGCCCATTCTTTTCCACTTTATTTGAGTTTGCATTATTTCCCACGTGACCTAGCTTCAGCCATGTGTCCATATCTCATTTTTATTATTTAATTTGATTTTTATTTGAATTTATTCATTTTTAATCAAATTAAATCACATAAAATCAAAAATATTGATAACCAAAGATTTTTTGTTGATTATAGGCTTCAATGGACAGCTAGCACATCTCCAAACTCGTATCAAGGCATAAGTGTACAAGAATATATGATTTGAATCAAATTTGGAAAGATTTAATGGAAGAATCAAATCCAATTCACGAGCATTGATATGGAGAGATTTGAACCAAGTTTGTAGACCTAATACAGTACACATTACATAAGTAAGCCAAAGCACACGAAATAGGGGTTGGAAAGTGTTGGAAGAGGCAGAACAAGAATTGAAAAATCACAAAAAAGTGAGAGATCAAAATCCAGGTTAGAGGCGTTTTCAAGGATCAAGACTTGTTCCAATCGCTTCCTGGGTATTCACACAAGCCATCCCAACCAAAACCAAGCATTTTTAGACTCCCAAACGCATTGTAAGTCTCACGTAACACAACTCTGTACTTGATTTTGATTTGAAGCATTCTGGCATCCATTGAACAAACTAATGGTACATTCGTGATCACAAGAACATGTCCAAACTTTTTGCATTGTTTAATTTCATTTATGTGCTCTATATGAAGAAACACCATTGCTAGGGTTTGGCTCGTGGTTTTGGGGATTTTTGTTTCAGGCACAATTGGTTCACGTGAAGGGCATGGTTGCAATCAGGAGGAGATGACGAGTTCAACCATGCTCATAGAATGTGTTTTCATGGCCTGAGGAGAATTTTAGAATAGGTCTGCATTTTCAGCTGCGGATTCAAATCCGCAGGTATTTTTTTACAGGTTTAAGGACAGGGATGAGTTCGTGTCATCCGTCCATTAGTGGATTCAAATACCGCGCGCGTTTTTTTTTTACTTTCTGGCCATTGACTTGTTTTTATATAATATATATTCTTTGCATTATGTTAACAACTAAAGCAGTATGGTGTAGTGGCAAAGCGAGAGAAGCATTCTCCTTCAGGCCCTGTGTTCGAATCCCAGGTCCCCTAGTTTCTCAATAATTTTGTTTTTCAGGTATTCCCATGCGCGCACAAGCTTGCAGTACACCATGTTCCCTCTCTCTTCCAAACGCCAGATGGCCAAAGGCCAGATCTGAGGGTCCATGATTGGAGGTCCACCAAGGCGCCATTCAATGCATGAGCATCAGATCCAAAAAGTCCACAAAGGCCAGCTGCTAATGGGCCTTCAAATTGCTCCTTACACCTCCAAATAGGCCCAATTCCTCATTCCCTTTATATTTTATTTAGTTATTTTATTTACTTTATTTTATTTTATTGATTTTCTAACCAATCACAAAATTCTTTTTTTTATCAAATAAAATAACAAAAATATTTTTTTATTCAATTAAACTTTAAAATTTTATTTTTTCTTGATAAACACTAATTAATTGATTTAGGTTTTAATTCTAGAATAACTTTAACCTATTTTGCAAACAAATAATTAATTAGATTTAATTAGGTATTAACCATTAATTTAATTAATTTCATTTTCTTTCTTAAAATAACAAAAATCAAAAAAATATGTCATAATTAATTTTTCATTTAATTAATTTATTAATTTAATTTAGGCATTTAATTTAGGTTTAATTTCTTTTCCTTAAATAAAAAAAAATAAAAAAACAATTTTCTTTCAAAAAGGGTCAAAACCCTAAAATTCGCACTCAATTTAATTTGTCGTGCGCTTTATTTATTTTTATCCAATAATGTACCTGCTTCCGGATTGTAATAGTTAAATAGGACATTTTATTATTTTTATCGCTTTATTTTATTTTTCAAAGGGTTTGTCTTTGGCGATGTAAATACCCGACACCTTGTAATTTAATTTTCGCATTTTATTTTCGCAAATTATAACTGCTAGATGTTTGATAATAGGGTTTGCATGACAAGACTGAATGTTAATCTTAAAATCAAATTAGACCACCTTTAACATGTACAGAGACAAAAATAACTAAAAACGACACACTCGCACATGTGCACTCTTAGGGTACACCCCACTTGGTTGCCTTCGTACGCGGTCATTGAGTATAGGTCACTTTAGAGGTCGCCCTCTTGTCTAAAAGATCATAGTCGTCTCGAAATGGTTGCCTCAGATATTGTTGCCTCAAACAAATGATCTAAGACATTAGGGTTACCGCTAAGGCGTCCTAACATTGCTCTAGTGACCGTAAGCCCCTCATTTGAATTGACCCTCAAATTCCAACGACGATGCTACCGACTCATTAATAGTGGGATAGCATTGTCTAAAGGACATTAGGATAAAACGATTCCTTTTTCGAGTAGGTAGATGGTTCTTAAGTACTTGCTCTTTCAAAAACAAAACTTTTTTTCACACTTACACTCCTTTTCGAACAAGTTTTCAAAAACACTTCATTACACTCTTGAGGACAGAGGCAAGAGTTAAATCGAAGTTTTAAAACAAAAACTTTTTCAAACCCACAAGCACAAAGAAAACAATTTTGAAAACAATTGAGCAAGTACCTAAGAGCCCATAGATAACTACGGATAGAAAGGGTGCTAACACCTTCCCTTTCTATAATATACCCCCCGTACTCTGAAAATCTCACAGAAGGAATTTTTTTGTGCTTTTTTCCTTTCCTTGTTGGATAAAATAAAAGTTGGTGGCGACTCTTGCTTACCGCGACATTTTGCGAACATAAACGCAAAACGCAAACCAACATTCCAAAAAACAGTCAGTTCTTCCCACCGTATCACAGAACTGACGACTCTACTAGGGAGTTAATAAGTGGGGTGTACCTTAGGAATAGTTCATAATGTTTTCAATTGCTTGACTTGTATGCTTTATCTTTGTGGGTTGAATCGGAGTTACCATAGATCCTAACCCGGATCTGGGGGATACCTTTTAGGTAAGTAGCAATAAACTGTGAGGGAACTGTACAGCATAGACCGATACGGTTGAAGTAGTAGCTATGTTGGTGTGGCACTTTAGTTTGTATCGATATCCCTTGTGGCGCAACGAGGAGAATATGGGTCTTCTAAGGGGTCATTAAGCACCAACTGACCTTAGAACCTTTAAATTGACCAACTTGGCCATAGAACAGTAGCAGTATGCTACACTCATTGAGACCAAACTCTCACGATGATTCCGGCCGCAAGAAAAGGTTGCTAAACTGGAATTATGACCGATCGAGGGTGGTCAGTGATATTGAGATCCTCTAGAACCCGGTTACTATTTCTAGGACAGGTTTAAACCAACTGAACTGAAAGAGGGTAGTACCTAAGCTCCTTGCCAGCCTGAAATCTAAGGGCTATCTGTGTGACTTGTGTGCCCTTACTATGGTTGCTATTTGTGGATACTTGTGGTGTGTTTTCTATCATGACATCATGCATCATGACATTGCATGCATCTTGCATTGGACTAACCCATTTCAAAGATAAAGGGGATTCATCTTTGTTCTGTTTTGTAGGCCATGGCACCCATGCGTAGAAACACTATTCGGATCAACTTTGTCTAGATTCCCACTCAGCTTAAGGAGTTGGTTGCAAAGATTTCAGATACTTCCTCCTTTATCAGAAGACATGGGCACCTCCTTGGTTTGGTCACCTCCAAGATGGATGACCAGATTATGAGTGTCTTAGTCCAGTTCTTTGATCCATTGTACCACTGCTTTACTTTTCCGGACTACCAGTTGGTCCCTACCTTGGAAGAGTTCTCTGATCTACTTGGTATCTCTATTCTGGAGCAGACCCCGTTCACAGGTTGGGAGAAAATCCTTAGGCCGAAAGAGATTGCTTCAGCCCTCCATTTGACAAAGGCTGAGGTAATGTCTAATTGGGAAACTCGTAGTGGAACAAAGGGCTTCTTGACTAAATTCTTGGTTGGTAAGCCTAATCAGTTCTGGGACAGTCTAGACTTCCAAGCATTTGAAGACATTTTGGCTCTTCTCATATATAGTTTGGTGTTGTTTCCTAACTCAGATTCTTTCTTCGACATGAATGTAGTGAAGATTTTCATGTCTGGTAATCCTGTGCCCACTCTCTTAGGTGACATTTTGCACTCTCTTTATGCCTGTACTGCTCGGAAACGGGGAACCCTTATGTGCTGTGCGCCATTACTGGCGAGGTTGTTTATTTCTCACCTCCCCAAATCAGTGTTGAAGAACAAGGAAGGCATGGGTTGGGCCTACAGGATTATGTCTCTCTCTCTCTCTCATAATGATATCATCTGGACTATTAAAGGCATGGAAGACGTGGCTATCATTGATCGCTGTGGGGAATACCCCAATGTTCCACTGCTAGGAACCCATGGAGGAATCACCTATAATCCGTGTTTGGCCTTACGTCAATTTGGGCGAGCTAGGAGGGAAGGACCTCATGAGTTGCTGATGCCAAGCATTGTCTTTTATTTCCAAGGGGATAGTAACGAGCAGCGCCGCAGGTTCATACGAGCTTGGGATAGGGTGCACAGGTCTGATCCGCACGAGCTAGGTGCAAAGACTTCTCTTCCAATGGAACCATATCTCCGATGGGTTCGAATCCGTGCCCAAAAGCTGGGAATTCCGTACGAAGCCGTCTTGCCTATAATTGTTGAGGTTGCTGATGAAGAAGGGGTTCCTCCTACCATCCTCCATCCATACATGCCTACCGACATTTGGGCAATAAAGAGATCTTGGATGCAGCTGAGAGAAGAGCGGGATACTTACAGAGAAAAGTATCACGAGCAAGAGCAGAAGATTCAAAAGTTGACAAGGCAATTGGAGAATGAGAAGATCCTCAACGACTATGTCCGCACCGACAGGAAACGACCATGGGAGCACTGATTGTCTTTTGATTATTTCTAGTTTTGCTTTACTTTTCAGTTTTTCCTTTTTGTAACGCCTTAAAGGCATTTGTTGAACAATTGAATTCAAAAGTTTATCTAATAAAAGTGTGTTTCATTTTGGTTTACGAATTTGAATCTCTAAAGTCTTTGAAATCATATCATACGCATTTCATTCCATGCACCTCATCACAGGTACCCAGTACAAGTTTTTCTCATCTTCTTCGCTGTTTATTTCAACATCATGTCTTCTGAAACATCAACTGAACAAGCCATCAAGGCTCTACAAGCTCAAAACGCCCAGTTCCAGGAATTGTTCATGAACCTGGCTAAGGGTCAGCAAGATCTGAAGACCCTTATCCTGAAAGATAAGAAGAAGAAGAAGAAGAAGAAGAAGATGGTCCTATTTAATATGGGTCGCAGATTCGGAAACGATTTGCGAGAAGAGGTTGATTTGACCCACTCATCTGGAGGGGTAGATAATCAGGAAGAAAGGAGAGCTCCTAGCCCCGTGGTTTCAGACAACGAGACTGACTTAGACGAAGACCAGTATCCTCCGGCTGAGGATAGATATAAGCAACTGGAAGACCGGTTGAGCGCGATGGAAGTTCAGAAAGTGCCTGGTCTGGACTTTGGTGATTTAGGTCTGTCATCTGGGGTGGTAATTCCCCACAAGTTTAAAGCACCAATCTTCGCTAAATATGACGGGGTCTCCTGCCCAAAACTGCACCTCCGTTCGTATGTTATAAAGATCTAGCCATACACCGCTGACAAGAACCTATGGATTCACTTCTTTCAAGACATTCTTTTAGGGACTCAACTTGAATGGTTTTACCAGCTGGAAGGAGCTAGTATCCGTAATTGGGAATATTTGGCCGCTACTTTCTACAACCAGTACCAATACAATGCCGACCTTGCTCCCATGCGTACCCAACTCTAGGGTATGTCTATGGATGCGGGCGAAAGTTTCAAAGATTACGCTCAGAAGTGGAGGGACCTTGCTGGAAGAGTGCAACCTCCCTTGGCTGACAGGGAGCTAGTGGATACGTTTCTGGGGACCTTGTCTGGTCCGTATTTCAACCATCTGATTGGAAGTTCTTCGTTCGGGTTTACAGAGCTGATTATGACCGGGGAAAGGATTGAGGCCGGTATCAAATCCGATAAAATACAGAAGGGTGCTTCGTCTAGCACCGAAAAGAAGCCTTTTAAGAAGGAGTCAAGCGCTGCTTACAGTTTAAAAAGCCAGAATAGACCTGAACGCCGCCAAGCAGTCAATACAGTGGTTATATCAAGACTCGTTGTTGCTCCTCAGCGCAACAATCAGCCAACGGCTGAGAGGTCGCGAAGACAATTCACTCAGCTCAACATGACTTTATCCCAAATTCTGCCGCAGTTATTAAAGACCAATCTGGTGATTCCAAGGGAGGCCCCAAAGAATCCCAACACAACATCACCGATGTACAATCCAAACTCTCACTCCGATAGCCCGGGGCATGATACGAATGATTGTTGGGTTTTGAAGAATAAGGTACAGGACTTGATTGATGCTAAGGAGATTGAGTTCGAGGCACCTGAAAGACCTAATGTTGTGACTGCTCCTATGCCCAAGCACAGGGTGAATTCTATAGATGAAGACTCGTTTGTGGTTTCTATGAAAGACATTGTTACCCCATTGATGACTGTGAAGAAGAACCTTCTGTTAGCCGGTTTATTTCCAGGCTGTGACGAAGGTTGCCATCTGTGTGCCGTCCTACCTACCGGTTTCCATCTTTTGAAGTCAGGTGTCCAACGCCTGATGGATAATAAAGAAATTTTGTTTGATAAGACTTTTGTTCCTTTGGTTCCTACTGAAGAAGTTGCTATAATCACCATTTTCGACAATTCTTCCAAGGCTTCCTCGAGAAAGCCTGTTAGAATTACATTTGTTCCAAGAATTACACCATTGATCATCACCATTCCTGGGCCTATCCCCTATACATCAGATAAAGTTGTCCCGTGGCATTACGGGGCTGATGTTTGTTATCACGGGGTTAAGCAAGACTTGAGTGCTGAAGAGGTTGATACTGACGTCAGCAATATTGTTGGACCTGCCAAAGTCACCCGCAGCGGAAGACTTTTTTCCCCTGAGATCTCTCCACCAGTTGTTCGGAAGCCTATTATTGTTACACCTACCAGTACACCTACTACTGTCCCTGTTCATGTTCCAATTCTTACCCCTGTTGCCGAGTCATCTGATACTCGGGGCAAAGGGACCACTGATAAGCCTGCCCAGACGGAGGCACTGAAGAAGATTACTGTAGAAGCCTCTAGACAAGAGATGGAGGAAATTTTGAAGATCATCAAAAAGAGCGACTACAACATAGCCGAGCAGCTGGGGCAAACCCCATCCAAAATCTCTATGTTGTCTCTGTTTCTATGCTCAGAAGCCCATGCCAAGGCTCTGATTGCTTTCCTGAAAACTGCACACGTACCACAAGAAACATCAGCTGATCAGTTTAAAGATTGCGTGGCTAGTCTGACTGCTGATAATGGGTTGGGTTTCTCTGACGCCGACTTGACTGTTAAGGGGAAGAATCACAATGACACCCTGCGTGTCTCCATTGAATGCAGGGGAACTACTCTTGCTCATGTATTGGTGGATACTGGGTCTTCGTTGAATGTGTTACCCAAAAAAGCTCTAGACCGATTAGACTGTGAAGGGTTGGAGCTGAAACCAAGCAACATTGTGGTCAGGGCCTTTGACAGGTCCAAGAGGATGGTACACGGAGAAGTGGATATTCCGATTAAGGTTGGTTCTCAGGTTTTCGCATCTACATTCTATGTGATGGATATTCGGCCATCTTATTCTTATTTGCTGGGTCGTCCGTGGATCCACAAAGCTGGGGCAGTAACCTCAACGCTCCACCAGAAGCTAAAGTACCCGGTAAAAGGGAAAATTGTGACAGTACAAGGAGAGGAGGAGTACATGGTGATCCACCTCAACTCTTTCCGATATGTAGAGATGGATGGGGAGTTCATTGAAACCCCGTTTCAGCATTTTGAAGAGGTTCCCCAGACGCTGGCATCAACTAAAACTGTTGTTGAAGATCCTCCAATGAAGATGGCATCCTTCAAGGATGCCCGGGCTGTTATTGAGAAAGGTGGGTGTGCGAATTGGGGCTAACTCCCTGATTTTGCACATAAGACTAACAAGTTTGGTTTGGGTTTTACTGCAGAAGCTCAAAAGGCTATTCGGAGTGCGCGGACTAGAAGACCTCCCTTGTTTATCAGCAATTCAGGAGTGAATGCCATTGAAGACGATGTTGAAGAATCTGAGTTTGACAGTTGGATCTACCCAACTACCGGTGGTGGACCAAGCAATTGGACAGCAAAGGACTTCGTCCCAATTTCCTTTATTACCCAGTAATGAGACTTTTGTTTTGAATTTGTAACAGACAATGTCTTAAACTTTACGGCTGGTGTCTTACCCGGGGCACCGTGGCTCCATTTGTGAGGGCCTTATGTGTGTCATCTACATATATCATTAATAAAAGCATTGGACGTTTCTTGCATTTAAAATTTTGCGCTCCTTGTTTTTCTTTTATTATATATTGCAAAACAGCTATTTTACACACACTCACATATACAGGTCTACATCCATTTTGGATCTCATTGGTAACAACTCTGCTACTGCCAGTTATGACTTCGAAAGTCCGATCAACTTAGCCGAAGACGAAGGTGAAGATGATTGCGAAGTGCCTGGTGAACTTACTAGATTGCTACTTCAGGAAGAGAGGGCCATACAACCGCATGAGGAGCCCGTGGAAACAGTAAATCTGGGTACATAAGTAGACAAAAAAGAGGTCAAGATCGGTGCAAATCTGGAAGCTAGTGTCAAGCAATGTTTGATTCAGATGCTGCGTGACTATGTTGAGATCTTTGCCTGGTCTTATGAAGATATGCCTGGTTTGGATACCGATATTGTGGTTCACCGTTTTCCTACCAAGGAAGACTGTCATCCAGTAAAACAGAAAGTCCGCTGAATGCGCCCAAAGATGTCTGAGAAAATCAAGGCTGAAGTGATGAAACAGTTTGATGCCGGTTTTCTAGCAGTTACTTCTTACCCGCAGTGGGTTGCCAACATGGTTCCGGTGCCGAAGAAGGATGGTAAGGTTTGAATGTGTGTTGACTATAGGGATCTGAACCGGGAAAGCCCCAAGGATGATTTCCCTCTACCTCATATCGACGTTCTGGTTAACAACACCGCTCAGCATAAGGTCTTCTCCTTTATGGATAGTTTCTCCAGTTACAATCAGATTAAGATGGCTCCCGAAGACATGGAAAAAATAACCTTTGTTACTCAATGGGGTACCTTTTGCTACAAGGTCATGCCTTTCGGATTGAAGAATGCTGGGGCAACGTATCAGCGCGCCATGGTCGCCTTGTTCCATGACATGATCCATCATGAGATTGAGGTATACGTCGATGATATGATTGCAAGATCTCAGACTGAAGAAGAACATCTGGACCACCTTCAGAAGTTATTTGACAGGTTAAAGTTGTACAAGCTGAGGTTAAACCCGAACAAGTGCACCTTCAGGGTGAGATCTGGTAAGCTGTTGGGTTTCGTCGTAAGTGATAAGGGTATTCAAGTGGATCCCGCAAAGGTGAAGGCTATACAGGAAATGCCAGCTCCCCGAACAGAAAAAGAAGTCAGAGGCTTTCTGGGACGTCTGAACTACATTGTCCGATTCATCTCACACCTAACTGCTACTTGTGAGCCAATCTTCAAGCTACTGAAGAAAGATCAAGTAGTACGTTGGAACGATGAATTCCAGGCCACTTTCGAAAGGATCAAAGAGTATCTCCAAGAGCCTCCTATTCTGATGCCTCCAGTTGAAGGGAGACCTTTGATCTTATACTTGACAGTACTCGATAACTCAATGGGGTGCGTGTTGGGGCAGCATGACGAGTCTGGCCGAAAAGAGCATGCTATTTATTACCTTAGCAAAAATTTTACCGACTGCGAGACCCGATACTCGTTGCTCGAGAAAACTTGCTGCGCTTTGGCATGGGCTGCTCGCCGGTTGAGACAGTATATGCTGACTCACACTACTCTATTGATATCAAAGATGGATCCAATCAAGTATATCTTCGAGAAGCCTGCCTTGTCTGGAAGAATAGCAAGATGGCAGATGATCTTGACTGAGTATGACATCCAGTACACGACCCAAAAGGCAATTAAAGGGAGTGTGTCGGCAGATCATTTGGCACATCAGGCAGTGGATGATTACCAGTTTATGAATTTTGAATTTCCGGATGAGAATATCATGTTGATAACCGACTGTGAAGAACCTGGACCGGATGAAGGACCTGAGGAAGGATCCCGATGGTCTATGTACTTTGATGGAGCTTCGAATGCTTTGGGTAATGGAATTGGCACCGTGATCATATCTCCTAAAGGCTCTCATACTCCGTTCACCGCCCGACTATGTTTCAACTGCACTAACAATATGGCGGAGTATGAAGCATGCATCATGGGTCTTCGAGTAGCTATTGACCTAAGGATTAAGTTTCTAAGTGCCTTCGGAGATTCTGCTCTCATGATCAGTCAGATCAAAGGCGAGTGGGATACGAAGCACCCGAATCTTATTCCTTACAAGGAGTATGTGTTGACGTTGCTTCCACATTTCGAAGAGATAACCTTTGAACACTTCCCAAGAGAGGAGAATCAGTTAGCGGACGCGCTGGCTACGATGTCTTCTATGTTCAAAGTCAATTGGGACAACGAGGCTCCCTGGATTACCATTGAAAGATTGGACGAACCTGCACATTGTTGTGATATTGAGACTGAAGAGGTAACAGAAAAACCATGGTTTCATGAGGTGAAGAGGTATCTTGAGACTCAGGAATACCCCGAGGGTGCGTCTGTTAATGACAAGAAGTTTCTGAGGAGGTTCGCGGCGAAGTTCTTCATCAGCAATGGCATTCTTTACAAGCGCAACCATGATTCAACCTTACTGCAATGTGTGGATAAGAACGAAGCGGAAAGGATTATGGCGGAGTTACATGAAGGTACTTTCAGAACTCATTCCAGTAGGCACACCATGGCAAAGAAAATCCTACGGGCAGGATATTTCTGGTCCACAATGGAAGCTGACTGTTATCAGCATTCTCAAACCTGTCATAAGTGCCAAGTCAATGCTGATAAGGTGCACATACCTCCAATACCTCTGAACGTCTTGACAGCTCTGTTGCCTTTTTCAATGTGGGTCATTGATATGATCGGCGAGATCAGACCTACAACATCCAACAGGCATCGTTTCATCCTAGTAGCAATTGATTACTTTACGAAGTGGGTTGAAGCAGCTTCCTTTACTACTGTAACCAAGAACTTTGTGGCACGGTTTATTCGACACAATCTGATTTGTCGATATGGTGTACCAGAGAGGATCATAACAGACAATGGTACAAATCTCAACAATAAGATGATCACTGAGCTCTGCAAGCACTTCAAGATACAGCATCACAACTCTTCTCCCTACCGGCCGAAGATTAATGGGGCTGTAGAAGCGGCTAATAAGAACATCAAGAAGATTGTGCAGAAGATGACGGTGACATACAAAGACTGGCACGAGATGTTACCGTTCACTCTTCATGGGTACCGTACCTCAGCGCGGACGTCAACGGGGGCAACCCCCTATTCCTTGGTATATGGTATGGAGGCCGTCTTGCCCATTGAAGTTCAAATACCCTCTCTTTGGATTATGAAGGATGCAAGTTTGAGAGAAGATGATTGGATTCAGACCCGGCTTGATCAGCTGAACCTAATTGACGAGAAGATACTTACTACTATTTGTCACAGTCAGACGTATCAAAAGCGGATGATCAAGGCATTTAACAAGAAAGTTAGACGACAAGAGTATCAAGTTGGGGATCTGGTGATCAAACGCATTATCCTACCTCAAGGTGATCCCAGGGGAAAATGGACCCCTACTTACGAAGGGCCATTGTGGTTAAGAACATTTTCTCAAGAGGAGCTATGATTCTAACTACAATGGATGGTGACGACCTTCATCACCCCGTCAATGTAGACATAGTGAAAAGATACTACGCATAATCAAAGACCCGCTAGGTTGACTGGCCTAGGAAAAAATAAGGGCTTCCCGGCGAACCAAAAGGGTTCGGGCAAAAATAAGGGATCAAAATGAAAAAAATTATACACCCGGCAAGTCGAAAACCTGAAAAGGCGGCTTGGGCAAAAAAGGGTATCCCGGTGGACTGAAAACCCGAAAGGGCGGTCCAGGCAAAAATTAGGGATTAAAGCGTAACACTATGTCTCATTGGATCACCTTGCAACCAGACTTCGGTATCAACTATCAAGCTCGGACGGCACTAATCAATCTGATCTACCTTCAACCAAGTAGAAAAGTGATGAGATGCTCGAGGATATAAAGGCAATAGCAGAGTTGGAACCTAGTGGGATTATTCACATAGCTGTTTTGTTTAGTTTTTCACAAATTATGTAAATTCTATTATTCGGCGGCCTTCTCTTACTAGGACGTCAACCTCTTGTACAAAAACGCATATTTACAGGACAAACTTCAAAATCAATACAATTCATTTTCAGAGAAATTTAAAACTGTTGTTTCCTTTTTCTGTTTTGTTTTACAAAGAACGTCCAATGTTTATTTTTGATATATCCATTTGACATTAATTGCTGCTCATAAATAATTTACATGCAAAACAAAAGACGATTACTAGTAATATCAGAAACAGGGGCAAGTAAGTCTGTCCAAGCTTTACAATTGCTCTATCCACCAGGTACAAAGGTAGATTCAGCTGAAGAATATGGCTTAGGTAACATTCAATCCCTGCAGAGTAAGAAGAGACAATAATGATAGCTCTCCCCAGCTGAGACTTGTAACTGTGAATGAATCGGTAATATTCTCCCCAAGAAGAGTTTATCTACCATCAACATCGAAATGTCTTAATATTCCCCGGCAGAATACAAAATATCCCCAGTGGAGTTTGAAAATTTTCCCAGCGCAGTCTGAAAAAGCTTCCCCAGTGGAATTTGGAGAGTCATCCCCAATAGACTTTGGAAGATTGTCCCCAGCAGAACTCAAAGGATTATCCCCATTAGAGTCTAAAAGGTTATCCCCAGTGAAGTCGCAGTTGAAAGATCATCCCTCAGCGGAGTTCTTTCCCTTCACAAACAAGAAGTCAATCCCCAACAGGATTCAGTATCACCAGCAACGGTAAGTCATCCCTAGCGGAATTTATCAGTGGAATCCTCATCAGAGCATCTCTTCCCCTACAGAGTAATCTCCTCATTAGCTTATTTCCCAACGGAGTTATCCTCTCCTGCAGGTTTATTCTCACAATCATCTTCGTTCACCATCCCCAGCGGAAACGAAGAATTCAACTCTTTTCTGCAGCAGCTATCCGGGATTTATTTTGCCCAGCTGAAAGCATGACATTTCCATACATCATGACACATGCATATACGCATCATACAACACAATCTCATTTATTTTGAGAACATCATTGTCTGATACATATCATGCATTACATACAGCTAACCTTTACCTTTTAAGAAGGATGCGGTTAAATTCAAATCTATGAAGCTTTTGCTCAGTCAAAGTACTGACTGGTTCTTAAATCTCAATTGAATTATCCTCGGTTGAATTATAGATAAGGTCCTAGATCTCGACAAGTTCCTCCGTCGAATTACTGACAGTTCTTAAATCTCAACAGAATTATCCTCCGTTGAATTACAGACAAGTCTTAAATCTTGATGAAGATGTTTTCCTCATTCGAAGTACTGACCGGTTCTTAAATCTCAACCGAATTATCCTCAGTTGAATTACAGATAAGGTTCTAAATCTCGGCAAAGTTCCTCCGTCGAATTACTGACAGTTCTTAAATCTCAACAGAATTATCCTCCGTTGAATTACAGATAAGTCCTAAATCTCGATGAAGATGTTTCCCTCAGTCAAAGTACTGACCAGTTCTTAAATCTCAACAGAATTATCCTTCGTTGAATTACAGACAAGTCCTAAATCTCGATGAAGATGTTTCCCTCAGTCGAAGTACTGACCGGTTCTTAAATCTCAACTGAATTATCCTCGATTGAATTACAGATAAGGTTCTAAATCTCGGCAAAGTTCCTCAGTCGAAGTACTGACCAGTTCTTAAATCTCAACCGAATTATCCTCAGTTGAATTACAGATAAGGTTCTAAATCTCAGCAAAGTTCCTCCGTCGAATTACTGACAGTTCTTAAATCTCAACAAAATTATCCTCCGTTGAATTACAGACAAGTCCTAAATCTCGATGAAGATGTTTCCCTCAGTCGAAGTACTGACCGGTTATTAAATCTCAATAGAATTATCCTCTATTGAATTACAAACAAGTCCTAAATCTCGATGAAGATGTTTCCCTCAGTCGAAGTACTGACCGGTTCTTAAATCTCAACTGAATTATCCTCGGTTGAATTATAGATAAGGTTCTAAATCTCGGCAAAGTTCCTCAGTCGAAGTACTGACCAATTCTTAAATCTCAACTGAATTATCCTCAGTTGAATTACATATAAGGTTCTAAATCTCGACAGTCCTCCTCTGTCGACTTACAGACGAGTTCCTAAATCTCAGCAGAGTTTTTCTCAGTTGAATTACGAACGAGTTCTTAAATCTCGATGAAGATGTTTCCCCCTCAGTTGAATTACAGACAATTTCTTAAAACTCAGCAGAGATGTTCTCTCAGTTGAAGTACATGCAAGTTCCTAAATATCAACAAAGATCAGACTTCCCGAAGCAGAATCTTCCACAACAACAGGTATACAAGCTCTTGCTAAGGAATCTCTTATGCGATCGACACTCCTGCAGATGGCATCTTTAAGCCCATCCTCCCACCAGCGATCTCCAAATGGCATTTGTAAGCCCATTCTCGACATCACAAGGTTGATACTGCTTCATGCGAGTGCAAATTTCTGGGCACTCTAGTGTTCAATCATCTTCCACCTTCGAATCACGAAAGGCATGAAAGCCAATCTACATCCTCAGGTTTAAGAAGATTGAACAGGGGCAGCTGTTGTACCCCAAAATTTTCACTCCCATATTTCTCAAAACATTGCAAGAAAAATCTCCAAGTTGCTCAAGATTGCTCAAGAGTTGGTCAGACAAGCTATCTCCTAAGGCAGTCTACCCCAAAATTAGGGTTTTTGTGTTGCATCAAGGTATTTGAGTCCAAATGACCTCAAATGCTCAACATTGTCCTAATATACTCTCAAGATCATCCATGTCAAGTTTCAAGCCTTGCAGAGGAAGTTTGCTCAGTTAATTGCTCAAAGGTCCAAAAATCGACTATGCTAGGGCAAAAGTCAACTGTGACCCAAATACCGTCAAACTTCAAGATTTTTTGTCAACATTCTCATTTTGAAGGATATTTCATCATTTGATCAAGGGTTGATCATTATTCATCAAATTTTGCTCAAAATTCATCAAGACTCAAAAGTTGCTAAATTAGGGTTTTGTAGGAAAAGTCAACTCAACTTTGACCAAGCATAACTTTCTCATACTTTATGAGAAATGACCTATCCAAGGCTCATTTTGAAGAGGATGAAATTCCCTACAATCCATCTTCGTACCCCAAGATCAAAAAATGCACTTACAAGAAGTTATGAATTTTGACATTATAGGTCATTTTTGAAAGTCAACAAAAACACCTTTTTTGTCAAAGCTTATAACTTGAGCATGGAATATAAAAATGAGATGAGACCAAAAGGGTTGATTATAGAACATCTGAAGCTTTATTAAAAGTCAAAGAACACCTCCAAAAGTTCAAAATTGAAGAAGTTATGCATTGTTGAAGTTGGACTTTTTTGCAAAATTGCCAAAAGTCAACTATCCCTAAAACTTCAAATTTTGTCAAATGGGCCCATTATTTTCCACTTTATTTGAGTTTGTATTATTTCCCACGTACCCTAGCTTCAGCCATGTGTCCATATCTCATTTTTATTATTTAATTTTATTTTTATTTGAATTTATTCATTTTTAATCAAATTAAATCACATAAAATCAAAAATATTGATAACCAAATATTTTTTATTGATTATAGGCTTCAATGGACAGCTAGCACATCTCCAAACTCGTATCAAGGCATAAGTGTACAAGAAGATATGATTTGAATCAAATTTGGAAAGATTTAATGGAAGAATCAAATCCAATTCATGGGCATTGATATTGAGAGATTTGAACCAAGTTTGTAGACCTAATACAGTACACATTACATAAGCAAGCCAAAGCACATGAAATAGGGGTTGGCAAGTGTTGGAAGAGGCAGAACAAGAATTGAAAAATCATAAAAAAAGTGAGAGATCAAAATCCATGTTAGAGGCGTTTTCAAGGATCAAGACTTGTTCCAATCGCTTCCTGGGTATTCACAGAAGCCATCCCAACCAAAACCAAGCATTTTCAGACTCCCAAACGCACTGTAAGTCTCGCATAACACAGCTCTGTAATTGATTTCGATTTGAAGCATTCTGGCATCCATTGAACAAACTAATGGTAAATTCGTGATCACAAGAACATGTCCAAACTTTTTGCGTTGTTTAATTTCATTTATGTGCTCTGTATGAAGAAACACCATTGCTAGGGTTTGGCTCGTGGTTTTGGGGATTTTTGTTTCAGGCACAATTGGTCCATGTGAAGGGCATGGTTGCAATCAGGAGGAGATGACGAGTTCAACCATGCTCGTAGAATGTGTTTTCATGGCCTGAGGAGAATTTTAGAATAGGGCTGCGTTTTGAGCTGCGGATTCAAATCCGCAGGTATTTTTTACAGGTTTGAGGACAGGGATGAGTTCGTGTCATCCGTCCATTGGTGGATTCAAATACCGCGCGCGTTTTTTTTACTTTCTGGCCATTGACTTGTTTTTATATAATATATATTCTTTGCATTATGTTAACAACTAAAGCAGTATGGTGTAGTGGCAAAGCGAGCGAAGAATTCTCCTTCAGGACCTGGGTTCGAATCCCAGGTCCCCTACTTTCTCAATAATTTTGTTTTTCAGGTATTCCCATGCACGCACAAGCTTGCAGTACACCATGTTCCCTCTCCCTTCCAAATGCCAGATGGCCAAAGGCCAGATCTGAGGGTCCATGATTGGAGGTCCACCAAGGCGCCAGTCAACGCATGAGCATCAGATCTAAAAAGTCCACAAAGGCCAGCTGCCAATGGGCCTTCAAATTGCTCCTTACACCTCCAAACATGCCCAATTCCTCATTCCCTTTATATTTTATTTACTTTATTTTATTTTATTGATTTTCTAACCAATCACAAAATTCTTTTTTTTTATCAAATAAAATCACAAAAGTATTTTTTTATTCAATTAAACTTTAAACTTTTATTTTTTCTTGATAAACACTAATTAATTGATTTAGGTTTTAATTCTAGAATAACTTTAACCTATTTTGCAAACAAATAATTAATTAGATTTAATTAGGTATTAACCATTAATTTAATTAATTTCATTTTCTTTCTTAAAATAACAAAAATCAAAAAAACTATGTCATAATTAATTTTTCATTTAATTAATTTATTAATTTAATTTAGGCATTTAATTTAGGTTTAATTTCTTTTCCTTAAATAAAAAAAAACAACAAAACAAAAAAGCAATTTTCTTTCAAAAAGGGTCAAAACCCTAAAATTCGCACTCAATTTAAATTCCCGCGTGCTTTATTTATTTTTGTCCAATAATGTACCTGCTTCCGGATTGTAATAGTTAAATAGGACATTTTATTATTTTTATCGCTTTATTTTATTTTTCAAAGGGTTTGTCTTTGGAGATGTAAATACCCGACGCCTTGTAATTTAATTTCCGCATTTTATTTCCGCAAATTATAACTGCTAGATGTTTGATAATAGGGTTTGCATGACAAGATTGAATGTTAATCTTAAAATCAAATTAGACCACCTTTAACATGTACAAAGACAAAAATAACTGAAAACGACACACTCGCACATGTGCACTCTTAGGGTACACCCCACTTGGTTGCCTTCGTACGCGGTCATTGAGTATAGGTCACTTTAGAGGTCGCCCTCTTGTCTAAAAGATCATAGTCGCCTCGAAATGGTTGCCTCGGATATTGTTGCCTCAAACAAATGATCTAAGACATTAGGGTTACCGCTAAGGCGTCCTAACATTGCTCTAGTGACCGTAAGCCCCTCATTCGAATTGACCCTCAAATTCCAACAACGATGCTACCCACTCATTAATAGTGGGATAGCATTGTCTAAAGGACATTAGCATAAAAAGATTCCTTTTTCGAATAGGTAGATGGTTCTTAAGTACTCGCTCTTTCAAAAACAAAACTTTTTTTCACACTTACACTCCTTTTCGAACAAGTTTTCAAAAACACTTCATTACACTCTTGAGGACAGAAGCAAGAGTTAAATCGAAGTTTTAAAACAAAAACTTTTTCAAACCCACAAGCACAAAAAAAACAATTTTGAAAACAATTGAGCAAGTACCTAAGAGCCCGTAGATAACTACGGATAAAAAGGGTGCTAACACCTTCCCTTTCTATAATCTACCCCCGTACTCATAAAATCTCAAAGAAGGAATTTTTCTGTGCTTTTTTCCTTTCCTTGTTGGATAAAATAAAAGTTGGTGGCGACTCTTGCTTACCGCGATATTTTGCGAACATAAACGCAAAACGCAAACCAGCATTCCAAAAAACAGTTAGTTCTTCCCACCGTATCACACCATGGATCCATAAAGTTGGGGCAGTAACCTCAACTCTCCATCAAAAGCTCAAGTATCCTGTCAAAGGAAGAATTGTCACCGTCTGTGGAGAGGAAGAGTTTATGGTAAGCCACCTTAACTCTTTCAAGTATGTAGAGATGGATGGAGAATTCATTGAGACCTCGTGCCAAGCCTTTGAAGTTGTACCACCAATGGTTGCTGCTACCAAATGTTCCTCTGATGAATCTATTGCTGTTAAAGTCGTGCCTAAGATGGTTCCAGTCAAAGATGCCCGTGCTGCAATTGAAGAAGGAAGTTGTGATACTTGGGGGAACTCCTTGATATCCCATTTAAAGCGGACAAGTTTGATTTGGGCTTCACTGTCAAGGCTCAGAAGGAAGTGAGGCGTGCTCGTGCAGGAAATCCACCTCTCTGCATTGGAATCCATGAGGTCAATACTGTAGGTGATTCTAATGAAGAAGCTGCATTTGAAGATTGGGTGTATCCAACTACAATGGGGCTGAAGAATTGGCATGCAAAGGACTTTGTGACCATCTCCTTCATTGAGGAGTAATCTACTTGTTTATTTCTTTATTTCAATTCAAGAACATTATTTCTGTAATATTTAACAAAGAATTTTAAGCCATGTGCCTGGCACGGGGCACTTTGGTCCATCTGTCAAGGGTTTTATTTATGTTTATCTAATCATATAATCATTCAATACAAATCATTGGACTCTTTTGCATTCAAATATATGTGTTCATTTTCTTTCTTTTCCTTCAAATACATTTTTCAATATAGCCATGTATCTTACATGCACACACACACACACACTCTTGCAGGTCCTCATCCACTCTGGATCTTATTGCTGATGACTCTACTATTTCTAACTATGACTTCGAATGTCCAATTAACCAGGCCGAAGACGAAGGTGAGGAAGATTATGAAATACCGGGAGAACTAGCCAAACTTCTATTACAAGAGGAAAAAGCTATTCAACCGCACAAAGAGTCAGTTGAAGTCATCAATCTGGGTACTGAGGCAAACAAGAAGGAAATCAAGATCGGCACTAACTTGGAAAGCAGTGTCAAAGGCAGGTTGGTTCAGATGTTGCATGATTATATGGAAGTATTTGCTTGGTCTTATGAATATATGCCAGGGTTAGATACCGACATCGTAGTTCATCGTCTGCCGACAAAAGAAGATTGTCCTCCTGTCAAACAAAAGGTTCGTCGCATGAGGCCTGACATGTCTGAAAAGATAAAAGCTGAAGTGATGAAACAATTTGATGCAGGATTCCTAGCTGTGACATCCTATCCCCAATGGGTTGCCAATGTGGTGCCAGTGCCAAAGAAAGACGGAAAAGTTCGCATGTGCGTAAATTATAGGGATCTGAATAGGGAAAGCCTCAAGGATGACTTCCCTCTACCTTACATTGACGTCTTGGTCGATAATACTGCTCAACATAAAGTCTTCTTTTTCATGGATGGTTTCTCTGGATATAATCAGATTAGGATGGCTCCCGAAGATATGAAGAAGACAACTTTCATTACGCAATGGGGCACCTTTTGCTACAAGGTCATGCCGTTCGAATTGAAGAATGCAGGGGCAACATATCAAAGGGCTATGGTAGCTTTCTTTCATCACATGATTCATCATGAGATAGAGGTATATATGGATGATATGATTGCCAGATCACAAACTGAAGAGGAACATCTCGATCACATGTACAAGCTATTCGAAAGGTTGAAAAAGTACAAGTTGAGGTTGAACCCTAACAAGTGCATATTTGGAGTACGATCTGGAAAGCTTCTAGGTTTTGTTGTCAGCAATAAAGGCATTAAAGTTGATCATGCCAAGGTAAAGACCATCCAAGAAATGTCAGTCCCTCATTCTGAAAAGGAAGTTAGTGGATTCTTGGGTCGTCTCAATTACATTGTCGGTTTCATATCTCACTTGACTGCTACTTGTGAGCCAATCTTCAAACTCTTGAAGAAAGATCAAGTAGTCAGATGGAATGATGAATGCCAAGCTGCCTTCGACAAAATCAAAGGATATCTACAAGAGCCTCCTATTATGATTCCTCCAGTTGAAGTAAGACCCTTGATCATGTACTTGATAGTACTAGAGAATTTATTGGGGTGTGTTTTGGGCCAACATGACGAGTCTGGACGAAAAGAGCATGCTATTTACTACGTGAGCAAAAAGTTTACCGACTGTGAAACCAGATATTCACTGCTCGAGAAAACTTGTTGTACTCTGGCATGGGCTGCTCGCCAGCTAAGACAATATATGTTAACTCATACCACTCTGTTAATTTCTAAGATGGACCCAATCAAGTACATCTTCGAAAAACCTGCCCTTTCCGGACGGATAGCCAGATGGAAAATGATTTTGACTGAGTACGACATTCAATACATAATGCAGAAAGCCATCAAAGGAAGCGTACTAGCAGACCATTTGGCCCATCAAGTTGTGGATGATTATCAGTCTATGAACTTCGACTTCCCTGATGAGAGCATCATGTTAGTAACCGACTGTGCGAAACTTGGACCGTATGAAGGACCTGAACAAGGACCCCGATGGACCATGGTCTTCGATAGGGCTTCCAATGCCTTGGGTAACGGAATTGGTGTTTTAAGCATCTCTCCTGAAGGTTGCCACACTCCTTTCACTGCTAGACTATGATTTGATTGCACGAACAACATGGCTGAGTACGAAGCATGCATTTTGGGTCTGAAAGCTGCCATTGACTTGAGGATCAAGCATTTGAATGTGTTTGGGGATTCCGCTCTAGTGATTAGCCAAGTAAAGGATATTGGGACACTAAGCACCTTAATCTCATCCCTTACAAGGAACTTGTGTTATCCCTGATTCCCTACTTCGAAGAGATCACCTTTGAGCACTTCCCTAGGGAAGAAAATCAGTTAGCCGATGCTTTGGCCACAATGTCTTCCATGTTCAGGGTCAAATGGGACAACAAAGCTCCTATGATTACAATTGATATATTTGACGAACCTGCGCACTGCTACGAGCTCGACACTCACATAGAAAAGCCATGGTACCATGAGGTGAAGAGATACCTTGAAGAATAAGAGTACCCTGAAGAAGCATCCATCAATGACCGAAAGTTCTTACAAATATTTTCAGCTAAATTCTTCCTAAGTAACAGAATATTGTACAAGCGCAACCATGATTCTACTCTACTCTAATGTGTGGACAAGAAGGAGGTAGAGGAAATTATGGAAGACATGCACGATGGTCTCTTTGATACTCACTCAAGCGGACATACGATGGCTAAGAAAATCTTAAGGGCTAGCTACTATTGGTCAACAATGGAGACTGATTACCATCAAGATTCAAGAACTTGTCACAAATTCCAAATCTATGCTGACAAGGTCCATGTACCTCCTATCCCTTTGAACGTCATGACTGCTCCGTGGCCATTTACAATGTAGGGCATTAACATGATTGGAGAGATCAAGCCCACCGCTTCCAACAGACATCGCTTCATTCTTGTCGCTATCGACTACTTCACCAAATGGGTCGAAGCCGCCTCGTTTTCCTCAGTCACCAAGAATGTGGTAGCCAGATTCTTCAAACACAACCTTATTTACCTCTATGGTATTCCCAAAAGGATCATTACCGATAATGGGACTAACCTCAACAATGCTATGATTACTGAGCTTTGCACTCAGTTTAAGATCAAGCATCACAATTCTTCTCCATGTAGACCTAAAATGAATGGTGCAGTCGAAGCGGCCAACAAAAACATTAAGAAGATTGTGCAAAAGATGGTAGTAACCTATAAGGACTGGCATGAGATGTTACCGTTTGCTCTACAAGGCTACCGTACGTCATCTAGGACATCAACTAGGGCAACTCCCTTTTCTCTTGTCTATGACATGGAAGCTGTTCTGCCAGTGGAAGTTCAGATTCCCTCATTAAGGATTATGAATGAAGCAGGCTTAGGCGAAGACGAGTGGATTCAAACGAGATTGGATCAGCTGAACTTGATCGATGAGAAGCGACTGACTGCTGTTTGTCATGATTAGACGTACCAAAAATGGATGATAAAGACTTTCAACAAAAAGATCAAGCCTCGAGCATATCAAGCTGGTGACTTAGTGATAAAGCGCATCATTGTACCACAAGGCGACCCCATAGGCAAATGGACTCCTACCTACAAAGGGCCATTTGTTGTCAAGAGAGTGTTCTCTGGCGATGCCATGATGCTGACTACCATAGATGGTGAAGGCTTCCCACATCCTATAAACGCGGACATGGTTAAAAATATTACGCATTAGAGACCCGCTAGGTTGACACACCTAGGCAAAATAAGGGCATCCCGACAAACCAAAAGGTTTAGGCAAAAATTAGGGATATATGCAAAAGATTGTACACCCGGCAAGTTGAAAACCCGAAAGGGAGGCTTGGGAAAAATGGGTATCCTGGTGGGCTGAAAACCCGAAAGGGTGGTCCAGGTAAAAGTTAAGGATTGAAAGCGTATGACTATGTCCCGTGGAGTCACCACAGTCAAATTTATCACCAAGGTCCAAGTTCAAACGGTCCAAGATCAATTCAATCAACTTCTGTCAACGGCAAGGGGCATTCGAAGACATTGGGGCAATAGTAGAGTTGGAATGCAATGAGTTCATTTCATATACCCCTTGGCTTTTAATGTTATATGTTAAAATTTGTTAACATCTCGCGTCATATGCTTCGAACATCCACTATCGAGATGCCATAGATTTTGAGTGGATTTCAAGCATACCTCTTCATTTTCATCATCATCGGATTCATAAGTAGCCATCAATACTAAATTTGCACATTCATCATTCTCTGATTCAGATGTTTTACTAACTTCATTGTCATCCTAAGCGATGTAGGTTTTCTTGTAATTGGAGTCTTTATTTCCTTTGTTTCCATCCTTCTTGGAGAGGTTTGGACAATCTGATTTGATATAGCCTTGCTTTCAACATTCATAGCATGTAACATTTGATGTGGAGACTTCTTTATCTTTGCTCTTTGAGAATTTATTCCTTTTGACAAAGTTAGAATTACCTGAATAAATTTTAGGACCAAAGAATTTTCCTAACCTTTTATAAGAAGCATGAAATTTTCATCTTCTTCCAGATTTTCTTCAATAGCAACTTCCTTGGATTCCACCTTCAAAGCAATGCCTTTTGATTTCTTTTCTTGATTTTCATGCTAAGCAAGTCTTCCAAGTTTCGTCTTGTGCTCTTGAAGTTTCCCAAATAGATTTACGGATTACATATTGGATAAATTATTCTTTTTTTAAATAGCCGTTACTTTCGGTTGCCATTCTCTAGTTAAAGATCGAAGGACCTTTAGGTTAAGTTCATCACTGGTGAGAGTTTTACCAAGAGCTTTTAAATGATTCGTCAAATGAAGAAATCTTTTCTGCATATTGAGAATAGATTCTTCGGGTTGCATTCTAAATATCTCGAACTCTTGACTCAAGCTATTTAATATTGATCTTTTGACTTCGACTATTCCTTCGTGTGTTTCAACCAAAGTATCCCAAATTTCCTTTATCGTTGTACATGCCGAAACACGAAAGAATTCATCCATGCAAAGTGCACCTTGAAGAAGATTGATTTCTTTCTTATCATAAAGGACCTTTTTTTTTATCATTGTCATCCCATGAGGTTTTAGGATTTGATGCTCCAACACCATTGACAACACATGTCAGAGTAAACGAACCATTTTGGATAACACCCCATATTTCTTCCTCTTGTGCTTCTAAATGAGCCTTCATGAGAATTTTCCAAAAGTCAAAGTATTCACCACAAAACAATGGAGGCTTGTTGTTACTACCACCATCTTTGAAAGTTGGTTGTGCAGAAGCCATTCTAGATCGAATAGGAACAAGTTCCCTTAACTAGCTTTGTTGCCAAATGTAAGTTAATAATGCGCCTAAGAGGGGGAGTGAATTAGGTGATAGTCAATTTTTTCCTTCTCTTTTAAAGTTATTATTTTTTTGATTATGGTGATGAAATCAATAAAATGAGGAAAGTAAATGAACACCAGATATATATTGGTTCCCCTCATAGATCGAGAGTACTTCAGTCCTCTTGCCAACACGAAAGAGATTTCGCTATAGTTTAGAATTATTGTACAAGCCTAATCACACCAAAGGTGATTCCTTAATATCTAATCTATAGGGAGATCAAAGGATCTTAAATCCTTTAAGATCTTAAACACTAAAAACAAGAAGAACAATCCTCTTCAATGCAAAAACTTGTTTCCAAAATCCTAAAAACAAGGTTAATCATATACAAAATCTGATTTTTACAAAGTATGATCAATTCTTGAATAACATTATGGTTATCAAGACACTTAAGACAAGGTTTAATAAGAAATTTATAGTCAGATCTAGTGCTCAATATATGTTGAAACAATGATGAGTATAAAATTTATAAACAATGTTTCATGTAATATGTAAATTATCAAAGTTTTACAACTCTTAAGAATTTTTTAAAATTTGAATAATGTATCATGTGTTATGATCAGAATGAAAATGAATTTTATATGTGGAATGCACCCTTTCATTACACCTCAAATGAGTAAAAAGAAACAATGGTTAGACCCCAAGAGGTATCACCCATTAGTCTAGTAAAACAAAAAATATTTGAAATTTTTCTTCAGCGGTAACCGGTTACTGAAGAGCTGTAACCAGTTACACAGACGCGACAACGTATATTTTTCAAATCTTCATGGTTGTAACCGGCTACCCAAAAACTATAACCGGTCACCACTGAACCAGTTATTTATTTTTATTTCCATGAAGCCCTGTAACCAGTTATTGTAACCTTGTAACCAGTTACCACTGAGTGAAAGTGATAAAAACTTATTTTCTAAGTGATAGACATGCAATGTTTTACTCTTAAATGACCATGAGACTTATGTAAAATGTTTAAAGTGTATTTTGAGCACTATATCATCTTAAAAAACCTCAATTTAAAACTTGTACCTAACTTGTTGATGAATCTTCATAATTCTTCATCTTGAAAGTTGATTGTACACTTGTAGAATACTTCATAGAATGATCTTAAAATATTATATGATCTTTGAAAATATTCTTTTACATAACCTTGATATTTATTTGACTTTATGTATGGTGGTGTTCATCAAAACACTTTGATTGGAGTGCATGCAATCACAGTAACATCTACGTCTTCACCCTCAGAGTCAGAATCCAATTTATGATTGGTTTGTGGTGGTGTAATAGCGGCCTTACAATTCTCCAGTTTGAATTTCTTCAGAAGCTCAAGTTTATACTTTAGCTGATGCAAAATTATACCTTGTTCAGAGTATAATACCTCCATTCCTAGAAAATAAACCAGCTTTCCTAGGTCAGTCATCTCAAACTCATTCATTAGAGTCTTCCTGAACTTAACAACTTTTTCATAACAACTTCCTGTCAGCAATAAGTCATCAACATAAAGATATACCAGAATCATATTTCTTTTAGAATGTTGAACATACATGCCATACTCCATCTCAAACTTATGAAAACCTTGTATCTTGAAAAATGAATCAATCTTCAAATTCCAAGCTCTAGGCGCTTGCTTCAATCCATACAGAGCTTTATGTAATTTATACACCATCCCTTCCCGGTTCTTTTTCACAAATCTAGGATGTTGTGACACGTATACCTATTATTGTAATGGACCGTTTAGAATTGTAGACTTCACACTAGATGTATCAGAGGTCAATTTTTATTTACAGCTAAAGCGATCACCAATCTGATTGTTTCATGTCTAGTTACAGGCGCAAACACATTTAAGTAATCTAGCCCAGGTTTCTGAAGAAAACCCCTAACCACTAGCCTCTCTTTGTGCTTGCCAATTGATCCATCTGGCTTAAGCATCACCTTGATAACCCATCTGACGCTGATGGATTTCTTCTTATTTGGAAGCTTAGTCAACTTTCGGGTCTTGTTTCTTTCTATAGACTCAAGTTATTATTTCATGGAATTCAGTCATACTTTCTTCTTGAGAGCTTCTTCAACACTTACAGGTTCAGAGTCTACTAACATGGCACACTGAACCAAACGAAATAAACAATTTTTCACACAAATACTTTCAAAAATATTTTCAAACAAACGCTTTGTACGCATTTTCGAGAATCATTACAAAGTTGCCTTACTACTAGCATTTCAAAATACTTTTCAAAACACACAAAGCATTTTCAAACAAAGTGAGCTAGCGATTAAGAGCCCGTAGATAACTACATATGAAAAGAGTGCTAACACCTTCCCTTTTCATAACCTACCCCCTGAACTCAATAATCTCGAGGTCTTTCATGTTCTTTTCACCCTTTCCTTATTGGATAATATAAAAGTCGGTGGAGACTCTAGCTATCCGCAACATTTGGGATAAAACATAAAACCAAAAGTAAGTTCTCCCATCGTATTATAAATACCCATCTAGTTCCAATGATATGTTTTCGTTCAGTCTTGGTACTAGTTCCCAAACTTGACTTCTTTCAAATTGGTTTAATTCTTCTTGCATAGAAACCATCCAATGATCGTCCAACAAAGCTTCATCTATTTTGGAAGGTTCAATTTGATATACAAATGCCATGTGTAGACATGCATCTTGAATATTGAGCCTTGTTGACACCCCTTTGCTAATATCACTAATAATATTATCAATTGGGTGATCTCAATGAGTT
The DNA here is from genome assembly GCA_948472305.1 of Vicia faba. NCBI lineage: Eukaryota > Viridiplantae > Streptophyta > Magnoliopsida > Fabales > Fabaceae > Vicia > Vicia faba. The sequence goes on from OX451740.1 coordinate 1,358,363,277, forward strand.
CTCCATTCTCTAGGTAGATCTTGTTGAGAAGTTTCTTCTATGAGAGAATCTTGATTGTTATTTTGTTTGTCCTTGGAATAATCTTCTATTGGCATATCCAAAACACCATCATCATCACAAGAGACTATAGCCTCTCTTGAGGGGTTAGTTTCATCGAAAGAAACATGCATAGATTCTTCTCACTATGCCAGAAATAACCTACGAAAGCGCTTTTTTTGGGCTTTAAAAGCGCTTAAAAGCGCTCTCGTAGGTGGCGCTGCTAAAGGTTTTAGCAGCGCTTTTTGTTCAGAAAAAAGCGCTCTCGTAGGCCTACCTATGAAAGCGCTTTTTTCTTAAAAGCGCTTTCATAGGTAGGCCTACGAGAGCGTTTTTTTCTGAAAAAGCGCTTTCATAGGTATATTCAGAATGCGTATAAAGTAGGCCTATAAGAGCGCTTTTTGTTCAGAAAAAAGCGCTCTCGTAGGCCTACCTATGAAAGCGCTTTTAAGAAAAAAGCGCTTTCATAGGTAGGCCTACGAGAGCGCTTTTTTCTTAAAAGCGCTTTCATAGGTTTTCTACTGAAAAATCTAAAATTTAAAAAATTTCTAAACCTGCATTTTTTTGCAGCAAACCTGTAATTCTTAAACCGGTATTTTACAATCTAATCTAGAAATACCAATATATATTGGTTTTAATCCAAATACCAAATGTAATTCAAATACCAAATATTATATATATATATATATATACAAATACCATTATAATCAATTCATATCCAAAATATATATACACCATTGTAATTCAATATTAACATGTTTTTAAACGTAACAAAATACACCCTAAGAAATCAGCTATATAACACTAAGTAAATCAATCCTAATCTACATATATATCCAAGGTCCTGATCCTGCAATATGAACATAATAACACGGTCAGTGTTGTATACACAAAACAATATATTCATAATTAACCAATTTTCACACAACAATGTAATCGTACCTTATTATAAGATTCTTAGCTCAATAAAATATTGGCACAACTCCTCTTTGAGTTCTTCCAATTGACGTGGCGAGTAATATGGACAATTGTATTGATCAAAATACTACATTACAAAACAAAATATATGCATGATTTAGTTTAATGTAATAAATTATATGCAAAATCCGATAAGTAATAAAACAAAGTATAAATCCATACCGTGATTGGAATCTCGATTTCATTCATTTGAATGATTTCTTTGATAAACATCAAAACGAAGTATCCGCAATCTATGCCGTTTTGTTGTTGAGGGCACTACATAGAAAAACAAATAAGATTATACACATCTATTGATTTATCAAGTAGCATAAATATTATAAGCAAAATTGTTGAAATTTATATACCTGTACTTTGATCCAATTAATGTTGTTTGATCTAGACCGTGGTACTCGTGCTCCCTTTTGACATTGGAATACTTGTATTGAACTGATGACAAAATTAAAATATTTATTTAGAACAATGACATTGAAATAATTAAATATATAAACACAAATGAATATTTAGAATAATGTCACTTACGTATCAATCACTAGCTTCATTTCCGGATAATTTGTCCAATCACCATCAACCGAATTCAGGTAATAGACCACTTCTTTTATGGGATTTATTGCAAGCAACAACCAGTGACATCTATAAATTAAAGCAACAATTTAGAAGCGAATTTTAATGTAAAAAATACAAATATTAAAAGGAGCTTATAATGAAAATCTAACCCTGTATTATAAGGCAAAAGATACAAGCTCTCTGTACTGGCAGTTGTCCTGAATCTTTCGACCAAGTGTTCTCTTACTGAATCAGGTTCCCTAGAAATTGTTGCTCCGCTGACACGGGAGGAAGACACGAAACGAAATCTATTTGACAATTGATTCTCGCGCATCAATTTGTCAAATAACATCCTTAAATAAAAACATAATTAATATTAGACTATTTCAATTAAATGTTTAAAAAAAATGTTCAACCAATTAAATAATATATTGATCGGGTTACCGGATGTACGAGTGCATCACACTGATGCCTAACTCTCGATGATGAAAGATTTGTTCCATGTCCTCTAATCCAATTGTTTCGGTACATGGAAAACCAAAGACAATTTCATCCACATCGATTTGACGAATTCCATCATTCATCAAATCTGATGTGCCAACTAGTGTCTCCAGACACTGTCGATACCTAGGCACAAATTTACGGACAGGAACCTTCTTCTTAGGTGGAACCCTACTAACTTTCTGGCTCACCTGCTGTGACTGATCTTGAGAAGGTACCTTAAAAATCATATAGAATTATGTAAGATACAAAGTTATGCAGTTTTTTATTCCGATCATAAATGAAACACTTTAAAAGTACCTGTCTTTGCGATGCAATAGACTCGCCGCGCTGCAAAATCCCTTTATCCTTAGATGCGGGTTTTGCAGGAGTCTAAAATTACCATGTATAAAATTCAGGTCAGAACTGTCAGTTGAATACTTAAAGATTCATAATGGTTTTCAACATACCTGATCATCTATGCAGATGAGGTCTGATGGCCATGCCACAAAAGATCCTACTGCATCTCGCAGCAATGTGGTCTCTACAACAATGTTAGGTACCGGTAGCAATGCATTCATATCTAAAACAACATCAACCGATACCTTCATGTGGCCATCCGGGTGCATATCCCAAACGACCTTTTTTATATGGATATGCGGGTTTTGACACTCTATCCCGATTTACAGCACTCACTTTCTTGAAATTATCGTCTTTTCTTTGGCCCACAAAAGCAACCCATTCTTCGGGTGTAATGAAGCTCTCATATTTTTTTGGTCGTTCAGGTTCCTCTTCAACAAAATTTCCTTCATCGTCTTTAAGAAACTTATTTGTCAAAAACTTTCTCCACCCTCTATGTCTTTTTCCGGCCAAGCCCATTATATACTTTTTGCGGGCATCTTCAATGTTAAAAGACCTCTACAAAAAAACATACACATAGAGGGTGTTAGTATATGTAATTTAAAAACAATATTTTTGTCAAAATAAAGCAAATAACAACAACCATATATGATACCTTTATCTCGGTCCAAATTCTTTCTTTAGCATCCAACTCTCCTTTTTTCCAGCTAGTAGTGGTGATCGGAATGTGCATACGAACAAGCGTACCGATGTAGCTTGTCAGCTTTGCAGAATTAGGCCCAATTAGTTGGTCATCATTATTCCAATCTACATTATACGTAATACCTCTATCTCTATCACGGATGATTTCCCGCATGATAGTTATGCCTCGTGTGATGTCCTTATCTGAAGTATCTTGTGGAACATTATCTTGTGGAACATCTCCTTGTGGAACATTTTCTGAATTATCTTGTGGAACATCTCCTTGTGGAACATCGTGATACATTTTCTGTCAAAACGCAAAGTATACACGGAATGAATCCGTATCAAGAAAATGCAACATACGAAAGACAATTTAAGACAAATTCATCACAATATATACCAGTAATTTGAGGAAGAAAGTTACCTCTCAGATGTTTCGAACTCTAAGAAACGCGGAGAATGAGCGTCGTACGTCGAACTAGGCCGGGAAACGCTGCAAATTCATAGAATGTTATTCAATATTTCGGACAATGGATTAAATAGAATGAAAAGATGGATACTATTAAATTTATGATTAAATAGTTTCGAACTGATAAAGAATGAAAAAGAAATATACCTACATCAAAACATAAATAAAACAATCCTAAATATTTCAAAAAACTAAGATGTCAGATAACAAATATTTCATAAAATTCCATAAAGCAAAAAAATGAAATGACGTATATTTAAATTTTACTGGATGATATAGGCTATATATATTATACTATAATGAAAAAAATGAAATGATATAGGCAATATATATTATACTATAATGAAAAAAATGAAATGATATAGGCTATATATATTATACTATAATGAAAAAAATGAAATGATATAGGCTATATATATTATACTATAATGAAAAAAATGAAATGACATATATATACATTTTATTGAATGACATTGTCTATAATTATATATACTATTACCTTTTTCACTAACATCTCTTTCTTTTCTTGGTAGGAATATGTTCTACTCGTCTCGTAACAACGCGGACGATTGGATTGATCCAAATACCCTCATTATGATCATTTCTAATGCATGATTCATTATCATTTTGATCATTTCTGGTAAAAGATTCAATGTCAACACCAGTATCGCCTTGGTATCCAATCTTTTCATCAATTACTTTGTTAGAGAAAAGCACTATAGACCATTTCGTACTTGTCGGATCAGTGACATAGAACACTTGTTTAGCTTGAGAGGCTAGAATGAAAGGCTCATCTTTGTACCCCGCCCTGTTAAGATCAACTTGCAAAAATCCTGACGTATCCATCCGTATACCATTATTATTTTCAACCCACTTGCAACCGAATATAGGAATCTGAAATTTCTCGTAATCAAAGACCCAAATGCGCTCGATAACCCCAAAATACGACAGATTTGCAAATTTCGGGTTTAAGTCCTTCACACTAGATATGTGCATTGCTTCAGCTACCAAGGTGACACCACTATTTTGCACAGTACTTTTATCATCTTGTTCTTTGGTATAAAATGTGTATCCATTAATTGCGTATGCGCTATAAGAAAACGCAACCAAACTTGGACCATATGCTAAACATCTCAACCTTTCTGTCACTGAGGCGGGATCTGAACGATACTTTGAATAAATATGTTCCTTAAACCATGGTATGAAACTTCGATTGTGCTCTCGTACAATCCAATTCTCATTTCTATTCGAATTTAAACCTCGAAGAACACCCTTGTGTATATCGACATACGGCTCAACCTCAATCTCATTGTGCAAAACATACAAATGCACTTGATCCCGTTCGACCCTTGATACTGTCACAACTTTATTTCCAATTAGCTTCTTACCTTCTTTTTTTTCAACAACATGAGATTTGGGGAGTCCAATTGACTGAACATTTGACAAATATTCAGTACAAAACTCAACCGCTTCTTCAACAATGTATCTTTCGGCAATACAACCCTCTGGTCGACTCCGATTTTTCACATACCCTTTTAATATTTTCATATAACGTTCAGCAGGGTACATCCATCTCATATAAGCTGGTCCGCACAATTGTGTCTCTTTCACAAGATGAACGACAAGATGAACCATTATGTCAAAAAACGAGGGAGGAAAATACATTTCAAGCTCACACAAAGTAACAACTATTTCTTTTTGCAATGTTGGCAAGATCTCAGGATCGATCACCTTACTGCAAATTGACTTGAAGAAAAAACACAATTTAGTTATTGCGCTTCTTACCTTTTCTGGCAGAATAGAACGTATACCTATCGGTAGAAAATGTTCCATTATAACATGGCAATCATGCGTCTTTAAACTCTTTAACTTGAGGTCTTTCATAGACACAAGTCTTCTAATATCTGATGAGTAGCCTTCTGGAACTTTAACTTCACTCAGAAACTTACACAATATTTTTTTCTCCTTTCTAGATAGAGTGTAAACAGCAGGTGGTAGGTATGTCCGTCTTCCTTTCTTCACGGGTCCCAGTTCAGTTCTTATTCCCATGTCTACCAAGTCCTCCCTTGATTTAAGGCCATCCTTAGACTTCCCTTTTATATTGAGTAACGTACCAATAACACTGTCAATTACATTTTTTTCAATATGCATCACATCAAGAAAATGTCTTACGTACAAAGATTTCCAATATGGCAATTCAAAAAAAATCGACCTCTTCTTCCACCCACCTGTGACAACTTTATGTGCAAAAGGCTTGCCAAACTGAATATTCACATCTTTCACCTTTTCAAAAATTTGTTCACCTGTCAAACCAGGCGGAGCTCTACGTTGTTCGGTATCTCCGTTGAACGCTTTTCTCCATCCACGATACTGATGTTTAGAAGTTAAGAATCTACGATGACCGAGAAAGACATTCTTCTGACAAAGTTTCAATCGCATGGTATCGGTTCCGTCTTCACAAATAGGACACGCTTTTTCACCTTTAATGCTATACCCGGATAGATTGCCGTATGCTGGAAAATCGTTAATTGTTCCAAACAACATCGCCCTCAAGTTGAAACTTTCTTTCCTATAACCATCATAAACCTCCACACTGTTCTCCCACAAAATCTTCAAATCTTCAATTAATGGTTCCAAGTATACGTCTATGTCATTTCCTGGTTGTTTAGGCCCAGAAATTAACATAGACAGCATCATGTACTTACGCTTCATACATAGCCATGGAGGTAGGTTATAAATCATAAGAATCACAGGCCATGTGTTATGCGAGATACTTTGAATACCGTGTGGGTTCATTCCATCAGTAGACAATGCCAAGCGAAGGTTTCTTGCTTCTTTTCCAAATTCAGGATAATCATTATCAATTTTCATCCACCATGGAGAATCTGCCGGATGTCGAAATTTTCCATCAATAATTATTTCATCTGAATGCCAAGTCAATTGTCTTGAATCGGTTTCACTACGATACATCCGTCTAAATCTCGGGATTATAGGAAAATACCATAAGACTTTTGTCGGAGACAACTTTTTCTTATATCGAGGGGCACCGCATTTAGGACACTCATTTAACGATGCATACTCGTTTCGAAACAAAACGCAATCTTTTGGACACGCATGTATCTTATCATAGCTCATGCCAATGGAGTACAACATCTTTTTGGCCTCATACGTTCGATTGGGAAGAACATTATCCTCTGGTAGCATATCTTTCATAAGGGCTAATAACTCTGTGAAACTTTTATCCGACCATCCATTGTCGGCTTTTAAGTTGTACAACTTTAACACCGCAGACAATCTTGTGAATTTTGTACAACCATTATACAACGGTTTCTCTGCATCGCTTACCAACCTCTCGAACATTTTGGGACAATCGTTAAGATCTTCTTCAAGCGCTTCTGCAATTTCTTCGACTCGATCATAATCGTATGTATCTGTGCAATCATCATTTGAAACATAGGTCCTTGCATACCCCGATTCAACATTCCCGTTACTTTTCTCACCATGCATATTCCAACATGTATAACTCCTATCAATTCCATACCGAATTAAATGCGATGCCAACTGAACTGCGTCAACCCGGTTCCCATAACAGCAATACAAACAGGGACATGTCATACGACTGGGGTCTTTGGCGTGCGCAACAGCAAACTTAACAAACTCGGAAACACCATTCTCATAGTCTTTCGACAATCGATTGGAATACATCCATGTCTTATCCATATCAACTAATTAGTGCATAAAACAGTAGTATACTGCGTTTCTGTCAAAACGCAAAGTATACACGGAATGAATCCGTATCAAGAAAATGCAACATACGAAAGACAATTTAAGACAAATTCATCACAATATATACCAGTAATTTGAGGAAGAAAGTTACCTCTCAGATGTTTCGAACTCTAAGAAACGCGGAGAATGAGCGTCGTACGTCGAACTAGGCCGGGAAACGCTGCAATTTCATAGAATGTTATTCAATATTTCGGATCGATTGTCGAAAGATATATACTATTTTAACATAAAGGTTCACAATAAATGTCACATATATATTTTCAATGTTTGGGAAAGCTATGACAATAATACAACACAAATATTAGAAATAGTGAATTCACAAAGTCAACATAAGGTTGATGCGATGAACTGATACTATTAAATAAATGCTTCACACGATTCACCATATTTTTAGTAACAAGTTCATATATGACATTGCATATGGAAATAGGATGAAATGGTTTAAGATACTCAGACTAGAAATGGGGCAGCATTGTTATCATAACACAAGTTAATCGGAAGTTGCTAACGGAAACAAGAAAATTAAGCATTAACATTCACGAAAGATTCAATTAAATGCGGATAAATGTCAAACGGAAAATTAAGGCGAAATATGTACATGGAACCAAGTCCGGACAACATATTTTATTCACAAAAACGCACATAAAATTAGTTCTGAAATCAATTGAAATGGTACTGGTGTTTGACAATTACCAAAACAAACTATTCTAAACGATTAGAAATAATTAATTGAACAATTTTCATGGTCTTCTAATACCAGACAACCTTATACCTCAATAAAGAGTGGCTTGAAAAACCTCAACAAAAACGGTGTAACTCAATCGCATTAATCCACAAACGTAACAAAATGCAAGAATAGGCATCAAACAATTTTAAAGTTCAATTGACAAGGTATTCAAGAGTTCCGGTATAATTCGACATCCAAAAGTTATCAACAAAATTTATCCGGATTCAACATCAAATTCACCAATTCACCATGATTTGATACCAACAGCCATGAACTAACATGAATCTAACATTTATACTCTAGACTCTTGTTCTAAAACAAAGATACTCATCAATCAACCTATTCCTCTTTTCATCCTTTTTACACTGTTCAAGAAATCAAGACTTATGCATATTCAATAATTCAAATATATCATGAATTTTCAAGAACAAAGTTCAACACAATTCAAGAATCATATAATTGTTTAACAAGTCAACTTCAAGAATCACACCCCAATATTCAATTCAATGTCAAATTTACTCATGAAATTAAAACTTTGTTCAATTCAACAATCCAAAGTTTAACCTAACTCATGAACATCCAACATAATTTCATTCCTAATTATCATCATCACCTTATAAACAAATGTTTCTAAGTTTTTAGTTGAACAAAATTGATTTCAATCTCCGATAGAAGAAAATACACCAGCACGGTTTTAACCGACCAAACTAAAACTACTCATGCATATGTTGTATCACATCCATTTATACAAACCAGCACTTTCAGAATACACCAGCACTTTCAGAATTCAAAACAAATAAATTATGGCATTATACTCAAAACACAGAAAATAAATATTCATGATAAAACTTCAACAGCCTTTAACAAAAATGTAGGTTAAGCTTGTTCAAGATGTAGGTTTTTGTATAAGATGAATAGATAATGGAACAGATAATGGAAGAAGATAATGGAAGAAGAAGAAACTTACCAAGATGGAGAAGACGGAACGAACGGCGGCGACGACTGAAGAAGACGGAATGAACGGCAGCGACAACGAAGACGGAAGAAATGAAGAAGACGAAGAAATGAAGAAGACAAAACGAACGAACTTACCAAGTGAGGGCAAATATCAGATTTAGGGATTTTTAATTTAATTATAAAAAAACCTACGAAAGTGCTTTTAAAAGCGCTTTCGTATGCCCCCCATATGAGAGCGCTTCTGAGTTAAAAAGCGCTTTCGTATGCCCCCCATATAAGAGCGCTTTAGAAAGCGCTTTCGTAGGTCCCCCTTTCAGAGCGCTTTTCAAAAGCGCTTTTATAGGGCCACCTATAAGAGCGCTTTTCAAAAGCGCTTTCGTAGGTTAGATATTTCAAATACCTATGAAAGCGCTTTCTGAAAAGCGCTTTCGTAGGAAACCCTATAAAAGCGCTTTTTTTAAGCGAATTTTTTTTAAAGGCTACGAAAGCGCTTTCTCTTAAAAGCGCTTTCGTAGATGCGCTGCCAAAAATTGTTTTTTTTGTAGTGTCTATAGTTAAATTTCTTTTATTGTATATTCTATAAGCTTTACTTGAAAGAGAGTAACCAAGGAGTATACCTTCATCCTATTTTTTCATCAAACTTACTGAGGTTTTCCTTATCATTGTTAAGAACAAAACACTTACATCCAAAAATGTGGAAATGAGAAATATTCGGCTTTTGATTCTTGAACAACTCATATGGTGTTTTCTTCAACATTGGTCGGATGATCACATGGTTGCTTACATAACAAGATGTGCTTATCGCATCAGCCCAAAAGTCCTTTAGTAATTTTGAGTCGCTTAACATTGTGCGAGCAAGCCCTATGAGTGATCGATTCTTTCTACTACGCCATTTTGTTGAGGAGTTCTAGGTGCTGAAAAATTATGGAAGATACCGTGTTCTTCATAAAATTATTCAAATGATGCTTTTGGAATTCTCCACCATGGTCACTTCGGATGGATGTAATCTTTAGTGGTTTATCATTTTGAACTTGCTTAGCATACCTTTTAAAGGCCTTGAAAGCACCGCTTTCTGCACTAGAAAAAAGTCCACGTATATCTTGAAAAATTGTCAACAATAACAAGTGCATATACATTACCTCTGAATCTTCTAGTTGTTGATGGTCCAAAGAGATCCATATGTAATAGTTTTAGAGTTCTTGTTGTAGACACCACATTCTTAGGTTTGAAAGTTTATCTAGTTTGTTTCCCTTTTTGACAGGCACCACATAACTTGTCTTTTATGAATTTCATCTTTGGTAATCCAATGACTAGGTCATGTTTGAGAATCTTGTTCAAGTGCTCCATGTGAATATGAGCAGCCCGCTTATGCCATAACCAAGCATCATTGTTGTTTTCCAATAGGCATTTTACCTTCAAAGACAGATCATCTAAGGCAATCATAAAAATATTGTTAGTTCGGTTACCTTTGAGTTTTATCTCATTGGTTGTTTCGTCCATGATCAAACATTCACCTTTATTGAATTTGATATTAGACCCATTGTCACAAAGTTGGGTAATACTTAGAAGAATATGCTTGAGTCCTTTGACATAGAGAACATCTTCTATGGATGTGAAAGGTGGTGCACCAAATTTGCCAATGCCAAGAACTTTTCCTTTGGTATTATCTACATAGGTGACATACCCCTTGGCTTTTAATGTTATATGTGAAAATTTGTTAACATCTCACGTCATATGCTTCGAACATCCACTATCGAGATACCATAGATTTTAAGTGGATTTCAAGCATACCTCTTCATTTTCATCATCATCGGATTCATGAGTAGCCATCAATGCTAAATTTGCACATTCATCATTCTCCGATTCAGATGTTGTACTAACTACATTGTCATCCCAAGTGATGTAGGCTTTCTTGTAATTGGAGTCTTTCTTTCCTTTGTTTCCATCCTTCTTGGAGAGGTTTGGACAATCTGATTTGATATGGCATTACTTTCCACATTCATAGCATGTAACATTTGATGTGAAGGCTTCTTTACCTTTGCTCTTTGAGATTTTATTCCTTTTGACAAATTTAGAATTACCAAAATTATTTTTAGGACCAAAGAATTTGCCATACCTTTTTACAAGAAGCATGAAATTTTCATCTTCTTCGGGATTTTCTTCAATAGTGACTTCCTTGGATTCCACCTTCAAAGCAATTCCTTTTGATTTCTTTTCTTGATTTTCATGCTGAGCAAGTCTTCCAAGTTTCGTCTTGTACTCTTGAAGTTTACCAAATAGAGTTACGGATTACATATTGGATAAATTCTTCTTTTTTGAAATAGTCGTTACTTTCGGTTTCCATTCTCTAGTTAAAGATCGAATCACCTTTAAGTTGAGTTCATCATTGGTGAGAGTTTTACCAAGAGCTTTTAAATGATTCGTCAAATGAACAAATCTTTTCTGCATATTGAGAATAGATTCTTCAGGTTGCATTCTAAATATCTCGAACTCTTGACTCAAGCTATTCAATATTGATCTTTTGACTTCGACCGTTCTTCGTGTGTTTCAACCAAAGTATCCCAAATTTCCTTTGTCGTTGTGCATGTCAAAACACGAAAGAATTCATCCAGGCAAAGTGCACCTTGAGGAAGATTGATTGCTTTCTTATCATAAAGGACCTTTTTTTATAACTTGTCATCCCATGAGGTTTTAAGTTTTGATGTTCCAACACCATTGACAACACATGTCAGAGTAAACGAACCATTTTGGACAACACCCTATATTTCTTCCTCTTGTGCTTCTAAATGAGCCTTCATGCGAATTTTCCAAAAGTCAAAGTATTCACCATAAAACAATGGAGGCTTGATGTTACTAACACCATCTTTGAAAGTTGGTTATGCATAATCTATTCTGGATCGAATAGGAACAAGTTACCTTAACTAGCTTTGTTGCCAAATGTAAGTTAATAATACGCCTAAGAAGGGGAGTGAATTAGGTGATAGTCAATTTTTTCCTTCTCTTTTAAAGTTTTTATTTTTTTTTATTATGGTGATGAAAGCAATAAAATGAGGAAAGTAAATGAACACCAGATATATCCGATTTCCCCTCATAGATCGAGAGTACTTCAGTCCTCTTGCCAACACGGAAGAGATTTCTCTATAGTTTAGAATAATTGTACAAGTCTAATCACACCAAAGGTAATGACTTAATATCTAATCCATAGGGAGATCAAAGGCTCTTAAATCCTTTTAGATCTTGAACACTAAAAACAAGAAGAACAATCCTCTTCAATGCAAAAACTTATTTCCAACAATCCTGAAAACAAGGTTAATCTTATACAAAATCTGATTTTTATAAAGTATGATCAACTCTTGAATAACACTATGGTAATCAAGACACTTAAGACAAGGTTTAATCAGAAATTTATAGTCAGGTCTAGTGCTCAATATATGCTGAAAAAATGATGAGTATGAAATTTAGTAACAATGTTTCATGCAATATGTAAATTCTCAAAGTTTTACAACTCTTAAGAATTTTTAAAAATTTGAATAATGTGTCATGTGTTATGATAAGAATGAAAACGGATTTTATACGTGAAATGCACCCTTTTATTAAACCTAAAATGAATAAAAAGATACAATGGTTGGACCCCAAGAGGTATCACCCAACAGTCAAGTAAAACAAAAAATATTTGAAATTTTTCTTCAGCAGTAACCGGTTACTGAAGAGATGTAACCAGTTACACAGACGCGATAACGTATAGTTTTCAAATCTAAATGGTTGTAACTGGCTACCCAAAAACTGTAACTGGTCACAACTGAACCAATAATTTATTTTTATTTCCATGAAGCCCTATAACCGGTTACTGTAATCCTATAACCGGTTACCACTGAGTGAAAGTGATAAAAACTTATTTTCTAAGTGATGGACATGCAATGTTTTACTCTTAAATGATCATGACACTTATGTGAAATGTTTAGAGTGTATTTTGAGCACTATATCATCTTAAAAAACCTCAATTTAAAAATTATACCTAACTTGTTGATAAATCTTCGTAATTCTTCATCTTGAAAGTTGATTGTACACTTGTAGAATACTTCTTAGAATGATCTTAAAATATTATATGATCTTTGAACATCTTCTTTTCCACAACCTTGATATTTCTTTGACTTTATGTATGGTGGTGTTCATCAAAAAACTTTGATTAGAGTGCATGCAATCACAGTAACATCTACATCTTCACCCTCAGAGTCAGAATCCAATTTATTATTGGTTTCTGATGGGGTAACAACGGCCTTACAGTTCTCCAGCTTGAATTTCTTCAGAAGCTCAAGTTCATACTTTAGCTGATGCAAAATTATACCTTGTTCAGAGTATAATACCTTCATTCCTAGAAAATAAACCAGCTTTCCTAGGCCAGACATCTCAAACTCATTCATTAGAGTCTTCTTGAACTTAACAACTTCTTCATAACAACTTCCTGGAAGAAATAAGTCATCAACATAAAGACATACCAGAATGATATTTCTTTTAGAATGTTTAACATACATGCCATATTCCATCTCATACTTCTGAAATCCTTGTTTCTTGAAAAATGAATCAATCTTCAAATTCCAAGCTCTGTGCGCTTGCTTCAATCCATACAGAGCTTTATGTAATTTGTACACCATCCCTTCCCAGTTCTTTTTCACAAATCTAGGAGGTTGTGAAACGTTTACCTCTTATTGTAATGGACCGTTCAGAATTGCATACTTCACACTAGATGTATCCGATGCCAATTTTTATTTGCAGCTAAAGCAATCACCAATCTGATTGTTTCATGTCTAGTTACAGGCACAAACACCTCAAAGTAATCTAGCCCAGGTTTCTGAAGAAAACCTCTAGCCACTAGCCTTTCTTTGTGCTTGCCAATTAATCCATTTGGCTTAAGCTTTTCCTTGATAACCCATCTGACGCTGATGGCTTTCTTCTTATCTAGAAGCTTAGTCAACTTTGAGGTCTTGTTTCTTTCTATAGACTCAAGTTCTTCTTTCATGGCATTCAATCATACTTTCTTCTTGAGAGCTTCTTCAACACTTACAGGTTCAGAGTCTACTAACATGGCACACTGAACCATTTCTCATTTTGAACCTACTTTAGTGTCTTGCAACCAAAATCATCATCTAACTCTAACTCTTCTTCAGAATTATCGAGTTCTGGCTTATCTTCAGAAATAGATTGAGACTTTCTTCAATCCCATACTTTGATTCTTTTACAATGACTTCGTTGTTGACTTCAACTTTAATTGTTTATGGAAAATAAAGCTTGTATGCACATGTGCTATGGTACCCCACCAGAATCATTACTTTGCTTCTGTCATCCAGCTTCTTCCTTCTAGCTTCTGGAATGTGTTTGTAACATACACAACCAAACTCCTTCATATGACTAACACTTTGCTCATCTCCAGTCCACTTTTCTAAAGGAACAATTTCCTTCAGCTTCTTCATTGGACACCTGTTGAGCACATATGCTGACGTGGCTACAGCTTCTCCCCATAAGTTATGAGGTAGCTTCTTCTCTTTCAGCATGCTTCTAGTCATATCAATCAAATTACGATTTCTTCTTTCAGCAAGACCATTATGTTTAGGAGTATAAGGAGTAGTGATCTCATGCTTATTTCCATTTTCATCATAGAACTTCTGGAACTCTGTAGAGTTATCCTCATCTCCACCATCCGTTCTAAGAATCTTCAGCTTCTGACCATTTTGTTTCTTAGCCTTCACCTTGAACTTCTGAAACTCGGTAAACACCCCATGTTTAAAATTGATGAGTGTTACCCACGTCATTCTTGTAAACCCATCCACAAAAGACATAAAATATATATTTCCTCCAAGTGAAGGTTCTAGAAATGGTCCACACACATCATAACACACTATTCCCAAAGCATGTTTTTCTCTTGGATCTACTTGTGACACAAATGACAATATGGGTTGCTTGTCGTTCATGCATATCTCACATGATTTCTCACACTTCACAATCTTTGGAGTGCCACCTACGAGCTTCTTAGAACACAAATCCCCTAAGCTTCTGTAGTTCAGATGCCCCAACCTCTTATGCCACAACTTACTATCAGCTTCAGTGTCTTCTGAACTCAGACATTATGCTTCTGCTATCTCCACATTCACCTTGAATGTCCTGTTGCTTCCTTGTTCTGATTGCATAATCATCTTCTAATTAGCATCAAATAAATTCAAGAGATTGTCCTTCATAATAATTGAGAAACTTTCTCAAAGTTGAACCACACTCATCAGATTTCTCTTAATTCCAGGAACATACCAAACATCCTTGATCAGAACGGTCTTCCCATTCTTCACTTTAACTTTGACGTTTTCCATACCTTCTGCATTAAGGTATTTATCATCAGCACATCTGATTTTTGTCCTCCTTCTAGAGTCAAAATCTATCAACCATTGTTTGTTTCCAGTCAAGTGATTTGAACAGTCGGTGTCCATGTACCACCAATCTGCCAAACACTTTCCATCAGACTCAGAAGCCATCAATAACACATGTTCGTCATGGGAATCTCCTCTAGCTATATTTGCTTCTTCTGATTTCCTTCCATTGTTTGACCATCAATCCTTAGCAAAATGGCCAAATTTCTTACAACAGTAACATTGAACCTTCTTCTTGTCAAACTTCTCATTTCCCTTCTGATGTTTCTTCTCATCAGAAGTAGAGGATTATGACTTCTGGAAATTATCACCATGTATATTCTTGGTTTTTGACCAAGAATGCTCTTGGTCCTTCTTGACAAAAGAAGCCTTCATAGTCTGCTCAACTTTCCTCCCGGATGTTCTTTCAGTCAGATGCAACTCATGCACCTCTAGACTTCTTTACAACTCTTCTATTCTCATGGTTTCCAGATCTTTAAAATGTTCAATTGCTACAAAAATTTAATCAAATTGAGGAATAAGTGACCTCAATATCTTCTCAATGATTACTTGTTCTGAAAGGGTTTCTCCACAAGCTTTCATCTCATTAGTGATCAAAACCACTCTAGATATGTACTTATAAACCTTCTCATTATTATTCATGTTAAGATTCTCATATTTCTTTCACAAGGACTGAAGCTTTACCTTCTTCACTGGTGCGTCACAACTGTAACATCTGACCAGTATATCCCACGCGCCCTTTGACCTCGTCGAATCTGCAATTTTCTCAAACACATTCTCATCCGCACACTGATGGATGAAGAACAACGCCTTCTGATCTTTCTTCCTCTTGTCTCTATGTGTGTTTCTCTGCTCTTCCGTTGCATTTTCTGCAACTGGAACATATCCTTTGGTAACAAGCTCAAGAACATCTTGAACACCGAACAACACACTGTTGTACCCCAATTTTCCCCCCTAAGATGCCTTCATCATACCATATTGATTCAATTACAAAAAGGTCACATTAGGGATTTTGGTTCTCCTCCCTATATTTAGCTTTGCTCTTTGAGGAATCACCAAGCACCTTGACATGTTTTTCTTTTGTGATCATGCATGTTTTGTTTTGACTTTCCTTTTAATTAATAAAATGAAATGTTGGTTTGTCTTACTTGTTAATAATGTAGGTAAAGGCAATGTGGCTTAGCAAGTTGATTCATGGGTTCATGAGTTTATTTCCATGCCCTAGTCAATAAAGCTTGAGAAGTTCAAACATCACCATTGAAGTTATTTTGGAAGAAATGGAATTTAAAGGCTTATTTTTGTTCACCACATTTCAAATTTATCAAGATTGATTCAAAAGTACAAGGGGTTGATTGAAGAAGTTGTCATGGTTGGGCAAGGCCTTGTTCCCATTGGTCACAAGTGCATATTTCTCTCAATTCTCAAGATATGGAAGTGGTTTTGGTGGCTATTAGTTCTAATTATCATCCTCAACAACTTATATTTACAAAGCAAAAGTTTTGGTACAAGAAGCTTGTTTAAAATTGTCAAAGTTCCTCAAAGCATTTTCTTGATCTAGGAGCTAGGGTTTTGAACTTCAAAGAAGTATATCTTGCTCATATTTCAGTATTTTTGAGTGATTCCAAAGACATACTTCTCTTTAAAGGGTTATTAACAAATCAATTCAAAAGTTTCAAGGAGTTTTCATGTGGAAGAAACTTGATGATGAAGAAAGATTACAAGTCCTCCAGATGAACCCCTAATTTCCCATGTGTGACTTCAAATGATCATAACTTGGTCAATTTTTATCCCATTGAACCCACTCTTTTTCCATAATAATCTTGAGGATGTGAATTTTATTCCTTATTTTATGTGCAAAGTGAGAAAATGGATGGAAGATGCCCTAAGGATACAAAAGATTATAGGTCATTTCATGATTTTTTTGCCAACTTCAACAATTCATAACTCTCTCAATTTTTGGAGATTTTGAGTGGTTCAAGTTTCAAAATATCATTCAAGAGGTCTATTTCATGTCATAGTTTTTGGTCAAGAGCAAATTCCAAGAGGAAGGCCATGTTTGGATGAAAAATATTATAGGTCACTTTTGAAGAAAAACTTGAAATATTTCTAAGTATGGAAAGTCAACCTTTTTTCCAAACTTTGACTCATTGCAACTTTCAGCTCAAACACCCATTTGATTCCCTTCTTTTCCCATTTCAAAGCTTGTAACCTCATCTTTCAAAAGCATGAAGAATCATTCCCTAAGACCCCTTGAGTTGAGAATGTCATTGATTTGAACTTGGTAACTTGAAACTGAAGTTTCTTCAAAAGTCAGAATTTGAAATCCTTAATTTAGATTCTAAATACATTGTTCCTGCGCATTTTTTCTTCTAAATATGTTTAGTGAACTTCTAGAAGTGGTTAGCATAGAAAAACACGTGTTTTTATGAGTTTTGATCAAAATAGAAGTCACGCTTTTCTTGTTTGCAACTTCACACAATTTCCCTCCAAACTTCATCATTTCACACGCTTGAACATTCCATTTGATTCCCTATAATAGAGGGTCATCCCTCATTCATTTCCTCAAGCTTGAATAGCCAAAATCACCCTACCAAACTTTCTTCATAACTCACTTTTCTGCAACTTCAAAATAAGTGTTCAAGCCTTTTTCAATCCATTTTTTCTATCAATTCACCTTCTTGATCTTCCCTAAAGCTAACAATATAATTACCTTCAAGAATCATGACCTATGTTGATCCATAGAAGTCCAGTTTCAGAGCTTCGCAACTCAACTACAATAGGTAGATTTCTCCATCAATTCTTCAAAACTTTGATATCATTGTGAAGCTCTCATTGCCCTGGTTCTAGTTGCAACACTTGCTTTTATCTGGAAACACGTTTTGACCATGAAATTTCAAATCCATTTTCAAAACTTTTCTTCCAAATTGCTTGAGCTACAGTTTATATAAATTTTTCGCGAAGGTGTGGTTGTCTTCGTCTTGAAGAGACGAAACAAATGGCATAGGTCTCGTGCTCTAATTTTACAGTTTGAGTGACCTGGTTTTGGAACTGGCTGGAGGTTGAAGATGACCAACGTGTCATCTTCCAACCAATTATGGCGTGCCATTTGTATTTTTTGAATTTCTGATTTTACATTTGATTCAGTGTTTTATTCACTAAAGTCCATAACATGCACAGCGCGCCAGTTCCACTTGATATGTTTACTAACCCGTTTTGACAATGATCAGATGGCCCATATTTTTTTAGTTTGATATTTTATTTTCTGATTTTTATTTTAATTGTTTTAAACTTCAAAAAAAATCCTAGAAAATTCATTTTTAGTCCAAAAAATCTGAACAAATTATTGAAAATATTTTTGATTTTTCTCTTTCTGATTTTTATTTTTTCACAATTTTATTTTTTGTTTTGATATTTTTTATAAAATTTCACTTTATTTGAATTGTTTTAAATGTTTAAAAATACTTTTATGCATTTTTAAATTCTGAAAAAATTATGGAATGATCCAATGATATTGTGACAAATATTGGTGACCTCATTTATTTTTTATTTATGACTTTGTTATTTTTTATTATTTTTGGTTTCTTTTACTCATTTCTTTTAATTTTAAAAATAGTTTCTGACTTTAAAAAATTACCAAAAATTTTATAAAAATATTTGAGTTCATTTGTGATTTTTCTATGGTCTTACTTCATATTTATTGATTAATTTGAACATAGTTGATATTTTTATCCCTTATTTCTATATTAAAACATTTTAAAACTCCTTTTTAATGTATATATTAAATATAATATTATTTTGTGATTATTTTCTGGCTGATCTGAATTTTTGATCATGAATTTTGTTAACATCATTGGATCCATGGTGTTGAGTCTAACTCCACAAAAATGAATGAATGATTTTAATAATAGTTTGATTAAATTTTAATTCAAATGTGGTTTGTATATTCTTTCCCACCCTTCTTCATCTTATCCCTTTCTTATTGCACTAAGTGTTATTGGAGCATGATCTCTATATCATGTCTAAAAAAAATGGTGCATAGATTGCTATTGACCGACCTCAAAATAGGTGTGACTTCTATATAAGTCCACTTACGATTGCTTAACATAGCGCTAAATTTTGTAAGCCTGAGTATGTTAATTTGATCTCTTTGATCCAATAACCTTGAGATTCATTGTGTGGAGGCTTTGGTTCTACCAATCCTCTAATGGATCTACATTACTTTTGGTCAACGCAAATCACTTAAACATCGTTGATCATTAAATGGTACTTGTGAGGATTCCAAATGGATGATATACTTGACAAAAAGAAAATGCAACTTGTTGTGTGGAGGCTTTGGTTCTACCAATCCTCTAATGAGTTCCAAATACAAGTTTCAAGATGGTCATCCAACTAACCACTAATTATTAAATTATTTTTACTTTATGCTTTTATTTTTATGGTTTATGTACCATTTACTTTAAGCATTATATTTTATGCAATTTTTATTTTGCTCACTTGAGCATTTATATTCTTGTTATTTTTATTTTGCTCACTGGAGCTTTTCTTTTCTTTTTCAAGACACCTAATAATCAACATGAACCATAAAAAACTTTAATGATACTTGGACTATTTCGTTACTATCCTTGGCATCATGGAGTATTGGACTTCTTAGACTTAGGATTAGAAACATTGGCCTATGATGGAGACCTTGGACCTTAATTGATATTTTGTCTAGAGTTCTTGAGGTTTACCTCAAGACATTAGGTTGTTGGTTTGTTTTGTGTGCATGTTATTGTGATTACATTCTTTATTTGTAATTTGGAATTCACCCGTATACAGCCGTTATTCTGCCCAATTTTTGTGAAGACTTAATACATTTGAAGTTTGATTCTCTCAAGAGGTCTAGTATCTTTGCTTGTTTGATTTCAATCCAAGGAATGAGAATTCTATCTTGACTCATAATGTCAAGTATTGGCTTCTTGTTGGTTAGATGGTTCTTATCTCTAACTTTTACCTTATGCTTTAGGATAGTCTCTTCTTCCACTCCCATCTTCTTTAATTTCAAAAATCTTCCTCCACCTTTTGAAAACTCTTCTTGTTTCTAAACTTGAACCACTTTCATAATAAACTTGGACTTAGGTCCATGCATTTTCAAAACCTTTTCATGAATAAACTTAAATCAACTTAATAATACTTTGACACCATTTTTTTGTGAGAAGACTAAAAGTCAATCAATCTCATTATAAACCATTTTCAAACTTTGTCTTTTTATTTTAAAATCTTTCTCAAAAGACTAAACTCTTGTCAATCCTTGTAGTGATGCAAACAACTATACTTCTACAATATATAGTGAAGAGAGATATTTTCCACTTGGGTGTTAAGTGAGGCGTTGTTGATTTTAAAATCCAAGTCATATCCTCCACTTTGAGATGATGCAAATTCTCCTTTCTCATGATTGTGGATAGTAAGCATGTTTTTCACACGGACAATGACGATGATGCCTTATCTCATAAAATTAACCAACACACTTGTGTTTTAAATTTTTTAAATAGAAACTACGTGTACCCTGATCCCCTATTGCATGAAAGGTGGTACGTAGGCACTAAAGGTTCGCAATTGCGGCGGGTGCAAAAATCATAAAAACTACTTATTTTCTCACCTCCACCATCTATTTTTTATACAACATTTTATAGCCAAAATATACAAATTTTTCAAAGAGGTTCTTGCGCAGTACCATGGATGTTTAGGGTGCTAATACCTTCCCTTTGCATAACCAACCCCCTTACCTTGAATCTTTCCCCCATCTTTTGGGTTATTCTCTCTTTGCCCATTCCTTTGGAAACAATAAAGCGCGGTGGTGATTTTTATTTTGACCTGTGCAAGTCTAGTCAATCTAATGGCTTAGTCTTAAACATTTCTACCGCTATAGAGAAAAAATAGCGACTTCACTAGGCAAAGATCGACCTCTTACTGGTCCATCCCTAAGTGGGTTAAACCTATCTTTGTCTATATTTGTATATGTGATATTGTTTGTCATGTATTATATGCTGTATATCTATTTATCTGGATTTTCCTAGTTTTCAGGGTGCTTGGTGATTACTTATAAGTCTTATACCCAGACTTGGGCAAACTTTAAGATAGGACGGGCAGTATAGTCATGTTAACTTTGAGGGAGTAATCCCAAAAAAGGAGGCATGAGATCCCCCACTCAGTGGAAGCCCCTTTGACTGTAGTGTCATTTATCGAGTAATCAGGAAGACGTACTGCTTTTGACCTGGGAGCCTGCTGAAGCTGAGGACCATAGAATACCTAACCCATCTTGGCCTTTTAGGTGTAGTGCGGAAGCTATAACAGAGTAATCCGGAAATATTTGTCACGCGATACTACACTCGGACGATTTTTCTTGAGAATATTACTAATTACCGAGTTAATCGGGAAGTTGGTAATATCCGAAGGAAGGATGTAGACTCTAGGAACCTATAGAACCGTGTTCGGCAGGTGATAACTTTTAGACCATACCTTATGGGTAGTACCTTCGACCTCATGCTCGTGACATTGAACTTATGAACTATATGTTTGTGATCTTATGTGTGATTGTTGCATCATGCATCCATGCACTTATAAACATCTTTTGACGAAATTTCAGTTCAAGGGACTTGAAAGTTGACCATTTGTGAATATCTCAGGTACCTTTTGATCATGGATTCTGGAAAAAGAAAGACCGGAAAATACAATTTCAAAGATCCCAAGATAGATGAGTTTATCAGTATAATTTCTGAGATTGAGTGTTCTGCAGATTTTCGGAAGAAGTATGGATCCATCATTCCTCTCATGAAGCTTAGGATGAAGGAAGGTATTCTCTCGAACTTGGTCTAGTTCTATGATCCGATGTATCAACCCAGTTCTATGATTGGAAACCCAGTTCCTACATTGTTGGGTGATGCTTATTACTCTATTCATCTTCGGAATTCTTATCATGGGGGATGATTATCTGTTGCACGCCTCTGTTGTACAGGTGGTTTATTTCTCATATGCCTCAGTCTAATGCTTTCTGGGATGTCGGGAAGGAACCCTGTTGGGCTCCTAAGATCATGGCACTTACTCACTCAGATATTGATTGGTAACATCGAGCTTACCAGGATATAGAGATTGTCGACAGTTGTGGTAGTTTCCCCAATGTACCTCTTCTTGGTACAAAGGGAGGAATTAACTACAACCTTGTTCTTGCACGACGATAGCTTGGTTATCCGATGAGGGATAAACCAAATAGTATCCATTTAAGTAGTTTCTTCTTGAAGGAGAGAGAAGATCATAAGGAAGCTAGAGAGCAGATTGCAAAGGCCTGACATCACATTCATAAGAAGAGTAGGAAAGATCTGGGACCTAGGGGGTTGTTTCTTTGGAGCCTTATCTTCAGTGGGTCCAAACGAGAACTATTCAGTTAAAGATGTCATATTCTCGGGAAAGACATATGCCTGATTTGTTTGTGAAGACCACTCCTCCCCTATTGGATGATGTGGAAGAGCTACAACTTGCTTTGGTCAGAATGCAGCAGGAAAAGGATGCTTGGAAGAATAAGTGTCAAACTTTAGAGATTTCCCATAAAGAAGACTTGAAGGAGAAAGACGAATTGATTGAGATTCTTGAGAGTTGGGTTGTAGAGATGATGGAGAGGCAAGGGGATTTATTTTCTCCTAAGCCTCAATCATATGCTAGTTGCTCACTTCCTGATTCAGGTGATTGGAAGGAAGTTGCCACAAGGTATGCGGAAGAAAACCAGAGGTTGAAGGCTCAGATTGTCAGGCTTATAGGGAAGCGTCAGCGTATAGAGTGATCTCCATCAGCTTTACTTATTAGGGTTTTTAGACTTTATTTTCATCTTGTACTTGGGATTATTGAAACTTGTAATCCATTTTGAAGTTATTATAATAAAAAAATTTCAGTATTTCAAATGTGTTATTACTTTGATATTTGGAATGTGTCTATAAATCTTTAAGTCCCTTGAAATATTAATAATAAAATAAATCATGTGCATTGTATATCATGCATCATATTTCACATATTTCTTGCATTTGTTATGCATATCTATGTGTCTTACCAAGCTTCTTTACTTTGTTCAGCAAGTTGTCTCATCACTATAATACTCGAGCTAATTTTAGAAGGAAGATGGACAACTTAGAACAAGAGAATCGCGAGTTGCGCGTGGAAGTTTTTGCTCTGAAGGCTGGCAAGTCCAATCTTACTGCTCTGATGGAATCTCTGGTGGCTGCTCAGAATCAGCCACCGAGTGTTCAACCTCAACCAACAAGGGTTACTACTAAAGCTCCGACTGTTCCTGTGTCTGCTACTCCAGTTGTTGTTCAGAATCGCATGCCTCAAGGTTATCCATGGGGAATTCCAGAGAACTGTGTGCCTGAAGATTTCAATATTGGTCCTCAAGATACTCCAGTTGTTCAGACTATTGTTACTCCTGCACCTCCTGTGGTGCATGCTGCTCCTACTACACCTCCTTCGGTGGATATGGTTCCATTTGCTAATGATGATAGGTATCGTCCTTTTCCTCCACCAAATGAAGACATGGGTCTCTATGAAAGAATGGATGAATTTTAAGAGAAGTTTGACAAGATGCAGAGGGAGATGAAGGCCCTCAGAGGAAAGGAATTGTTCGGGCAGAATGTGAATGATTTATGCTTGGTCCCGAATGTCAAGATACCTACGAAGTTTAAAGTCCCAGAATTTGATAAGTACAAGGGAAACACTTGACCTCGTGCTCATCTTGTGATGTATGTAAGAAGAATGTCTACCCATATTGATGACCAGCGTCTGCTGATTCACTTTTTTCAGGATAGTTTGACTGGTGTTGCGCTGAAGTGGTATATGAGTTTGGACAGCGTCAATATCCATACTTTCAATGACTTGGGAGAAGCATTTATCAGACAATACAAATACAACATGGACATGGAACCTGACCGTGATCAATTCAGGGCCATGGTCCAAAAAGACAGGGAATCATTCAAAGAATATGCACAGAGATGACGTGAGGTAGCCGCCCAAGTGATTCCTCCCATGGAAGAGAAGGAGATGACTAATATTTTCTTAAAGACTCTGGGTGTTTTATACTATGAGAGGAAAGTAGCAAGTGCGCCAAGTGACTTTACTGAAATGGTGGAAATGGGTATCCGCTTAGAAGAGGCTGTAAGAGAGGGTCGTCTAACAAAAAGTGAAAGTTCTGGAAGTACGAAGAAACCATCCTATGGGTTTTCCAAAAAGAAGGAAGGAGATACTAATGTTGTTATGCAAGAGAGGAGGGTTAACACTCCTAGAAGAAATTATCAGTGTCATGAACAAGTTGCCTCAGTTACTTCAGTTGTTGGTGTAGCTCCAACCACTGTTGCTTATCAGAGACCATCCCATCAGGGGAATCAAGGGTATAATCAGAGAAGGGAGAATTATGACCTTATCCCTATGAGCTATACAGAATTAATCCCGGCGTTAATTCAGAAGAAGTTGGTTCATACCAGACCACCTCCCGCTATACCATCACCATTACCTTGGTATTACAAGGCAGGCCAAACATGTGCTTTTTATCAAGGAGCACCAGGGCACAATGTTGAGAATTGCTATCCTTTGAAGACTGAAGTATAAAAATTGGTGAAGTATGGTATCTTATCTTTCAAGGATGTTGGCCCTAATGTGAAAGATAATCCTCTGCCCAAGCATGGAGGAGAAAATGCTGTGAACATAGTGGTCGGTTGTCCAAGCGACTTCCGAATTTTTGATGTTAATCTGGTTAGAGGAGATTTGGCAAAAATGCATGCAGACCTCTGTGAATTTAGCTACTATACGCATGACCATGTTGGTTGTGCTATGTGCAGTACAGATATACAGGGTTGTGACAAGATAAAGGATGATTTGCAAGAGATGATGGATGAGGGCCTCATCCACATAATCAGGCCTAGGGTAGAGTATGAAGAGGAATTAAACATGGTTTCTGGATGTCTTGGAGAGTTCAGAATCTTTGATGTGGAATATATGAGTGAGGATCTTGTACAATTGCATGCTAATTCCTGCCACATGGTTGGTCAGATAGAACATCAGTATGGATCTTGCCGAATTTGCTGCCGAGACTCCCGAGGATGTTCAGTTGTAAGGAAAGGTGTCCAGTTGTTGTTGGATAGTGGAACTATCAAGGTTATAAGCCAAAGGGATGATTATCATGAAGTTGATATAATTGAGGTTTGTTTGGCTCAAGAGGAGTCGGATGATGTGTATGCCTCTGTGGATGAGTTCTTCTCCTCAGATGAAGATATGTTTTCCAAAGAGGACTCTGTGATGACTGAATGTGTTGAAGATGGAGTAAATGTTATCGTGCCTTGTTTTGGTGCACCTACCCCTTTTGAAGTTGAATATCATGGAAAGCCAGTTGTTAATCCATTGGTGATTAGTTTGTCGGGTCCTGTCCCCTACAAGTCAGATAAGGCTGTATCCTACAAATATAATGCTACAATTTTAGAGGATGGTGTAGAAGTTCCCATCCAGCCAATGCCTAATGTTGGAAATATTGCTGAGACTAGCAGAGTGACCCGCAGTGGTCGTGTATTTGCACTAGTTGTTCGTGGAGATGTTAGTACTTGAAAGAAAATTATTGAAAATGTCGAACCCAAGAAGGCAGTGGGTGAATCTAGTGGAGCTGCGCTAGAAAAGGAGGTGGATGATATTTTGAAGATAATCAAGATGAGCGACTACAAAATTGTAGATCATCTACTGTAGACTCCTTCAAAAATATCTATCTTGGCTTTATTGATGAACTCCTTTGCTCACAGAGAATCTTTTATGAGGGTATTGGACTAAGCTTTTGTGGAAAGTGATATGCCAGTAGACCAATTCAGCAGTGTAGTAGGGAACATTACTTCATGTAATAACCTGAGTTTCTGCGACGATGAACTATCCGATGAAGGAAGGAATCACAATCTGGCCCTCCGCATCTCTATGAACTGCAAGAATGATTCATTATCCAATGTTCTAATTGATAATGGATCCGCATTTAACGTTATACCGAGGATCACGCTTATGAAGTTGAAATATCAAGGAACACCCATACGCCCAAGTGGAATTATTGTGAAAGCGTTTGAGATATCAAGGAAAATTGTTATTGGTGAAGTGGACTTGCTTATTCATATAGGCCCACATTTGTTTCAAATTACTTTCTAGGTTATGGATATTGTACCCGCTTATAGCTGCTTGCTGGGACGGTCGTGGATACATCAGGCAGGGGCTGTCACTTCGACTTTACATCAGAAGTTGAAGTTTATGCGTATAGGAAAACTGGTAATTATAAATGGAGAACATGCATTATTGATATCTCATTTGTCCTCTTTCAGCATTATGGAGGCGGATGAAGCTGTTGTTGGAACCCAGTTCCAAACTTTATCCATTGATAATATAAGAGGAAATGAGAATTCTATGGCTTTGTTTAAGGATGTTCAGCAGGTTGTGCGTAATGGTCATAGTAAAGTATGGGGACAGATTGTTGATCCACCTGTAAACAAGAATAGAGTTGGCTTAGGGTTCTCTGTGAAGAATGATAAAGGTAAGGGCATAAAGTCGAAGTCTACTGCAGGCAAGTATCAGGATATCTTTCGTAGTGGGGGTTATCTTCATCCAATTGTTTCCTGGATTAATGCCATTGTGGAAGATGAAACAGAGCCAGAAATGTTAAATCATGTGACGCATGGAGTTAGAGTTCAGAACTGGATCACCATTGATGTTCCCTCTTGCATACATATTTCAAAGTAATTTGTTTTTGTTAATATTTTTGAAAAAGCTTTCACTATGCCCAAGGTGAAAGTATTAATATAGTATGGGCTTATATGTTTGCTTTGATTTTTAAAATCAATAATAAAAGTTGTCTTTGTTTCCCAAATTGTGTTTTTATATTTTTTTTGCTTTTTTTCTTGGAAAGTGGTAATCAGGGGAAAAAAACCTTTAAAAATAAATGATAACTGAAACTTAATCTGCATGATCACTTGTTATATGTGTCAGTTTCTAAAAGCAATCATAAATCATATGTGCAGATTAATTAATAAACTCGTTGAACACAATGACCCTACACCCTCTCTCAACTTTGAATGTCCTGTGTATGGGGCCGAAGAAGAAGACTATGATGAGATTCCAGAAGAGGTCTCACGGTTTCTTGAGCACGAGGAGAACACCATTCAGCCATATAAAGAGCCATTGGAAGTAATCAAGTTGGATTTAGAAGAAGATCCGAAGGAAGTCAAGATCAGAGCATTGTTGCATCTTGATGTGAAGAGCATTTTGATTGAGATGTTGAAAGAGTATGTGGATATTTTTGCTTAGTCTTACCAATATATGCCTGGTCTAGATACGAATATTGTAGAGCACTGTTTGCCTCTGAAGCCAGAGTGCCCGCCAATCAAATAGAAGTTGCGAAGAACTCACCCAGATATGGCAGTGAAGATCAAAGAAGAAGTTCTAAAGCAGATTAATGTCGTTTTTCTTGTGACATCAGTGTAACCTCAGTGGATTACCAATATTCTCCCAGTACCGAAGAAAGACGGAAAAGTTCGCATGTGTGTAGATTACAGAGATCTAAATAAAGCTAGTTCAAAAGATGATTTTCCATTGCCACACATTGATATGTTAGTGGATAGCACAAAAAAATTCAAAGTTTTCTCATTAATGGGCGGATTTTCCGGGTACAATCAAATAAGGATGGCTCCTAAGGACATGGAAAAAATAATGTTTATCACACCCTCGGGAACATTCTGTTACAGAGTGATGCCCTTCGGGTTGAATAACGCTGGTGCAACGTACCAGAGGCCTATGACAACCCTATTCCATGATCTGATGCACAAGGAAATTGAGGTATATGTTGATGACATGATTGCTAAATCCCAGACTGAATAAGGGCATGTAGAAGATTTGTTGAAGTTGTTTCAGCATTTGAGGAAGTATCGTCTCCGCTTAAATCTAAATAAATGTACCTTTGGTGTTCGATCAGGGAAACTGTTGGGTTTCATTGTTAGCCAGAGAGGGATTGAAGTTGACCCTGATAAAGTTAAATCAATTCAAGAAATGCCAGCGTCGAGAACTGAAAAGCAAGTCAGAGGGTTTCTTGGGCGTTTGAATTATATTTCCATATTCATTTCTCACATGACTGCAACGTGTGAACTGATCTTTAAGTTGTTAAATTAAGATCAAGGTTGTGTGTGGACAGATGACTGCCAATGGGAATTTGAATGTATTTAAGAATATCTGCTTGAACCTCCTATCTTTCTCCCTCCTGTTGAAGGAAGACCATTGATTATATATCTGACAGTGTTAGATAATTCCATGGGCTGTATTTTGGGACAACAAGATGAAACATGGAAGAAAGAGTATGCCATTTATTATCTCAGTAAAAAGTTTACTGATTATGAATCGTAGTATTCCATGATGGAAAAAACATGTTGTGCTCTGGCCTGGGCGGAAAAACGATTGCGACAATATATGTTGAATAACACTACTTGGTTGATCTACAAAATGGATCCAATCAAGTACATTTTTGAAAAGCCTGCTCTTACTGGGAGAATTTTCCGGTGGCAAATGATGTTATCTGAATATGACATTGAATACCGCACTCAAAAAGCTATTAAAAGCAGCGTATTGGTAGATTATCTTGCTCACTAACCAGTTGATGATTATCAGTCTGTGAAGTATGATTTCCCCGATGAGGATGTGATGTTTCTGAAAGTGAAGGATTATGATGAACCATTTTCGGAGGAAGGTCCTGATCCTGAATCTCGCTGGAGTATGATATTTGATGGAGCTGTAAATGCTTACGGTAAAGGAATTGGTGTTATGATTATCACTCCACATGGATCACGCATTCCTTTTACTGCAAGGTTGACATTTAATTGTACTAATAATATGGCAGAATATGAGGCTTGCATCATGGGTCTCGAGGAAGCTATTGATCTTAGAATTAAAATTCTAAATGTGTATGGTGATTCAGCTTTGGTAATAAATAAGATTAAAGGAGAGTGAGATACTAGTCACCCTGGTTGATCCCTTACAAAGATTATGCTAGAAGATTGTTACCCTTCTTTAATAAAGTGGAATTCCATCACATCCCCAAAGACGAAAATCAAATGGCAGATGCTCTGCCAACTCTGGCTTCTATGTATCAAGTGAATACTTGGAATGATATACCTTGAATTATGGTTTGGCAACTGGATAGGCCCGCTCATGTGTTTACAACAGAAGAGGTAGCAGATGAGAAACCTTGGTATTATAATATCAACATTTTCTCCAGACTCAGGAATACCCGATTGGTGCAACAAATAAAGATAGAAAGACATTGAGAAGATTGGCCGGAAGCTTCTTCCTCAGTGAAAATGTGTTATACAAGAGAAATTATGACATGGTCTTGCTCAGATGCATGGATAGAGACGAAGCATACATGTTGATGAATGAGACTCATGAAGGTTCATTTGGCACTCATGCCAATGGATATTCGATGGCTAAAAAGATGCTAAGGGCAGGTTACTATTGGCTGACAATGGAGTCTGGTTGTTACAAATTTGCAAAGAAGTGCCATAAATGCTAGATTTATGCGGACAAAATTCATGTGCCTCTGACACTTCTCAATGTTATTTCTTCCCCGTGGCCTTTTTCTATGTGGGGTATTGACATGATTGGAATGATATAACCCAAAGCTTCGAATGGACACCGTTTTATCTTGGTAGAAATTGATTACTTCACCAAATGGGTGGAAGCTACTTCATATGCTAATGTTACTAAGTAGGTGGTAGTGAGATTCATTAAGAATAATCTCATATGTCGGTATGGTGTGCTGAGCCGAATTATCACCGACAATGGCTCGAATCTGAACAACAAGATGATGACAAAACTTTATGAAGAATTCAAGATTATCCATCACAATTCATCTCCGTACAGGCCGAAGATGAATGGGGTTGTTGAAGCTGCTAATAAGAATATCAAGAAGATCATCCAGAAGATGGTTGTTACTTATAAAGATTGGCATGAAATGCTCCCTTTTGCTTTACATGGATATCGGAAATTTGTCCACACTTCAACAGGAGCAACCCCGTTCTCCCTTGTGTATGGAATAGAAATGGTACTCCCAATCGAGGTTGAGATTCCCTCTTTGCGTGTGATAATGGAAACCAAGTTATCAGAGACTGAATGGGTCCAGAACAGGTTTAACCAATTGAATTTGATCGAAGAGAAGAGAATGACGGCTTTGTGTTATCGGCAGTTATACCATAAGATAATGAAGAAAGCTTTTGATAAGAAGGTCAAACCTCGTGAATTCAGATAAGGCAACCTCGTGCTCAGGAAGATCATGTCTTTTAACGCTGATTCTAGGGGCAAGTGGACTCCCAATTTTGAAGGCCTATATGTTGTCAAGAAAGCCTTCTCTGGAGGTGCATTAATTCTTGAAACTATGGATGGCGAGGAGTTCCCACGTCCCATGAATGTTGATGCAGTCAAGAAATACTTCACCTAAAGAAATAAAAGAATAACTCGCTAAGTTGAAAACCCAAAAAGGCGGCTTAGGCAAAAAAGAGTGTCTCGGTAGGCCGAAAACCCGAAAGGGCGGTCTAGGAAAATATTAGAGACATAAACAGAATACAATTTCCCGCTAAGTTGAAAACCTGCAAGGGCAGCTTAGGCAAAAGTTAGGGACTTTCTTGGCAAGTAACTACATCAGACAAGACTTGATCATTGAAGCAACAATCTTCTTGAATGCTCACCATACTTCAACAGAAGCTACTACTCATAATTTCAAAGTTGTTAGATAGAATAGTGGTCATTGTATCTCAATGTATCTTTTCCATTATATATTACCATTTTCCAAACTTTGTAATTATCCGTGGAGTCTCGCCATTCGCATACTACCATTCTATCAATAAAATTTGAGCTTTTACCCAATTCCTTGTAATTCCAATTTTATTTAGCTTACAAAGACTCCATGTATTATTGATAATAATTTTCAAAGCAAAAAGATTAAATAACAAAATTGTTTTTCAAAAAGAATTTACAACTTACTTTTACTTTAGATTTTGTGATTCAAGAGGAAAACAAAAGTGGTGATCCCAGGAATGGACGAACTCCAGTAAATTTGAGAAGTTTTGTTCCCCCCCGGGAAGGTTTTCTCAGGTCATTTTCGCTAGTATGCGCATGATTTTTGTATATTGAAGATGATGCCAATTGATGTAAGGTGCATTATCAGGTTCGTGATCCCAGGGTCCCCAGTCAAGTCTTGGTTCATTTTTTACGATTTTTGGGTGTGCATTGTATGAGGCCTTTATCCCAGATTCCCCAGTGAGGTTTTTCCCTCATATGAGAAAGGTCTTGTTCCCTTTATGTGCTGAGATGGAACTATTTGCAAAATGTCGCTCTTTTTGCAGTATTGGCATTATTGTTGGTATTTATTTCCCAGACAGCTAGACCAAGGCAGTATATTTTCTAGGAAGTGTTGAGACAATTGTCAATCCTTTAGGTTTTCACCCGCCAAGTTCCGGGTTTGATTTAAAATTCCCATGAGTTTGACCTCTTTCTATATGTTGACTTCTTGATTCCCCAGGAAAGCTATCCCAGGGCATCTTTTGTTGGAATAAGTTTGCATGATATGAAGACTCAATCAAATATTCCACAGTGAAGGCCTCGCTTATTTGATAGAAGTCTTTTCTCCCCGTGCATGTTGAGATTTGACTCAATTACGAAGCATCTCCCTCTCGAAAGTACTTGCATTTCGTTTGATTGCCCGATAATCAGGCAAGGGTAATGTTTTATTTAAGAAGTATTGAGATGGTTATCAACGTTTTGGGTTGTCACTCGCCAAGTGTTGGGTTTGATTTAAAATCCCCATAAGATTGATTTCTTGCTATAATGTTTGACTTCTTAACTCTCCAAGTTGTTGTCCCCGTGAGGTTTCATACTTTTTCCCCAGAGAAGTTGGTGCAATACTTACTCTCAATATTGAAGAACGTATCTCTGGTTTCCCCAGTGAAGAACGCATCTTGGTTTCCTCTCTTCGACGTGGTGTTGACCTCCCCAACAGAGTCAGCACGAGGTCCCCCGTTGATATCTCGATGATGAGGCACTATCTCCCCTAGTGAAGTCTGTATGATATTTCTCCATTAAAGTTAGCTCGGGATCCTCAGTGGATGTTTTGACGATATGGTTTTCATCTGCTTTATTGAGATCAGTATTGCAATCCCCAATAGAAGTACGGACTGTGAAAGCATTTGTTTTCTCATTGAAGTCTGAGTGCTATTCCCCGGTGAAGCCTAGAGAAGGATGTTATATCCATGTATCTGTACTGCTTTGTCGCTTTGATTTGATTATTTCCGGATGGTGTTCTTTCCCAGTGAAGTTAAGCCATGGAATAGCATTTTGTTTCCTCAGTTGGTGCTTATTTTCTTATGGAATGTTCATCTTGGTTGTGATTTAGCCGAGTGTTGTTTGTGCCCGAGTTGGTTTTGTTTGTTTATCCCCAGTGTTATATGTCTGTTTTGTCAGCATATACATGATAAAACTCATACATTCATACATACATCATGCATATTTAAATTTAGAAAATCATTGCTCATTAACATTTGTTAATATCTTGTTGACCTATTACCCTGTTTTTCAGAGTTGTGTTGGCCTTAAGCAGAAAGTGTATATTCTTTCAATTTCCCCACTGAGTTGTCCCTCGTGGAAGACTTTGGCTTTAGCCTTCCTGTACAGCTCTTTATCTGGATGATTTGGGTTTCCCTCTTGAGTTTATTTCTCAAAGAATGTAATTTGGTTGACTGTTTTACTCCAGTTTATTTCTGGTTTGAATCTTTGATCCTCAGCAATATTATTACTTTGGATTTCTGCAAGCTTCGAGCCTTGGTTTGAGAATGTGCATTTATTTTGCACGAGAAAACTTTATATCCTCAACAGGAATATATTGTAATTTCCCTAGGAAGTCATGATTCATTCCCCAGGAAGTCATATTGGCATTTCCCCAGGAAGTAGTATTTCTTTTCCCATAAGTCACTTTTTACAACCCTTCCTATAACAGCAAGTAGCAGGTCTCTTTATTTGAACAACTTGTACTTCCCCATAAAAGTCGACATTAATTTTTTTCTATCTTCTCTATAAGTGGATAGTTTGCAGTTTGTTGTCAAATTACTCCAATGGATGACAAGTCTTTTCAACATGACAGAGACAGTTCATTGTGAAATCTTTTCAAGTAGTAGTCTCTTTATTTGAGACAGCTTATATATTACCCTTGCCAGGCGGAGTGCCTTGGTTAAAGAAGAAGCTGAGACCCGTTCTAGGTGAAATGCCAGAATTTCGGAGAAACTTGTTTTTATTTTCTCTCTACCTTCAGTGAAAGTTGGTAGTTCATCGTCAGTGAACATCGATGATTGTTATCTTTTTTCTACCCTCAGAGAAAGTTGGTAGTTCATTGTCAGTGAACGGAGGTGCTATGATATTTATTTTCTCTCTACTTTTAGTGAAAGTTGGTAGTTCATCATCAGTGAAAGTTGGTGATTGTCATCTTTTTGCTACCCTCGGTGAATGTTGGTAGTTCATCGTCAGTGAACGACGGTGCTATGATATTTCTTTCCTCTCTACCTTTCAGTGAAAGTTGGTAGGTCACCATCAGTGAAAGTTGGTGATTTTTATATTTTTGCTACCCTCAGTGAACGTTGGTAGTTCACTGTCAGTGAACGCCAGTGCTATGATATTTCTTTCCTCTCTACCTTCAGTGAAAGTTGGTAGGTCACCATCCGTGAAAGTTGGTAATTGTTATCTTTTTTCTACCCTCAGTGAATGTTGGTAGTTCATCGTCAGTTAACGGTGGTGCTATGATATTTATTTTCTTTATACCTTCAGTGAATGTTGGTAGTTCACCATCAGTGGAAGTTGGTGATTGTTATCTTTTTGCTACCTTTAGTGAACGTCGGTAGTTCGCCGTCAGTGAACATCGGTGATATGATATATATATTTTCTCCCTACCTTCAGTGAAAGGTGGTAGCTCATTGTCAGTGAACGTCGATAATTTTTTCTCTCTACCTTCAGTAAACGTTGGTAGCTCACCATCAGTGAATGTAGGTGTTATTATTTATTTTCTCTTTCTACCTTCAGTGAATGTCGGTAGTTTCGCCTTCAGTAAAAGTTGGTGTATCCTTTGACCTTTTACCACCCTCTATGAGTCGGGTCTTTTTGATTCACCAGTGATTTATTTTTCCTGGTTGGGTTTCTCTTTTGATCCTTATTTCCTTTTCTACATCCCCAGTGGTGTTTTGCGTCCCTTTGAAGTTGTTCATATGACTTCATACTCATAAGTATTGCATGGCATCTTAGGGCCAAAAATAGGGTTTGTTTTATATTTAAGTATCTTTGATCGCGTTGACACGCAGATTTTTAACCTTCGTATCTCTGGATAGAAGAAACATAAATAAGGGCAGCTGTAGTACCCCAATTTTTTCCCCTAAGACCCCTTCATCATACCATATTGATTCAATCACAACAAGGTCACATTAGGGCTTTTCGTTCTCCTCCCTATCTTTAGCTTTGCTCTTTGAGGAATCACCAAGCACCTTGACTTGTTTTTATTTTGTGATCATGCATGTTTTGTTTTGACTTTCCTTTTAATTAATAAAATGAAATGTTGCTTTGTCTTACTTGTTAATAATGTAGGTAAAGGCAATGTGGCTTAGCAAGTTGATCCATGGGTTCATGAGTTTATTTCCATGCCCTAGTCAATAAAGATTGAGAAGTTCAAACCTCACCATTGAAGTTATTTTGGAAGAAATGGCATGGAAAGGTTTATTTTGGTTCACCACATTTCAAAGTTATCAAGATTGATTCAAAAGTACAAGGGGTTTATTGAAGAAGTTGTCATGGTTAGACAAGGCCTTGTTCCCATTGGTCACAAGTGCATATTTCTCTCAATTCTCAAGATATGGAAGTGGTTTTGGTTGCTATGAGTTCTCATTATCATCCTCAACAACTTCTATTTACAAAGAAAAAGTGTTGGTACAAGAAGGTTGTTTAAAATTGTCAAAGTTCCTCAAAGCATTTTCTTGATCTATGAGCTAGGGTTTTGAACTTCAAAGAAGTATATATTGCTCATCTTTTGGTATTTTTGAGTGATTCCAAATACATCGCTCTCTTAAAAGGGTTATTAACAAATCACTTCAAAAGTTTCAAGGAGTTTTCATGTGTAAGAAACTTGATGATGAAGAAAGCTTACAAGTCCTCTAGATGAACCCTCAATTTCCCATGCGTGACTTCAAATAATCATAACTTGGTCAATTTTTATCATCCTTAACCCACTCTTTTTCCATAATGATCTTGAGGATGTGAATTTTAGTCCTTCTTTTATGTGAAAAGTGAGAAAATGAATGGAAGAGTCCCTAAGGATACAAAAGATTTTAGGTCATTTCATGATTTTTTAGCCAACTTCAACAATTCATAACTCTCTCAATTTTTGGATATTTTGAATGGTTCAAGTTTCAAAATTTCATTCAAGAAGTCTATTTCATGCCATCTTTTTTGGTCTAGAGAAAATTCCAAGAGGAAGGCCATGTTTGGATGCAAAACATTATAGGTCACTTTTGAAGAAAAACTTGAAATATTTCTAAGTATAGAAAGTCAACCTTTTTTCCCCAAATTTGACTCATTGCAACTTTCAGCTCAAACATCCATTTGATTCCATTCCTTTCCCTTTGTAAAGCTTGTAACCTCATCTTTCTAAAGCATCAAAAATCATGCCCTAAGACCCCTTGAGCTGAGAATGCCATTGATTTGAACTTGGTAACTTGAAACTGAAGTTTCTTCAAAAGTCAGAATTTGAAATCCTTGATTTAGCTTCTAAACATACTGTTCCTGCGCGTTTTTGCTTCTAAACATGTTTAGTTAACTTCCATAAGTGATTAGCATAGAAAAACGCGCGTTTTTGATGAGTTTTGATCAAAATAGAAGTCACACTTTTCTTGTTTGCAACTTCACACGATTTCCCTCCAAACTTCATCATTTCACACGCTTGAGCATTCCATTTGATTCCCTATAAATAGAGGTTCATCCCTCATTCATTTCCTTAAGCTTGAAAAGCCAGAATCACCCTGCCAAACTTGCTCCATAACTCACTTTTCTGCAACTTTGAAATCAGTGTTCAAGCCTTTTTCAATCCATTTTTTCTATCAATTCACCTTCTAGATCTTCCCTGAAGCTAACCATACAATTACCTTCAAGATTCGTGACCTATGTTGATCTATAGAAGTCCAGTTTCCGAGCTCTGCAACTCAACTTCAATAGGTAGATTTCTCCTTCAATTCTTCAAAACTTTGATATCATTGTGAAGCTCTCATTGCCCTGGTTCTAGTCACAACACTTGCTTTTATTTGGAAACACGTTTTGACCATAAAATTTCAAATCCCTTTTCAAAACTTTCCTTCCAAATTTCTTGAGCTACAATTTATATAAATTTTTCGCGAAGGTGTGGTTGTCTTCGGCTTGAAGAGACGATGTGAATGGCATATGTCTCGTGCTCTAATTTTATAGTTTGAGTGACCTGGTTTTGGGACTGGATGGAGGTTGAAGATGACCAACGTGTCATCTTCCAACCAATGATGGCGTGCCATTTGTATTTTTTGAATTTCTGATTTTACATTTGATTTAGTGCTTTATTCACTAAAGTCCATAACATGCACAACGCGCCAGATCCACTTGATATGTTTACTAACGCGTTTTGACAATGATCAGATAACCCATATTTTTTTTAGTTTGATATTTTATTTTTTAATTTTTATTTTAATTGTTTTAAACTTCAAAAAATCCTAGAAAATTCATATTTAGTCCAAAAAATCTATAAAAGTTATGGAAAATATTTTTGATTTTTCTCTTTTTGATTTTTATTTTTCACAATTTTATGTTGTGTTTAGATATTTTTTTTAATAAATTTTCACTTTATTTGAATTGTTTTAAATGCTTAAAAATACTTTCATGCATTTTTAAATTTTGAAAAAATTATGGAATGATCAAATGATATTGTGACAAATTTTAGCGACCTCATTTATTTTTTATTTCTGAATTTGTTATTTTTTATTATTTTTGGCTTATTTTACTCATTTCTTTTAATTTTAAAAATAGTTTATGACTTTAAAAAATTACCAAAAATTTTTTAAAAATATTTGAGTTCATTTCTGATTTTTCTATGGTCTTACTTCATATTTCATGATTAATTTGAACATAGTTGATATTTTTATCTCTTATTTCTATTTAAAACATTTTAAAACTCTTTTGTTTAATGTAAATATTAAATATAATATTATTTTGTGATTATTTTCTGGCTGATCTTGGGTTGAATTTTTTATCATGAACTTTGTTAACATCATTGGATCCATGGTGTTGAGTCTAACTCCACAAAAATGGATGAATGATTTTAATAATAGTTTGATTAAATTTTAATTCGAGTGTGGTTTGTATATTCTTTCCTACCCTTCTTCATCGTATCCCTTTCTTATTGCACTAAGTGTTATTGGAGCATGATCTTTATATCATGTCTCAAAATAAATGGTGTATAAATTGCTATTGACCGGCCTCAAAATAGGTGCGACTTCTATATAAGTCCACTTACGATTGCTTAACATATCGCTAAATTTTGTCTCGATTCGAATAAATGATCATTCGTGGCCCAAACCTATGTTTGCAAGCCCAAGTATGTTAATTTGATCTCTTTGATCCAATAACCTTGAGATTCATTGTGTGGAGGCTTTGGTTCTACCAGTTCTCTAATGGATCTACATTACTTTTGGTCAACGCGAATGGCTTTGGTTCTACCAATCCTCTAATGAGTTCCAAATGCAAGTTTCAAGATTTTCATCCAACTAACCACTAATTATTAAATTGTTTTTACTTTATGCTTTTATTTTTATGCTTTATGTACCATTTACTTTAAGCATTACCTTTCATGTCATTTTTATTTTGCTCACTTGAGCATTTATATTCTTGTTATTTTTATTTTGTTCACTTGAGTTTTTCTTTTCTTTTTCAAGACACCTAATAATCAACATGAACCATAAAAAGCTTTAATGATACTTGGACTATTTGGTTACTATCCTTGACATTATGGAGTATTTGACTTCTTGGACTTAGGATTAGAAACTTTGGCCTATGTTGGAGACCTTGGACCTTAATTGATATTTTGTCTGGAGTTCTTGAGGTTATTGTGTGCAGGTTATTGCGATTACATTCTTTGTTTGTAATCTGGAATTCACCCGTATATAGCCGTTACTCTGCCCAATTTTTGTGAAGACTTAATACACTTGAAGTTTGGTTCTCTCAAGAGGTCTAGTATCTTTGCTTGTTTGATTTCAATCCAAGAAATGAGAATTCTATCTTGACTCACAATGTCAAGTATTGGCTTCTTGTTGGTTAGATGGTTCTTATCCCTAACTTTTGCCTTATGCTTTAGGATAGTCTCTTCTTCCCCTCCTATCTTCTTAAATTTCAAAAATCTTCCTCCACCTTTTGAAAACTCTTCTTGTTTTTAAATTTGAACCACTTTCATAATAAACTTGGACTTAGGTCCATGCATTTTCAAAACCTTTTCATGAATAAACTTCAATCAACTTAATAATACTTTGACATCATTTTTTGTGAGAAGATTAAAAGTCAATCAATCTCATTTCAAACCATTTTGCCACTTTGGAATTTTATTTTAAAATCTTTCTCAAAAGATTAGACTCTTGTCAATCCTTGTAATGATGCAAACAACTATACTTCTACAATATGTAGTGAAGAGAGATATTTTCCACTTGGGTGTTAAGTGAGTCGTTGTTGATTTTAAAATCAAAGTCATATCCTCCACTTTGAGATGATGCAAATTCTCCTTTCTCATGATTGTGGGTAGTAAGAATGTTTTCCACACGGACAATGAAGATGATGCCTTATCTCATAAAATTAACCAACACACTTGTGTTTTAAATTTTTTAAAGAGGAACTACGTGTACCCTGATCCTCTATTGCACGAAAGGTGGTACGTAGGAACTAAAGGTTCGCAACCACAGAGGGTGCAAAAATCATAAAAACTACTTCTTTTCTCACCTCCACCATATATTTTTTTATACAACATTTTATAGCCAAAATATACAGATCTTTCAAAGAGGTTCATGCGGAATACCGTGGATGTTTAGGGTGATAATACATTCCCTTTGCATAACCAACCCACTTACCTTGAATATTTGCCTCATCTTTTGGGTTATTCACTATTTTCTCATTCCTTTGGAAACAATAAAGTGCGGTGGTGATTTTTATTTTGATCTGTGTAAGTCTAGTCAATCTAATGACTTAGTCTTAAACATTTCTACCGCTAAACGCACACATCTGAATCATCCATTTGTTCTAGTTCTTGCCATTAAAAACAAGAAGTTTGGTACTCAGACTACCGTTTTCGTTCATCCTTAACATTGTAAAACTCACTCGGATCTCACAAGCACAGTGTTTCCCAACTTCACATAATAAAAAAAAATATGATTCTGTTACAATTTTGTTCAAAGATTCAACACGAACCCATAACCAAAATCAGTCACACAAACGTTGATGTTTCACTCGTGCTTCTCTGTGTTTCCATTTGGATCATAACCGGAGCTCTAGATACCAATTATTAGTGCATCAGTGATGAACAAAGAATGAATTTAAGAGAGCAAAGAGAATGACGGCAGTAAAAGCTGCAAGAGAAATAATGTTGTTGTATTTATGAAATTTATAACTAGTTTATTTATACACAAAAGAGAATACCACATATTCCCTAATAAAATAGGATTAATAATTAAGTTATCTAAAATGAATAGAAATATTAAAATACTTTTAAAAAAAAGTGAGTTCCTCTTAAATAGGAAGGGAGGTAGTATTCGATCCATTTTCCCTTAAACTCATTTTCTACCTCAAATATCAATAAAACAAATTACTAACAACAATATCACAGAGTAAAACAACAGTTGAACCACACCAATAATTGAAGCAAGAAGGATCCAGAAAACTCACGGCGGCCGGAAAGCTTGCGAACGAGTGGCTGTGACGCGGTATTGGTTGTGTGCAGCCGGATTTAGCGGTGACGAGAGAGGTCTCCGGCGGGCGTTGTTATTGCGGCGTGATAAGCGTGACGGATAATCTGGTGATGTGTGCGCGGAGGTTCAACGGTGAAGCCTTGGAGCTCGTCAGATGAAGGACCCGATGGTGCTGTGCGGTACGTCAATTGTGTGGCGTGAGGCGGAGCGGCTTTGCTGAGGCGGATTTGCAAGTGCAGGGACTTGAAGGTATCGAACTCAGAGGCAAAGCTCGGCAGTGAATCGTGCGATGAAGTCTTAGTTTCTCTCTCAAATTTTCGGTTTAAGATTTCGGTCCTCTGCTCTGTGAATTCGTCTGCCTTTTTATAGTTGAAGTTAGGGTGAAAAGTCTTGAATGTTGATTGTTCTGATTTAGGAAGAGAATTGTCAATTGTTGTAATTTTGTATGATGATTCAAATTAGTTTAATGATTTGGATCTTGAGTAATCGTATCATCAACAATTTGTGATATGTTTTGAGCAAATTTTGTTTGTGATTGAAGATAAAATTTGGAAGATATTGTGGCTTTTGGACCTTTGCTCATGAGCTTTGAATTGGGATTGCAATTAATTTGATTCACTCTTTTGGGATTCAAGCTCTTATATTTGGAGAGATTTGATCTGATATGTGCATGATTTTGGAACCTTGGGACTCAGACTCTTTGCGAAAGAAAACTTCTTTTGGCCATTCACGATTTTTTTGTTTTTTTAATAATAATAATAACAAAATCATAATATTAAAAAGAGATAAATCTAATAATAAAACTTAATAACAATGTTAATTATAGAACCTAAAAATAAAATCTAGAATATACCTAATAATCTTAAGGGTTAGATGCATTTTATCCTCCTGCAAAAGTAGGGAGTTTTAATTTGTCCCACTTTTAAATAAATTTTTTTTTAGTCCCTCAACAAAACAAGATTTCTTCAAACTTGATATTGGGTCAAGATTCCAGCAGAACATACTTGGTGTTTGATGTTGTTTTTTTATTTTTTTTATTTTTCTTTTAAATTCCACGTGGAAATTTGATTATTTTTTAATTTTTTATTAAGTTTTTATTTTATTTTAATTTTCTCCCACTATGACAAACTTATTATTTTTGTTTTATTTATCCCATATTAATTTAATACATTAATTTTGTGTGGTATTTATTTTTTCCGGTAGGCACTTAATTTTGTTTTTTTGGACGGTCGAAAATACGAATCTAATAGTATATGTAATCAAAAATATAGTATACACGTGAATAGAAAATACGAATCTAATAAATTAATAGTTAAAATATATTGTATTTTGTTGAGGTTTTTTTTCTTCTGAAAAACAAGTAAATATAACAGGAGTATTAGAGATACTCAACCCTACTTACAACAGCAAGATTCCAATAAATGCGCCCTATTTAAAACACGCATTTTGGTCCTTATATAAGCTAATATATTTATGTATCTCCAATAACTAATAATTCAGAATACCTATGAGAAGTTAATAATAATGCCCAGGTAATAACAACTTAGACTAAATATTTTAGAGACTAATTAATTTTACAATATCACCCAACCCAATTAGAATTAAATTCTTTTAATAACTATTTCTTTCATATTTTTCTTTTTTTATATGTCAAAATAATTAATTTCAATTAGATAACAATATAAAATAGTTTTAAATTGACAATATATTTTAATTAATCTTAATATTTTATTGGGTTAGATGCACTT
Source organism: Vicia faba (assembly GCA_948472305.1). Classification (NCBI taxonomy): domain Eukaryota; kingdom Viridiplantae; phylum Streptophyta; class Magnoliopsida; order Fabales; family Fabaceae; genus Vicia; species Vicia faba. The sequence goes on from OX451740.1 coordinate 1,358,405,522, forward strand.
TACCCCTACAATAGTAGCGAGTTTTGGTTTACCCCCTTTTAAAAAAAAAATTATTTTCACCCCTTAACAAATATATATTCCAAAAGAGAAAATCTTACCGCCCAAGATTCCCTTTGAATTTCTGTCGTGGCATGTGACACTCTTGCCGACTCTATAATTAAATGTCACCTTGGCTTTTTTTAAATATTTTTATTTAAGAGACTTGTATCCTAAATTAAATTAATTATCAAAATATATTATTTAGGCTTAAGTCCATTTTTTATTTACTTGATTAAATACCCATTTACCCATACCTGTCCATTTTCAATTCATTTAGAGTTGTGTTTCTTTGTTATATAAACACTATTTCTATTCCTATTACAAGCAATGTGGGGCTCTTAAAATATCACAACCAATCTATTGCATATTTTATAGCTTATCAATCTCTAACTAAATAATTCATAGTTAATTAAAGACCCGGTCCCATGACAAAACCTCAATCTCTAACTAAATTTGAGGTTTATCTGCATGCAAAGGCAACATCATCAGGTTAGGATAAACATAAACAAAGGACATTGTCCCATGACAAATACTACTATTCTTATAACATACTATACTAGCCAATAATTTATGTGTTTGTGTTGCACCATCGTTGATCATAAACAGTGATTTATAATAAAATTATATATCACCTACTTACAAGTTATGGAGTTCCCTTCACTTCAAAAAAATTCCACAATAGTGAGACATTTTACTAATTCATTACTGGTGTGTTTGAAAGAACCTATTTACAACTTATATATGTTTGATGGAGATTTTAAATTTTGTTTATGACATGTTTATAAGTTGTTTTCAGCTTATTTCAACAATATGTTTAGAATATCTTTTGAATATTATTTACAACTTGAATAGAAACAAGTGTTTATATAAGTTGTTACTCAAATTCACCTCACTATAAACAAGATTTTCTCTTCATGTTTTTGTGGAATTGACAAAGATGTATCTTCAAACATATTCTTAATATGTAGTTGAACATTTTTTGTAGCTTACTTGAGTTTGACTAATCAAACCTCACATTTTTTTGAACCTGATTAACATCAGTCCATTTATTATCCTAGATGTGCAAATAAAGATGAACCCTTGAATATGTCTGAAATGAAATGCGTAAACTTTCTTGAACAGAAAATTTCGACGACATAGTCTTCTCAAACATAAATATAAGCACAAGATACCATGATCCATTATAGTGGGGTAGAGCTGAGCCTATCTATGTCAAAACTTTCCCAAGAGACTCAACCTCGAAAGAGGCTTCAATCTCAAATGTCTGGTTCATCAATATCACAACAAATTCTGAAAATCTTGATATGCAAAAAAGTTACTTAGTTAGAGATTGATAAGCTATAGAATTGCAATAGATTAACTATGAATTATTTAGTTAGAGATTGATTTAGTTAGAGAGTATCCAAGAGTGTCACAACCAATTTTTGAACTCTACATTTTAAGAGTCCCACATTGCTTGTAATAGTAATAGAAATAGTATTTATATAACAAAGAAACACAACTCTAAATAAATTGAAAATGGACAGGTATGTGTAAATGGGCCTTTAATCAAGTAAATCAAAAATGGGCTGAAGCCTAAATAATATATTTTGATAATTAATTTAATTTAGGATCCAAGTCTTGTAAATAAAAATATTGAAAAAAATTCAAAGGGAATATTGGACGGTAAGGTTTTCTACTTTGGAATCTATATTTGTTAAGGGGCGAAAAGAATTATTCTACTTTGGAATCTATATTTGTTAAGGGGCGAAAAGAATTATTTTTAAAAATGGGGTAAATCAAAACTCGTTACTGGGGTAAAGTGCATTTAACCCTATTTTATTACATAATGTGTGCATCACAATTTTTTTGTTGACAAAGTAATTCATGATTTTCACCAGATTGTTTTTATATTGACCTTAATTTTTTTTCTAGTGTTCATTATGTCAAGCGTTTGTTTAAAATTGTATTATCGATGATTCAACTTGATCAAGTTATATTTTATCCAACCATCAGTACCTATGAAATATTCTCGAAACTCGATCTTTGTCTCCCTCCTGTTGTCAGAATTAAGGAGCAAACCATTCAACATTTGTCAGCAAAATCTCGACCGTCCAAAAAAACAAAATTAAGTATCACACGAAATTAATGTATCAAATTAATATGGGATAAATAAAACAAAACAATAAGCTTGTCCAAATGGGAGAAAATAAAAATTAAAAAAAATTATTAAATTTTTTTTTAAAACAATGGTAAAAAAATTTGAAAAAATTTTTAAAATTTTTTTAAAAAAAATTTATAAAATTTTTTAAAATATTAAAAAAAATTTTAAAAATTAAAAAGAATTAAAAAATTAAAAAAAATAATCAAATTTCCACGTGGAATTTAAAAAAATTAAAAAATAAATAAAAAAAACCACATCAAATTTGACCCAAGGTCAAATTTGAGAGAATCTTATTTTATTGAGGGGCTAAAAGAAGAAAAAAAATTAAAAGGAGGATAAATAAAAACTCATTACTATTGCAGGGGATACAATGCATTTAACCCTAATCTTAATAAATAAAACCTCGTAATTAGTGTCTACTAAAAATCAAAGATTCTAAACTTTTTTAAACCAAAATTAAGAAATAAAATTTAAAATTTTAAACATAATAGTTATGAAACCAAAATTAGATTAAAAAAAATGAAATCAAATTTCCTATTTCTAAAACTAATAATAATAAGAAATAAATAAATAACAAGTGAAAAAAGAGATAAATGAATAAAATTAAAAAAGTTAGTAAGAATGAAAAAAATGAGGCAAAAATAACATAAAAGGAAATAAATGAGATTTGAACTCAGGACCTCACAACATGTACTTCTTACACTCATTTCACTACCTGTTAGACCATTCCGTTCATTCGAGATAGAATGATGTTTAGAAATATATGAAGGGTGGAGAATTTTAGGGTATTGCAATACTCTTGAAAACCTTTGAAGAAGATAACATAGGCACATGATGTTGTGCATTCAAACCCTTTCTAACTAGAGTAAAATAGACAAATGAATCCTCTTTGAATAGGGAAAACCAAAATCACAAGAAAACTCTTGAACCCATGCCTTGTAACTCAATGAAAGTGCGTGATGGTGATTTTATGACCTAATGGAGTATGCATATGAAAGAAGAGCAAAAGCCAATGTGGGTTAGGTGCATGAGGGCAAATTTCAGGATGCAACAATTGTCAACCCTGAAGAAAATATATGGTGACTATCTCTTTACTCATGTCTTAAGAGAAGGAAAGTTTGTCTACCATCTATAATTTGCAGAGTGAGGTGACTCTATTAACCTTCAAACTTGATATAATAATCAAGTCTGTAAGGATAGTCCAGTTCAGTTGGAAGAGGTTCCTTAAGTAGGAAGATGGTAAAAGCCTAAAAGGGATAGATTTTTCAAGCTATAACTAGCAAAGAGAAAACTCAAGTGACAAAAGGTTGTTTTCATCAAAAGGTAAGTTGAGTCAAGGATGTCAATCTTAACGTCTCAATATTGTGCTAGACATCAGAATACTCACGCTCAAGGAAGATACTTGCACTGAAGATGTTTCTTCTGTGAAAAGTTAATCTTAACATGCTCTTTTTGTTTTCTTTGACTTCCTCAAAGGTCAAACTTAGAATTGGCTAACCAAGCAGTGGTTAAAACTCAGGAAGGTGTTAATTTCCTTATTTCTCATACCTTTCTTAAAACTTCAACTAAGATGATTGGTATTTTGACACTGACTGTCCCAAACACTTGACTGCAGTAAAGGTGTTTCTGGTGGTTTGTTTAGTCTCATCGTATCCAATGTTACTTTTTTTGTTGATGCTAAAAGGGAAGATTAATAGAATTGAATAACTAAAGAATACATGATGTATTCTCTAAGTTTTGGTAATGATCTTCTTACTAAAGGACTAGTGACTATTGTGTTAAACATAAGTCAGTTGTGTGATCAAGGCCTGAAGGTATATGTCATCAAGGAAGAATTTTATGTCTCTAATGAGATGCATGGAGTTCTTATGATGATTTAAAAACAATTTCTATTTGTGGACTCCACGAGTATTTAATTTCTTATCCTCTTGCTTGATATTCAAGGAAGATGAAGTCAAGATGTCACACCAGAAGGTGCAACATCAGACTATTGCAAAAGCTCTAGAACTTATTTAATGGATCTGACTAGTCCAATGCAAGGTAAGTGTCCTTGTGGATATAGACATGTATGATTTTCTTTTGTGATCTATAGCAAGGAAAAATATATTATTTGTGAACTCTTCAAAGGTTCTTATCTACTTCTTGAATGAGAACAAGGTATGCTTCTGAGTTACTCTACTGAGAGAAGTACTTTAAGTAATGTTAACTTCAGAACCAGAATTAGTGATTTATTCATTGAGAAAGAGACTCATGTTCAACCAGATGTTGGAACATCATCTCAGCAATTTGTTACTCTGGAAATTGTGAAAGACTCTAAAGGGAAAGCAGGCACTGAGTAAGAAAGCTCTCAAGAAAATAAATTTTTTCTAAAAGGGAGTTCATCATTTGGAGTTTATTTTAGTCTGTGATCATTAGTAGGTTCAGAGATGAAATATCTAATAATGGCGAGTCTTCGAGTAACAACTATTGGCCAAGTCTAAGGGAGATAGTATTAATGGAGGATATTCTTGTTTAAGAAACAATATTGTCTCTTGAATCAGAAATAATTTAATACTGGTATATCTTTAAGATAAGGTAGATTGCTGAAGAAATATGTATTCTTATTTGGGTTGGTTACTAAAAGAGTACAATGTCAAATTGGATGTCATAATATTATAGTGTGACATGCTACTCTAATTATGGTACTCAAGGATTTTATTCTGCTTGCAGAACAAAGTCATTAGTTTTTTCATCATTGTGTTAGAGGTCTTGCTACAGGAAAATATTGACACTCCTAAGCTTGGCATGGTTGAGAAGCTCTTGGAAGTATTTTCATCATAATTTGAGGTGCAAGTTACATTGAGAATATGAGGGTAATTTTGGAATTGCACTGTAGAAGAATTATAGTAGTAATTGTTTGGACGGTTTTCCTTCACTAGTGGTGTGTGCAATCTCAGAAAAATTATTTTCAATGGCATAGAGAATGTCATTTCAAATGTTGTAACATTTTCCAGCAGTCAAAGCTTGGAAAGAGAGAAAAGTTGAACAAGAATGTATCTCTCTCCTATGATGAGAGGTGCACTATTACTCAGGATGATTTTATCTTCTTCAAAAAATGCTCTCATTGATTGGTCTATCGTTACAAGCAAGGTTTTGTTACAAACTAAAACTCTCCTTGTATTCAAAGGCCTTACTGCCTCACTATCCTCACAAGCTTCATTTTAACATGAGCAAATCTTCCAAAAATGTTGATGCAAAAAAGGTTCTTCTTCTTGAAACAAAGAAGGAAGTGTGTTTTGGTTCGAAGAAGGTTGTGTCCAACACTATAACAAATGTTAGAACATATACTAGAACATCCAGAATAGGGAAAGCCTCGTAATTACTTCCCAAAATTAATAACTATTATAGCCTTTTGAAGCACAACAAAGTCACCACACAACTAATTAGGTCTCCCTCCCAGTTTTGAAGTAGAGTAAATATTCAGTTTGAAGTTGTTTGTGTCATCTCCCCCATTACTAGTCACTTATGAAATGGAGACAAAATTTTAGAACACATTCTTTTTATTCATTTTTGAAATGTTGATGCTCTGTAAGAATGCCAACAATGTTCGAATTTGGGGGGAAAAAGGTGACACTAAGACATAACACGAGCGCAATGTTGAAGATGGTGATGCCCAAATTCACGAAAGTGTGTACATTGAATAGTAAAAGATTTATAACATAGGAATTTGACTTGTATGCCAAGCTGCTCACGCAAAGAACACCAACTTGATAACTCTTATGAATCTAGTCAGATAAAGTCACAAGAGAATCATAGTGGGTGATTTATATGCTTAAAGATTTCGGTATGCCTTTTTGTTTTGAAGTTTCTCTCTTTCTCTCTCTCTCTATCTATCTATCTATCTTTTATAAAAGTTCTTCTTCCCTAATATAAGACAAGGGAGGCTAGGACAACTTGAATGTCATTCAATGACCATTAAGGCCTAATATTCAATAAATATGGAATTTAAGAGACATGTTTAGGAAAGATGATGTCACAATGGTAAATACCCATACAATCATGTCTGGGACATCTCGAATATGGGAGACTTATACAACGTCTCGTGGTATACTTTGACTTTGTACGGCATGTATGGCCTTCCCCGGGGTTTCTCGTCCCCGAGATGGCCTATAGGGTCCGGATCAGCTTTACGCTTTGATCTAATCCAACATACTTGTGCCTTCTCGCAAATTTCTAGAATTTACACAGTCCCCCAAACACAAAGTCTGAAAGGGATAAGTGCTTAAGGATATTGCTATTGGAGTAAGTCTATCACATTTAGGTTACGTGGATTTTTAATTATATCTTGTCAATTTCCGGGATGTGCACAAGTATTGATGATGAGGATGAAATATGAAAATATTTAACGTTTCAGAAAAATGGACGGAAAGGACAGACTTGAGTCAATTAGTAAAGTTGAGGGACCAAAATGAATGTTTTTAAAGTTACGAGACCAAATATGAACCCCGGCCAGAAGATACAGAAGAAAAAAAAGAATATTAAACACATTTAACTAATTCCAAATAACTCTTCATCATTATAAATATTGTTTAATTTCTCTATAAAGTCATAAATTGTTTGAAGAACAACTAACTTTATTTGAAGGGTTTTGATAATAACAATATATATATATAACTAAGAATAATTGATACTTTGATGTGTTTGTTTCCATGTGTAGTATATTTGAAATCATCTATAGGAAGTAAATACATTATCTTATACAAAAGAGAAGGAATGATAATTTACCCTAAAAATAAGAAATGACCATCTAAATGACCAAATCCAAGGGATTCTTTGTATATCGAGCGAGTCTGATATATTTGGGCACATTCTTTTGACAAGAAGTCATAACATCAAGATACAACTTATATCAACATGAAGCATCCTCGGGGGGATAAGATAAAACTCAATTATGATGGAGGTTGCAATGAGTCAATGGTTGTTGCAAGTTATGATGGTCTATATAGTGGATGTGAAGATCGACTAACTAACAATATTCTCACTTAAAGATTATATGATCTTATATTTATAGAGGTTCATCCTAAAGAACTCAATAATAACTTCCTTTATAAAATGTATGAGGCTTTCATATATAAAAATATTAATATAATCTTGTATGTTTCTCTTTTTGGGTTTTTTACTCAGTATTCACTTTGAGAATTATGGTTGAGCCTAACTCAACTTACAAAACCAGTTTGTAAGGTGAGGATATCTTCCACTTATATAAATATGTTAGGGACATTAATTTTGGTAATTTCTCATTGCACCTTTGTATAATTGGGCTCACATTTTAAAATCCCAAAATACCCTTGGGTTATTTCTTAGATACATCTCCAATCGCACCAAATACCATTTTTTTGCCTAAATTTAGTTCGGAGATGCATCTCTAAATTAACCCAAGGGTAAATTCACAAATACATCTCTGAAGTTATGTTTCTTCCTTAGAAAATCAAACAACCACCCTATATCTTAAGAAAATAGTTCGGAGATGTATATTTAAACTATTTATGGAGTAAATTTGGAGATACATCTCCAAATTCCTGCATGTATGTTTTTTCCAGAAGCAGTTTGTTAGAACATAGTTTGATTCTACAACCCTTGATTAGAGTTTTGATGATAACAAAATACAAAGAATAATTAAATTCAAAGATATATACAAAGAACAATTATGCTCCTTAAAATTATGTTTTGTATATGCAGAAGTTCTGATGGAATCAACATCATAATGGAATCAACATCAGAAGATCAACAATATATGCTACACGCTGAAGCTACCAGATTATACACTGAAGCTTAATGACCAGAATCTGTGCCTAAACAAGTACACTCTGACTCTGATCAAAGACATCTTTACCAAGTCATCAACACTCTGAAGCGTTATCAGTAGTTAAAGCAAAGAAGACTCTGAAGCGTTATTAATTATTCAAGACAAAATTAAATGCTAACGACTTTCTTCAGACAAGATCTTCTTTAAAAGGAAAGTGTGTTATTATCATTAAACTTGCTTTATGGATAACGTATCTTTGCCTTGCCTATATAAACAAGTCTGCTTGTGAAAAGAAGCACGTAAGTACGCACACAACAATCTGCCAAGCCTTCCAAACCACGCATATTCAAAAGCTTTAGCAAATTCATTTTATTCCAAGCTTAATTTGTGTAACTATCACAATTGTGATATACTGTTTTGTTAGAAAACATCAACACACTCTTGTTCAATTATTTGTAAAAGATTTCCTTGAGATAAACCGGTCTGTGGTTATACTCAAGAAGACTTTAACAGTTGTTAAAGTAGCTGTTGTAATCCTTTGAGATTAGTGGATTAAGACCTCGTTGGAGAGAGGCGAAATCACCTTGACAGGTGGACTGGAGTAGTTTGAGATCAAACGAACCAGGATAAAAATATTGTGTTTTTAAGCCTTTTGATTTAAGTTTTTCAATTCACCCCCCCTTCTTGTGTTTTTCACATCTTCAATTGGTATCAGAGCGCTTGGTTCTAAGCTTATAACACTTAACCGTGTCAGTACAAGATCCAGCGTCAGAAAAACACAATGGTAGGACCAAGTCAAAACATCAGCAATGACAACAATGAAGAAAGGGACAAATTCTGTGGAAAACCTCCAGTCTTTGATGGAGAGAACTTTGACTACTAGAAAGACAGAATTGAGAGTTTCTTTCTGGCCCATGATGCTGATCTGTGGGACATGGTGACTGATGGATACACACACCCAGTGGATGGACGTGGTCAAAAGATTGACAGGAAAATGATGTCTGATCAGCAAAAGTGTGAGTTCAGAAATCATCACAAGGCCAAAACAATTCTTCTCAACGCCATCTCATATTCAGAATATGAGAAGATATCAAATAGAGAAACTGCCAAGAATATGTTTGATTCTCTGAGAATGACGCATGAAGGCAACATTCAAGTCAAAGAAACCAAAGCCCTTGCGCTCATTCAGAAGTATGAGGCATTCAAGATGGAAGATAGTGAATCAATAGAAACTATGTTTTCAAGATTCCAAATTCTTGTTGCTGGTCTAAAAGTTCTTGTCAAAGGGTATTCCACTACTGATCACGTTAAGAAGATCATCAGAAGCTTGCCAAAACAGTGGAGGCCAATGGTCACAGCACTTAAGCTAGCCAAGGATCTCAACAAAATCTCTCTGGAGGAACTTGTTAGCTCCCTCAGAAGTCACGAGATAGAGCTGAAGCAGATGAGCCTCAAAAGCAAGGTAAGCCATTAGCTTTAAAGTCTAACAAAAAATCTGACTCCAAAGTTTTGCAGGTTGTGGAAGAAACCTCTGATGGATCCTCATCAGAAGAAGATGAATTGTCTCTTCTCTCCAGAAGGGTGAACCAACTATGGAAGCATAGGAAAAGGAAGTTCAGGAATCCCAGAAGATCAGAAAATCAGAATGAATCTTCCTCCAGATACAGAAGGTCAGAATCCTCCTCTGGACACAGAAGATCTGAAGGTTCTTCAAGATACAGAAAGCCAAACAACAAAGACATCATTTTCTATGAATGCAACGAGCAAGGGCACTATAAAAGTGATTGCCCAAAGCTTCAGAAGGAGAAGCCCCAAAAGAAGTTTGGCAAGGAAAAGAAGAAAAGTCTCATGGCTACATGGGATGATTCTGACACATCTGAAGCTGACTCAGAATCAGATGATGAAAGAGAAAACATAGCTCTCATGGAAAACGTATCTGAAGACAGTGAAGCTTCTGAGTCAGATTCTGAATCAGATACAGAAGAGGTATTCCCTGACTTTACTATAAACTTTACTAAGGCTGAACTAGCTGAAAGCCTTAATGAAATTCTGGAAAGATATCAGCAGATCAGAGTCAAATTCAGAAACCTGAAAAGGAATCTTGCTTCTGACTCTGATAAGACTGAGAGTCTCAAATTGGAGAATTCTGAGTTAAAAGATAAAATTTCAAAATTAGAAAACCAATTGCAAAACTCCCAGAAGGAAATAATCCCTGAAACTCCCAGCAATGCTGATGAGATCATCAAAGAGTATGATCACAACTTTCAGAAGTTTCTAGCTAAAAACATAGACAGAAGCAAAATGGCTTCAATGATCTATTGAGTTAGCAGAAATGGAAGAAAAGGGATAGGATATCAAGGTAAGGTACCTACACCAAAAAATGCCATGGATTTAGTTATAAAACGCACTCCACTTGATTCACACTTTATATATGGGCACACACATGACATAAAATACACAAGTAGTGATTACTCTGTCAATCCAAAATTCAACCAGAGTTTTGGTAAAACTAACAAATTAGGACCCAAGAAAATGTGGATACATAAGGATAAAATAATACATGTGGTAGATATCTTTAGCAGCAAAGCAAAGACACCAATCATGGTACCTGGACTCTGGCTGCTCACGACACATGACGGGAAGAAGGCATATGTTCCAAAGCCTGGAACTTAATCCTGGAGGCCACATAGGCTTTGGAGGCAATCAGAGAGGAAAGATCATTGGCTCTGGAACAGTAGGTAATGTAAATCTTCCCTCTATAAGTAATGTTTTATTAGTTGATGGATTAATGAATAACCTGTTATCCATAAGTCAATTAAGTGATAACGGTTATGATATAATCTTCAATCAAAATTTATGCAAAGCTGTTAGTCAGAAAGATGGGCTTATCCTATTTAATGGAAAGAGGAAAAACAACATTTATAAAATCAAACTTTCTGAACTGAAAAGTCAGAATGTAAAATGTCTTCTGTCTGTTAACAACGAGCAATGGATCTGGCAAAGAAGATTGGGACATGTTAATATGAGAAGAATATCTCAGATTAAAAAACTCAATCTGGTCAGAGGAATTCCTAACCTGAAGTTCAATTCAGATGCTCTGTGTGAAGCATGTCAGAAAGGCAAGTTTGCAAAACCTGCTTTCAAATCCAAAAAAGTTGTTTCCACCTCTAAGCCATTAGAACTTCTGCACATTGACTTATTTGGACCAGTAAAAACTACTTCAGTCAGTGGTAAGAAGTATGGGTTAGTAATCATAGATGACTATAGCAGATGGACATGGGTAAAGTTCTTAAGGAACAAGGACGAGTCAGACTCTGTGTTTGTTACCTTCTGCAACAAAGTTCATAATGAAAAGGATCTTAGAATCGTCAAAGTCAGAAGTGATCATGGTGGAGAATTTGAAAATAAAGATTTTGAGTTATTCTTTAATAAAAAAGGCCTTCTGCATGATTACTCTTGTCCTATAACTCCCCAGCAAAATGGAGTTATATAACGAAAGAACAGAACATTGCAAGAAATGGCCAGAACCATAATCAAAGAGACTAACGTTGCTAAGATCTTCTGGGCAGAGGCAATAAACACAGCGTGTTACATTCAGAATAGAATCTCCGTAAGACCTATTCTGGAAAAGACTCCATATGAATTGTGGAAGAACAAAAAGCCCAACATTTCTTATTTTCACCCATTTGGATGTACATGTTTTATTTTGAATACAAAAAATTATTTGAACAAGTTTGACTCTAAAGCACAAAAGTGTATTATGTTAGGATACTCTGAACGCTCAAGAGGGTACAAAGTATACAATACAGAAACGTAGATTGTTGAAGAGTCAATCAGTGTTTGGTTTGATGATAAGCTTGACTCTCAAAAGTCAAAGCAGAATGAATTCCTTGCGGGTATGGAAGTCGAACTCACAGGTACTAAAGACAAATCATCAGAAGCTCTCAACAGAGACACTCCCTCAACATCAGAAAGAGTCACTGCAAGCAACCCAACACCTTCTGTTGATCAACTCCAGAAAAGACCATCCAGAAGCAACATTGATCACCCAAAAGAAATAATCTTAGGAAGGAAGGAAGATCTAATCAGAACAAGATCTACCTTCAGAAACTCTGAAGAATCCCTCATGGGACTGGTTTCTCTGATTGAACCAACAACAATTAATGAAGCACTTCTGGACAATGACTGGATTCTGGCAATGCAAGAGGAGCTAAATAAATTCACCAGAAATGATGTATGGGATCTGGTTCCCAAACCAAAAGGATTCAACGTCATTGGTACAAAATGGGTGTTCAAAAACAAACTGAACGAACAAGGTGAAGTCATCAGAAACAAAGCACGACTGGTAGCACAAGGTTATAGTCACCAAGAGGGGATTGACTATAAAGAAACCTTTGCTCCAGTCGCCAAGTTAGAATCTATCAGACTTTTAATATCTTTTGCTGTTAATAAATGCATCACTCTGTATCAGATGGATGTCAAGAGTGCATTCTTAAATGGCTATATAGAATAAGAGGTATATGTACACCAACCCCCTGGTTTTGAAAGTTCCAAAAATCCAGAATATGTTTTCAAACTAAAGAAGTCACTCTATGGTCTGAAACAAGCTCCCAGAACTTGGTATGAAAGACTAAGTAACTTCCTGTTAGAAAAGGAATTCACCAGAGGGAAAGTGGACACAACCTTGTTCTGTAAGACAGTTAAGAATGACATTTTAGTATGTCAAATTTATGTTGATGACATCATATTTGGATCCACTAAACCTTCTCTGGGAAGAGAGTTTGCTAAATGTATGCAGGCAGAATTTGAGATGAGCCTAATGGGGGAACTAAAATTCTTTCTAGGCATTCAGATTAATCAAACTCCAGAAGGAACTTACATTCATCAGGGAAAATATTTCAGAGAACTTCTGAAGAAATTTTATCTCTCAGAATGTACGCCATCAAGGATTCCAATGCATCCCACATGCATTCTGGAAAAAGAAGAGGTAAGAAAAAAGGTAGAGCAGAAGGTCTACAGAGGTATGATTGGTTCTCTTCTCTATCTGACGACTTCAAGGCCTGACATTCTATTCAGTGTTTGCGTTTGTACTAGATTCCAATCAGATCCTAGAGAATCTTACTTAACAGCAGTTAAGCAAATTTTCAAGTATCTGAAAGGTACTGCTAATCTGGGTTTGTTCTATAGAAAATCAAGTGATTACAGCTTAGTTGGATACTGTGATGCTGATTTTGCTGGAGACAGAGTAGAACGTAAAAGCACTTATGGAAGCTGCCAGTTTTTGGGAGAAAATCTGATCTCATGGTCTAGCAAAATACAATCCACAATAGCTCTATCAATAGCAGAAGCTGGATACAAAGCAGAAGCTGAATACATAGCAACAATTGGATGCAGCACACAAATGCTCTGGATGAAAAGTCAACTTGAGGACTTCAATATATTTGAGAGTAACATTCTTATCCTCTGTGACAATACTTCTGCTATTTGTCTCAGTAGAAATCCTATCTTGCATTCTAGGGCTAAGCATATAGAAATAAAACATCATTTTATTAGGGACTATATTCAGAAAGGGATTCTCAATTTAAAATTCATTGACACAGACCATCAATGGTCTGATGTCTTTACAAAACCTCTTTCTGAAGATAGGTTTAACTTCATTCTGAAACATCTCAGCATGAAGCTTTGCCCAGAATAAACTGTTTTATTTACATATCTTAATCTTCATAATTTTTGTTATTTTCTGTGAACTGCTGATCAACCTGCCTTCAGAATTTTAGAAGTACAGATTGTATCAGAATCTATCCATGAAGATCTGAGCGTTTCATTTCAAGGATATAAGTGTGTTGTTCACGTAAGCAAACAGTTGTCATCCATTCATCAGCTACCTTCTGAGGCTGAACACGCGTTCACTTTTCTGAAAGGTCAAAAGCGCTGATTGGGTGCATTGAGACACATGTTATGGGTAACCGTTCCAATATCTTTCTGAATCCCCTAAAATCAACTGTCATTAATGCTTATAATAATTACAATTTATTTCTCTCTCTTGCAGTTTATGTTTTCAAAATCTATTTAAACGCATTTTTCACTCTTTACACTCTTTCACTTTCTCTACAATCTAATTGTTTTCAGTTTGCATCTCTCAAAAACCCTTTCCTTTTCTTCTAAAATTTTCTGTGTGAACATGGCTTCCTCAAGCATCCCTAATACCAGTATTCAGAGAACAAAATCCACAGAACAATATGAAGAACCATTTAGAACTCTTCTCACGCCCATTGACAACCTAGAAGTACTTTCAGAATTGATTGTGGACTTTGAAAGTCTTCAAGAAAATGGGTTCAATCTTTCTGAAGAAGTAAAGGCTCAAGGATGGAACAGGTATTTTGACCGTCTTCTAGGTCCAACGTTCCCAATCCTTGTGAAGGAATTTTGGATTCATGCTTCATCCTCCAACCATCAAGTCACTTCGTATGTAATGGGGAAGAAGATAGTCATAACTGATGACCTTATTTCAAAACTGATAGGTTACAATGGTGGTGGCGTAAGGTGTATAGAAATGGTAGAAAGATGTGCTGATGTCGCTTCAATTGCTAGAGAAATTTTCACTCAGGGTCTTCCCTCCAGCAAGATAAGGGATCTGAAGGACCATCACAGAATATGAGCTAAGATTATTCTGGGATGCATAAACCACAGGAAGCCAACCAGCTCTCCTGACTACATAAATATTGATCAGCAATTTCTGATTTACTTTATCTCTAAGAAGACTAAGGTAAATCTGGCTCATTTGCTGTTCAATCATCTGAGGACCAGTGTTAAGGAGACTAGAGAAGATGAGCACACTAAAAGGGACTGGATACCCCTTCGAAGGCTCATATCAGATATTCTGACAGAGAATAGGCTGATAGAGCATCTAACAGAAGCACAGGAAATCAGCTCTTTAGAGGCAACTGATGGAAAGCCTTTGAATGCGAATAATCTGAAAAAGATGAAGATTATTGAGAACATCAAGAAGGAACCCAGTGTTACTTCTTTTGCAACAATCACCAGCAGAAGGATTCCTCTGGATGATTTTCCTATGTTCTCAGAAATTAATTCCAAGCCTGAGATTATAGTCAGATATCTGGATGCATGCAAGGCAGATGGTACTGCACCAGAGTTAAATATTCAGGACTTGCAACAGAAGGCTCCATAAGTTGTGCTGAAGAAGAACAAGAAAAGGAAGGCAGCAACAGAAGAATCATCCCAGCGGACTCCCAAAGCTTCTAAAAGGAAATGTAATCCTTCTACTGTTAATGTTTTAGAATCAATATCTTTATCAACATCTGAACCAATTCCTACCCATTCAGAAATTCCTACCCTGCAAACATTTGATGATTTTGACATAGGGTTTGACCCCTCAGAAACCTTAACTCTTAGAGGAACTCTCTCCCTACCAATCAATCCAAATACTGATTCAACTCAACCAGAACTTGCAAAAGTTCTGTCAGATATTGAAACTTTTGACCAAAATATTTCTGCTCCCATACCAGAAAATCCAAACTATGAAACCATTTCAGAAGCACCACAACCAGATATTCCCCTCTCTCCACAACCAGAAATACCACTACCTCCATCTCCTCAACAAGAAATTCATCCACCTTCTCCACAACCTGAACAATCACAACCAGAAGTTCAAACTTCTGAGGTCCAACCTTCTGAATCCTATGAACCAGAACCTCATAACGATCAATCCAACCAAACTGTTGATTCTGATACCATTCCCATTCATGGTATCACTGAACCTCTGGCCATCCGTATGCCCCTGACCATTCTGGATATTCCCCAAATTCCCTCTTCACTAGAATCAACTCCACCAAATTCCCCAACTAGTCCAATAATCATTCCAGACTCTCCCACTCCCTCACCAAAGAACAATTCAGATGACAATGCCAAAACTGTCATTGATTTAACTGTTTTTGAACGTCTTGCTGCCATAACCCACAAAACAGCCATTCCAAAACCAAAACCATCTGAACCCACACCAGATGTTGGTACTAGTTTATTTAAATTTGAAACAGAAATGCAGAAGTGGATAACTTCCCTGAAGCAAGCTAGTCTTGAGATGATCAATCATGCTGCCTCAGATTATCTTTGGACAAGTTTCAGAAAATGGATAAGTTCTGAAACTCATAAGATGCAAGAACAGAGCTACGGACAAGTTCAACAGAATTTCAGTAATCTGCTAAAGGTAATTGAAGATCAAGTTCTGAGCCAACTTCTCAAGGAAGAAGTTCTCCTTCTGGACAATGCTCCCTGGTCAGAACATCGTCCAGCAGACAAAGTTCAACCAGAGTCAGAAGGTCTCATTCTGACTGATACTCTAGAGCAAATGATTCCTGCAGAGAATATGGTTCAAAAAGATGACGTTGCAGAATGCTCTGAGAAGCATCCAGTTACTGAAGATTCTCAAGCTTCCTCCTATGAAAGGCAGACTCTGGAAGAACTGAAGAGAGCAGATATTGTTATGCAGGAAAGAATGGATAAACAGGATGATAAAATTTCGGAAATCAAGAGCATGTTAACCAAATAAGAGGAAACCAACACCCAGATCAAGGTCTTGTTGGAAGCTTTGTTCACGCGCCTACCTCCTCCATCTTAGATTTTCCTTTGTTTTTAAAATTTGTTTATCTGTAATATTTTCTACATTGCTGTTGTTCTGAACTTCTTATCGTTTCTTCTAATTTTAATATAAGTCCTTTTTGGCTCTGATTATATGTTCTTTTTGATAACTGACAAAAAGGGGGAGAAAGAATAAGATATTTTCAATAACGGATTACTGAGACATAAGTCTCAAACATTCTGATCTACTTAATTTCTTTCTTCTGAAAAGCTTGAACAGGTAAAAACCTCTGATGAAAGACGTAGTCAAATTCTGATGCTCAAAGACTCATGGAATTAAAGGGAAGTAATCAACTCAGGGGGAGTTTTTCTTCTTAATTCTATACTTTTTATTCTTTATTTCTATTTGAAAAATCTGGTTTTTGTCATCATAAAAAAGGGGGAGATTGTTAGAACATAGTTTGATTCTACAACCCTTGATTAGAGTTTTGATGATAACAAAATACAAAGAATAATTAAATTCAAGGATATATACAAAGAACAATTATGCTCCTTAAAATTATGTTTTGTATATGCTGAAGTTTTGATGGAATCAACATCAGAATGGAATCAACATCAGAAGATCAACAATATATGCTACACGCTGAAGCTACCAGATTATACGCTGAAGCTTCATGACCAAAATCTGCGCCTAAACAAGTACACTCTGACTATGATCAAAGACATCTTTACCAAGTCATCAACACTCTGAAGCGTTATCAGCAGTTAAAGCAAAGAAGACTCTGAAGCGTTATTAATTATTCAAGACAGAATTAAATGCTAACGGCTTTCTTCAGACAAGATCTTCTTTAAAAGGAAAGTGTGTTATTATCATTAAACTTGCTTTATGGACAACGTATCTTTGCCTTTCCTATATAAAGAAGTCTGCTTGTGAAAAGAAGCACGTACGTACGAACACAATAATTTGCCAAGCCTTCCAAACCACGCATATTCAAAAGCTTTAGCAAATTCATTTTATTCCAAGCTTAATTTGTGTAACTATCATAGTTGTGATATACTGTTTTGTTAGAAAACATCAACACACTCTTGTTCAATTATTTGTAAAAGATTTCCTTGAGATAAACCGGTCTGTCGTTATACTCAAGAAGACTTTAACAGTTGTTAAAGTAGCTGTTGTAATCCTTTGAGATTAGTGGATTAAGACCTCGTTGGAGAGAGGAGAGATCACCTTGACGGGTGGACTGGAGTAGTTTGAGATCAAACGAACCAGGATAAAAATACTGTGTTGTTCAACCTTTTGATTTAAGTTTTTCAATTCAACCCCCCTTCTTGTGTTTTTCACATCTTCACAGTTTACTGAGATTGTGGTGTTTTCAATCCAAAATAATTTTAATTCGATTAAAATTGTTGTTATTTGTTTCAAAGATTAATAAAAAAATAAATATTATAGAATCGAGTAATGCATTAATTAATCTGAAATATTATATTAGTGCCAAAATTGTTCTCAAAGTCGATGAAAATATACAAAATTCAATCAAAAAATAACCTATTGAGTATACCTAATCCTAACACCCTGGCTTCTCCCCAGCCTATGGTAATACAAGGCATTATGTGCCTTGGTAAGAATGGAATGTGCTAGGCTAAATGCTTCATCGCCACCTCTCTCAAATAGCATAAACTTGATGCCATATCCTGTCATCTGCATAATGTTCTGATATATCGACAAGACATCAATGGCATGATCATCCCTTGCATGCTCATTCTCCAGAATCTCCTCATGAGTAGGCCTAGGTGGACGTACAAGAGCATCTTGTGTCATGTAAGGGTGTGACACATTATAAAACCAAGTCATACAACCCTCAACATAACTCCACTGAGATGTGTCATCATGACTCCGATACTCCACCAGTACTTGATGACTCTCAAAATGCGCCAGAATGTCATTTAATTGTCTGTGAATAATGCTGGCAGGTGCAGCTTGGAGGGTCATAACTTGAAAACGCATCAAATTTTCTGAATCGATCTGCATGCTATTTAGTTTCGTTTCTCGTTTTTATCATTCTTTTATGTTGCTTTATATTGTGTTTCAGGTTCTTTGCTGCTTTTGATATAAAATACATCAGAGTCGGAAAGGGACAAGAAAATGAATAAAAAGAGAGCATAAATCCACTTCTACTGATGTGGTTATCGCCACCAGGACCATGGCATTAGCCATGGCCTAAAGCCATGTACTTTAATGAAGATGACTCATTGCGGTCGCCATGAGCCCCTATGGAAGTTGCCATGCACCAGGAAAACAAAAAACATGCAAAACATAATGGACTTGTCCTTCCCCCTCTTCCCTATATTCTCTCTTAGGCAGTTGTACACTATTTGAATTCAGTATCAACTTTGAAACACTATATATAGGTCTTGGACTCTTAGTTCTAGGCATAGAGGAATTTATAGTGAAGCTCTGTCAAACTGAAATAGATTTGTGTACTCTTGGATCACAAGCCTGCCGACATTATATTAAAATTCTAGCTTTCTTTAGTCCTTCTTACAGGTTTTACTTTAATTGCATTATTATTATTGTTCTTTAATTTTGTTGTATTGGTACGTTGCTTCTTATTCAAATAATCATGTTTAATTCATTTTTTCTAAAAAGCATGTCCGACTAAACATCTAGAATCTGGTATGTGAGTACCGTCGTTTCTGACAGGACTCGGTAACAAGTTGGCTTAATAATTTAATTGAAAATTAAGTTTCATTCTTTGTTTCTTAAAATTAATTTAAATAGCTTTGTCACGAGAGTGAGATGTTATTTAACACGATTTTGTCACGAGAGTGAGAAATTAAATAAGGTTCGAGCTGGCATTACGAGAGCGTGGGGTCCAACAGAATAGTAAGAACGGGGCATCGATTTCCAAAGAGGGTGAGAGCGATTCAGGTGTCGATTAGGACTTGTTTAGTTTTCAAAACGTGTTCCTTGATTTGAATTGGCGAGAGAGGGCAAAAGCAAATGGTTAAGGAGCGTGACTTTATTTAAAACGACGAGAGTGTGATATATCATCTTTAAATTGATATTTTCTACTAAACACTTGTCTAACGTCACTAAAGCCAACAAGTTACACAATCCCTGAGGTACGCGGAATGCACA
Organism: Vicia faba; assembly: GCA_948472305.1. Lineage (NCBI taxonomy): Eukaryota > Viridiplantae > Streptophyta > Magnoliopsida > Fabales > Fabaceae > Vicia > Vicia faba. The sequence goes on from OX451740.1 coordinate 1,358,425,223, forward strand.
TTCCGGTCTCTCATTATTATAATATTTTCCAATTAATTTTAGTTTAGTATTAATTCCCATTTACCCCAAGATAATTATTCATCTTAGCTTTACATAGTAATGATAGATAACATCAGTTTAATTAATAGTCACTGTGGACTCGATATTTTTAAATTGTGTGATTAGACTGTGCACTTGCACTTAGTTAACCCGATAGACTCTTAAAGTCACAATCAAGTTTTTGGCGGCGTTGTCGGAGACTAATTTGGTCAATATTGTGTTTCCAGTGTTATGATGTATAGACTAAGGAAACAATATTTTACGTTTTAATATGTTGATTGTATGCCAAGAACTCACTCTCAAGGCGAGGAATTAGAGCAACCAATTGACGAAATCAAGCGTTTTGTTAGTATAAGACGCCGAATCCAAGAATATTGTATTAAGTACAATCTCTCTGAATCTAATATTCCTATTAGCGAACCAGTTCATGAACTAGAACCAAGTATGGCTGAAGGACCACAAAATCATCCTCTCAAGGACTATGTTATCCCATCACAGGAAGAATCTCGCAATAACATTTCCGCCCCCACTATTAACTGAAACTATTTCAAGTTAAAACCTTCGTTGTTACAAGATGTCCAATAAAACCAGTTCTCAGATAGTCCTACAGACGATCTGAACTTATATTTGTCAGTATTTGTGAAATACGCAGACATAGTAAAAGCAAATGGTGTTAGCCCCAAAGCAATAAGACTATACTGTTTCCCTATCTCATTAAGAGATATAGCTAGAGCTTGGCTCCAGTCTCAACCATCCAACTATGTTACCACATGGGAAGAGTTGAAGAAAGTTTTCTTAGAATAATATTTCCCACCAAGCAAGACGACTATGCTAAGAGCCAATATCAATGGCTTTAAACAAAAATAAAATGAAGACATGTTGATACTTCTTCCACATCACGGTCTAGAAGAATTGTTGATTATTCATACCTTTTACAATGGTCTCTTATACAACACAATATTGACAATAGACGCTGTTGCTAGTGGCGCACTAATGGATCAACTTTACCAAGATGCTTATCAGCAAATCAAAAGTATGGCTTAAAATCACTATCAATGGGGAAGCGATATGACTATTATGGAGAAACCTCAAACATAATGAGGTATGTATGAAGTTAGTAGCTTAGACCAAGTTAGCACTAAGGTAGAAGCCCTTACTCAAAAGATAGAAAACTTGACCACAACTCCCGCAACCAGCGTGGCTGCAGTAGCTCCAAACTACGATTTATGAGGACTTCATGGGCATTCTTCCCCTGAATGTCCACTTTTGACAAGAGTACCCGTTGATCAAGTGAATTATGCTCAAGGTAACCCTTATTGTAATATCTATAACCCATGATTCAAAAACCATCCAAACTTCTCGTATGAAAACAACTATTCATTATATGCACCTGACCAAACGCCTACTACACCGCCATGATATCAAAAAGCCGCCCAATTATTCCAAATGTTCCTAGGAAATCCAACCTTAAAATAATGATAGAAAACTTTGTAGCCACTCAAGCTCAACAAAACAAGGATTTTCTGAATTAGAATATACACGTTATTGCTAATGCTACAATACTTCAGAGTGGAACATAATTAGATGGACCGATTGGCCCAAGACTTAAAAATCCATCCATGTATCAAAATTCTTGTAACTAAACCGAAGAGGAAGACAAACCAAAAGAAAATGAGAAGGAAGATAAAAAAGAAGAGGACAATAAGAAAGCCAAACCTTATGTGCCTCTGCCACCGTACAAACCACCTATACAATATCCTCAAATGTTTGCTAAGTCTAAAAGTGTAGGGAAATTTAGGAAATTCGTTGACCTTCTAAAAAAATTGAATATCACTTTACCTTTCATAGAAGCTATCACAAAAATGCCCTCTTATGCTAAGTTCCTCAAATAGATCTTATCCAGTAATAAAAAGATCGAGGATAATGAAATTGTTATGCTTACCACAAAGTGTAGCGCTATAATCCAAAACAACATGCCTCTTAAGCTAAAAGACCCAAGTAGTTTTTCTATACCTTGTGTAATCAGAAAGTTTGTCATAGACAAAGCTCTATGCGACTTAGGATCCATTATGAGTCTAATGCCCTTACCAATTTGTGAAAGGCTCAACATGGGAGAATTGAGACCAACAAAAATGTTCATACAACTAGCTGACTGTTCAGTAAAATTTCCTTTAGGTATGCTAGAGAACATTCCCGTTCATATAGGATAATTCTATATTCTCATCGAATTTATAATTATGGACATTAAGGAGGATTCTAACATCTCTATCATTCTAGGAAGACCCTTTTTGGCCACAACTAGAGCCATCATAGACGTGAAGAGAGGAAAGCTAACCTTCGAGGTTTGTGAAGAAAAGGTAGAATTTGTTCTCTCTCAATTATTCAAGGAACCAGTTATAGAAGACATGCTGTTTCTTAGATATGATCGATGAATGCGTTAAAGAACTGGAGATGCAGCAAACTAAGTATACTGAAGTACTGAAGATTCCAGCACCTCCTATATTTGAAGACGACAATTGGCATTAGTTGTACATAGATGACAATCTAAGATAATGTCTAACACTAACTCCTGATCCTACGCCTTGCCCAAAGAAACCCGTTATAGAACTTAAAACACTGCCCAAAAATCTAAGATATGAATTCCTAAACACATAACTTGAATGACCAGTTATAATCAACGCAGATTTAGGACAGATAGAAACTAAAAAATCATTACGTGTCCTAAGAAAGTATCCAACTTCTTTAGGATATAACATCTAAGATCTAAAAGGAATAAGTCCCTATATCTGTATGGATCACATTATGCTTGAGCAAGACTGTAAGACCTCTAGAGAACATCAAAGGAGAATCGATATTATTCTGAGTGATGTAGTCAAGAAAGAAATACAAAAGTTATTACAAGTGGGAATCATATCCAATTGTTGTACCCCAATTTTTGCCCCTAAGATTCCTCTATCATCTCATATCAACTCAATCATAATAAGGTCACACTAGGGTTTTGGTTCTTCTCCCTATCTTTAGGTTTGCTCAAGAGGAATCACCAAGCACTTTGATTTGTATATTATGACGATATATGTTTTGTATTGATTAAATTTCAACTAACAAATACAATGAATGTTTACTCTAATTGCTGATACTATAGGTGAGGGCAAAATCCATTTCATCAGGTTGATTCATAGGTTCATGAGTTTATTTCCATGCCTTCTTCAACAAAGATTCATTGAGATTCAAGCTTCATCATTGAATATGCTTGAAATAAATATCATGACAAGGTCTATTATGATTCATCATGCCTAAATTTGTCAAAGAAAGTCAAAATATACAAGGATTGATTGAAGAAGTTTGACCTAATTGGACAAATTCATGATTCCTTAATCACAAGTGTATAATTATTTCAATTCTTAATTTTTGGAAGTGGTTATTATTGTTATGTGTTCTTATTATCATCCACAACAACTTCTATTCACATGGAAAAAGTGATTGTGCAAGAAAGTTTGTCAAAATTGAAAGGGGTTTCCAAGTCATTTTGGTGCTTTAGGAGCTAGGGCTTTGAACTTCTAAGGGCTATATCTTGTTCATCTTTTGAGATTTTTGTGTTATTATAAAGATATGCTTCTCTATAAAGGGTTATCAACAAATAACTTCAAAATTTTAAATAAAATTTTGTGTGGAGGATTCCTAATGATTGAGAAGGATTATATTTCCTCTAGATAGGCCATCAAATTCCCTTATGTGACTTTAAAAGATCATAACTTGGTCAATTTTTATCTCCTTGAGCCCATCTTTATTTCGAAATAATCTTAAGGATGTGAAATTCAACTCTTCTTTTATGCGCAAAGCTTGAAAATGAGTGGAAGATGCCCTAAGAACTCAAAAGATTATAGGTCACCTCATGAATTATCACTAATTTTACAAGGCCATAACTTTTTCAATACTTGGTATTTTTGAGTAATTGAAGTTTCACAATGCTCTTTGGGAAGTCTAATTTATTCTAGCACCAATGATCAAAACTCAATTTTGAAGAAAGACCTTGTTTAGAGTCAAAACATTATAGGACATTTTATGAGAAAAACTTAGAATTTTTCTAAGTACAAAAAGTCAGCGCATTTTTCATGATTTTTACCAAACACAACTTCTAGCTCAAGTATCCAAATGATCTCTCTATTTGCATATTGTAAAGATTGTGAAGTTATCTTTCAAATGCTTTAAGAATCATGCCCAAAGACCCCTTGAGCTGTGAACACCATGGATTCAAAGATGGTACCTTGAAACTGAATTTTCCTTCCAAGTCAGAATTTGAAATCCATATTGTGCCCTCTAAAGACAAAGTTTACACACATTTTTGCTTCTAATCATGTTTAGAAACTTTCCAAAATCATTTAACATCACGAAACACATGTTATGGCTGAGTTTTGATGCTAAACAAGTCACACATTTCTCATGCTTCAGGTTCACACGAATTCACTGAATTACACTCTCATTCGCACGCTTAAGCATTGCCTCATCCTCTCCTATAAATAAGATGCATATTCCACCTATTTTCACAAGCTTTTGATATCCAATTGACCCCTGTTCAGATCCCACACGAACTCTGAATTTGAATTTCTAATTTCTCTCATTCTCACTCCAAAACACCAAAAGCTAAATTCAGTTAGCTTCATTGAACTTCTCTGAAGCTAACCATAGTTTTACCTCCAAGAATGGTGACCTATATTGATCTACAAAAGTCCAATTTCAGAGCCATTTTTTGCTACTTGGTTCAGGTAGATTTCTTGGTCAAATTGATCCAAATAAAAGACTAATCTACTCTCTTCATCCTTCTGATTCTCATGCTTTTTACAATTTGAAATTTCATTGTGATTTGAATGAGATATTCCAGAATTTTGTCCTCGCTATTATTTATGAATTTTCTCAATTCAAGCCTTGCTCAGTTTATATAAATTTAGTGCGAGGGTACCATTAGAATTTTCTTGAAGAGACAAATCTAATGGTAATGGTCTGGTCCTCTAATTTTACAGTTTGAGGAACCCCAATCTAGGGCGTCCGGAGGTTGAAGACGACCTATGTGTTGTGCTTAAACCAATGAAGGCATGACATGTAATTTTTTTGAATTCAATCCAATGTGTTTGCTTTATCATACACGCGATTTGAGAGTCCTTGGATCTGATTACTTTCATTAGTCAAACTCAATCCAACGCGCCAGATTTTTGTTGTTTTTAATATATAAAAGGTGATTCGGTGCAATTTCCAAAGCTGACCATGATATGCACAGCGTGCCTGATCCTTTGGATCTTATTACTAGCGTGTTTTGACTCTCATCCAATGATCTACATTTTTTTAAACTTTATTTTATTTTCTATTTTTTTATACCAAACTTCAAAAAATCATAGAAAATTCATTTCTGACTCAAAAATTATGAAAAAATTTACAAAAATATTTTCAAATACACTCTTTCTAATTTTTATTTTTTCATAATTTTATTTTCAGATTTGGTATTTTGTTATAATTTTCTCTTATATTTACTTGTTTTTAATTATTTTAAAAAAATACTTTTTGGTACTTTTAAATTCTAAATTTTTTTATAAAAATCATTTTACTTATTTATAATTTTCTAAATTTTTCTAGAATTTTATTTTGACTTCTAATATTTTTTATCCTTTTTTCAATTTATTTGAAAGATTTTAATTAATTTTAAAATGCTTTTCTGTTTTAAAAAAATTACTAAGAAATTCAAAAAAATATTTGAGATCACTTCTGACATTTCTATAGTCTCTTTTAATTTTTCTTTGATACTTTGAATATAATTATCTATTTTGTCTTTTATTTTCATTAAAAAAACAATTTAAAAATCATTTTCCCTTTTTATTCTTTTAGTTAAATGCAATGTATTTTTTAATATATTCTGGCTACGTGATTTTTGATCATGAGCTTCATTAACATTATTGAATCTTGGGTTTTGAGTTTAAATCCACCAAAATGGATGGATGATTTTAATGATAGTTTGATAGAAATCTTTGATTCAAATATTTCCCCTCCCTCTTCATCTTATACTTTTCTTACATATGCTACATGTTGTTAGAGGATGATCTATATATCATCTCTCCAAACATATGGTACATAGATTGCTATTGACCGACCTCAAAATCGATGCGACTTCTATATAAGTCCACTTACGATTGCTTAACATAGTGCTACATTTTGCCCCTATTCGAGAAATGATCATTCGTGGCCCAAACCTATGTTTGCAAGCCCAAGTATATTTAATTTGAAACCTTTGATCCAATAAACTTGAGGTTCATTGTTAGGAGGCTTTGGTCTTATCAATCCTCTAATGAACTTTCATAAAATTTGGTCTAAGTAAATCATTTAATAATCATTGATCATTTATTGTTGCCTCGAGATTTTGAAATGAATGATATACTTGACAAAAAGCAAATGAAACTTGTTATTGAGAAGTTTTGATTTTATCAATCTTCTAATGAGTTTTCAAATACGAGATTCAATATGGTCATTCAACTAACCTCTAATTTCTAACTCATTAACAATTGACTTTATTTTCATGCTTTTACTTTATGCCTTTATTTTTATGTACCATTTACTTTAGCATTTACATTTCATGCTATTTTCATCTTTGCTCACTTGAGCATTTACCTTTATGTCTTTTCATTCTGCTCACATGACCTTTTCATTTTCTTTTTGAAGATACCTAATAACCAACTTCAACAATAAAAAACTTTAAGGTTAATTGGACTTTATGGTTACTATCCTTGGCATGATGGAGTTATGGTCTTCTTGGACTTAGGATTAGAGACCTTGACTATCCTCGAGTCCTTGGTGACTTCTATTGTCATTTTGTCTGGAGTTCTTGGAGTTTACCCCGAGACATTGGGTTGTTTGTTTTCTTTGTGTGCAGGTTATTCTGATTGGGAATTCATCTGTATACAACTATTACTCTGCCTAATTTTTGTGAAGACTTAATGCATTTGAAGCTTCGTTTTCTTAAGGTTTATTATATTTGCTTGTTTGGTTTCAATCGAAAGGATATGAATTCTACATTGACTCATTAAGTCAAGTGTTGGCTTCTTGTTGGTTAGACGGTTCTTTTCCCTAACTCTTACCTTATGCTTTAGGATAATACCTTCATCTCCTCCCATCTTCTTTAATTTCAAAAATCTTCTCCCTCCTTTTGAAAACTATTCTTTTTTCTAAACTTGAACCGCTTTCACAAAAAACTTGCACTTAGGTCCATGCACTTTCAAAAATATTTTTCTTAATCAAACTTTAACCAACTTAATAATACTTTGACATTTTTGTGAGAAGACTAAAAGTTAATCAATCTCATTCAAACAATTTTTTAGCCATTTTGGCTTTTTATCTTAAACTTTTCTCAAAATATTAAGCTCTTGTCAATCCTTGTAGTAATGCAAGCTACTATACTTCTATGATATGTATTGAAGTGAGTTATTTTCCACTGGGGTGTTGAGTGATACTTTGTTTATTTTAAATTCCAAGCTATATCCTCCACTTTGAGATGATGCAAATTCTCCATTCTCATAATCGTGGGTAGTAAGTATGTTCTTCCACTCAGATACAACGATGATTTCTTGTCTCTTAAAAATAACTAATACACTTGTGTTTTAAAAATTTTAAAGGTGAACTACGAGTACCCTGATCCCCTATTGCATGCAAGGTGGTACGTAGCAACTAAAGGTTCACAACCGTAGTGGGTGGAAAAAGTGTAAAAAAATATATACTTCTTTTTTCATCCCCACAATCTATTTTTTTATACAACATTTATATCCAAAATACACAAATTTACAAAGAGGTTCCTATAGAGTACCGTAGATGTTTAGGGTGATAATACCTTCCCTGTGCATAACCAACCCCCAAACTTAGATTCTCTCCCACTCTTTTTTGGGTTATTTTCTCTTTTCCCATTCCTCTGGAAACAATAAAGTGCAGTGGCAATTTTTATTTGATCTGTGCGAGTTAAGTTAATCCAATGGCTTAGTATCAACATTTGTACCGCTACAGAAAAAAATGGCGACTTCACTGCGGAAAGATCGACCAATTGCTGGTCCATCCCTAAGTGGATTGATATTATCTTTGTTTATTTTGTATGTTCTATTATTTGTTGTATATTATATGTTGTATATATGTTTGTCTAGATTTTTGTGGTTTTCAGGGTGCTTGGTGATTTCTCATAAGTCCTCTACTCGGACTTGGGAAAACTTAATATAGGACGGGCGGTATAGTCATGTTAACTTTGAGGGAGTAATCCCAAAAAAGAAGGCATGAGATCCCCCACTCAATGGAGGCCCCTTTGATTTTAGTATTGTTTACCGAGTAATCGGGAAGACGTGCCGCTTTCAATCTGGGTGCCTGCTAAAACTAAGGACCGTAGAACCTTTAACCCATCTTGGCCTTGTAGGTGTAGTGCGGAAACTATGATGGAGTAATCCATAAATGTTTATCACGTGATACTACACTCAGACGAGTCTTTCTTGATAATATTACTAATTACCGAGTCAATCGGGACGTTGGTAATATCCGAAGGAAGGACGTAGACTCTGGGAACCTCTTAGAACCTTGTTTAGCAGGTGATAAACTATTAGACCATACCTTGTGGGTAGTACCTTTGACTTCATGCTCGTGATGTCGAACCTATGAACCCCCCATGTTTGTGATCTTATGTGTGATTGTTTCATCATGCATTCATTCACCCATGAGCATCCTTTAAAAATTTTGTTTCAAGGGACTTAAAGTTGACTTTTTGCGAATATCTCAGGTACTTTTGACCATGGATTATGGAAAAAGAAAGACTCGGAAGTACAGTTTCAAGGATCCTAAGATATATTAATTGATGAGTCTTATTCCTGAGATCGAGAGTTCTACAGATTTTCAGAAGAAGTATGGATCCATCGTGTCTCTTATGAAGCTCGGGATGAAAGAGGGTATTTTCTCGACTTTGGTTCAGTTTTTTGATCAGATGTATTGATGTTTTACTTTTCCTGATTATCAGTTGATGCCTACATTAGAGGAGTATTCTTACCTACTGGGTTTACTTGTTACCGATCGTGTTCCTTTCAACGGTTTAGAGGGAGAGCCCGAGTCTCATGAGATTGCTGCTATGGTTCATTTTGGGAAGTCTGAGATTGAGGCCCACATGACTACCAAAGGAGGAATCAAAGGATTACCCACTCATTTTTTATTAGATAAATCTCACTACTTTTCTAGGATGAAGATTACAGTTGTTTTTTAGGCCATCTTTGCTCTACTTTCTTACATGTTGTTTTTATTTCCTAACGTTGACAAATTTGTGGATGTCAACACCATCAAAATCTTTTTGATTGGGAATCCGATTCCTACATTATTAGGAGATTCTTATTAATCCATTCAGCTTCGGGATTATTATCATGGAGGGATGATCATTTATTGCACACCTTTATGTATCAGTGGTTTATTTCTCACTTACCTCGGTCCGACGCTTTCTGGGTTGTCAAGAAGGAACCTTGTTGGGCTCCGAAGATTACGACCCTCACACATTCCGATATTGTTTCGTATCATCAGGCTTATCATGACGTGGAGATTGTCGATAGTTATGGTAGTTTCCTCAATGTACCTCTTCTCGATACAAAGGGAGGAATTAACTACAATCATGTTCTTGCACGACGTCAACTTGGGTATCCGATGAAGGACAAGCCAAATAGTATTCATATGAGTGGTTTCTTCCTTAAAGAGGGAGTAGATCATAAGGAAGCTAAGGATGGGATTGAAAAAGCTTGGCACCATATTCAGAGGAAGAGTAGAAAAGACTTGGGTCCTAGAGGAGTTGTTTCTTTGGAGCCTTATCTCCGGTGGGTACAAGCACGAGCAATTAAGTTGAAGATGCCATATTCCCGTGAGGAACCTATGCCTGATATGGTTGTGAAGACCACTCCTCTCCTTTTAGATGATGTGGAAGAGCTTCAGCTTTCCCTAGTTAGGATGCAGCAGGAGAAGGAGGCCTGGAAGAACAAGTGTCAAAATTTAGAGATGTCCTACCGAGCAGATTTGAAAGAGAAGGATGACCTGATCGAGATTCTTGAGAGTCATGCTGTAGAGATGATGGAGAGGCAAGAGGATTTATTTTCCTATAGAGTTTAATCAGGACTTATTCATTCACTTCCTGACTCTGGTGATTGGAAAGGGGTTGTCGACAGATATGCAGAAGAGAACAAGCAACTGAAGGCTCAAATTGCAAGACTCACAGGAAAGCGACAGTGTGTGGAGAGATCTTCACCAGCTTTTCTTTCTTAGGATTTTAGGTTCTATCTTTTCTTGTACTTTGGATTGTTGAAACTTTTACTAAAAAGTTGTAATTCATTTTGAAGTTATTATAATGAGATTTCAGTATTTCAAAATTTGTTAGTACTTTAATATTTGCAAATTGTCTATAATTATTTGAGTCCCTTGAAATATTAATAATAATAAATAAATCATGTGCATCGCATATCATGCATCATCTTGCACATATTTCTTGCATTTCCGTTCATATCCAGGTGTCTTATTGTGTTTCTCTACTTTGTTCAGCAAGTTGTCTCACTAGTATAATACTCGGGCTAATTCCAGGAAGAAAATGGAGAATCTTGAACAATAGAATCACGAGTTGCACGAAGAAGTTACTGCTTTGAAGGCCGGTATGGCCAATCTGACTTCTTTGATGGAATCGTTGGTGGTTGCTCAGAATCAACCACCACTTGCTCAACCACAACAAACAACGGTCACTTCTGAAGCTCCATCAGTTCCCATTTTTGTTATTCTAGTTACTGGTGCACATAATCGTATGCCTTAGGGTTATCCATGGGGAATGCCTGAAAATTTCATTCCAGAGGGTTAGAATCTTGACACTCAAGTTGCTCTATTTGCTCAAACTGTTGTGGTTTCTGCACCTCTTGTGGTGCATGTTACTCCCGTGGATAGAAAAGAGATCCACTATGTTGCGCCTCCTTCAGTGAATGTTATGTCGTTTGTTAATGATGAAGTTTATCGCCCTATTCCTCCACTGAGTGAAAGTATGGGTTTATATGAATGATTGGATGACTTTCAAGACCAGTGCAATGAGATGCAGAAGGAAATGAAGGCCCTTCGAGGAAAAAAATTATTTGGGCAGAATGTTAGTGAACTCTGCCTAGTTCTCAATGTAAAAGTGCTAGCAAAGTTTAAAGTGCCGGAATTTGAGAGGTACAAGGGAAACTCTTGTCCTCGTAACCACCCCGTGATGTATATCAGGAAAATGTCCACACATACTGATGATCAACATTTTCTTATTCATTTATTCTAAGATAGTTTAACTGGTGCCGCTCTAAAGTGGTATATGAGTTTGGACAGTAGCAGTATCTTCACCTTCAATGATCCTGAGGAAGAATTTATCAATAAATATAAGTACAGTATGTTCATGGCACCTGACCATGACCAGTTAAGGGTAATGGCTCAGAGATAAAAGGAGTCGTTCAAAGAATATGTGCAGCATTGGTGTGAGATAGCTGCCCAGGTGATGCTACCCATGGGAGAACAAGAAATGACCAAGTTCTTCTTGAAAACCCTTGGATCATTTTATTATGAAAGGATGGTTTCCAGTGCGCCGAGTGATTTCACCGAAATGGTAAGCATGGGTGTTCGACTAGAAGAAGATGTAGAGGAAGGGCGCTTGACAAAAGATGAAGGGACAAAGAGGTCATCATACGAGAAAGGAAGATTAAACCACCCATAAGGCATCACCGGTATCAACAACAGGTTTCCTCCATGACTCCAGTTGTCAATGCAGCTCCAACCACTATTTCCTATCAGAGACCACCTCCTCAAGGAAATCAAGGGCAAAGTCAGAAGAGAGAAGATTTTGACTCTATTCCAATGAGCTATGTAGAGTTATTCCCGACATTGATTCAGAAGAAGTTAGTTCAGGCCAGGTTTCCCCCTACTATACCTTCACCTTTACCCTGGTATTATAAGGTAGATCAGACATGCGCTTTTCATAAAGGAGCACCAAGGCACATCATTAAGATTTGTTATCCTTTGAAATCTGAAGTACAAAAGATGGTGAGATTTGGCCTCTTATCCTTTAAAGATGTTAGTCCAAACATGAAAGATAATCCTTTGCCTAAACATGGAGGAGAAAATGATGTAAACATGGTTGGTGGTTGTCCTGGGGGTTTCCGGATTTTTGATATCAACCTGGTTAGAAGGGATCTGGTGAAGATGCCCGCTGACCTTTGCGAATTCAGCTACTATAGGCGCAACCATGTTGGTTGTAGTATTTGCAGTACAAATATCCAGGGATGTGATAAGATAAAAGTTGATCTTCAGGAAATGATGGACAAAGGCCTCATTCATATAATTAGGCCAATGAAAGAGTACTAAGGAGATGTGAATATGGTCTATGGATGTCCCGGTGAGTTCTGAATTTTTGACGTGAACCATATGAATGATGATCTGGTGCAGTTACACGTTACCTTCTGTCACATGGATGGTCAAGAAGAACACCATTATGGGTCTTTCCAGATCTGCTGTTGACATTCTCGTGGTTGTTCCATTGTGAGAAGGTGTGTTCAGTTGTTGTTGGATAATGGTACTATCAAAGTCTCAAGAAATAGAGACGATAACAATGAGATTAACGGGATTGTGGATTGCTCGACCGAGAGTGTGTCAGATGATGAGTATGCTTCTGCAAATAAGTTCTTTTCTTCTGATGAAGATATGCTCTCCAACAATGATTTCGCGATGTCTAAGTATTCTGAAGATATGAGTGAGATATTCCATAATTTCGTGCTCGCTATTATTTTTGAATTTTATTAATTCAAGCCTTGCCCAGTTTATATAAATTTGGCGCGAGGGTACCATTAGAATCATCTTGAAGAGACGAATCTAATGGTACCATTCTGGTCCTCTAATTTTACAGTTAGATGAACCCCAATCTAGGGCGTCCGGAGGTTGAAGACGACCTACATGTCATGCTTCAACCAATGAAGGCGTGACATGTACTTTTTTTCAATTCAATCTAGTGTGTTTGCTTTATAATACGCGCGCTTTGAAAGCCCTTGGATCTGATTACTTTCATCAGTCAGACTCCATCCAACGCATGAGAATTTTAGTTGTTTTTAATATTTAAAAGGTGATCCGGTGCAATTTCCAAAGCTAACAATGATATGCACAGCGTGCCTAATCCTTTGGATCTGATTACTAACGTGTTTTGACTCTCATCCAATGACCCACATTTTTTTAAACTTTATTTAATTTTCTATTTTTTACACCAAACTTCAAAAAATCATAGAAAATTCATTTATGACTAAAAAATCATGAAAAAATTCACAAAAATATTTTCAAATACTCTCTTTCTGATTTTTATTTTTTCATGATTTTATTTTTAAATTTGGTATTTTTTTAAATTTTCCCTTATTTTGACTTGTTTTTAATTATTTAAAAATACTTTTTGGTACTTTTAAATTCTAAAATTTTTTATAAAAATAATTTTCCTTATTTATGATTTTTTGAAATTTTTCTATAATTTTATTTTGACTCCTACTATTTTTGATCCTTTATTCCATTTATTTGAATGATTTTAATTAATTTAAAAATGCTTTTCAGTTTTAAAAAATTACTAAAAAAAATTTAAAAACATTTTGGATCACTTCTGACTTTTCTATGGTCTCTTTTAATTTTTCTTTGATACTTTGAATATATTTTTCTATTTTGTATTTTATTTTCATTAAAAAAAATATTTTCCCTTTTTATTCTTTTCATTAAATATAATTTATTTTTTAATATATTCTGGCTATGTGATTTTTGATCACGAGCTTCATTAACATCATTGAATCTTGGGTGTTGAGTTTAACTCCACCAAAATGGATGGATGATTTTAATGATAGTTTGATTAAAATCTTTGATTCAAATATTTCGCCTCCCTCTTCATCTTATCCTTTTCTTACATGTGCTACATGTTGTTAGAGGATGATCTACATATCATCTCTCCAAACATATGGTACATAGATTGCTATTGACCGGCCTCAAAATCGACACGACTTCTATATAAGTTCACTTACGATTGCTTAACATAACGCTAAATTTTGTCCCGATTCGAGAAATGATCATTTATGGCCCAAACCTATGTTTGCAAGCCCAATTATGTTTAATTTGAAACATTTGATCCGATAAACTTGAGGTTCATTGTTAGGAGGCTTTGGTCTTATCAATCCTCTAATGAACTTTCATCAAATTTGGTCTAAGTAAATTATTTAAACATCATTGATCATTTATTGTTGCCTCGAGATTTTGAAATGAATGATATACTTGATAAAAAGTAAAGGAAACTTGTTGTTGAGAGGCTTTGATTTTATCAATCTTCTAATGAGTTTTCAAATGCGATATTCAAGATGGTCATTCAAATAACCTCTAATTTCTAACTTATTAACAATTGACTTTATTTTCATGCTTTTACTTTATGCCTTTATTTTTATGTATCATTTACTTTAACATTTACATTTCACGCTATTTTCATCTTTGCTCACTTGAGCATTTACCTTTTTGTCTTTTCATTTTGCTCACTTGATATTTTCATTTTCTTTTTGAAGATACCTAATAACCAACTTGAACAATAAAAAACTTTAAGGTTACTTGGATTATATGGTTACTATCCTTGGCATGATGGAGTTATGGACTTATTGGACTTAGGATTAGAGACCTTGACTACCCTCGAGACCTTGGTGACTTCTATTGTTATTTTGTCTGGAGTTCTTGGGGTTTACCCTGCGATATTGAGTTGTTTATTTTCTTAGTGTGCAGGTTATTCTGATTGGGAATTCATCTATATACAGTTGTTACTCTACTCAATTTTTATGAAGACTTAGTGCATTTGAAGCTTGGTTTTCTTAAGAGGTTTATTATCTTTGCTTGATTGGTTTCAATCCAAAGGATGAGAATTCTACATTGACTCATTATGTCAAGTGTTGGCTTCTTGTTGGTTTGACGGTTCTTTTCCCTAGCTCTTATCTTATACTTTAGAATAGTCCCTTCATCTCCTCCCATCTTCTTTAATTTCAAAAATCTTCTCCCTCCTTTTGAAAATTATTCTTGTTTTCTAAATTTGAACCGCTTTCACAATAAACTTGGACTTAGGTCCATGCATTTTCAAAAATATTTATCTTAATCAAAATTTAACCAACTTAATAATACTTTGACATTTTTGTAAGAAAACTACAAGTCAATCAATCTCATTAAAACCATTTTTAGTCATTTTAGCTTTTTATCTTAAAATTTTCTCAAAAGATTAGGCTCTTGTCAATCCTTGTAGTGATGCAAGCTACTTAACTTATACGATATATAGTGAAGTGAAATATTTTCTACTGAGGTGCTGATTGAGGCTTTGTTGATTTTAAAATCCAAGCTATATACTCCACTTTCAGAGGACACAAATTCTCCTTTCTCATGATCGTGGGTATAAGTATGTTCTTCCACTCAGATACGACGATGATGTCTTGTCTCTTAAAATTAACCAACACACTTGTGTTTTAAAATTTTTAAAGGTGAACTACGAGTACCCTGATCCCTTATTGGACGGAAGGTGGTACATAGGCACTAAAGGTTCTCAACTGCAGCGGGTGCAAAAATTGTAAAAAAATATATACTTATTTTCTCATCCCCACAATCTATTTTTTTATACAACATTTATAGCCAAAATATACAAATTTACAAAGAGGTTCCTACGGAGTACCGTAGATGTTTAGGGTGATAATACCTTCCCTTTGCATAACCAACCCCCGAACTTAGATTCTCTCCCCCTCTTTTTTGGGTTATTCGCTCTTTTCCAATTACTTTGGAAACAATAAAGCGCGATGGTGATTTTTATTTGATATGTGCGGGTTAAGTCAATCCAATGGCCTAGTCTCTATACTTCTAGCGCTACACCAATATCTGACAGTAAATGGGCCAGACTAGTACGTGTCGTACCAAAGAAGGGAGGTGTTACGGTTGTCAGTAATGAAAAGGGGGAATCTGTAGTGAAACGTACTTAAATCAAATGGAGAATATGCACTGACTATAGAAAGCTAAATAAATCCACTCGTAAGGATCACTTTCCTCTACTTTTTATTGATCAAATGCTTGAACGACTGGCTAAACATTCCCATTTATGCTATTTAGACGATTATTCAAGATTTTTCCAAATCCCCATTCACCCTAATGACCAAGAAAATACTACCTTCACATGTCCTTATGGTACATTTGCTTATCGATGAATTTAATTTGGACTATGTAGCGCTCCCGCAACATTTTAGAGATGCATGATGTCAATCTTCGCTGATTTCTTAGACAATATAATGTAAGTGTTTATGGATAATTTCTCTGTATGTGGGAAGAGTTTTGAAGGATGTTTAACAAACCTTGAAATGGTACTTGAAAGATGCGTAAAAGTAAATCTCATGTTAAATTGGGAAAAATGCCATTTCATGGTCCGACAAGGGGTTGTACTTGGACACATAGTATCCGACAAGGGGATTGAAGTAGATAGTGAAAATAGAAAATATCGAAAACCTTCAACCTCCTAAAACTGTTAGAGACATAAAAAGTTTTTTGGGACACGTCGGTTTCTACCCATAATTTATTAAAGATTTCTCTAAAATAACCAAACCACTAACTGGCTTACTAATGAAAGACGTTGAGTTCATCTTTGACGAAAAATTCCTAGAAGCGTTCGAACATATAAAAAATGCTCTTATTACTTCACTTATAATGCAACCACATGATTGGATTAAACCGTTCGAGATAATGTGTGACGCTAGTGATTATGCAGTAGGGGAAATTTTAGGATAAAGTGAGGACAAAAACTTCACGTAATTTATTATGCAAGTAGAACCTTAGACCTTGTGCAGATGAACTACAACAAAACAGAAAAGGAGTTCTTAGCTATCATGTTCACGTTAGATAAATTTTGTTCTTACCTAGTAGGAGCTAAAATAATTGTTTACACCGACCATGCAACAATTAGGTACCTATTAAATAAAAAAGACGCTAAACCAAGACTTTTAAGATGGATACTGCTCTTACAAGAATTTGATTTAGAAATCAAAGATACGAAAGGCACCAAAAATGTAGTAGTTGATCATCTTTCTATGATTGAGGACATGAAATCAGAACGAGTGCCTATCAATGACAATTTCCCTTACGAAAGACTCATAGCCCAGTTAGAAAGTAACACCATCGAATTCTCTTTGACTTATAATGACACAGAAACAAATGAAGTCTTGGAATAAATTTACACCAAAACTACATTACCATGGTATGTTGATTTTGTCAACTACTTAGCAGCTGGAGTAATTCCATCAGACTTGACTTACTAATAAAAGAAGAAATTCTTCCATGATCTTAAACATTACTACTAGGATCAGCCTCTTCTGGTTAAGAGAGACGCCGATTGTATCTTCCGTGGGTGCATCCCCAAAGATGAAGTAGAAAACATAATATCTCATTGCCATTCTACTCTTTATGGATGGTGTGCAAACACTTCAAAGATTTGTGCTAAGATCTTACAAGCTGGCCTATTTTGGCCTAATATGTGGAAATATGTCCATATTGCGGTTATAAGTTGCGATCAGTGTAAAGGCACCGACAATATCTCTAGACGTGATGAGATGCCATTAAAAGGTATATTAGAAGTAGAAGTCTTTGATGTTTGTGAAATTCATTTTATGTGACCTTCCCATCTTCTTTTGGTAACAAGTACATACTTGTAACTTTCAATTACGTATCGAAATGGATCGAGGCTTTAGCCTCTCCTACAAATGATGCATGACTAGTAATTAAGATTTTTAAGAATATAATCTTTCCTAGATTCGGTGTGCCGAGACTCGTCATAAGAGATAGAGGGTCCCATTTCATTTCAAAAATCTTTGAAAAACTGTTGCTAAAATATGGAGTCCGACACTGGGTAGCAACCCCTTATCACCCACAAACTAGTGGGCAAGTAGAGGTCTCAAATAGAGAAATTAAGCAAATTTAAGAGAAAATAGTTTCCATCTCTAGGAAAGATTGGTCTTCCAAACTACATGACGCTCTGTGGGTGTATAGGATAACTTATAAGACACCAATAGGAACTACACCATTTAAGCTAGTTTATGGAAAATCATGCCATTTGTCTTAGAATTGGAACATAAGGCTTATTGGGGCATTAAGTCCCTTAACCTGGACTACACTGCTGTCGGCGAAAAGAGAATTTAAGATATCAATGAACTAGAAGAACTTAGATTAGACACCTACGAGAGTTCCCAAATCTATAAAGAAAGAACTAAAAAGTGGCATGATATACGCATATCTTGAAAAGAGTTTAATGAGGGGACGTAGTACTCCTCTTTAACCCAAGACTTAAACTTTTCCTGGGCAAACTTAGATCTAGGTGGTCAGTTATTTTTAAGGTCTATAGAGTGTTTCCAAGCGGAGTTGTAGAGATTAAAAGTCGATTGAAAGAGTCATTCATTGTGAACAATCAACGCCTTAAACATTATCGTAGTGTAGAGATTCAGGATTATTATTTTGATTATAGTTACAAGAGCGCCCTCTCATTCACAAAACTAGCACCCAAATTAATTCCGAGCTCCCGACATTAAATGAAGCGCTTTATGGGAGGCAACCCACAATTTTAGATTTTCATTTTGAATTTGTCATTTATGGGAATTTTAGTTTTTATCTTATTCTATTTTTAATAATTTTCTTTTATAATGTTAAGCAGTATGATCTTTTGAAGTTATCCATTACTAACTTAGCTTATGTCTACTTATGTTCAGGCTAGCATAACTTCTCTAAATCCTAACTAACTTTCACGATGCAATAAGTAGACACAATGGGAATTATTTTCATAGGCAGGGCCCAGAGGAGGCGTTTTGAGGTCCTTGCTCAAAGAGAGGTGGCTTTAACTATCTACCATGATGGAATAACTATGACCAAACTAGGAATCCCAGATAATGTCATGTTTTTCATTAACCAACTAGGTTGGCATGCCTTTGCTATTAGGAGAAGATTCAGTACCTACCGTAGGCTGACCCTTGAGATTCTGAGCTCCCATACCTATTTTCCTACCCATGGTTTAGGGTATAATATATGACTTATCATTTTTAGGATGTTTGGTATTGATTACCGCTACAACCACAGAGAAATGGCCGGACTTCTGGATTTCACTAAAGGGCCTTACGTCCATACCACTACACAAGAGGAACCACTGATGAACCTTGAACTAAATTACTTTTGGGGTACCATAATTGGAAACAACCATCCTAAGCCTAATGATATGAACTCTCAAAACATCCATAATCCAGCTATCTGTTACCTTCACAAGATCCTAGCACGCACACTCTTTGGAAAAGAAGAAAACATAACCTCAATGTCCAAAGAGGAACTATTTATTCTATATTGTGCTTCACAATACTGACCCGTAAATGCTGGTACCTTTATGATAGCTAACATGAGCCTAATTGCACAAGCTACATATGGACCTATCCTTGTAGGGGGACTAGTCACCATGATCGCCAATGCCATTGGCCTGAGACAACAACTTATCTGATGTAACCCCTTAGGAGGACTCAGACCAATGAACATTCCTTTCTGTTTTAACTATGGTATGATTAGAAACCTGTGACTAGATGAGTTTCAATTTCTGATCAACAATCAAGTTTTGCACCTATTTACCTTGTCAAACCATATGACTGGTGTACATGACAAAAACAATTGGCTCTTTGATTTGAACGGACCACAAGATGAACCACCCTCTCCTCCTAAGACACCCCAAATATATGACCACTATGAAGGCTATCTCTCTGATGCTACCTCTAATGCCTCTTTTTCCCTTGTTGCACTGCATATTGATCGCATTGCTGCAATCAATGCATTACAAACGGATATTGCTAACCTTAGAGGCGAGTTGACCGTATTGCGTGTGGACTTCCATGACTTTATGGACGTAGTGACAAAGCAGTTCGAACATATTTATCAACATATCTATTCTTTTTCACCTCCTACAAATGAATGTTGTTATGGATAAAGTCATTTTATTTCTACCACATATCCACCTTTAAAATTTGAACAGTGAGGACACTATCTCGTTAAAGTGTGGGGGAGGATTAACATTAGTTAGGATTTTCTTTGCTTTCTAACTTAGGAATTTCATCACTTTCTAGTTTTGATTTCATGGTTTTCTAGTTATAACATTCTAGTTTTCTAGTTTTTTCATTTTTCCTTTTTGTCGAGCTACTGGCGTTAAACAAGCGTTGCGTGGGAGGAAACCCACGCTTTACAATTCAATAATTCATAATTTTCAATTTTCTTTATTAGTTTTCATTAGTTATGCATTATTTTCAATTTTTCAATTTGTCTCACGTTTACTTTTTATGTTTATATTTAGTTTTCAACAAAAAAGGTTCAATTCAAGGGAAATTTATCAATTTATGAATTCTTACAAGCATTATGCCTCTGAATAAACATTTAAGCAGCTAACATGCCATACCTCAGCAGCAGAATGCAAATTCTGCTAAATTTTGTATGTTTGATACCCATGGTGTTCACCATTGGGCCTATGGCGCCCACCATACTTTCAAAAACCATTAAAAAAATTCAATTTTTTTTGCCCTTTTAGAAACCCTAACTTCATGAACAAGTTAGACCATGATCAATGATGATTCAAAGAAAACTTCCAACATGAAAGTTGTAGAGAATTGAAAGTTATACAACTTTGTCATTGAGCGTTGATCTCCAAAAAATGCATATATTTGAAGATATTAATTAATGAAGTTAGCATCTCAAAATTGTCAAAATCTCAAACACTTAGAAAAATTCTGAAGTGCTTGTTTCAGCCCAAAGTAACAAATTTGTAAGGCAATTTTCACCAAGATCCCAATTAATTCAGGAAAAGTGTCTGACATGAAAGTTGTAGATAATGTTTCAAGCTTTCCAAAAAGTCAAGGATTGTGAATTTATCATACTTGAGTTGAGAGTTTCAATTTTTTGAAGATGGATGATCAAAATTGGATTACAAACCATTTTTGGCATAAAGTGAACACTTCCATTTTCATTAAGCAAGTTTTGCATAAAACTTGTTTAGAGCCCATGCCTATGACCTATTTCTCATCACACTCTATATGAATCAAGGGAACTAAGTCCCTTCACCAAACCAGGCTTTGTACCTTGCCTTGTAACATGGATGTACCTTTTTTCTTCACCACCAAGTTTCAAACTATTTTATCAAGAAAGTGGTCAGCCCCAAGCCTCATGATTTCTCTATAAATAGAGACAAACTTTGCACTTCAAAAGCACCAATTCACAACTATATAAACACCTCTAAACTCTCTCTAAGTCGGAATTGCACAAAAACTCCATTTTTGAGTTTCAAAGTCCAAAACTTCGAAATTATTCATCCTTACAAGTTTTGTGTAAACTAACCATCCTAATACCTAATACACATCATATAGAAGTTGTATAAACCCAAGAGCAACTTCTCTAATCACTCCATCACCATACGCCATTTTTACTTTTCACCATTGCAACTTGACTTGACCAAGGTGATTCAACAACTTTCAGCATAAAGTAAGAATTGGGATAAGTTCGTGGAGGTCTAAGGAAGCTTATTTGATCATTATTTCACATCTCGAAGTACTTAAGAGAGCATTGGACTTTTCTCCAATATGTAAGGTTTCTTGAATTTCGAAATCTCCATACATGCATCATTTGTGTAAGATTTCTGAATAAAAAATGTAGATATGATGTCTCTGATGCTAACCACATAACTATCTTTCATTAATTTTGCTTGTGTGATGAGAATTGTAAAACTGAACATTTAGGTTTTTCGTTTGGTACCAACAGAAATTCATGAAAATCTTTGAGTTATAGCTTCTGAAAATAATACTATTAGATTCCTTGCGAAATTCTAAGCAAGTTTGGTTTTTATATCTTTAAAAATGGTTGAGAAATGTGGAAGTTAGAATTTTTGAAAATGGAGCAAGTTGTTATTGTTACAGTGGCGCGATGGGGAAGAAGAATAGGAAAATTCAATTTTGAAAAACTTGTGTATTTTATATTTAATGATATGTGTTTCATGGACAGATGAAGCAGCCACCCCAGTGGCAAAACACACGTGCATTAAGGCTTTGTAACTATGAGGGCACGGGTGGAACACCCTCCAAGCCTAAAACAATTTTTTATCACTTGTTTTCTCAAGTTTCTTTATCAAACTTCAACAATTTTTTAAACCTATCAAACTAACTCATTTTAAGCTGATTTTTTACACACTCCTTATTTATCACCCCTATTTTACGAATATGTGAAAAAATCCCAAAATTATTATTTATTTAATCATTTTATAATTAAATCAAAACTAGTCCTTTTTAGTTGTTTTAAATTTTTTTTAATGTTTTCTTTGTTAACACTTTTTAATTAAAACCTCTTTCAAATGATCATATCTTGTCTCCAACAAGTTATTTTTAACATAAACCCTTGTACATATTCACACTATTAAAAAACTCAATCTTTAATTAGGTTTAGGACTTAACCTTTTGATAAATTGTAACATGTACAAAACCCTATAAAAGGCTTCACACACCTTAGGTTCCCGTTAGTTGTTTCCCCATGTGTCTTAAGATTAGTTGCCCTTAGGTATATATTTTCTTCATAAACTCCCATTAGCCCTAGGTGATACCATGTTGTTATTTTTACCATGAACTACGAGGTTTTGATCCTTAATTGGTACGTAGGTATAATACTATGTCTTTCCAAACAAAAATATCCTAAAATATATTTCTTTTCTCATCTCCACACTCATTTGACAAACAAACAATTTTAAACCAAAAGTAGATATTATAAGTGGTACATATAGAGTACTATAGATACATAGGGTTTTAATACATTCCCTTTGTATAACCAACCCATGTACCTTGGATCTCTTCCTTATGCTTTTCTTTTAATTTATACTCCTTGTGTTGCATGTTAAAATATAGGGTTTCGATCTTTTCCCTTTTCCTTGGAAAAAATAAAGTTTGGTGGTGACTTCTTAAGTCTTTGTGAATCAAGTTTATTCAATAGCTTGGTCTCCTCGATTTTTCACCGCGACAATATCAAACACATATAAGAAAGAGACCGACCAAATCATACTTTAACAAAGATATCAAGAATACATGTCCGGTGTTGGTATCAGACACATATAACAAAGAGACTAGAAGAGGAATCTAACAAAGATATTAAGAATACATGTTTGTTGTTGGTATCAGATACATATAAGAAAGAGACCGGAAGAGGACTCAAACAAAGATATCAAGAATACATGTATGGTGTTGGTATCAGACACATATAAGAAAGAGACTGGAAGAGGAATCTAACAAAGATATCAAGAATACATGCCTGGTGTTGGTGTCAGACACATATAAGAAAGAGACATGTCCAGTGTTGGTGTCTTGACATCTTAGTGTTGGGAATTTATTTTTCTCAACATGTCTGGCTGGTGTTTCTCTTAAACAGAATAGAGTTTGTTGACCCTTACTTGATATTATCAAGTCTATGAGAGCATGGAACTCTTGTTCTATTATAGTGGAAGAGAACTTTAAGAGATTGTGAACATTAGAGATGTATCAACTTGAGTTAAGTGGTTGATTGTAGTATGCACTTTTGGAGTGTCATCCAAGCCACCTAGGATGAGTATTTCAGATTTGTTCCTGGAGTAAAGAGGAGGTGTTGTTTCTGGGACCAAAGGATTATGGTTCCATGTTGTCTGCATGATAAGTTTCTCCTCAAGCATGGGTTTATTTATGAGGTGTCCTCACATGATGGAACATTTGTTTTTTAATGATTAAAGGGAATCCTTGTGTTTTGAAAGACTGGTAGAATCAGACTTAGTATGAATAGTCTGCTTGTGGCGTATAATGATAATTCAATGCCATGTTTGTTGAAGTCTGCTCCAAATACCTGCTATAGGGAATCTCCTCTTTGGGTGAAGAAGAATGGCGTCTAACTCCTCAAAGTTAGACAAGAGGTTTGGGCATTATGCTTATAATAAGAAGCTTCTTGAGGTGTGTAATATGCAGGTTACATCATGTTTCTTTGGTATGATCTTGAAGGATTAGTTGTTCATATGGTCTCTTGTGTGCCATGTAAGAGATGTGTTTGGTATACTATGGGTGTTGTCTCCAAAGCCATAGTTAATGATGAAGTCCATGATGGAGTTTAAGGTCAAGCCTCTGGCTTAGTTTGGCATTGTTTATGGTATGAGTGCTTATCATGATTGTTTATCATGATTAAGTATATACATAAGAAGGAGCCAAATCATGTGTTCTACCATTTGTGAGGAGGTAGTCTTATCAGTAGACTATATCTCTCAGAGAATCTATGAATATTGGAACATGAAGAAATTCTTTTGATGAAGGTGTGCATGTGACTGATTGCAAATACTCATACAAGAGCTGGGTATTTGTCGGATGTGTACATGCAATATTGTGTTCTGAAAATTATGATTCAGAAGGTGTTTGAGAGGTTATTTCCCTCCATGGTTCTCTGGTGTGTCGTAGCTATTGAAGATGGGCTCTATGAAGATCTTCTTGAGGGACTTATATGCATAATGAGTTCTTTGGATGATGATTTAAGAACCAAAGTGATTGGGTTCTGTGATTAGAAGTTCATGTCCCAAATGATGCTGGAACATCATTTTTGAGGGTTTAATTGGAAGATGCTTGGGTGGTGCATATGGAGTTGGATGATCAAGCATCATTGTCAGAAGAGGCGTTTCTGACTATGTGCATTAGAGTATGGAGACTCTAAATCCAGCCTACAGTAGTATGCTTGGTGACTGCATTATTATTATGTTGAAGACTTCACTAGTATCAACAATTGCTAGTGAACTGAAGGGAAGAATAATGTTATCGAATATTATGGTCTGATTTGATTGTTTGTTTTGGAGGTGTTCTTCTTCTAATATAAGTAACTCTAGGAGAGAGTTTTTAGAGGTGTTAGTATGGATCTCAGTAAAGCTTTTAAGCATACTGAGAATGAAGGGGTGAAAAACACAAGAAGGGGGGGTTGAATTGTAAAACTGAAATCTTAAAGCAATTGACAAGATATTTTTATCCTGGTTCGTTTGATCTCAAACTACTCCAGTCCACCCGTCAAGGTGATTTCGCCTCTCTCCAACGAGGTCTTAATTCACTATATTCAACTGAATATTACAGACTGCTTTAACAACTGCTAAAGCCTTCTTGATTCAAACCACAATCCGGTTTGTCAAGGCAACACTTTCTTACAAAGGTATAAAACAATGTGTGTGAATGTTTTCTACAAAACTTTATCACAACTGTGATGTATACACAAATGAAGCTTAGAAACTAGATTGCTAAACACTAATGGAGTATCAGAGTTTGTGGTTTAGCAAAACTGGTAGATGAAGATTATTGTTCAGCTTTGTGCGTGTAGAGATTTGGAGAGCATTAGCCATTATAATCTTCGAAGCCTTGTTTATATAGCACTTGAGAAGATGAACGTTGAATGCAATATTCTTGATTCAATGCTAATAACAAGCTTTCCTTTTTGAGCAGATCTTGTCTAGAATGAGGCCGTTGGAATTGATTAGCTTTCAATGCACAGTACCGTTGCTTCTTCAATGCACGTTCTGGCTTGGCTCATTCTGATTCTGCTTCGCTGCTGATGAACTATTGTGTTTCTGTATCAGAGTGTTTTACGCGCAGTTCTGTTCATCAAGCTTCAGCATGTACGTGAGTTGATCATCTGATCTTGACGTTCTGATTCAGCAACTTCTGATGCTGGTGCATGAAATAAAATTCTGATGCTGAAGAAGTGATCTTGCTTATTTTAATCAGCGTATCTGCAAATCAGAGCATAGTAATTTTAGGCAGCATATAGTTCAATCATGAAACATATAAATACTATATCTTTTCACTTTGTTATCATCAAAACTCAAATATAGGGTAGTAGATTCAAACATTGTTCTAACAATCTCCCCCTTTTTGATGATGACAAAAACTAGATATTTTAAATAAAAAATAACGTGAAAAGGTGTCTGGGAAATGTTTCAGAGTTAAGAAGTAAGGAGAAATAAGAGTTAAGAGATACTCCCCCTGAGTTTGTTACTTCCCTTTGATATGCGTGTTCTTCAGGATCAGATCTTTTTCTTTCTTTGAACATCAGATTATAAGAGTCTTTGACTTATCAGAGAGCAGAGCTTCAGAGCTTTTCCTGTCAGAGCTTTGCTTTGGATCAGAGTATTAGGTCGATCAGAACTTCATATTTGATCAGAGCAACATTGATCAGAGCTTCTACATTTTGATTAGAGCTTCTAGTCTTCATAGTGTTCAGGAGCTTCCTTGTGCCTGTAGACTTAAAACAAAACAGAAAAACATTTCAAGTAATAGAGTTAGAATGTTTGAGAATTTATGTCTAGTTAGCCGTTATTGATTTTAAATATCATTCTTGTCACTTCTAGTCTTCATAGTGTTCAGGAGCTTCCTTGTGCCTGTAGACTTAAAACAAAACAGAAAAACATTTCAAGTAATAGAGTTAGAATGTTTGAGAATTTCTGTCTAGTTAGCCGTTATTGATTTTAAATATCATTCTTGTTCTCCCCCTTTTTGTCAGCAATCAAAAAGTGTTGGTGATGTGCTAAAACAATTTAGATCAGAAAAACAAATTATATTAAAATAGTTCAGAATCAGAGCAAAAGAACATTACAGAACATAGTCAAAAGAGTACATCAGAAAGTCAAGAAAACATGAAAAATGATTATGCATGAAAAAGATTTAAGGTTGAGGGGGCATGCGTGAGAACAGGCTTTCCAGCATCGCTTGAATCTTTTCAGAAGTTTCATTCTGCTTCTGAACCATGTTGACAACAGTGTCAATTTTGCTGTCCTGTACATCCATTCTTGCCTTCATCTTCTGATCATTGTCGTCCATCCGCTGCTGGAGACGCAAGTCATTCAGCCTTAGTTCTTCCAGAGCCTGCCTGTCCAAGGCAGCTTGAGAACTTTCAGAAGGAGGAGGCTTCTCAGAACTTTCAGCGACATCTTCTGCTTGACTTTCAGCCTGAATGGTCTTGTCTTCTTCTGATGGTTGCACCTGTGCAGCTTGCTCTTTCTCCAACCAAGATTCACTGTCCAGAGGGAGCACAACTTCTTGAGGCAGCTGACTTTCAACTTCCTTCAGCAGCTTGCTGAAGTTCTGTTGAGCCTGCTCATAGTTGACATCCTGCAACTTGAGGGCTTCAGCACGTACCCATAGTCTGAACTGTGACCAGAGCTGATCAGAAGCAGCTGGGTCAATCATCTCAGGACAGACTTGCTTCAAAGAAGCAATCTATTGCAGCATACCTGTTTCAAAATTCAAAATACCAGAGCCAACATCTGGTTGCTTTGGTTTGGGGATGGCAATTTTGTGTCTTAAATCAGCAAGACGTTCAAGACTTGTTAAGTCAATGAAAGTTCTGCTGGGGTTTTCAGATGTTTGCTGAGAGGCTGTTTGTTTTGGAGGAAGGGTATCAGAATCAGAGTCAGATATTTCGATTGGAGTGGATGGTGGTTTGGGAGTATTTGGAGGTGTTGATTCCTCTGAAGATGGTAACTGGGGCCTGACAATATTGGTTCCACATGGCAACTGGATTGCCAGCGGTGAAGGTTGAGGTGAGTGAGGGTCAGATTTGTGAGGAGAAGGGGTTTTGGAATGGTGAAACTCTGTTTGTGGTGAAGGTGGATTATTTTCTAGTTGAGGAGGTGGAATCTTTGATTGCTCAGGGATCAGAGGTTCTTCTGTGAGAGGTTGTTGTTGTTGTGGTTCTGGTTCTGGTTGTTGTTGTTGTTCTGGTTGTGGAGGAGGAATATTTGGTGGTTCAGAATTTGGTTGAGTAGAAGCATGTTCACGCTCAATATCAGCTAGCACTCGATCAAGAGCTGGTGTTGTTGAAACAGTTGGTTGTTTGGGAATCTTAATTCTGGTTCTTCTGAGTTGTAAGGCCTCAGAAGGGTCTTCTGGTATGGTTTCATCAATGGTAGGGATTGGGATTGATATTCCGTGAGAGGTTTGAGAAGGGGCAGCAGATGTTGGAATAGTAGATGAAATTAAAACAGGGGCAGCAGATGAAATACCTCTTTTCTTTGGAGTCTGATGAGATGATCCTTCTGCTGGCGCTTTCCTCTTCTTTGTCTTCTTCTGAGTCACTTCAGGTTGGGGTTGACTCAGATCTTTGATCTTCAGCTTTGAACCTGTATCTTCTGCCTTGTATGAATCTGGATACTTGAGAAACATATCAGGTTTGGATTCCATTTCAGAAAATACTGGAAAATCACTCAGAGGCACTCTTCTGCTGGAGATGTCAGCAGTTGAAGTAGCTCTGGGTTCCTTCTTAATATTTTCTATCAGCTTCATCTTTTTCAGGTTCTTAGCGTTCAGCGGTTTTCCAACAGTTGGTTCAATAGTGCTCAGCACTTGAGCTTCGCTCAGATACTCTATCAGCTTATTCTCTGTCAGAATATCTGATATGAGCCTTCCAAATGGTATCCAGTCCCTTTTGGTCCTTTCTTCTTCTCTAGTCTCTTTAACACTGGTCTTGAGATGGTTGAACAGGAAGTGTGCCAGATTGATCTTCACCCTCTGATCAATAAAGTAGATCAGAAATTGCTGATCCACGTTTATATAATTAGGAGAACTTGTTGGTTTCCTGTGGTTGAAGCAGCCCAGAACAATCTTGGCCCATACTCTGCAGTGATCCTTCAGATCCTTAATTTTGCTGCTGGGCATTCCAAGAGTGAAAATTCTGTTGGCTACCACACCTATATCAGGGCATCTTTCAGCCATGTCCACACAACAGACTCCACCACCACTTTGACCGATTAGCCTTCCAATGAGGTCTTCAGAAATTACAATCTTCTTTCCCATGACAGAAGAGATGACTAGTTGTTTAGAAACCTTGGCGTGAATCCAAAATTCCTTGACAAGCGCTGGGAATGTTGGTCCAACCAACCTATCGAAATACCTCTCCCACTTTTGAGCCCTAATTTCTTCAGTTAGGTCAAATCCATTATCCTTCAAACTTTCGAAGTCGATGATTAACTCAGAGAGAACTTCAAGATTCTTTACCGGTGTGAGAAGAGTTCTAAGGGGCACCTGATATTGCTCAGAAGTTTCTTTCTTCTGATTGCCTGCAGAAATGCTGGAGGATGCCATTGTTCACACTAAAAAAGCTTTGAGAATGATTTGAGAGAAAAAAGGTTTGTAGGAGATAAACTCAGAAATATGCAGAAAATACTTGAATGATTATGAGAAAGCGTAAAGAATAAGAATGAAGGATTAATGTGCTTAAATAGAGTTTTCAAAAATTATTTTGAAAAATTAAACGTTTTTAAGAGAGAGAAAAAAAATAATGATTGCCATTAACAAGCGTGATTACTTTTCATTAAATGCTTGCTGATTTTGGGGGATTTGAGAAAGATACTTAAAAACGGTTACCAGACATGTGTCTCAATGCACCCAATCAGCGCTTTGCCTTCTCAGAAGCGTGCACGCGTTCTGCTTCAGAGATTTGCTGATGATTGGATGACACTTGTTTGATGTAGTGATCAGCACGTCTGTCTTTGAGATTAGACTCTCAGATCTTTAGACTTGCATCTGATACAATCTGCATGTTCTATCTTTCTGAAAGGAGATTGATCAGAAGTTCACAGCACAATAATTACATTCTGAAGATAAATATATGGAATTAAAACATTTTCACTCTGGACATACTTTCATGCTGAGATGTTTCAGAATGAAATTAAACCTATCTTCTGAAAGGGGTTTGGTAAAGATATCAGCCCATTGATGGTCTGTATCTATAAATTTTAAGTTTAAAATACCTTTCTGAATATAGTCCCTAATGAAGTGATGTTTTATTTCTATATGCTTAGCTCTAGAATGTAAAATAGGATTCTTACTTAAGCAAATAGCAGAAGTATTATCACAAAGTATAGGAATGTTACTCTCAAAAATCTGGAAGTCTTCAAGCTGACTTTTCATCCAGAGCATTTGTGTGCTACATCCTGCTGCTGCTATGTACTCAGCTTCTACTGTTGACAGAGCAATTGTTGATTGCCTTTTGCTGGACCACGAGATCAGATTTTCTCCCAGAAACTGGCAGCTTCCAGAAGTACTTTTACGTTCCACTCTGTCTCCAGCAAAATCAGCATCACAGTAGCCTACTAAGCTGTAATCACTAGATTTTCTCTTCTCTTTCCAGAATGCACGTGGGATGCATTGGAATCTTTGATGGCTTACATTCTGAGAGGTCAAATTTCTTCAGAAGATCTCTGATGTATTTGCTCTGATGAATGTAAGTTCCTTCTGGAGTTTGATTGATCTGAATTCCTAGAAAGAATTTCAGTTCCCCCATGAGGCTCATCTCAAATTCTGCCTGCATACACTTAGCAAATTTTCTTCCAAGAGAAGGATTAGTAGAACCAAAAATGATATCATCAACATAAATTTGACAGACTAAAATGTCACTCTTAACTGTTTTACAGAATAGAGTAGTGTCCACTTTCCCTCTGGTGAATTCATTTTCAAGCAGAAAGTTACTTAGCCTTTCATACCAAGCTCTGGGAGCTTGTTTCAGACCATACAGTGACTTCTTTAGTTTGAAAACATGTTCTGGATGTTTTGTATTTTCAAAACCTGGGGGTTGGTGAACATAAACTTCTTCTTCTATATAACCATTTAAGAATGCACTTTTGACATCCATCTGATACAGAGTGATGCCTCTATTAACAGCAAATGAGATTAAAAGTCTGATAGATTCTAACCTGGCGACTGGGGCAAAGGTTTCTGTATAGTCTATCCCCTCTTGCTGACTATAACCTTGTGCAACCAGTCGTGCCTTGTTTCTGATGACTTCACCTTGTTCATTTAGCTTGTTTCTGAACACCCATCTTGTTCCAATGACGTTGAATCCTTTTGGTCTGGGAACGAGATCCCATACGTCGTTTCTGGTGAATTGATTCAGCTCTTCTTGCATTGCCAGAATCCAGTCATTATCCAGAAGTGCTTCATCAATAGAAGAAGGTTCAATCAGAGACACAAGTCCCATAAGAGTTTCTTCAGAGTTTCTGAAGCTTGCTCTTGTTCTGATTGGATCTTCCTTTCTTCCTAGGATAGTCTCTTCTGGGTGATCCAAACTGCTTCTGGGTAATCTCTTCTGAGGTTGATCAACAACAGTTGTAGGATTTCTAGCATTGCTTCTTTCAGATGTTGAAGGAATGTCTGTGTTGAGAGCTTCTGATGACTTATCTTCAGAACCTGCAAATTCAATTTCTATACCTGCAAAAATTTCATTCTGCTTTGACTTTTCAGAGTCAAGCTTATCATCAAAACGAACACTGATTGATTCTTCCACAATCTGTGTTTCTGTATTGTATACTCTGTACCCTCTTGAGCGTTCAGAGTATCCTAACATAATACACTTCTGTGCCTTAGAATCAAACTTGTTCAAATAATTTTTTGTATTCAATATAAAGCAAGTACATCCAAATGGATGAAAATACGAAATGTTGGGCTTTCTGTTCTTCCACAATTCATATGGAGTCTTTTCCAGAATAGGTCTTATTGAGATTCTATTCTGAATGTAGCACGCTGTGTTTATTGCCTCTGCCCAGAAAGTCTTAGCAACGTTTGTCTCATTGATCATGGTTCTGGCCATTTCTTGCAATGTTCTGTTCTTTCGTTCTACAACTCCATTTTGTTGGGGAGTTCTAGGACAAGAGAAATCATGCAGAATGCCTTTGTCATTAAAGAGTGACTCAAAATCTTTATTTTCAAATTCTCCACCATGATCACTTCTGACTTTAACGATTCTAAGATCTTTTTCATTCTGAACTTGGTTACAGAAGGTAACAAACACAGAGTGTGACTCGTCCTTGTGTCTTAAGAACTTTACCCATGTCCATCTGCTATAGTCATCTACGATTACTAACCCATACTTCTTACCACTGACTGAAGCAGTTTTAACTGGTCCAAATAAGTCAATGTGCAGAAGTTCTAATGGCTTAGAGGTAGAAACAACATTTTTGGATTTAAAAGAAGGTTTTGCAAATTTGCCTTTCTGACATGCTTCACACAGAGCATCTGAATTGAACTTCAAATTAGGAAGTCCTCTGACCAGATTGAGTTTGTTAATCTGAGATATTCTTCTCATACTAACATGCCCCAATCTTCTGTGCCAGATCCAGTGCTCGTTGTTAACAGACAGAAGACATTTTACGTTCTGACTCTTTAGTTCAGAAAGTTTGATTTTGTAAATGTTGTTTTTCCTCTTACCATTAAACAGGATAGTCCCATCTTTCTGACTAACAGCTTTACATGATTTTTGATTAAAGATTATATCATAACCGTTATCACTTAATTGACTTATGGATAACAGATTATGCATCAATCCATCAACCAGCAGAACATTATTAATAGAGGGAAGATTTCCATTACCTACAGTTCCAGAGCCAATAATCTTTCCCCTCTGATTGCCTCCAAAGCCAACGTGGCCTCCAGGCTTAAGTTCCAGGCTTTGGAACATATGCCTTCTTCCCGTCATGTGTCGTGAGCAGCCAGAGTCCAGGTACCATGACTGGTGTTTCTGACTTGCTGCTAAAGATATCTGCAACATGTATTATTTTATCCTTAGGTACCCAGATCTTCTTGGGTCCTGATTTGTTAGTTTTGCCAAAACTCTGGTTGAATTTTGGTTTCACAGAGTGCTTACTGCTAGTATATTTGATGTCATGTGTGTGACCATACACAAAGTGTGAATTTAGAGGAGTGTGTTTAATGGTTAAATCCATGACATTCTTTGGTGTAGGAACCTTACCTAGGTATCCTATTCCTTTCCTGCCGTTTCTGCTAACTCCATAGATCATTGAAGCCATTCTGCTTTTATCTATGCTTTTAGCAAGGAACTTCTGGAAACTGTGATCATACTCCTTGATGATCTCATCAGCGTTGCTGGGAGTTTCAGAAATTGGTTCCTTCTGAGAGTTTTGTAAAGAGTTTTCTAATTTTGAAATTTTATCTCTCAGCTCAGAGTTTTCCAATTTGAGACTCTCAGACTTATTAGAGTCAGATTCAAGATTCCTTTTCAGGTCTCTGAATTTAGCTCTAATCTGCTGATAACGTTCCAGAATTTCATTGAGGCTTTCAGCAAGTTCAGCCTTTGTAAAATTAACAGCGAAGTTAGGGAATACCTCTTCTGTGTCTGATTCTGAGTCTGATTCAGAAGCTTCACTGTCATCTGGAATGTTAGCCATGAGCGCTATGTTTGCCCTTTCATCATCTGATTCTGAGTCAACTTCAGACGAGTCAGAGTCATCCCATGTGGCCATGAGACTTTTCTTCTTCTCTCTTCCAAACTTCTTTTTGGGCTTTTCCCTCTGAAGCTTTGGGCAGTCACTCTTGTAGTGTCCTTGCTCATTGCACTCGTAGCAGATGATGTCTTTTGTGTTTGGCTTCTTGCTACTGGAGGAGCCTTCAGATCTTCTGTATCCAGAGGAGGAATCTGTCCTTCTGAATCTGGAAGAAGACTCGTTCTGATCAGATCTTCTGGGATTCCTGAACTTCCTTTGTCTTTGCTTCCACAGTTGATTTACTCTTCTGGAGAGAAGGGAAAGTTCGTCTTCTTCTGATGAGGATCCATCAGATGTTTCTTCAACTGCCTGCAAAACTTTAGACTCAGATTTTCTGTTAGATTTTAAAGCTAAAGGCTTACCTTGCTTCTGAGGCTCGTCAGCTTCTAGCTCTATCTCATGACTTCTGAGGGAGCTTATAAGTTCCTCCAGAGTGATTTTGTTGAGATCTTTCGCTAGCTTCAGAGCAGTAACCATAGACCTCCACTGCTTGGGTAAACTTCTGATTATCTTCTTGACATGGTCAGCAGTAGAGTATCCTTTGTCCAGAACTTTGAGACCAGCTACCAGAATCTGGAATCTAGAGAACATAGTTTCAATGGATTCAGATTCTTCCATTTTGAACGCCTCATACTTCTGAATGAGCGCCAGAGCTTTTGTTTCTTTGACTTGAACGTTGCCCTCATGCGTCATTCTGAGAGAATCAAAGATGTTCTTAGCTGTGTCTCTGTTGGAGATATTTTCATACTCAGTATAGGAGATGGCACTGAGGAGGATGGTTCTGGCCTTATGGTGATTCTTGAAGTCACGCTTTTGTTGATCAGTCATTGATTTTCTATCAATCTTCTGACCAGTTGCATTCACAGGGTGCGTGTATCCATCTGTCACCATATCCCACAGATCAGCATCATGTGCTAGAAAGAAGCTTTCAATTCTGTCTTTCCAGTAATCAAAGTTTTCTCCATCAAAAACTGGAGGTTTGCCGCTGAATCTGTCTCTGTCCTCATTGTTGTCATTGCTGAAATGAGAGTTGTTTCCTGCCATTGTGTTTTTCTGACGCTGGATCTTGTACTGACACGGTTAAGTGTTTTAGCTCAGAACCAGGCGCTCTGATGCCAATTGAAGGGGTGAAAAACACAAGAAGGGGGGGTTGAATTGTAAAACTGAAATCTTAAAGCAATTGACAAGATATTTTTATCCTGGTTCGTTTGATCTCAAACTACTCCAGTCCACCCGTCAAGGTGATTTCGCCTCTCTCCAACGAGGTCTTAATTCACTATATTCAACTGAATATTACAGACTGCTTTAACAACTGCTAAAGCCTTCTTGATTCAAACCACAATCCGGTTTGTCAAGGCAACACTTTCTTACAAAGGTATAAAACAATGTGTGTGAATGTTTTCTACAAAACTTTATCACAACTGTGATGTATACACAAATGAAGCTTAGAAACTAGATTGCTAAACACTAATGGAGTATCAGAGTTTGTGGTTTAGCAAAACTGGTAGATGAAGATTATTGTTCAGCTTTGTGCGTGTAGAGATTTGGAGAGCATTAGCCATTATAATCTTCGAAGCCTTGTTTATATAGCACTTGAGAAGATGAACGTTGAATGCAATATTCTTGATTCAATGCTAATAACAAGCTTTCCTTTTTGAGCAGATCTTGTCTAGAATGAGGCCGTTGGAATTGATTAGCTTTCAATGCACAGTACCGTTGCTTCTTCAATGCACGTTCTGGCTTGGCTCATTCTGATTCTGCTTCGCTGCTGATGAACTATTGTGTTTCTGTATCAGAGTGTTTTACGCGCAGTTCTGTTCATCAAGCTTCAGCATGTACGTGAGTTGATCATCTGATCTTGACGTTCTGATTCAGCAACTTCTGATGCTGGTGCATGAAATCAAATTCTGATGCTGAAGAAGTGATCTTGCTTATTTTAATCAGCGTATCTGCAAATCAGAGCATAGTAATTTTAGGCAGCATATAGTTCAATCATGAAACATATAAATACTATATCTTTTCACTTTGTTATCATCAAAACTCAAATATAGGGTAGTAGATTCAAACATTGTTCTAACAGAGAATACTTGTAACTTGTAAGAGAAGACTTACCAAGAAGTAAGAGGATTTGTAAGAGTCAAGATTTCTTTTACAGTATATGGAGATGTTCATAAGGAGAACTGGTTATCCATGACAGGGGGAGTGAAATACTTGTCTATGGATTGTGACTGCAATGGTGCAAATTTTTTTTAAGCTTCCACGCTGATCAATCTTGTGAAAAGTATTTACCTCTGGTGAGGTTGTGATGTCAAACAACATGTTGTGACATTAGGCTTCTGGATATGTATGGTTCTAGCTATGTGAAGCAAGTTAGTTGAATCATGTGCTAACACGCGTCTTAGGAGGAGTCTGAAGGGCAGTTTTATTTGTATCAGGGAATATTTATTTTTCTCAACAGGTTTCGGAAGGACTCTATGAAGGTTGTGTGATTAATAGGGATGTCACATATGTGATGTGATAATCTTGAAATTTTGATTTGTGCTGGCCAAAAGGAGTTTTTGTAGAATCCAGTGGAAGACTGATAACGCGAAAATACATAGTATATTCGACCCGATTTGCATAAATAAAGTTACCGTTTTATCTCAATTATGTTGCATTATGTTGGCTTTTCAAGTATGTTTCATGTGATTATTTCATCCAATGCCTACATGAGAAAAGGATAAGAAATAGAAAAGAAACAGACTCAAAGTCAGAAAAACAACAGAAATAGCAGAAGAATGCATATCCGAAGGTTGTTCCCCTCGGCACACCTTCCATTCCGCCCGACACAAATTGAATTTGTGTGCCCCTCGGCACACAAGCCATTCCGATTGGAACAAAGTAAAAATATGTGTGCCCCATGGTACACATTTCATGCCACTCGGAACAACCTATTTTCTATTTTGTTTGACGCACGAAGATTTCTCCATGATTCTCCAGTGCTAACTGTAACACCCCAATTTTACCCGACAATATAAATGTAAATCAGAGTTATAAAAATTATACAACTGAATCAGGATGCCACAAATTCAACTTAAAAACCATTGCATTCAACATGGATACATAACACTTTAAAACTTCGGATGAACCAGCAACAAAATAAATTAATCTTTTAAATCAACAACTCGAACAACTACGTAGCAGAATCATAATAACATCTTTATCCAACATGAACACAACTTCTGAATAACAAGTACTTAACAACAATTAACTTAAAGTTCATCCAAATGAAATAACAAATACTAAAGCAACAAGCGTTCATCCCACATAGTGTTACGTATCATAGCAATGACACCGACCCAAAGTACTGAAGGTCAACCGCCTTCGCTCTGGATTACCTGCACATTACCAACATAAGGGTAACATTCAAACAAAAGGGGTGAGATATCGAACACTATAATAGAACGTATGATAAATGTTATATTAGAATCAATTCATGCAAAATTACCACTTCACGACTTATAAACAACAAAGATCACAACAGGATATCAATAAAATATAACAATTAGTTCATCAACACAACAACTCAATCATACTACTTGGAATGCCACTCAATACTATGCGAATGTATGTCGTACCATTGGAGCAAAACTCCCATCTTAATAATTGCCAATTAATAGAGGCATCAACAAGGCATAAGCCTTCTTTGCAGTTTTCCAATCCAGGTCATCACATAGTACGCAAATGTATATGAATGCACTATCACATACTTACAACAATCATCATCCATCACAAGGAATAAGCCCACATCAACATTATTACCAGTAAATAGAGGTAATTCATCATGATTTAAATTCCCTGAAACTTCACATTATCAACGAGAATTCACAACAACAATCAAAACATCACAACAACTCAACATAAATTAACATTAGCCATAAGCCTATCACATCAATCAACAATACAGTCATTAACATAATCAAACAACAACTTAACAATAATTTCACACAACACTAGTAATGACCAAAACACAACATGTATGGGAAAAAGGGATAGGGAACTACGCGCCCCTCGACATGCATAGCAACTAGGACAACATAACCACTAAATCGTACTCCTCGACACGCACATAAAATGCATGGTAACGAGCAACTTATGCTCCTCGACATGTCCTGCAACCTAGTACTACTCGACAATCCAACTTACAATTTTCGACACGCCTCGCAGCCGAAAATGCCGCTCGATACCTACCTCTTCAGTATCCTTCACGACCACTAATTCGTCCAACAACACAGGTACAATACAACATCTTAACGACCACACCACTATAATTCATAACTTCCGACAAACCGCTCGGAGTAACACAATAACAGGTAACTATATTCCTATCGACAGATTTATCAACCTACAAGACAGTCACGCAGAACCTCTCTAAAACGACCACTTCAACAATTTACCAATTTTCATGCCAATCGCTCAGAATAACCTAACGTCCTAACGACCATCACGACCAGTAATCACTATCCTAACCTATCCATCGATTAAACAGGTAGTCAACAAATACACAAAACGTCCACAACATACAATCGGGAAACTTCATATAACATGTTCATTAAACGGTCATACGATAATTCCCAACGACCACAACATGAATAAACGGGCAACTTCGATAGCGATTCAGAAATATTCATGCACCACAATCATAAAACAACCAATTCCCATGCAATACACATCATAAATACCATTATAAGTTCAGAACCCCACCCTTACCTGGATTGAAGGTTGCTCAACCAAAAACTCTAGCCGATGGCTTTGCTTCGTTCTGCTCGACACCGGGCAGCTTGCTTCTCATCCGCGCAGCTCCACCAGTTAGCGTACAGAAATCCTTATTCTCCAACTAAAACAAATTATTGTGTTAGCTTCTCCTTATATATCAATCCTCTTGGGCCTAACCTACACCCCCACTTTACTACTCCCAAAGTCAGACGTATTACATATCGGCGTCCCGTTATTAAATATTTCAATTAAGTCTAACGTTATTTTTCGTCTACCCTAAAACCTAAGATTTATTAGCCTTATATTTACATAGTAGCTTTTGATAGCAATAATGAGATTACCAGTCCCTGTGGATTCAATACCTCTTAAAACTACGCGATTAAACTGTGCACTTGCAGTTAATACACCCGATCGACTCTTAAAGTCGTGATCAAAGACATTGGGATTATGCTTCAGAATATGTGGATATGTTTGTAAAGAAGTTTTAGTATTTTGGCTGAAGCTGTTTTGGTCCTTGAGCATGGAAGAGGAAGTGGACAGTGTCTGACAAGATGTCAGGAAATTTATCAGGAAATGTTTTTTCCTTGAGCCAAACAAGGAAATATTTATGAAGGTGCAATCTATACACGCCAAGAGAATGTGTAAAATGTGTTTAGTGACTATACGTGCATCTTTATTGGAAATAACTCTTTCTAAAATGTAATACGGTGGGAGAACTGACTTTTGGGTTTGTGTTTTATCTCAAATGTTGCTGATAGCAAGAGTCGCCCTGACTTTTCTTTTATCCGATAAAGGAAAGGGTGAAAAGAACACGAAAGACCTTTTGAGAATTTTCAAAGTAAGGGGGGTAGGTCATGAAAAGGGAATGTGTTAACACCCTTTTCATCCGTAGTTTTCTACGGGCTCTTAATTGCTAGCTCACTTTGAAAATGCTTTGTGTTTGTGTATGTTTTGTAAATATTTTAAAAATGCCTAAGTACGACAATTTTGTAATGATTCTCGTATCATTGAGAATGTATACAAAATTTTGGTTTTGAAAATATTTGCTGAAAGGAAGTGTTGTTTTTGAAAGTGTTTTTGAAAATGCCAATGTAAGGAAATTATGTAATGATTCCCGTATTGTTGAGAATGTATACAAAATATTCGTTTTGAAGATATTTGATAAAGAAAGTGTTGAAAAGATGTTTTGTTTTGAAAAAGTTTGTGAGTAAGCGACTACGAGCCTTCTAACTACTCAAAGAAGTCTTTATTCTTTTACCCCTCTTTTAGATAGTGTTAATCTACTATTAGTTAGTAGGAAGCCTTATCATTAGATGTTAGGGACAGGCGCGGGCCATCGTACAATCATAGAAGGCACCTGTAGGACGCTTTAGAAATTGTCGTAAGGGAATAAGATCGTTTACCGAAGGCAGCATCGAAGGGTCATCGAGGGACTAGGATCTTTTACTCGAGGGTCTTTGCTAAAGTGTTCTACGTTCGAGGGACATGAATGTTTAAATTCGAGGCAACAAGTGAGGTTACCCTAGAGGTACATGTTTACGTAGTGTTTTAACTTCAAGTATTTGTCTTGAGATTAGGTTTTCTAATGTTTTATTTTAATCTTGGTGTAGAGGTAGAAATGTTAAAGACAAAGCCATTGGATTGACTAGACTTGTACAAATCAAAATAAAATCGCCACCGCACTTTATTGTTTCCAAAGGAATGAGAAAAGAGCAAATAACCCAAAAGAGGGGGAAGATTCTAGGTAAGGGGGTTGATTATGCAAAGGGAAGTTATTAGCACCCTAAACATCTACGGTACTCCGCAAGAACCTCTTTGCAAATCTGTATATTTTAGCTATAAAATGTTGTATATAAAATAGATTATAAGGATGAGAAAAAGAAGTATATTTTTTATGATCCTTGCACCCGCCGCGGTTGCGAACCTTTAGTGCCTAGGTACCACCTTCCGTGCAATAGGGGATCAGGGTACACGTAGTTCCTCTTTTAAAAAATTTAAAACACAAGTGTGTTGGTTAATTTTAAGAGACAAAACGTCTTTGTCATTGTCCGTGTGGAAAACATACTTACTACCCAAAATTATGAGAAAGGAGAATTTGCATCATCTAAAAGTGGAGAATATGGCTTGGATTTTAAAATCAACAATGCCTCTCTCAACACCCAAGTGGAAAATATATCACCTGACCATATATTGTAGAAGTATAGTTGTTTACATCACTACAAAGATTGACAAGAGTCCAATATTTTTGAGAAAAATTTTAAAGATAAAAACCAAAATGGAAAAATAGTTTGAATGAGATTAATTGACTTTTTAGTCTTCTCACAAAAATGTCAAAGTATTGTTAAGTTGATTGAAATTAGATTAGGAAATAATTGTTGAAAATGCATGGACATAAGTCCAAGTTTATTATGAAAGTGGTTCAAGTTTTAAAACAAAAAGAATTTTCAAAAGGAGGGAGAAGATTTTGAAATTAAAGAAGATGGGAGGAGATGAAGGGGCTATCCTAAAGCATAAGGTAAAAGCTAGGGAAAAGAACCATCTAAACAAGAAGAAGCCAACACTTGACACAATGAGTCAATGTAGAATTCCATACTTTAGATTTGAAACCAAACAAATAATTACAATAAACCTCTTTAAGAAAACCAAGCTCCAATTGCATTAAGTCTTCAAAAATTGGGCAGAGTAACAATTGTATAAAAATGAATTCTAGATCACAAACAAAGCATGTAATCACAATAACCTGCAAACAAATCAAACAAACAACCTAATGTCTTAGGGGTAAACCCCAAGAACTCCAGACAAAACAAAAATTAAGATTACAAGGTCTCAAGGTATGTCAAGGTTTCTAATCCTAAGTCCTAGAAGTCCATCACTCCCTAATGCCAAGGATAGTAACCAAGTAGTCCAAGTAACATTAAAGTTTTTTAGGGTTCAAGTTGATTATTAGGTGTCTTAAAAAAGAAATGAAAAGCTCAAGTGAGCAAATTAAAAATGACATGAATATAAAGGCTCAAGTGATCAAAGATGAAAATAGCATGAAATGTAGATGCTAAGTGTGATCGGTGGAAATAGAACTGACTGTTTTTTAGCTGGTTTCGCGAAATGTCGCGGTAAGCAAGAGTCGCCACCGTCTTTTATGTTCTCCAACATGGAAAGGACAAAATCACAGCAAAATTCCTTATTCGAGAATGTTTCTCGGTTCGGGAGGTAGATTTATAGAAAGGGAAGGTGTTAGCACCCTTTCTATCCGTGGTTATCCACGGGCTCTTAGGTACTTGCTCTTATGTTTTCAAAAATTGTTTGCTTCTTAAGTGTGTGTGGGTTTTGAAAAAAAGTTTCGTTTGAAA
Organism: Vicia faba; assembly: GCA_948472305.1. NCBI lineage: Eukaryota > Viridiplantae > Streptophyta > Magnoliopsida > Fabales > Fabaceae > Vicia > Vicia faba. Next base: position 1,358,466,776 of record OX451740.1, read on the forward strand.
ACTTCTAGGTAACTCTTGTATCAGTCCTCAAGAGTGTATGAAGTGTTTTGTTTGAAAACTTTTTGAAAGTGTGGGGTGCGAAAAGATGTTTTTGTTTGTTTGAAAAAGAGCAAGTACCCAGGAGAATCTACCTACTCTAAGGAATTAGGCTGTGTAAGAGTCCTTTAGATAGTGCTATCCCACCATTGAGAGGTAGGTAGCACCATCGTTGGAGGTATTTGGGTCAATTCGATGATCGGGACAGTGTGGTCACCGAAGCAATAGTAGGACACCTTAGAAGTAACCCTAATGTCCTAGATCCTTTTTTATCCGAGGTAACTGTTTTGAGGCAACTGGATCTTTTGGACAGAAGGGCGACCTCTAAGACACCCTATACCTGATGACCACGTTCAAGGAAACCAAGTGAGGTGTACCCTAAGAGTAGCATGTGCAAGTGTGTCAATTTTCAGTTATTTTACTCTTGCATGTCATGGTGAGTTATTGTTGATTTTTTAAGTTTAAGAGTTAATCTTGTCATACAATCCTAGTTAGCATACATCTAAGCAGTTAATATATGTACAGGAATTTAAAGTGCGGGAATTGTAAATCCTACGCTATTACAAGGCTTTCGGGGAGGGGGATTATTTACATGTCCAAAAATATTGGGGGAATAAAGCAGTAAAGCGTAAAAAGGTATCAGCTAAGCTATTACAAACCAGTAAAAATAAACGCGCGCGAATCTAAAAAAATCCTAATAATAAGAACTCTTTTTGTTGTTTTATCTTATTTTGGGAAAAAAAATCTAAATCTATTTAATTTTAGTTTTGGAAAAATGTTAAGATAATTTAAAGGTTAATTAACAAAATTAATTTAATAGAAAAAGAACTAGCCTAATGTTTTTTGTGGTTTTTTTGATTTTAATGTTAATTAAAAGGAAGTCTATGAAAACAAAAATAAAATACAAGGGGAATCCTTCGATCCAGAGGGGGTCAGGGTCCTTTCGATTGGGCCAAACAGCAAGGCGTGAGTAGCCTTCGATCCAGGAAAGAGGATTGTCTTTTGATCATGGAGGTCATGGCTTTCGATCCAGGAATGAGATGCCTCCTTCGATCCAGCAGGCTAATGGGTTCGATCCAGAGAAGGGCTCTCCTTCGATCTGGGATGTTATACCTGTAAAAGCATGTTAGCAAAATAAAATGCAGGGCCTGGGTATTGAATCCCAGGCCCTTCGATCCTGCACTCGTTGGGGTCTCTTCAGGCTAAATCTGCAGCAAGTGTTAGCAAACGAAAAAAGATGACCTGGGTGCCAAACCCAGGCCCTTTGATCCTGTCTAGGATTGCAAATCGAAAGTAACAACAAGTATGAATGTATTATGCAAATATGAGGTTGGATAGTTTACCCTTTCTTACCAACAGATTGGACTTTTAATTTGGGCTCTTCCTGGATGTAGGAACCTTCGATCTGGGCACTTCCTGGATGTAGGAACTTTTGATTTGAGGGCTTCTGGACGTGGGCACCTTCAATATGAGGGACTGCTTTGGCTTGGAAAATTCTGGGCAGCGTCTCTCCAATGTTTTGTTCTCCTGCAGATTTTTTTTGAAGAAGTGTGTATAATTTTCGTTCTATGATTTCTGTGTGATTTTTCGTGTAATTTTTCTTTTTTGTCTTTTGTAATGTGTCACTGGCCTCCTATTTATAGGAGTGTGGGAGTGCACGAAAATGGCAAGGGACAACCATTAAAATAGGCCTTTAACGCTCTGGACAAAAATCAAACACATTAAATCATTTCCTTTTTTGAAACATTCGTGTCCCTTGAATGAACCTGGACGCTTGGGTTTCGAGTGCTTTCAGGCCATGCTCTTCGATTAGTCCTGATTTGCCTCTTCCGAATGGACTCCCTGCGTACCCTTCGAATGGGCCTGGCCCAAATATCAATCGAAGGATTCCAATCGAAATGCTTTGCTAACAGGCCAATCAAAAGGTGTTGTTCATGCCAAATGAAGGACATGGTTGACATGCCTGTCGACATTGCCTTGACATAATTCCAATCGAATGCTTGTCCATAATGCCAATCTAAATACTCCTTCAGAATGCCAATCGAAATACTCCTTCAGAATGCCAATCGAAAGGTATTTGAAGTACCACTCAAAAATCTTCTTTTTCCTTAGGCAAGAGTTTGTGATCAACCAGGCAGGGGGAAGACTTTGGAAAACATGAGAGGGCAAATTTTGGGGTGTAACAGTTGCCCCTGTTCAATCTTCTTAGACCTGAGGATGTAGATTGGCTTGCGTGCCTTTCGTGATCCGAAGGTGGAAGATGATTGAATACTAGAGTGCCCAGAAATTTGCACTCACATAGTAGGATATCAGCAGTATGATGGCGGGAATGGGCTTATAGATGCCATTTGGAAAGATGGTGGATGGGAGGATGGGCTTATAGATGCCATCTGGAGATTGTTGGTAGGAGGATAGGCTTATAGATGCCATCTTGAGATGTGACAGAATCTTGTCGGGAATGGCCCATTTGGAAATGTAATGGATAGTTGTGGAGATGGGCTTATAGATGCCATCGGGGTGTCGATTGCGTAAGAGATTCCTTAGCGAGAACTTGCGTACCTGAGAAAGAAAGATAATTACCTGGCCTGTTACAGGGGTTGATCTTCAAACTCTTCATGCAGATGTGCCCTGGCTAGATACAGGTGTCGAATCTACAATCAGTTGCTCACAGATGTGCCCTGGCTAGATACAGGAATCGAATCCGGAACTTCAAAAGGTTGCTTACAGACGTGCCCTGGCTGGATACAGGAATCAAATCTCTAAATTCTTCATGCAGACATGCCCTGGCTGGATACAGGTATCGAATCTACAATCAGTCACTCACAGATGTGCCCTGGCTGGATACAGGAATCGAATATGGAATTCTTCGTCTACAGATATGCCCTGGCTGGATACAGGAATCGAATCTCTAAACTCTTCATGCAGACATGCCCTGGCTGGATACAGGTATCGAATCTACAATCAATCACTCAAAGATATGCCCTGGCTAGATACAGGAATCGAATCTGGAATTAGTCATCTACAGATATGCCCTGGCTGGATACAGGTATCGAATCTCTAAACTCTTCATGCAGACATGCCCTGGCTGGATACAGGTATCGAATCTACAATCAATCACTCACAGATATGCCCTGGCTAGATACAAGAATCGAATCTGGAATTAGTCATCTACAGATATTCCCTGGCTAGATACAGGAGTCGAATCTGGAATTAGTCATCTACAGATATGCCCTGGCTGGATACACGTATCGAATCTTCAAACTCTTCAGATATGCCCTGGCTAGATACAGGAATCGAATCTGGAATTAGTCATCTACAGATATGCCCTGGCCGGATACAGGTATCGAATCTTCAAACTCTTCAGATATGCCCTGGCTAGATATAGGAATCGAATCTGGGATTAGTCATCTACAGATATGCCCTGGATGGATACAGGTATCGAATCTTTAAACTCTTCAGATATGCCCTGGCTAGATACAAGAATCGAATCTGGAATTAGTCATCTACAGATATGCCCTGGCTGGATACAGGTATCGAATCTTCAAACTCTTCAGATATACCCTGGCTAGATACAAGAATCGAATCTGGAATTAGTCATCTACAGATATGCCCTGGCTGGATACATGTATCGAATCTTCAAACTCTTCAGATATGCCCTAGCTAGATACAGGAATTGAATCTGGAATTAGTCATCTACAGATATGCCCTGGCTGGATACAAGTATCGAATCTTCAAACTCTTCAGATATGCCCTGGCTAGATACAGGAATCGAATCTAGAATTAGTCATCTACAGATATGCCCTGGCTGGATACATGTATCGAATCTTCAAACTCTTCAGATATGCCCTGGCTAGATACAGGAATCGAATCTGGGATTAGTCATCTACAGATATGCCCTGGATGGATACAAGTATTGAATCTTAAAACTCTTCAGATATGCCCTGGCTAGATACAGGAATCGAATCTGGGATTAGTCATCTACAGATATGCCCTGGCTGGATACAGGTATCGAATCTTCAAACTCTTCAGATATGCCCTGGCTAGATACAAGAATCAAATATGGAATTAGTCATCTACAGATATGCCCTGGCTGGATACAGGTATCGAATCTTCAAACTCTTCAGATATGCCCTGGCTAGATACAGGAATCGAATCTGGAATTGTGACGGTTGATAGTAATTATCTTTGGATTGACCTTTTCCCTGAAAAGGCAAAACATCAGTTGTATGCAATGTCATGATGTATGAAATGCATGATGTCATGATGTTCTCAAAAATAAATGAGATTGTGTGATATGATGTGTATATGCATGCGTATGGTGTATGATACTGTGATGTTTATGAATGTATTTTCATCTAGGAAAATAAATCCTTGACGAATGCCGGGAAGATAACTCCTGGGCTGATGCTGAAGATTAGAGTTCTTCGTTTCCGCTGGGGATGTTGATTGTAAGAATAAACCGGTAGGAAAAGATGACTCTGTTGGGGAATAAACTTGTTGGAGAGATTACTCTGCGGGGAATTACTCTGTGGGGAGAGATACTTCGCTGAGGTTTTGATGAGAACTCCGCTGGGGATTCCAGTTGATCTGTTATGCTGGGGAATTGATGAACTCCGCTGGGGGATAGGAAGAACTTCGCCGAGGACGATCTTTCCGTGGTAATTGGCTGAGGATAACCCAGTTATAAGCTCTGGTGGAGAATAACCTTTGAATAAAGCCATGAAGACGCGTTCGTATTCTGCAGGGGACTAGCTTCCAGAATCTACTGGGGAGATGGTTCAACTCTCCTGGGGAGACTTTTGAGATTGCACTGGGGAGTGGCTCCACTGGGTGTCTGGATTCCGCCGGGGAACAATCTTATATTAAGACTGCCGGGGATGCTTGTTTAAGGAATATCTGCATACTCTGCTGGGGAATGTTGAGATTTTCTGGGGATACCCAACTTCCTTAAGGCTGACAGTAGACTAACTCTGCTTGGGGAGAGTGTTGACTTGCTGGAGATACTGTGCCTTTTGGGGGCTGCTGGGAGACCAACTCTGCTTGAGGAGAATTGTTGAATCTTGTCTTACTCTGTGGGGAGTGAAGGTATCTTGGTCATGTTCTTCAGCTGAACTTACCTTGGTACCTCAGCGGACAGAGCGACTAGGTCGCTCAAACAACTCTTATTGCCCCAGTTTCTGAGAGAGAAGGTACCTGTGGAGGTGTTTGACAACTGCCGTTTGACAAATCTTCTTCTGGTAGGCAAGTGACGAGGTGACGGGACATAGTCGTACGCTTTAATCCCTAACTTTTGCCTGGACCGCCCTTTCGGGTTTTCAGTCCACCGGGATACCCATTTTTGCCCAAGCCGCCTTTTCTGGTTTTCGACTTGCCGGGTGTACAGATTTTTCATTTTCATCCCTCATTTTTCTCGAACCCTTTGGGTTCGCCGGGAAGCCCTTTGCCTAGGTGTGTCAACCTAGCGGGTCTTTGATTTTGCGTATTTTTTTCGACTATGTCCGTGCTCTTAGGATGTAGGGAGGTGCCCCTGTCAGTAGTGTTGCGTTGCCCTACTACCAGAAGATCTTAGTTTGATCGTCCAATGCTCCAAGTGATCCAGATGGAGATTCGCCCCAAGTTGGTTGGCCTTTTGAGAGATTCTCCGAATCTTGACTTAACTGCCCCAGATGATAGACCATGATCACGTCTGCCCCTTGGTTGGAAGTACTTTTGTTCACTTAGATATTCGTCGTGCGAATTTCTCTGCTGTTCGAACAAATAGTCATATGCAAACAATGTTATATCAAGAATGCAAAGCTTATGTCTGTCTTGAAGTTTTTGAAAAAGCATTTTTTTTTATAAAAACAAGTGAATTTTTTGTAAACTGTGATGTCAACTCGTTATTTTACCGCAAGCCTTAAGGAGTCAGGATACCTTTCGTAACAATATGCTTTCGAAATAACCCATGCTTCAGATAGGACTTTTAAAGGTTGTAACGTGGCCCGGTTCACGGTTTAAGAAACAAAGGATAAAGGCTCAAATTTTATTTGTACCCACCCGTTCTTCGTGATGTTCTTCAAACCTAAACTCAGCTAATCGTGCATTAGACCTTGTTTGAGTCTTTGCCTTGATATTCCGGTGATGGTTCGGATGTTGACAATTTATTTTGAATGGGCAGTCATTTCCTTTTGTCGAGGGTTTGTAGGGCCTCTTTCTTTTTTTTGATTTTTGTTATCCCTGTTTTTTTCCTGAACTGTTTCCTTTTTTGGAATTACAGTCAGCGGGATGCCCCAGCTTTGTAAGTCTCCTTCATAGGTTTTGACTTATTGGGTTTTTATTTCTGAGGGATAATGACTGCCTGTCTTTATGATTATTTGGAGCCATCACTGTCTTTTGTTTTGTAAGGACTCCTCTGGTGCCATTCATTGTGCACTTGGATCAGCTGAGAGAACTACCCTGCCCCAGGTTATGATTAAGGGTTTTAATTTTCGAAAAGAAAAACTCCTACTTCTTTGGCTCAAAGGGGGTTGACGAGGGATTATCTTCCTTACAACTCCAGTGTTTAGGAATTGAAACAATGCCTGTACCTCATCAGCGGGGTCTGTTCAAAAGCATACTGTAGATTGTGGTATCGTTTTCGTCATCCTCCCTCAAGAGGCTTTAGAATTTTCAATCGAGAGTTGAACATCAAGAAAAAATAAAAGCAATTTTGAATATAGAGAACACAATTACTTCAAAACAGACACGTGTAATGCATTAATTAAATAATAGAGTTTGACATGATAATTGTTTGAATAAGCAAAGAAAATACAACTTGAACATTCGAATGAACAAAAAGTCTTCTAGTCTCAGGACTCGTCACTTCAAATGGTGAATCTCGCAGGGATAGTAGAAGAACTCGACTTGACCATCTTGGGTGAATTCCACTACTCCTTCATCAATTAGGTTTTTGATTTTGTACCTTAACTTCCAACAGTCATCAGTATCATGCCCCGAGCTACCAGAATGATAAGCACACCTCGCATCTGGGTTGTAGCTTGGAGAAGAAGTCTTAGGATTAGGGTGAGGTCTTATCAACGTCACCAGATTCAACTTCAACAGGTGTTGCAAAGCTTGGGACAGCGACATGTTGAGCTGGGTGAATTGCCTCCTGGGCTTGCTCTGATCAACCCGTTGCTCTGGGCGAGGTTGTGGTTGGACCTATGAAGTGGTAGCAATTTGGAGAGGTTTATTCTTCACCATACCAGACCCTTGTCCTTTTGGAAGCTGATCAACGACCTGGTCCCTGACTTGGACTGTTTGCTTCATGTTGTATCTCTCTTGGCGAAGCTGGTTGACCATGGCTTTCAATTCTTCTTGCTCCCGAGCCAAGCCTTGGATAAGGGCCATCTGCCCCAGCATCTGAGTCCTCATTGCATCTACCTCAGCTTGCAGATGTTTCAGTCGTTCATCCTTACTGCCCTCAGAACTGTTCCCGACCAAAGTCCCCATGAGGAGCGCTCTCAGCTCTTCCTGCCCCTTGGATAGATTTAGGAGGATCTCCCTGAACCGAGTCTCTTGAGCATGAAGATCCTGGTTGCCTTGTTGGGAAGCCATTGCTGAAATAAACAGTGAAGAAGGTAAGTGACCCGTAACAAGGGTACCTGTTATGCAATGATATGTATGTATGCATGCAATGTTTTCAAGGATCTCGCGGGGTAAACAAGAAAATTGTTAGAACTTGAATTTTGTAGCTTGATTGAAGGAACTTCATGTTGTTGAGAGTCCTTCTTCAAGAGTCAAGGCTCACCATATCGAGTGGGTCATAGCCCCTAACTCAAGTCATTAACCTTGGCTAGAGGAAAATAAATCCCCTTTGCCCCTTGCTAGACTTTTGATTCAGCATGACCTGCATCACAAACCCTTGAGATCCTTGAAATGGATTAGTCCTTATGTAGGATGTATGCAATGGTATGATGTTATGCTATGCATGGAGTGATGTAAGTAGGCCCTGTAATGAGTCCCAATTAAGGACTGTAAACAAAACCTGCAAGGAACTCGTGTTGTTAGATAACAAGTATGCAAGTAGTCAAGTTTGAAAGCACACAAGTCACACAAGACAGCCCTTAGAGTTTAGGCCAGCATGAAGTTTGGGGTACTACCCTCTTGAAGTTGGTGGGTTCAAAAACCTGTCATATCAAAAGTAACCGGGTTCTAAGGAGCTCAATATCATTGGGTTGTTTTCTATGTTCATTGTTTTGATTTAACCACTGGACTGGCGATCAAAATATTCCAAGAAAACAACCCTCAATGAGTGTAGTATCGAGTATCAACCAACTTCGGACTGCACCAAAGTCAGTCATCTCACTACCCCTAAAGAGGCCAGGATGGTCAAGTAAGGTTCCTAAGGTCAGTTGATGCTTCACGACACCACGCGGCGGCCCCGTACTCTCCTTGACTTGACTCAAGGGTTACCGGTACTCACCAAAGTGCCACATCAATGTAGCAAACTGTTTCAACCGTGTCGGTATACCCCGCACAGTTCCCTCACATTTTTGTTGCTACTTTCTAAGAAGGTATCCCCCAGATCCGGGTTAGGATCTATGAAATATCCAAAACAGGCCCACAATATTTAAAGCAAACAGAGAAAGCAATTGAAAACATGATGATGAACTATTCCTAAGGTATACCTCACTTTTAGTATCCCCAGCAGAGTCGCCAGTTTTGTGATCGGTGGAAATAGAACTGACTATTTTTTAGCTGGTTTCGCGAAATGTCGCGGTAAGCAAGAGTCTCCGCCGTCTTTTATGTTCTCCAACATGGAAAGGACAAAAGCACAGCAAAATTCCTTATTCGAGAATGTTTCTCGGTTCGGGAGGTAGATTTATAGAAAGGGAAGGTGTTAGCACCCTTTCTATCCGTGGTTATCCACGGGCTCTTAGGTACTTGCTCTTATGTTTTCAAAAATTGTTTGCTTCTTAAGTGTGTGTGGGTTTTGAAAAAAAGTTTCGTTTGAAAACTTCTAGGTAACTCTTGTATCAGTCCTCAAGAGTGTATGAAGTGTTTTGTTTGAAAACTTTTTGAAAGTGTGGGGTGCGAAAAGATGTTTTTGTTTGTTTGAAAAAGAGCAAGTACCCAGGAGAATCTACCTACTCTAAGGAATTAGGCTGTGTAAGAGTCCTTTAGATAGTGCTATCCCACCATTGAGAGGTAGGTAGCACCATCGTTGGAGGTATTCGGATCAATTCGATGATCGGGACAATGTGGTCACCGAAGCAATAGTAGGACACCTTAGAAGTAACCCTAATGTCCTAGATCCTTTTTTATTTGAGGTAACCGTTTTGAGGCAACTGGATCTTTTGGACAGAAGGGCGACCTCTAAGACACCCTATACCTGATGACCACGTTCGAGGCAACCAAGTGAGGTGTACCCTAAGAGTGGCATGTGCAAGTGTGTCAATTTTCAGATATTTTACTCTTGCATGTCATGGTGAGTTATTGTTGATTTTTTAAGTTTAAGAGTTAATCTTGTCATACAATCCTAGTTAGCATACATCTAAGCAGTTAATATATGTACAGGAATTTAAAGTGCGGGAATTGTAAATCCTACGCTATTACAAGGCTTTCGGGGAGGGGGATTATTTACATGTCTAAAAATATTGGGGGAATAAAGCAGTAAAGCGTAAAAAGGTATCAGCTAAGCTATTACAAACCAGTAAAAATAAACGCGCGCGAATCTAAAAAAAATCCTAATAATAAGAACTCTTTTTGTTGTTTTATCTTATTTTGGGAAAAAAATAATCTAAATCTATTTAATTTTAGTTTTGGAAAAATGTTAAGATAATTTAAAGGTTAATTAACAAAATTAATTTAATAGAAAAAGAACTAGCCTAATGTTTTTTGTGGTTTTTTTGATTTTAATGTTAATTAAAAGGAAGTATATGAAAAAAAATAAAAAATACAAGGGGAATCCTTCGATCCAAGGAGAAAACGGGAGTTTCAACCCAGGGAGAGAAATAGAAGCGTCGATCCAGAGGGGGTCAGGGTCCTTTCGATTGGGCCAAACAGCAAGGCGTGAGTAGCCTTCGATCCAGGGAAGAGGATTGTCTTTTGATCATGGAGGTCATGGCTTTCGATCCAGGAATGAGATGCCTCTTTCGATCCAGCAGGCTAATGGGTTCGATCCAGAGAAGGGCTCTCCTTCGATCTGGGATGTTATACCTGCAAAAGCATGTTAGCGAAATAAAATGCAGGGCCTGGGTATTGAATCCCAGGCCTTCGATCCTGCACTCGTTGGGGTCTCTTCAGGCTAAATCTGCAGCAAGTGTTAGCAAACGAAAAAAAATGACCTGGGTGCCAAACCCAGGCCCTTTGATCCTATCTAGGATTGCAAATCGAAAGTAACAACAAGTATGAATGTATTATGCAAATATGAGGTTGGATAGTTTACCCTTTCTTACCAACAGATTGGACTTTTAATTTGGGCTCTTCCTGGATGTAGGAACCTTCGATCTGGGCACTTCCTGGATGTAGGAACTTTTGATTTGAGGGCTTCTGGGCGTGGGCACCTTCGATCTGAGGGACTGCTTTGGCTTGGAAAATTCTGGGCAGCGTCTCTCCAATGTTTTGTTCTCCTGCAGATTTTTTTTGAAGAAGTGTGTATAATTTTCGTTCTATGATTTCCGTGTGATTTTTCGTGTAATTTTTCTTTTTTGTCTTTTGTAATGTGTCACTGGCCTCCTATTTATAGGAGTGTGGGAGTGCACGAAAATGGCAAGGGACAACCATTAAAATAGGCCTTTAACGCTCTGGACAAAAATCAAACACATTAAATCATTTCCTTTTTTGAAACATTCGTGTCCCTTGAATGAACCTGGACGCTTGGATTTCGAGTGCTTTCAGGCCATACTCTTCGATTAGTCCTGATTTGCCTCTTTCGAATGGACTCCCTGCGTACCCTTCGAATGGGCCTGGCCCAAATATCAATCGAAGGATTCCAATCGAAATGCTTTGCTAACAGGCCAATTAAAAAGTGTTGTTCATGCCAAATGAAGGACATGGTTGACATGCCTGTCGACATTGCCTTGACATAATTCCAATCGAATGCTTGTCCATAATGCCAATCGAAATACTCCTTCAGAATGTCAATCGAAATACTCCTTCAGAATGCCAATCGAAAGGTATTTGAAGTACCACTCAAAAATCTTCTTTTTCCTTAGGCAAGAGTTTGTGATCAACCAGGCAGGGGGAAGACTTTGGAAAACAAGAGAGGGAAAATTTTGGGGTGCAACACTAAGGTAAATGGTACATAAAGTAAAAGCATAAAATAAAAACATAAAATAAGGTTAATTGTTAGAAGTTAATGGTTAGTTGGATGAACATATTGAAACTTGCATGTGTAACTCATTAGAGGATTGGTAGAACCAAAGCTTCTCAATAAGAAGTTGCATTTGCTTTTTGTCAAGTATATCATCCATTTAAGAACTTCAAAGTAACACTTAATGATCAATGATTTTTAAGTGATCCATTTTGACCAAAATTGATGAAGTTCCATTAGAGGATTGGTAGAACCAAAGCCTCCTAACAATGGATCTCAAGGTTATTGGATCAAAGGGTTAAAATTAATATACTCGGGCTTGCAAACATAGATTTGGGCCATGAATGATCATTTTCTCAAATCGGGACAACATTTAGCGCTATGTTAAGCAATCATAAGTGGACTTATATAGAAGTCGCACATATTTTGAGGCTGGTCAATAGAAATCTATGTACTTCATGTTTGGATAAATGATATAGATATCATCATCCCATAACATGTAATACAATAAGAAGGGGGTAAGATGAAGAGGGATGGGAAAATGAACAAACCACATTTGAATCAAAATTTTAATTAAACTATTATTAAAATCATTCATCCATTTTTATGGAGTTAGACTCAACACCATGGATCCAATTATGTTAACAAAGCTCATGATCAAAAATTCAATCCAAGATCAGCAAGAAAATATACAAAAAAATAAAATTGTATTTAACTTATAAAAATAAAGGTTTTAAAAATGATTAAAAAATAAAATAAGAGAGAAAAATGTTAACTGTATTCAAACTAATCAAGAAAAATAAGACCATAGAAAAATCAGAAATGAGCTCAAATATTTTAATAAAATTTTTGGTAATTTTTTAAAGTCAGGAACTATTTTTAAACTAAGTAAAATTACTCAAATAAATGGAAAATAGATCAAAAATAGTAAACATCAAGATAAAATTCCAAAAAATTTCCAGAAAGTCAAAAATAAGGAAAATGATATTTATGAATATTTTCAGAATTTAAAAATGTCCGAAAGTATTTTTAAAACAATTAAAATAAGTCAAATATGGTGAAAATTATGAAAATTACTAAACATCAAAATAAAAATATGAAAAAATACTCATAAAGTCAGAAATAATTCAAAGTATTTTTGTATATTTTTTCATAATTTTTGGATAAAAATAAAAGAGTTATGAATTTTTGAAATTTAAAACAATTAAAATATAAAATCAGAAAATAAAAATAAAACCAAAAAGATGTGGACCATCAGATCATAGTCAAAACACGTTAGTAAGGTGATCAAGTGGACCAGACGCGCTGTGGTTGATATGGACCTTATTTGAAAATGCATTAGATCAGGAAAAGGGAAACCATTAAAAATAAAACAATTGGCGCGCTATCATTAGTTGAAACGAGACATGTGATCATCTTCAACCTCCAGACACCCTACAATGGGGATTTCATGAGTTTCTTCAAATGGAAAAATTAGAATCTCAGACTAGTATCATTGGATTCATCTCTTCAAGACGATTCTAATGGTACCATCGCGCTAAATTTATATAAACTATGCAAGGATGTGTTTGAAGAAAACCAGAAAAAATAGCGAATACGAAAATCTGGGATATCTCACTCGAACCTCAATGAAATTGCAAATTATAAAGAGCACGAGGATCAGAAGGATACAAAGAGTATATTAGCCTTTTATTTGAAACAATTTGGCCAAGAAATCTACCTGAACGAAGTAGTGAGAAGTTGCTCTGAAATTGGACTTTTGTAGATCAATATAGGTCACGATTCTTGAGGATAATTGTATAGTTAGATTTAGAGAAGTTCAATGAAGCTAACTGAATGAAGCTTTGGGTGTTTGAAGGTAAGAATGTAAGAAATCGGAAATTCAAATTCTGTGTTCGCATGGGATTTGAACGTGGGTCAATTGGCTATCAAAAGCCTGAAGAAATGAATGAGGGATGATCCTCTACTTATAGGGGAGTGAATGGGATCCTTAAGCGTGTGAGATGATGAAGTTTGGAGGGAAATCGTGTGGGTCTGCAGTATGAACAAAGTGTGACTTGTTTAGCATCAAAACCCAGCTAAATCGCGTGTTTCATGATGCTAAATGCCTTTGGAAAGTTTCTAAACATGATTAGAAGCAAAAATGCATGGAAAACTTGTGATTAGAAGCCAAAACAAATATTTCAAAATCTGACTTGTGATGAAACATCAGCTTCAAGTTACCAAATTTAAATCAATGGCATTCTCAACTCAAGGGGTCTTAGGGCATGATTCTTGAAGCTTTAGAAAGATGAGGTTACAAGCTTTACAATGGAAAAAGAATGGGATAAAATGGTTTCTTGAGCTCAAAGTTGCAATGAGTCAAAGTTGGTAAAAAGAATTTGACTTTCCATATTTAGAAAATTTCTAAGTTTTTTCTTCAAAAATGACTTATAATGTCTTGCATCCAAACATGGCCTTCCAATTGGAATTTGCTCTTGACCAAAAAAGATGGCATGAAATAGATCTCTTGAATGACATTTTGAAAATTGAACCATTCAAAATCTCTAAAATTGAAAGAGTTATGACTTGTTGAAGTTGGAAAATATTCATGAAATGACCTATAATATTTTACATCCTTAGGGCATCTTCCATCCACTTTTTCACTTTGCACCTTAAAGATGGGTTGAAGTTCACACATTCAAGATAATTTTGGAAAATAATGGGTTCAAGGGGATAAAAATTTATCCATTTATGATCATTTGAAGTCACATAAAGGAATTTGAGGGTTCATCTGGAGGACTTGTAACCTTTCTTCATCATCAAGTTTCTTACACACAAATTTTCTTTGAAACTTTTGAAGTGATTTGTTAATAAACCTTTGAAGAGAAGGATGTATTTGTAATCAATCAAAAATACCAAAAGATGAGCAATATATACCCCTTTGAAGTTCAAAACCCTAGCTCCTAGAGCAAGAAAATGCCTTGGGAAACCTTTTCCATTTTGACCAACCTTCCTGCACAAATACCTTTGTCATGTGAATATAAGTTGTTGAGGATGATAATGAGAGATCCTAGCAACCAAAACCACTTACATATCTTGAAATGAAGGAGATATGCATTTGTGATCAATGGAAACAAAGGCTTGTCCAACTATGCCAAACTTCTTCAATCAACCCTTGTACCTTTGAACTATTTTTGACAACTTGAAGTATGATGAATCATAATAGGATTTGTCATGATGTTACTTTAAACATCTTTAATGAGGAGGCTTGAATCTCAATCATGCTTTGTTAAGGAAGATACAAATAATGAACTTATGAGTCCAAAGATCAACTTTGATGGAATGCATTGTGCTTTCACCTACATCATCAACAATTAGGGCACACATATATTGTATTTTATTAGTTAAAGGATAATCAAAACATAGATGATCACAAAAATACAAGTCAAGGTGCTTGGTGATTCCTCACACAGTAAAGCTAAAGATAGAGAGGAAAAGCAAACCCTAATGTGTGATCTTGTTATGATTGAATTGATATGATATGATGAAGGGATCTTAGGGGGAAAATTGGGGTACAAAAGCTGCCCTTATTTAAGTGTCTTCTATCCGAAGATATGAAGGTTAAAATCTTCGTGTCGACGCGATTGAAGATACTTAAATATAAAACAAGCCTTATTTTTGGCCCTAAGATGCCATGTAATGCTCATGATTATGGATGAAAATGAAAAAATACAAAAAGGACGCAAGACTCCACTAGAAATATAGTAAATAAAAATAGGCTAAAAAAGACAACTCGACTAGGAAAATAAATCACTGGTGAGCAAAATATTAGACTCTTTTAGGGTAAATCCCAAAGAGGAGATAAAGCACCTTCAACTTAAAAATTGAGAGAAAGTGCAGGATAACAGTGACTGACATAGGAGAAAAAGGTAATGTCGACCCACCGGGGAAAGAAGTGGTAAGATAATACCAATAAATTTCAATAATAAGGTAAGCAGTCGGTACTCATGAATGAAAACAAATGAACTTCTTCTGAGCAATAGAATATCAACGAAGAACTACCTTCCATAACGACAAGGCTACCATTCATTAGAAAAAGATCTCAATAACGAACTACCTTCCATAAAGACAAGGCTACCATTCATTAGAGTAACAAATCTAAACAACGAACTACCTTCCATAATGACAAGGCTACCATTCATTGGAGTAACAAATCTCAACAACAAACTACCTTCCATAATGACAAGGCTACCATTCATTTGAGTAAAAAATCTCAACAACAAACTACCTTCCATAATGACAAGGCTACCATTCATTGGAGTAGCAAAATCTCAACAACAAACTAACTTCCATAATGACAAGTGTGATACGGTGGCAGAACTGACTGTTATACTGGTTTTGCATTTTGTATTCGCAAATGTTGCATTAAGCAAGAGTCGACATCAACTTTTCTTTTATCAAACAAAGGAAAGGATGAGAAGAACATAAAAAGACCTTTTCCGAGATTTTCTGAGTAAGGGGGTAGATTATGGAAAGGGAAGGTGTTAGCACCCTTTCCATCCGTAGTTATCTACGGGCTATTACGTACTTTCTCATTTTTGAAAACTGTTTTCGTGTTTTCGTGTTTTGAAAAAAAGTTTTGTTGGCTTTATGATAACTCTTGTATCAGTCCTCAAGAGTGTGATAAAGCATTTTGAAAAGAGTTTTGAAAGTATGGTGTGAAAATGACTTAGATTTGAGCAAGTACTAAACAACTATCTACCTACTCGAAAAAAGGGCGTTCTTTTCCTCCTTTACTTTAGATAGTGCTATCCTACTATTAGTGAGTAGGTAGCCCTATCGTTGGATGTTTGAGGGACTATCAAAAGGGACATTTTATGGTCATTGAAGGCAACATGTAGAGATACCTTAGCAGTTCGAAGGGACTGTCATCATATATTCGTAGGCAACATCGCGGGACAAGATCATTTCTCGTAGGCAACTCGAGGGACATTAAGGGACTCTGATCTTTTATGATGACTTTAACTGAGGGACTTTGCTAAGGTATCCCTATGTTCGAGGTACATGACCATTTCCGAAGGCAACCAAAGTGGGACATACCCTAGGGGTGAGAGTGTGCAATAGTGTGCTTTTTTCAGGTATTTTTATCTTGATGTTAGTGATCTAAGATTGATTAATTAGTTCTTGCCATACACGCCTAATTTACTAGTAGTTTATATACAGACATATAATATAGTGCGGAAAGTAAAACCTACAGCTATTACAAGGCTTCAGGGAAATTACAGTTATATCTGACTGAAAATGTAAAGTGCGGAAATTAAAACCCTAATTAGGCTATTACAAACCGGGCACAATTACATAATTAAAAAATAATTGCATGAAAAATAACAACGCGCAAAAATTAAAACGGGAACAAGTTTGAAACCCTAAGAATCTAATTGTTTATTAAAAATATTTTTGGTATTTTATGAAAAAAACATGAGATTTAACCTAATTTCTAATTAATTTTAATTAAAGAAAACAAGTTAATAATCAATTAAATCAAATTAATTTGCAAGAATTGATTTTAATTAAAAAACCTAAATCTATTTTTTGTGATTTTTTGTTGATTTTATGATTTAAAAAATGAATTTAAAAAAAAAAACTAATTAAAAAAGAAAATAAAGTAAATTAAAAAAGGAATGAGATTGGAGTGAGAAACCAAATTGGGGGCTGCATCACTGAATTTTTGTTAGGGCCCAGATCTGTTGGCCAACCACTGCATGTGATCCAGTGTTGCTGCATCTGGAAGGTCTATGATGGGGCTGGATCCAGGAGTGCTGGATCTGCCTTCATTGGTAGCTGATGGCCCAGATTGAAGGCCACATCATACGCTAACTAAGCCTGGTGCACATAGGATCTGTAAACAGTTTGTTAGAAAAATAAAACGCTGGACCTGGGATTCGAACCCAGGTCCTCTCCTTTACAACTCCTTCCTTTCGCCATCTGTGCCAACCTATTAATCGTTTAT
This sequence comes from Vicia faba, assembly GCA_948472305.1. NCBI lineage: Eukaryota > Viridiplantae > Streptophyta > Magnoliopsida > Fabales > Fabaceae > Vicia > Vicia faba. Next base: position 1,358,484,079 of record OX451740.1, read on the forward strand.
CATTCCACACACATAACATTACATACAAAACAAAAGCCCAAAATATGTTTGAGACAAAAAACTGCGCGCTGGTTCAAACCAGCCAACCAAGCAGTGATACACCATCATCTTCTCCACCCATCCGTTGTGTTAGCTTTCATACTTTTACCTATAGACATTGTCCGTCACTACAACACCTGCAAATTTATAAAATATATAGCACGTAATATAAATCAAGTTTAAGGCCATGGATCAACTGGGTTTGATCCCCTAAGCATGATGGTACTCATCTTTAAGCCCAATTTTGCATGTACCTGAAAACCCTAAAACAAAGGTCTAAACCCTAGTAATGGCAGATCATCATATATCCATCAAATCTGGAAATTAACTATTCAAACACATTCTAAACATTCATACAAACTAGAATGCATAATCAAAACATAGTTATAACGCATGTATGACCATCATCATTTTTAAATAATGAAGTTTAAAACGTGATGGTATAGGTTGTGATCCTGGGAGCTTTGACACTTGGAATCGGTGCAGCTAGCTTCAGAATGCTTTCAGGATTTGATTGCAAGCTTCATAATGCCTTGAATCCTTCTGCAACTCCAAATATGATTTCCACTTTTCTTTGAAATTTCAATCTTGTGAACATAGTCCTTTATTGCAGCAGTTGCGCCTCCTTTTGGTCTGGAACGTTTATGCATTTATAGTGCATCATATTAGGATAACAATTATGGACTGAATCTTGAAAATTGGATGGAAGGGATTTGATTTGTATCATAGAATTATATGTTTCTAAATTTGGCCAAAAATTGCTCTTTTCTCTCCAATCAACTTTCACACGAATTCATGACTTATTCTTCTGATTCTAGACTCATGATATGACCATAAAACAAATCTTTAGGATTTAAATCATTTTTTTACTATTTTATTTGATTTATTAATATTTAAATGGATGAAAATTCAAATTAATAAAAATAAATCTCATAAAAATAAAATAATGGATTTAAATGTCTTGAATAAGTCCATGGATATTTTTGAGATCCAAAACCCACGCCCATTAGTTCAAAAGATCCAATTTGCTCACACTGACCTTTGTGCATTTTTTCAAAAATTGGTCAACTTTAGCAATGTATATCTCTCTCATTTTTAACCCTAAGAGGGTGTTCTTGGAATTTTTAGAGGGTTTAGGATGTCCTCTAAAAAACCCTTTTAGTTTAATTTCTATTGGATCTTCCATGTTCATGTAAGGAGCTTTGACCCAAAAGGTGTTTTTGTTGACTTTTTGAAAGGACCTATAATGTATGAGCTTGTATCTTTTAACTGGGGAATTTATTGAACTTTGGAGATGAAGAGAAGTTGTAGGGAATTGGATTCTCTTCATAATGAGCTTTTGTGGAAATTTGTTTGATAAAGTATGAGAAAGTTATGCCTGGTGAAAGTTTGGTTGACTTTTCCTATAGAAACCCTAATTTGCCATTTTTGACTTTTGATGAATTAGGAGCATTTCTTGAGGAATCATGATAAAACATTGATCAAATTATGGATATTACTTCAAAATGTTGATGTTGACCACAAATCTTGAAGTTTGACTTAGTATAGTTGATTTTCAGGCATTTGAGCAGTTGACTTAGAAAACTTGTTGTGCAAGGCATGAAATTTGGAATGGATGATATTGAGGACATATTAGGGCCATGAAAAACATTTGAGACCCTTGGATCTCATACATCTTGATGAAAATTGAAACCCTAGTTAGAGGTTTATTGCCTTAGGAGGTGAATTTGTCCGGTCAATTCTTAGTCATCCTAAGGAAATTTGGGGATCTCAATGGACATGTCTTGAGTAAAATGAGAAGGAAAATTTTGGGGTACAACAGCTGCCCCTGTTCAATCTTCTTAAACCTGATGATGTAGATTGGCTGGCCTGCCTTTCGTGATCTGAAGGTGGAAAATGATTGTACACTAGAGTGCCCAGAAATTTGCACTTGTCTGAAATGATACTTGACTGTGTAGATAATATCGGGAATGGGCTTAAAGATTCCATCTAGAGAATATGACAGAGAGTCATCGGAGATGGGCTTAAAGATGCCATTTGGAGAATATGACAGAGAGTCGTCGGAGATGAGCTTAAAGATGCCATCTGGAACAATGTTGATTTCATGAGATATTCCTTTATGGGGATCCCTATTCCCTTTGTTGAGGAGGACCCCGCTGAGAAATGTTGGTTTTTGTTCGGGAAATAGAGTTTAGGATCTTCAGTTGTCCATTACTGTACTAGGGAGTCATCTCTTGATTAGAGAGACGGAAGTGAACTGCTATCTGGTCAGGATCCAGGCTTCATAGTGACTTGCTGAGGATAATAAGGCTGACTGCTATCTGGTCGTATTCCAGGCTTCACAGTGACTTACTGGGGGAACATGAAATTAAATGCTATCTAGTCAGACTCCAGGCTTTGCAGTATCTTCAACTGGAATAGAAATCATAAAAATCTTAGTGTCGATTTAACTGAACCAGAGGAATGTCTTGAGTTGACTTCAACGTGAATAGAAATCAGGAAAATTAGTGTCGATTTAACTGAACCAGAGAAGGGTCTCGAGCTAACTTTAACTGGAATAAAAATAAGAAAAATCTTAGTATTGATTTAACTGAACCAGAGGAAAGTCTTGAATTATCTTCAACCGGAATAGAAATAAGAAAAATCTTAGTATCGATTTAACTGAACCAGAGAATGTCATGGATCACTTTAACTAGAATGGAAATTAGAAAAATCTTAGTATGGATTTAACTGAACCAGAAAAATATCTTGGGTTATCTTCAACTTTAACTGGAATAGAAATCAGAAAAATCTTAGTGTCGATTTAACTGAACCAGAGAAGGGTCTCGAGCCTACTTTAACTGGAATAGAAATCAGAAAAATCTTAGTATTGATTTAACTGAACCAGAGAAAGGTCTTGAATTATCTTCAACTGGAATAGAAATCAGGAAAATCTTAGTGTCGATTTAACCGAACCAGAAAAAGGTCTTGGATTGAATTCAACCGGAATAGAAATCAGGAAAATCTTAGTGTTGATTTAACTGAACCAGAAAAGTTCTTAGATTATATTCAACCGGAATAGAAATCAGAAAAATATTTGTATCGATTTAACTGAAGCAGAGAAGGTCATGGATCACTTTAGCTGGAATGGAAATCAGAAAAATCTTAGTATCGATTTAACTGAACTAGAAAAAGGTCTTTTGAGAATATCTTTCTGAGGAAAATGCTGAAATAGCCCTTCGTCAGATGTAGATTTTGAGAAGACTACCAGGTCACGTTGTAGCGGTAGAAATGTTCAAGACTAAGCCATTGGATTGACTAGACTTTATACAAATCAAAATAAATATCGCCACCGCGCTTTATTGTTTCCAAAGGAATGGGAAAAGAGCAAATAACCCAAAAAGGGGGAAAGATTCAAGGTAAGGGGGTTGGTTATGCAAAGGGAAGGTATTAGCATCCTAAACATCTACGGTACTCCGCATGAACCTCTTTGAAAAAATCTGTATATTTTGGCTATAAAAAAGTGTTATATGAAAAGGGGATGGTGGAGGTGAGAAAAGAAATATTTTTATGACTTTTGCACCCGCCGTGGTTGCGAACCTTTAGTGCCTACGTACCACCTTTCGTGCAATAGGGGATCAGGGTACACGTAGTTCCTCTTTTAAAAATTTGAAACATAAGTGTGTTGGTTAATTTTATGAGATAAGGCATCATTGTCATTGTCCGTGTGGAAAACATACTTACTACTCACAATCATGAGAAAGGAGAATTTGCATCATCTCAAAGTGGAGGATATGGCTTGGATTTTAAAATCAACAATGCCTCACTCAACATCCAAGTGGAAAATATCTCTCTTCACTACATATTGTAGAAGTATAGTTGTTTGCATCACTACAAGGATTGACAAGAGTCTAATCTTTTGAGAAAAGTTTAAAGATAAAAACCAAAGTGGCAAAATGGTTTGAAATGAGATTGATTGACTTTTAGTCTTCTCACAAAAATGTCAATGTATTATTAAATTGATTGAAATTTATTTATGAAAATGTTTTGAAAATGCATGGTCATAAGTCCAAGTTTATTATGAAAATGTTTCAAGTTTCAAAACAAGAAGAGTTTTTTTTTTAAAAGGAGGGATAAGATTTTTGAAATTAAAGAAGATGGGAGGAGATGAAGAGACTATCCTAAAGCATAAGGTAAAAGCTAGGGATAAGAACCATCTAACCAACAAGAAGCCAATACTTGACATTATGAGTCAATATAGAATTCCCATTCTTTAGATTTAAACCAAGCATGCAAAGATACTAGACCCCTTTGAGAGAACCAAACTTCAAGTATATTAAGTCTTCGCAAAAATTGGGCAGAGTAACGGCTATATACGGGTGAATTCCAAATTACAAACAAAGTGTGCAATCACAATAACCTGCACACAAACAAACAAACAACCCAATGTCTCGAGGTAAACCTCAAGAACTCCAGACAAAACATCAACTAAGGTCACAAGGTCTCCAACATAGGCCAAGGTCTCTAATCCTAAGTCCAAGAAGTCCAATGCTCCATAATGCCAAGGATAATAACCAAATAGTCCAAATATCATTAAAGTTTTTTATGGTTCATGTTGATTATTAGGTGTCTTTAAAAGGAAAAGAAAAGATCAATTGAGCAAAATAGAAATGACATAAAAGTAAATGCTCAAGTGAGCAAAAAAATAAAAATGGCATGAAATGAAAATGCTTGAATTAAATGGTACATAAAGCATAAAAAATAAAAGCATAAAGTAAAGTCAATTGTTAAAAATTAGTGGTTAGTTGGATGACCATCTTGAAACTTTCATTTGGAACTCATTAGAGGATTGGTAGAACCAAAGCCTCCACACAACAAGTTGCATTTGCTTTTTGTCAAGTATATCATCCATTTTGGAATCCTCAAAAAAGTAACATGTAATGATCAACGATGTTTAAGTGATCCGCATTGACCAAAGGTGTTGTAGATCCATTAGAGGATTGGTAAAACCAAAGCCTCCACACAATGAATCTCAAGGTTATTGGATCAAAGATATCAAATTAACATACTTGGGCTTGGAATCAAAAGTTTGGGCCACGGATGATTATTTATTATAATCGGGACAAAATTTAGCGCTATTTTAAGCAATCGTAAGTGGACTTATATAGAAGTCACACCTATTTTGAGGCCGGTCAATAGCAATCTATGTACTTCATGTTTGGATAAATGATATAGTGATCACCATCCCTTAACATGTAGCACAATTAAAAATAAAGGGATAAGATGAAGAGGGAGGGGAATGATAAGTTAATTTGGATCACCATTTGAAAATTCTTTCATCTTTAAATTCAACCACTCCTCTAGATGGATTAAAGCACTAAACATATCATTAATTCAAAGCACCAAAAATGAATTAAATAATTCAGTCTTAGGTAGATTTGAATTGATGAACATTTATCCAACTTCATCTACATCACAAAGTCCGTTGAGTTTAAAACCAAATTGGACATTTAAAATTGCAATCCAAACCAACAATCAAAGGAGTGAGCAGAAAAATATTTGAGTCTAAATAGTCCCAAAATAAGGCAGCAAAAGTATTTTTTGGCACTGTTACAATCAATTGCTTAGACAACAACCTATTGCATCAGTGAAGTTTTTTATCAAATCAACTTTCTGTGACAATCAATTGCAATGTTACAACAATTGATTGCAACCTGTTAAAAAATCATTAGAAAACAGCATTTTAAAGATCAAATTCTTGTTCCAACTTTTCATCAAACACCTTCTGATCATGGATCCAATTGAGCATGAAAATTCCAGCAAATTATGAGAATATCGCACTAATGGAGTTATAAAGCAGTGCTCAATGAATCAAAACCAGAAATCCACAAGAGATCACATTGTTAAAGATGATGATCCAACTTACCAAAGGTAGAATTTGAGAATTATCAAACAACTTCAGAATTTGCTTTAATTCAACAACAAGAATCAATCACCAACGCTTGGATGTAGAGAATTGATGGAGAAAAAGTGTTTGGATGAAGGTTTAGCTCAAAGATTTGTAAGCTTCAATGCAAGGCTTACTAACTTTTTGAAAATGGAGCTTTGAGTGAATTTGGTAGATGGAGAGATTTGAGAGATTTTTTAGCAAGATGATTTTGGCTATCAAAAGCTTGTGATTTGAATGAAATGAGGTCTCTACTTATAGAGTTTTAGGATTGGGATTAGTGGTAATTTGGTAATTGATTCTTGGAGCCAAATTTGAATTAATGATATAATTTCAAATTAAGCAGAAAAAAATGGAGCCAAAATGATAACAGTTTGAATTTGCTGACTTTTTTCAAAAAACACGTGCATTTTGCTATTATGAGTCGATACATAGGTGGTATGTGTCGATACATCCTAGCTGCATAACACAACATGTGTCGATACATGCCTCTATGTGTCGATACATACTGTTATTCCAACACATTACAGAATCACACAAACTGTATGAGTCGATACATAACACGTATGTGTCGACACATGCTAGTTTTACAATCAGGATGAGTCGATACATACATGCATGTGTCGACACATTCTAGTTATGCACAACAAAATGAGTCGATGCATACCTTTATGGGTCGATGCATACTGGATTTTTTTTGCCACAATGCAGGATCAATCAACTTTGCATGACCTTATTTGTTGGATGCTTTGACTTGGTACCTACAAAACACAAATTGTGCAAGGACAAAGACAATTTGCGGATTGAAAACTTTTCATCATGAATACTCATTCCAACAAGAGATGCCCTGGGATAACCTTCCCGGGGAATAGCACACAGACTTCAATAGGGAAAACAACTGTTTCATGGTCCGTACTCCTACTGAGGATTTCAATACTGATCTTGAATAAGGCACATGGAAACCAAATTTTCAAAACATTCACTGGGGAATTCAGGCCCACTTTGAAGGAAGAAAAACATATAAACTTCACTAAGGGAGACAATGCTTCATCAACGAGACATCTACTGAGGACTTCATGCTGACTTCATTGGGGAGGTCAAAACCACATCATCGAGGGGAAACCAAGATACGTTCTTCACTGGAGATCCGGAGATACGTACTTTACTGGGGAATCGGAGATACGTTCTTCACTAGGGAAACCGGAGATACGTTCTTCAAGAGTAATTATTGTACCAACTTCTTTGGGGAGAAAGGACTTGTATCAAATACACGAGGCCTTCACTGGAGAATATTGGATTGAGTCTTCATATCACACAAACCTATTCTGACAAAAGATGCCCTGGTATAGTCTTCCTGGGAAAACAAGAAGTCTACACCAATGCCAATACTGCAAAAAGAGCGATATCTTAGCACACCGAGGGAATAAAACCTTTCATCATATGAGGGAAAACTTTGCTGGGGAATCTGGGACGAAGGCTTCTGACCCTGCAAACCCAAAATCAAAAGCGAACCAAGACATGGCCGAGGATAATGGGATCACAAACCCAATACTGTACCTTGCACCCACTAGTATCATCTTCAACTATCTGAGAAACACATAAAGATTGCGCACACCAACAATATGACCTGAGAAGAACCTTCATGAAGGAAGTAAATCTTCTCAAAACAACCAGAGTTTGTTCATTCCTGGGATCGCCATTTTTGTTGTCATTGTTTCATCACAAATCCCAAAGTAAATTGAATTGTAAAGATGTCTTTCTTTTTGAAAAGTCAAATTTTCTTTTTAATCTTTTTGCTTTAAAAATTATTATCAGTAATAAATGGAGTCTTTGAAAGCTAAATAAAATAAGAACACAAAGAATTGGGAAAAAACTCGAATTTCATTAATAGAATGGTAGTCTGCGAATGGAGAGACTCCACAGATGATTACAAAGTTTGGGAAATGGTAATATATAATGGAAAAGATGCATTAAGATAAAATGACCACTATTCTCCCTAACAACTTTTGAAATCTTGAGCAGCAGCTTTTGTTGAAGTATGATGAGGATCTGAGAAGATTGTTGCTTCAACGATCATGTCTTGTCTGACGTAGTTACTTGCCAAGAAAAATCTCTAACCTTTGCCTAAGCTTCCCTTGCGGGTTTTCAACTTAGCGGGAAATTTATTCTGTTTATGTCTCTAATTTTTGCCTAGACCTCCCTTTCGGGTTTTCAGCCTACCGAGATGCTCCTTTTTGCCTAAGCCGCCCTTTCGAGTTTTCAACTTAGCGAGCTGTTCTTTTATTTCTTTAGGCAAAGTATTTCTTGACTGTGTCAGCATTCATGGGACGTGGGAACTCCTCGCCATCCATAGTTTCAAGAATTAATGCACCACCAGAGAAGGCTTTCTTGACAACATACGAGCCTTCAAAATTGGGAGTTCACTTGCCCCTAGAATCAGTGTTAAAAGACATGATCTTCTTGAGCACGAGGTCACCTTCTCTGAATTCACGAGGTTTGACCTTTTTATCAAATGCTTTCTTCATTCTTTTCTGATATAATTTCCCATGACACAAAGTTGTCATTCTCTTCTCTTCAATCAAACTCAATTGGTCAAACCTGTTTTGGACCCATTGAGCCTCTGACAACTTGGCTTCCATTATCACACGCAACGAGGGAATCTCCACCTCAACAGGGAATACAACTTCCATTCCATATACCATGGAAAACAGGGTTACTCCTATTGAAGTACGAACATATGTTCGATATGCATGCAGAGCAAAAGGGAGCATTTCATGCCAATCCTTATAAGTAACAACCATTTTCTGGATAATTCTCTTGATATTCTTATTAGCAGCTTCAACTGCCCCTTTCATCTTTAGCCTGTATGGAGATGAATTATGATGGACAATCTTGAATTCTTCAAACAGTTCTGTCATCATATTATTGTTCAAATTCGAACCATTGTCAGTGATGATTCTACTCGGCACACCATACCGGCATATAAGATTATTTTTGATGAAACGCACAACCACCTGTTTGGTAACATTGGCATAAGAAGTAGCCTCTACCCATTTGGTAAAGTAGTCAATTGCTACCAAGATGAAACGGTGTCCAGTCGAAGCTTTGGGTTCTATCATCCCGATCATGTCTATACCCCACATAGAGAAAGGCCACGGGGAGGAAATCACATTAAGAAGTGTCAGAGGCACATGGACCTTGTCTGCATAAATCTGGCATTTATGGCACTTCTTTGAAAACTTGTAACAATCAGATTCCATTGTCAACCAATAATTACCTGCCCTTAGCATCTTTTTAGCCATCGAATGCCCATTAGCATGAGTGCCAAATGAACCTTCATGAATCTCATGCATCAACATGTCTGCTTCGTGTCTATCCATGCATCTGAGCAAGACCATGTCATAATTTCTCTTGTATAACACATTTTCACTGAGGAAGAAACTTCCTGCCAATCTTCTTAGTGTCTTTCTATCTTTCCTCGACGTACCAATCGGGTATTCCTGAGTCTGAAGAAAATGCTGGATGTCATAATACCAAGGTTTTTCATCTGCTACCTCCTCTGTCGCAAACACATGAGCGGGTGTTGTACCCCAAAATTTGCCCTCCCATATTCCTCAAGATTTGTCAAGAATAATCTTCAAATTACTCAAGATGGCTCAAGAGGTAGACAGTCAACCCATCTCCTAAGACAGCTGAAATTAGGGTTTTGGTTCTTTCAAGGAATTTGGGGTTCTCAATGGTTCAATCAAGTCTCATAGGCCTATATACATTCTCAATCACCTACATGCCAAGTTTCAAGACTCACAGTGCCAATTTGCACAGTCAAAAGCCTCATTTGATCTACAGTCAACTGCAAGGGCAAAATGGTCATTTTGTAGTCAAAAGTCAGAATTTTTGGTCAACATCTCATTTTGAGTTCACAATCATCATTTGATCAAGTGTTGATCATGATTCCACAAGCATAGCTCAAAAATCATCAAGATGTAAAAAGTTACTATTTTTGGACAGTAGAAAAGTCAACTGTATATTGACCAGGGCATAACGTTTTCATGGTTTGTCAGAAAAATTCCATCCAAAGCTCATTTTGAAGAGGATGTAATCTCCTACAATCCATCTTCACACTCCAAGTTCAAGAAATGCTCTCACAAGAAGTTACCAATTTTTACATTATAGGTCAATTTCAAAAGTCAACAAAAGTACACTTTGAGTCAAAGGCCATAACTTGAGATTGGTAAATCCAAATGACATGGGACCAAAGGCATTGGTTATAGGACTTCAAGAGCTTTCCAAAATGTCCAAGAACATGGTCATATGATTTAAATTGAGCAAGTTGTGCATTGGAGAAGTTGGGAAATTTTCATGAATTTGCAAAAGTCAACTTTGCTCAAAACACCTTATTTTTGCTAATGGGCCTCAAATCTCTTCTTGAAACTTCATCCATGACCTATGCACGACCCATCAAGCTTAATGGAATTTATTTTCTTATTTCTATTGATTAATTAGATTTTTAATTAATATTAATTCACTTAATTAATTTAAATTGTAGGAAAATAGAAGATTTGATTTTTTCAATCTTTTTGTGAATCAAATATGACCTAAACATGCTGGCAATTTCGTGCACAAGTCAAAGATATCAAAAAATCCAAAATTGGCAACTTTGTTCAATCATGAAGAAACAAAAAATATTTGATTTCCAATCAAAGATTCAATCATCAATGCAATGGATTTTTGCCCAGCTTTTGACCTAATTCAATTGCCTTATATACAAGCAGGCTAACCCTGACCTAAAAAACGTGAAAAAGCTGCAGAAACACCCCATACAATTTCAAGAATTTTCAAGGAAAGTCAAAACTTGTTCTTGCAACCTAGGCTAATTCAAGGCATTTTAACCATTCAAATACATTGCAGGAGATCCCAGGAACGTGTTGCAATCCAATTCAGGCATCAAAGCTTAAAGAATCAAGGATTACAGTTTCACGGTTTGCCTTCTTTATTCAAGATCGTATTTCATAATTCATGCATATTTAACATGTTCTTGTGATTGATTTGTGTTGCTAGGGACCATACAAAGCTAATGGCATGGTTTAATTAGACTATAACGCCCTGAATCAAAAGATGCCATGAACGATTTTTTAGGGTTCTTGAGTTTTCAATTGGGGCTTTCTGAATCAGGCAAAATTAGGACTCATAAGACACATGTTTGAGATCATGAGAACAAGACGAACACAACTGACCCCTCGCGAAATATTTATATGTACCATGGTGCTAATCGCAATTTTTCGTGCAAGCGCATAGCGGAGGTTAAAAACCCCCGCTATCTGTTTATGTTTTTGCAGGTACAGCGAAGAAGATGATGAGGTGTTAACATATGATTGGTTAATTTGAATCAGCGCGCGTTTTGTTTTGTTTCCAGCATATTTATTTACTAATATAATAATTGATTCTTGTCATAATAACAATTGGAACAACTTGGCTGAGTGGCAAGAACGCGTGCATATGATCATTGGGACCTGGGTTCGAATCCCAGGTCCCCCAAAACAATTATTTGTTTTCTTTCTGCAGTTGATCCCATGTATTCTCCAATGCGTGATCCACCATGCACCTCACGTCTCAGTGAGCCAGATGTCTTCAAGGCTAAATCCAATGGCCATGAGGGGAGGACCACCATGCTCCCTGGTCAGCGCATGCATAGCTAATTTAGAAAGTCAAACGGACTGGAATATTGTTGGGCCATAGATTTCCAAATACACCTAACTTGGGCCAACACCCCCTGGGTTTATTCTTTTTTCTTCCTTTATATTTATTCATTTAATTGTTCTATTAATTATTATTATCATTATTTAATTAACCCAATTAATTTTTTTCATAATAAAATCAGAAAACTAAAATATAATATTTTTTATTATAATTTATTAAAATTAATTTCACCCTTTTATTATTTTTGTAAATAAATAATTAACTAGCTTAGTTTTAATTAGGTTAATTCTAACTTTTTTGCAATAAATAAAACTACTGTAGAACTAGGGTTTTAATGACTTTTGACTATTTTTTATTTATTTTCCTTAACACATAAAAAACCAAAAAAATATTTCTTTTTATTAATTAGTTTTAGGTTTAATTTAATTAAATGCAAAATAAGAAAAAAACTCATTCTTTCTCAAAAAGGGTCAAAACCTTAAAAGACTCTCTGATTCAATTTTGGCTCGCGCGTATGTTTATTGTATTCATATTTATTCCAATTATGTAATTGCTCCGAGGATGTAATAGCTTTAATTAGGACTTTTTATCGCTTTATTTATTTTCCGCAATTTACTTTTCAAGGGTTTGCTTTTGGCGATGTAAATACCCGACGCCTTGTAATAGCTTAGATTCATTTTCGGCAACTATTAACTGTTAGATGTATGTTAACTAGGATATGCATGACAAGACTTATCTCTGAAATTAAAATCAACCCGTAGCTCACCATAACATGTGCAAAGATAACTTAATTGAATCCTGACACACTCGCACATGCCACTCCTAGGGTACGCCTCACTTGGTTGCCTCGACGTGGTCATTGAGTATAGGGTGTTTTAGAGGTCGCCCTCCTGTCTAAAGATCAAAGTTGCCTCGGATAAGAATAATCTAGGACATTAGGGTTACCTCTAAGGCGTCCTACTATTGCTTTAGTGACCACATGTCCCTATAATCGAATTGACCCGAAACTCCAATGACGGTGCTACCTACTTCTCAATAGTGGGATAGTACTGTCTAAAGGACATTTACACAGCTTAATTTCTTTTGAGTAGGTAGAGGTTCTCAGGTAATTGCTCTTTCAAAACAAAAATACTTTTCGCACCTACACTTTTCTGACAAAAGTTTTCAAACAACACTTCATACACTCTTGAGGACAGATACAAGAGTTAAATCGAAGTTTTCAAACAAACTTTTTAAAAACCCACAAACACAAGAAAAGAAAAACATTTTGAAAACATAGTGAGCAAGTACCTAAGAGCCCGTGGATAACCACGGATAGAAAGGGTGCTAACACCTTCCCTTTCTATAATCTACCTCCCGAACCCGAGAAACATCTCGAAAAGGAATTTTGCTGTGCTTTTGTCCTTTCCTTGTTGGAGAAAATAAAAGACGGTGGCGACTCTTGCTTACCGCGACATTTTGCAAAACGCAAACGCGAACCAGCATTAAAAAACAGTCAGTTCTATTTCCACCGATCACAGAACTGGCGACTCTGCTGGGGAATATTATAAGTGAGGTGTACCTTAGGATTAGATCACTATGTTTTCAATTGTATGCCTTGAATGCTTTAATATTGAGGGCTTGTATTGGAGTTTTATAGATCCTAACCCGGATCTGGGGATACCCTTTAGAAGTAGCAACAAACTGTGAGGGAACTGTGTGGGGTATACCGACATGGTTGAAGCAGTAGCTACATTGATGTGGCACTTTGGTGAGTACCGGTAACCCTTGAGTCAAGTCAAGGAGAGTACGGGGCCGCCGCGTGGTGTCGTGAAGCATCAACTGACCTTAGAACCTTACTTGACCATCCTGGACTTTTTAGGGGTAGTGAGATGACCGACTTTGGTGCAGTCCGAAGTTGGTAGATACTCGATACTACACTCATTGAGGGTTGTTTTCTTGGAATATTTTAGTCGCCAGTTAAGTGGCTAAATCAAAACAATGAACATAGAAAACAATCCAATGATATTGAGCTCCTTAGAACCCGGTTACTATTTATAGGACAGGTTTTGAGCCAACTAACTTCAAGAGGGTAGCACCTAAACTCCATGCCAGCCTGAAATCTAAGGGCTCTCTTGTGTGAATTGTGTGCCTTTACCATGTTTGCCTTTTGTGAATACTTGTGGTGTGCCTTTATCATAACATCATAACATTGCATACATCCTGCATAAGGACTAACCCATTTCAAGGATCTCAAAGGGTCTGTGATGCAGGTCAGGATGAACCAAATGTCTAGCAAGGGGCAAAGGGGATTTATTTTCCTCTAGCCAAGGTTGTCCAGAAATCCAAGCACGATAACTTGAGTCAGGGGCTATGACCCACTCGATATGGTGAGCTTTGACTCTTGAAGAAGGACTCTCAACAACATGAAGTTCCTTCAATCAAGCTACCGGATTCAAATTCTAACAAGTTTCTCTGTTTACCCCGCGAGATCCTTGAAAACATTGCATACATAAATCATACGCATTTCATGTCATCATATGCATAATAGGTACCCTTTCTACAGGTCACTTATCTTCTTCGCTGTTTATTTCAGCAATCATCATGTCTACTGAACCTTCCACTGAACAAGCTATCAAGGCCCTCCAGGCCCAGAATTCCCAGTTCCAAGAGTTGGTTATGAGCCTAGCCCAGGGTCAACAGGATTTGAAGACTCTGATTCTGAAAGAGAAAAAGAAGAAGAAGAAGAGGACCGTCTTGTTCAACACTGGACGCAGATTTGGGAATGGACTGCAGAATGAGGTTGAGCTGACTACCTCATCTGTAGGGAAAGACAGCCCACAAGAGAGAAGGGTTCCTAGTCCCGTGGTCTCCGACAACGAGACGGATTATGATGAAGAACAGTATCCTCCTGCTGAGGATAGGTATAAACAACTCGAGGACCGCTTGAGCGCCATGGAGATACAGAATGTGCCCGAGTTGGACTTCGGAGACCTAGGCTTATCCTCTGGGGTGGTGATTCCCCATAAGTTCAAGGCACCTGCTTTTGCCAAATATGACGGAGCCTCCTGCCCAAAGCTGCACCTCCGGTCATATGTAAGGAAGATCCAACCTTACACGGCTGACAAGAATTTGTGGATCCATTTCTTTCAGGATAGTCTTTCATGGACTCAACTCGAATGGTTCTATCAGCTGGATGGGGCCAGTATCTGCAACTGGGAATATTTGGCTACTGCATTCTATAAGCAGTATCAATATAATTCCGACCTCGCTCCCACGCGTACCCAACTCTAGGGTATGTCAATAGGGACGGGTGAAGGATTTAAAGAGTATGCTCAAAAGTGGAGAGACCTTGCCGGAAGGGTGCAACCACCTCTAACTGATCGTGAACTTGTTGATATGTTTCTGGGGACCCTGTCTGGTCCATTCTTTAACCATTTGATCGGAAATTCTTCAGCCGGGTTCACAGACCTTATCTTGACTTGTGAAAGAATTGAAGCTGGCATCAAAAGCGGGAAGATTCAAGAAGCTACACCTTCCGATGCTCAGAAAAAGCCCTACAATGGGAAGAAAGAGTCCAATGCTGTGTATGGTCAAAAGAGTCATCATGACCAACGCGTAGGAGAAATCTTGATCTCTAATCCTGCGCCTGCTCAACAAAGACAGGGGCATCAACATAAGGAGGTCGCACCTAAAAGACAATTCACTAAGATCAACATGTCACTGACTCAAGCGCTACAGCAAATGTTAAAGGCAGGGCTGATTACATTAAGGGCTCCTCTCCGGAATCCAAACACTTCCGTTCCTACCTATCATCCCAATGAAAGGTGTGCATACCACTCTGACAGTCCGGGACATGACACAAACAACTGTTGGGCCCTGAAGAATAAGGTTCAAGACATGATTGATGCCAAAGAAATCCAGTTTGACCCTCCAGAGACTCCAAACATAATCACTGCTCCTATGCCAAACCGTTGAAGGCTTTTGTTTTATTTGAATTTTCAAGTTGTATTTTTCTTTGCTTATTCAAACAATTATTGCCATGGAAAACCTTTTTATTTCATTAATGCATCGCATATGTCTGTTTTGAATCAATCCATTCGTATTCACTATATTCAAATTGCTTTCATTTTTTTGTGATGTTCAACTCTCGATTAAAAATTCTAAGCCTTTTGAGGGAGGATGATGAAAATGATACCAAAATCTCTACAGTATGCTTTTGAACAGACCCCGCTGACGATGTACAGGCATTGTTTCAAATCCTAAATAGTGGAGTTATAAGGAAGATAATCCCTCGTCAACCCCTTTGAGCCAAAGAAGTTGGAGTTTTTCTTTTCACGCAAAAAATTAAAACCCTTAATTAAAACCTGGGGCAGGGTAGTTCTCTCAGTTGATCCAAGTGCACAATAAATGGCATCAAAGAAGTCCTTCCGAGACAAAAAGATAGTGATGGTTCCCAATAATCGTAAGGACAGGAAGTCATTATCTCTCAAAATAAAAGCCCAATAAGTCAAAACCTGTGAAGGAGACTTACAAAAAACTGGGGCATCCCACTGACTGTAATCACAAAAGAAACAGTTCAGGAAAAAAGACAGGGATAATAAAATCAAAAAAAGAAAGAGATCCTACAGACTCTCAACAACAAAATGAAATGACTGCCTGTTCAAAATAAACTGTCAGCATCTGAACCATCACTAGAATATCAGAGCAAAGACTCAAACATGGTCTAACGCACGATTAGCTGAGTTTAGGATCGAAGAACATCACGAAGAGCGGGTGGGTACAAATAAAATTTGGGCCTTTATCCTTTGTTTCTTAAACTGTGAACCATGCCACGTTATAACCCTTAAAAAGTCCTAGCTGAAGCATGGGTTAGTCCGAAAGCATACTGTTACAAAGGTATCCTGACTCCTGTAGGGCTTGCTGTAAATCCTGAGTTGACATCACATTTTACAAAAATTCACTTGTTTTATTGAAAACTACATTTTCAAAAACTTCAAGACAGACATAAGCTTTGCATTCTTAGAATAACATTATTTGCATATGGCTATTTGTTCGAACAACAGAGAAATTCGCACGACGAATATCTAGTAAACAAAAATCTTCTCAAGGATCACCTCAAGTGGAAAAACACTTCCAACCAAGGGGCAGACATGATCATTTTCCATTATCTGGGGCAGTCGAGTCAAGATTCAAGGAATCTCTCAAGATGCCAAATAGCCAGGGGAAAATCTTCGCCTGAGTCAGTTGGGGCATTGGACATGAATTCCAGCGAAAAATCTTGCACGATCAAACATCTTCTGATAGTATGGCAACACAACACTACTAACAGTGATAACTCCCTACACTCTGAGAACGTGGACATAGTAAAAAAAAAATACTACGCATAATCAAAGACCCACTAGGTCGACTGGCCTAGGCAAAAATAAGGGCTTCCCGGCGAACCAAAAGGGTTCGGGAAAAAATAAGGGACGAAAAAAAAAACTGTACACCCGGCAAGTCGAAAACCTGAAAAGGCAGCTTGGGCAAAAACGGGTATCCCGATGGACTGAAAACCCGAAAGGGCGGTCCAGGCAAAAATTAGGGATCAAAGCGTACGACTATGTCCCATCATCTCGTCACTTGTCTACCAGAAGAAGATTTGTCAATCGACAGTTATCAGGTACCTCATAGGCCTTTTTCTCCCGTAGAAACTGGGGCAATAAGAATTGTCCGAACTGTACAAGTTGCTTCGTCCACCAAGGTACCAAGGTAAGTTCAACTGGAGAATATGACCAAGATACCTTCACTCCCCGCAGAGCAAGACAGTAATGGAAGCTCTCCCCACTGAGACCTGCAACTACAAAGGAATCAGCAATACTCTCCCCAAGCAGAGTTGGTCTACCATCAGCCCGAAAAGGTTGGGTATCCCCAGAAGATCTCAATATTCCCCAGCGGAGTATACAGATATTCCTCAGCAAGCATCCCCGACAGTCTTAATATTCCTCGACGGAATATAAGAATGTTCCCCGACGGAATACAAGATACCCCTAGTGGAGCTATTCCCCAGTGCAATCTAAAAAAGCTTCCTCGCCAGAGTTGAATCATCTTCCCCAGTAGATTCTGGAAGCTTGTCCCCTGCAGAGTACAAATAAGTCTCCCCAGCCATATTCAGAGGTTATCCACACAAGAGTCTAACTGGGTTATCCTCAGCAAGTTGCAACTGAAAGATCATCCCCAGCGAAGTTCTTTCTATCCCCAACAGAGCTTATCAACGGAATCCCCAGTGGAGTTATCATTAAAATCTCAGCAAAGCATCTCTTCCCACAGAGTAATTCCCCGCAGAGTAATCTCTTCATCAAGTTTATTCCCCAACAGAGTCATCTTCTCCTGCAGGTTTATTCTCACAATCATCTTCGTTCACCATCCCCAACGGAAACGAAGAATTCAACATCATTCTCCAGCAGCTATCCGGAATTTATTTTCCCAGCAAAAACATCACATTTTCATACATCATGATACATGCATATACGCATCATATCATACGATCTCATTTATGTTGAGAACATCATTGTTTGATTCATCTCATGCATTGCATGTGACTGACCTTTACCTTTCAGGAAAGATGCAATTAAGTTCTCAGCTTAGTCGAAGATCTGACCAGTTCTTAAATCTCAATCGGATTATCCTCGGTTGAAGTTCATATAAGGTTCTCAATCTCGACAGTTTCTCTACATCATAGGGTGGACAGGTACTATAACCTCAACGGTATACTCCATTGAGCACGAGTCAGTTCCTAGATCTTGATGTTCTCTTCC
Organism: Vicia faba; assembly: GCA_948472305.1. Classification (NCBI taxonomy): domain Eukaryota; kingdom Viridiplantae; phylum Streptophyta; class Magnoliopsida; order Fabales; family Fabaceae; genus Vicia; species Vicia faba. The sequence continues at coordinate 1,358,502,517 of OX451740.1, forward strand.
GTCATAGTACGGACCATTTCTATAACCTCAGCGGTTTACTCCCTTCTAGAGATAGTTCAGATGTGACCCAGGCATGGCGACATTCTGATACTTATTCCAGATTTCCTTCTAGAGATAGTTCAGATGTGACCCAGGTATGGCGACATTCCGATACTTATTCCAGATTTCCTTTCAGAGACAGCTTAGAGATGCTCCAGACACAGATGTTATTCTATTGCTTATTCCAGTTTCCTTCCAGAGACAGTTCAGATGTGACCCAGATTTGGCGATATTCCTATACTTATTCCAGATTTCCTTCTAGAGATAGTTCAGATGTGACCCAGGCATGGCGATATTCTTATACTTATTCCAGATTTCCTTCTAGAGATAGTTCAGATGTGACCCAGGCATGGCGACATTCCGATACTTATTCCAGATTTCCTTTCAGAGACAGCTTAGAGATGCTCCAGACACGGATGCTATTCTATTGCTTATTCCAGTTTCCTTCCAGAGACAGTTCAGATGTGACCCAGATTTGGCGACATTCCGATACTTATTCCAGATTCCTTCTAGAGATGGTTCAGATGTGATCCAGATATGGCGACATTCTGATACTTATTCCAGATTCCTTCTAGAGATGGTTCAGATGTGACCCAGGCATGGCGATATTCTGATACTTATTCCAGACTCCTTCTAGAGATAGTTCAGATGTGACCCAGATTTGGCGATATTCCGATACTTATTCCAGATTTCCTTCTAGAGATAGTTCAGATGTGACCCAGATTTGGTGACATTTCGATACTTATTCCAAATTTCCTTCTAGAGATAGTTCAGATGTGACCCAGATTTGGCGACATTCCGATACTTATTCCAGATTTCCTTTCAGAGACAGCTTAGAGATGCTCCAGACCCGGATGCTATTCTATTGCTTATTCAGATTTCCTTTCAGAGACAACTTAGAGATGCTCCAGACACGGATGCTATTCTATTGCTTATTCAGATTTCCTTTCAGAGACAGCTTAGAGATGCTCCAGACCCGGATGCTATTCTATTGCTTATTCAGATTTCCTTTCAGAGACAACTTAGAGATGCTCTAGACCCGGATGCTATTCTATTACTTTTTTAGATTTCCTTTAAGAGACAGCTTAGAGATGCTCCAGACTCGGATGCTATTCTATTGCTTATTCAGATTCAAACTTCTAAAGACAACTTAGAGATGCTCCAGATACGGATTCTATTCTATTGCTTATTCCAGATTCCTTCCAGAGACAGTTCAGATGCGACCCAGACATGGCGACATTCTGATACTTATTCCAGATTCATTCAGGAGATAGTCCAGATACGATCCAGATTCGGATGTCATTCTGTCACTCACGCAGATACAGTATGGATACACCCCAGACACGGCGGTCATTCTACTATTCATTCAGACGTCAGCAATTAGATACAGACTAGATATGCTCCAGACACGGAAGCCATTCTATTTCTCATTCAGATTCAATTATCAACTTCAAGTTCAGATACACTCTAGACACGGAAGTCATTCTGCTACTCATACAAGTCCAGATACGATCCAGATTCGGATGTCATTCTATCACTCCTTCAAATACGTTTCAGATACGCTCCAGATGCGGACACAATTCTGACAATCACCCAGTTCCAGCTTATAGATACAGTCCAACAATCACTTCTAGATGGCATCTATAAGCCCATCCTTCTACCAACAGTCTTCAAATGGCATCTATAAGCCCATCCTCCTATCCATCATCTCTCCAAATGGCATCTGTAAGCCCATTCCTGACATCACATTGGTGATACTACGCCATGCGAGTGCAAATTTCTAGGCACTTTAGTGTTCAATCATCTTCCACCTTTGGATCACGAAAGGCACACAAGCCAATCTATATCCTCAGGTTTAAGAAGATTGAACAGGGGCAACTGTTGTACCCCAAAATTTGCCCTCCCATATTCCTCAAGATTTGTCAAGAATAATCTTCAAATTACTCAAGATGGCTCAAGAGGTAGACAGTCAAACCATCTCCTAAGACAGCTGAAATTAGGGTTTTGGTTCTTTCAAGGAATTTGGGGTTCTCAATGGTTCAATCAAGTCTCATAGGCCTATATACATTCTCAAGCACCTACATGCCAAGTTTCAAGACTCACAGTGCCAATTTGCACAGTCAAAAGCCTCATTTGATCTACAGTCAACTGCAAGGGCAAAATGGTCATTTTGTAGTCAAAAGTCAGAATTTTTGGTCAACATCTCATTTTGAGTTCACAATCATCATTTGATCAAGTCTTGATCATGATTCCACAAGCATAGCTCAAAAATCATCAAGATGAAAAAAGTTACTATTTTTGGACAGTAGAAAAGTCAACTGTATATTGACCAGGGCATAACTTTTTCATGGTTTGTCATAAAAATTCCATCCAAAGCTCATTTTGAAGAGGATGTAATCTCCTAAAATCCATATTGACACTCCAAGTTCAAGAAATGCTCTCACAAGAAGTTACCAATTTTTACATTATAGGTCAATTTCAAAAGTCAACAAATGTACACTTTGAGTCAAAGGCCATAACTTGAGATTGGTAAATCCAAATGACATGGGACCAAAGGCATTGGTTAGGGGACTTCAAGAGCTTTCCAAAATGTCCAAGAACATGGTCATATGATTTAAATTGAGCAAGTTGTGCATTGGAGAAGTGGGGAAATTTTCATGAATTTGCAAAAGTCAACTTTGCTCAAAACACCTTATTTTTGCTAATGGGCCTCAAATCTCTTCTTGAAACATCATCCATGACCTATTCACGACCCATCAAGCTTAATGGAATTTATTTTCTTATTTCTATTGATTAATTGGATTTTTAATTAATATTAATTCACTTAATTAATTTAAATTGTAGGAAAATAGAAGATTTGATTTTTTCAATCTTTTTGTGAAACAAATATGACCTAAACATGCTAGCAATTTCGTGCACAAGTCAAAGATATCAAAAAATCCAAAATTGGCAACTTTGTTCAATCATGAAGAAACAAAAAATATTTGCTTTCCATTCAAAGATTCAATCATCAATGCAATGGATTTTTGCAAAGCTTTTGACCTAATTCAATTGCCTTATATACAAGCATGCTAACCCTGACCTAAAAAACGTGAAAAAGCTGCAAAAACACCTCATACAATTTCAAGAATTTTCAAGGAAAGTCAAAACTTGTTCTTGCAACCTAGGCTAATTCAAGGCATTTTAACCATTCAAATACATTGCAGGAGATCCCAGGAACGTGTTGCAATCCAATTCAGGCATCAAAGCTTAAAGAATCAAGGATTACAGTTTCACGGTTTGCCTTCTTTATTCAAGATCGTATTTCGTAATTCATGCATATTTAACATGTTCTTGTGATTGATTTGTGTTGCTAGGGACCATACAAAGCTAATGGCATGGTTTAATTAGACTATAACGCCCTGAATCAAAAGATGCCATGAACGATTTTTTAGGGTTCTTGAGTTTTCAATTGGAGCTTTCTGAACCAGGCAAAATTAGGACTCATAAGACACATGTTTGAGATCATGAGAACAAGACGAACACAATTGACCCCTCGCGAAATATTTATATGTACCATGATACTAATCGCTATTTTTCGTGCAAGCGCATAATGGAGGTTAAAAACCCCCGCTATCTGTTTATGTTTTTGCAGGTACAACAAAGAAGATGATGAGGTGTTAACATATGATTGGTTAATTTGAATCAACGCGCGTTTTGTTTTGTTTCCAGCATATTTGTTTATTTACTAATATAATAATTGATTCTTGTCATAATAACAATTGGAACAACTTGGATGAGTGGCAGGAACGCGTGCATATGATCATTGGGACCTGGGTTCGAATCCCAGGTCCCCCAAAACAACTATTTGTTTTCTTTCTATAGGTGATCCCATGTATTCTCCAACGCGTGATCCACCATGCACCTCACGTCTCAGTGAGCCAGATGTCTTCAAGGCTAAATCCAATGGCCATGAGGGGAGGACCACCATGCTCCCTGGTCAGCGCATGCATAGCTAATTCAGAAAGTCAAATAGACTGCAATATTGTTGGGCCATAGATTTCCAAACACACCTCCTAACTTGGGCCAACACCCCCCTGGGTTTATTCTTTTTTCTTCCTTTATATTTATTCATTTAATTGTTCTATTAATTATTATTATCATTATTTAATTAACCCAATTAATTTTTTTCATAATAAAATCAGAAAACTAAAATATAATATTTTTTATTATTATTTATTAAAATTAATTTCACCCTTTTATTATTTTTGTAAATAAATAATTAACTAGCTTAGTTTTAATTAGGTTAATTCTAACTTTTTTGCAATAAATAAAACTAATGTAGAACTAGGGTTTTAATGACTTTTGACTATTTTTTATTTATTTTCCTTAACACATAAAAAACCAAAAAAATATTTATTTTTATTAATTAGTTTTAGGTTTAATTTAATTAAATGCAAAATAACAAAAAAACTCATTCTTTCTCAAAAAGGGTCAAAACCCTAAAAGACTCTCCGATTCAATTTTGGCTCGCGCGTATGTTTATTTTATTCATATTTATTCCAATTATGTAATTGCTCCGAGGATGTAATAGCTTTAATTAGGACTTTTTATCGCTTTATTTATTTTCCTCAATTTACTTTTCAAGGGTTTGCTTTTGGCGATGTAAATACCCTACGCCTTGTAATAGCTTAGATTCATTTTCCGCAACTATTAACTGTTAGATGTATGTTAACTAGGCTATGCATGACAAGACTTATCTCTGAAATTAAAATCAACCCGTAGCTCACCATAACATGTGCAAAGATAACTTAACTAAATCCTGACCTACACTTTTCTGACAAAAGTTTTCAAACAACACTTCATACACTCTTGAGGACAGATACAAGAGTTAAATCAAAGTTTTCAAACAAACTTTTTCAAAACCCACAAACACAAGAAAAGCAAAACATTTTGAAAACATAGTGAGCAAGTACCTAAGAGCCCGTGGATAACCACAGATAGAAAGGGTGCTAACACCTTCCCTTTCTATAATCTACCTCCCGAACCCGAGAAACATCTCGAAAAGGAATTTTGCTGTGCTTTTGTCCTTTCCTTGTTGGAGAAAATAAAAGACGGTGGAGACTCTTGCTTACCGCGACATTTTGCAAAACGCAAACGCGAACCAGCATTAAAAAACAGTCAGTTCTATTTCCACCGATCACAGCGGGCCTATCCAGCCGTCGAACTGTAATACGGGGTATATCATTCCAATTATTCACTTGGTACATGGAAGCCAGAGTTTCCAGAGCATCCGCCATTTGATTTTCATCTCTAGGAATGTGATGGAATTCAACTTTATTGAAGAAGGGTAGTAATTTTCTAGTACAATCTTTGTAAGAGATCAAGCCAGGGTGACGAGTATCCCATTCTCCTTTAATCTGATTTATTACCAAAGCTGAATCACCATACACATCTAGAATTTTGATTCTGAGATCAATAGCTTCTTCGAGACCCATGATGCAAGCCTCATATTTTGCCATATTATTATTGCAATCAAACGTTAACCTTGCAGTAAAAGGAATATGCGATCCATGAGGAGTGACGATCACATAACCAATTCCTTTACCATAAGCATTCACCGCTCCATCAAATACCATACTCCAATAAGATTCAGGGTTGGGGCCTTCCTCAGGCAATGGTTCATCACAATCTTTCACTTTCAGGAACATCACATCCTCATCGGGGAATTCATATTCTACAAACTGATGATCTTCCACCGGCTGGTGAGCAAGGTAATCTGCCAACACACTACTTTTGATAGCTTTTTGAGTGTGGTACTCAATATCATACTCAAATAACAACATCTTCCAGCGAGCAATTCTCCCAGTAAGAGCAAGCTTCTCAAAAATATACTTGATTGGGTCCATTTTGGAGATCAACCAAGTGGTATGATTCAACATATACTGTCGCAAACGCTTTGCCACCCAGGCCAAAGCACAACACGTTTTTTCTAGCGTGGAATACCGCGACTCATAATCAGTGAACTTTTTGCTGAGATAATAAATGACGAACTCTTTCTTCCCTGTTTCATCATGTTGTCCCAGAATACAACCCATGGATTTATCTAACACTGTTAGATACATAATCAACGGTCTTCCTTCTACAGGAGGGAGCAAGATAGGAGGTTCAAGCGGATACTCTTTAATACTCTCAAATGCCCTTTGGCAGTCATCCATCCACACACAACCTTGATCTTTCTTTAACAACTTAAAGATTGGTTCACACTTTGCAGTCATATGGGAAATGAATCTGGAAATATAATTCAAACGCCCGAGGAAACCCCTGACCTGATTTTCAATTCTTGGTGCTGGCATTTCTTGAATTGCTTTGACTTTTTCAGGGTCAACTTCAATTCCCTTCTGGCTAACAATAAAACCCAACAATTTCCCCGATCTAACTCCGAAGGTGCATTTATTAGGATTCAAGCGGAGACGATACTTCCTCAAACGCTGAAACAACTTCAACAAATCTTTTATATGCCCTTCTTCAGTTTGGGATTTGGCAATCATATCATCAACATATACTTTAATTTCCTTGTGCATCAGATCATGGAATAGGGTTGTCATAGCCCTCTGGTACGTTGCAACAGCGTTCTTCAACCCGAAGGGCATCACTCTGTAACAGAATGTTCCCTAGGGTGTGATAAACGTTGTTTTTTCCATGTTCTTTGGAGCCATTCTTATTTGATTATACCCGGAAAATCCGTCCATGAACGAGAATACCTTGAATTTTGTTGTGCTGTCCACAAACATGTCAATGTGAGGCAATGAAAAATCATCTTTTGGACTAGCTTTATTTAGATCTCTGTAATCTACGCACATGCGGACTTTTCCGTCTTTTTTCGGTACTGGGACAATATTGGCAATCCATTGAGGATACACTGACATCACAAGGAAACCAGTATTGATCTGCTTTAGGACCTCCTCTTTGATCTTTACTACCATATCTGGGTGGGTTCTTCTCAACTTTTGTTTAACTGGCGGACACTCTTGCTTCAACGGAAAACGATGCTCAACAATGTCTGTATCTAGACCAGGCATATCTTGATAAGACCAAGCGAAAATATCCACATACTCTTTCAACAGCTCAATCAACCCGCTCTTTACATCAGGATGCAACGATGCTCCAATCTTAATTTCCTTCAGATCTTCTTCTGAACCCAAATTAACCACTTCCAAATGTTTCTTATATGGCTGAACGGTATTTTCCTCGTGCTGAAGCAACCGTGAGACCTCTTCTGAAATCTCATTATAATCTTCTTCTTCAGCCCCAAACACAGGACAATCAAAGTTGGGAGAGGGTGCAGGGTCATTGTATTCAACAGGTTTTTTAATTAATCTGCACATGTGATTTATGATTGCTTTTAAAAACTGACACATATAACAAGTGATCATGCAGATTAATTTTCAGTTATTATTTATTTTGAAAGGTTTTTTTTTTCTGATTACCATTTCCCAAGAAAAAGCAGAAAATAAAGACATATTTTTGGAAGCAAAGACAACTTTTATTAATGATCTTAAAATCAAAGCAAACAGACAAGCCCATACAATACTTTCACCTTGGGCAGAGTGAAAGCTTTTCAAAAGAAAGAAACAGATTAACAAAAAAATTACTTTGAAACATGTATGCAAGAAGGAACATCAATGGTGACCCAGTTCTGAACTCGGACTCCATGCGTCATATAATTCGGTACTTCCTGCTCTGCTTCATCCTCTTCAACAACATTGATTCCAGAACCAATTGGATGGAGGTAGCCTCCGCTGCGGAAAACATAATGATAATTGTTCACAAAAGACTTTGACTTCGAACCTTCGCCTTTGCTAATCTTCGAAGAGAAACCCAAACCAGTTCCGTTTTTGTTCACGTGTGGATCCACAAGTTGTCCCCAAACTGCATTATGACCATTGTGCACAACCTGCTGCGCGTCCTTCAGCGAAACCACATAATTCTCATTCCTCTTTATGTTGTCAATAGATAGGGCTTGGAACTGGGTTCCAACAGCAGCCTCATCCACTTCTACAATACTGAAAGAGGATAGATGGGATATCAACTACGTCTGCTCCCCATTTATAATCACTACCTTCCCTTTGTGCACAAACTTTAGCTTCTGATGCAGAGTTGAAGTGACAACCCCTGCTTCGTGTATCCTGGGTCGTCCAAGCAAACAACTATATGCGGGAATAATGTCCATAACCTGGAAGGTTATCAAGAACAAATGTGGTCCTATATGGATGGGCAAGTCCACTTCACCAATGACATATTTCCTCGACCCATTGAAAGCCTTCACAATGATGCCACTCGGGCACATAGGTGCTCCTTGATACTTTAACTTCATGAGGGTACTCCTCGATATAACATTCAGCACAGATCCATTATCAATTAGCACATTGGACACCAAATCATTCTTGCAGTTCATAGATATGTGGAGGGTCAGGTTGTGATTCCTCCCTTCATCTGGTAACTCATCATCACAGAAGCTCAAATTGTTACATGACGTAATGTTTCCAATTACGCTACTGAATTGATCTAACGGCATGTCATTCTCCACAAAAGCTTGGTCAAGTACTCTCATCAGTGATTCTCTATGAGCAGAGGAATTCATCAACAAAGCTAAGATAGATATCTTGGAAGGAGTCTGCAATAGCTGATCTACAATTTTGTGGTCGCTCATCTTAATTATCTTCAAGATATCATCCACTTCTTTCTCCAATGTAGCTCCACTAGTCTCTCCTGTAGCCTTCTTAGGCGCATCCTTCTTAGCAGTTTTCTTTCCAGCAACAACATCACTTTGAATAACTGGTACAAACACACGACCGCTACGGGTCACCCTGCTATTATCAGCTATATTTCCAACATCTGGCATTAGCTTTATGGGAATCTCCACCCCGTCTTCTAAGATTGTAGCGTTGTATTTGTAAGGCACAGCCTTATCTGATTTATAGGTAACAGGACCTGGAAAACTAATTACCTATGGGGTAACAGCTGGTTTGCTATGGTACTCCAGCTCAAGATGAGTGGGTGCACCAAAACAAGGTACAATGACATTCACCTTCCTCAACACAGTCAGCCATCAAAAAGTCATTTCCGGCAAACAAATCTTCGTCTGAAGAGAAATACTCATCTACGGAGGCATACTTTTCCTCTGACTCTTCTTCCATCAAACAAACTTCAACCATATCAATCTCATGATAATCATCTCTCTGACCTGTGATCTTGATAGTTCCATTGTCTAACAGCAACTGAACACCTTCTTTCACAATAGAACATCCTCGGGGATTTCGACAACAAACTATGCAAGATCCATATTGGTGTTCTACCTGACCAACAATACGGCAGAAAGTAGCATGCAACTGCACTAGATCCTCATTCAAATGATCCACATCAAAAATTCTGAATTCACCCGGACATCCAGAAACCATATTCACTTTCTCTTCATATTCTGCCCTAGGCCTGATTATATGGATTAAACCTCCATCCATCATCTCCTATAAATCAGCCTTTATCTTCTCGCAACCCTGTATATATGTACTGCAAATAGCACAACCGGCATGGTCATGCGTATAATAACTGAATTCACAGAGGTCTACGTGTATCTTCACCAATTCTCCTCTAACCAGATTAATGTCAAAAATCCGGAAGTCACCTGGATAATCGGCCACCATATTTACAACATTCACTCCCCCGTGCTTAGGTAGAGGATTGTCTTTCACATTAGGTCCCACGTCCTTGAAAGATAAAATTCCAAACTTCACCAACCTTTGCACTTCAGTCCTCAAAGGATAACAATTCTCAACATTATGCCCTGGTACTCCCTGATGAAAGGCACACGTCTGGTCTGCTTTGTAATACCAAGGCAATGGTGATGGTACAGCGGGAGGTGGTCGCGTCTGGACCAACTTCTTCTGAATCAACGCTGGTAGTAGCTCTGCATAGCTCATGGGAATAAGGTCATTGTTCTCCCTTCTCTGATTATACCCTTGGTTCCCCTACTGGGACGGTCTCTGATAAGCAGTAGTAGTCGGAGCGGCATTCATAATAGGAGTAACTGAGGCGACTTGCTGATGACGCTAATAATTCTTTCTAGGAGCGTTTACCCTTCTCTCTTGCATAACAACATTTGTATCCCCCTCTTTCTTCTTGGTAAACCCATAAGCTTGCTTTTTCACACTTCCGGATCCTTCACCCTTTGTCAAACGACCTTCTCTTAATGCCTCTTCTAGGCGGACACCCATTCCTACCATCTTTGTAAAATCACTCGGGGCACTTGCTACCATTCTTTCGTAGTAGAAAGCGCCTAGCGTCTTCAGAAAAATCTTAGTCATTTCTTTCTCTTCCATGGGAGGAATCACTTGTGCAGCCACTTCGCGCCATCTCTCTGTATACTCTTTGAATGATTCTCTGTCTTTCTGAACCATGGCCCTAAGCTGGTCACGGTCAGGCGCCATGTCCACATTGTACTTGTATTGTTTAATGAATGCTTCTCCCAAATCATTAAAAGTATGGATGTTGGCGCTGTCCAAGCTCATATACCATTTCAATGCTGCGCCGGTCAGACTATCCTGAAAAAAGTGAATCAGCAGACGCTGATCATCGGTGTGGGTAGACATTCTTCTTACATACATCACCAAATGAGCACGAGGGAAAGTGTTTCCCTTGTACTTCTCAAACTCCGGGACCTTGAACTTAGTAGGCACTTTAACATTTGGGACCAAACACAGCTCATTCACATTCTGCCCAAATAACTCTTTTCCCCTAAGAGCCTTCATCTCTCTTTGCATTCTATCAAACTGCTCTTGGAAATCATCCATTCTGTCATAAAGACCCAAGTCTTCACTTGGCGGAGGGAAAGGACGACACATATCTTCATTAACAAACGAAACCAAATTCACCGAAGGAGGTGCAGCGGGAAAGTATGCACCATAGGAGGTGCAGGAGTAACAACATTTTGAACCACAAGAGCATCTTGAGGACCAAGATTGAAACCTTCAGGTGCAAAATTCTCTGGCATTTCCCACGGATAACCCTGAGGTATACGGTTTTGAACAACAGCCGGAGTAGCGGATACATGAACAGTTGGAACTTCAACATTTGCCCTCGTTGGTTGAGGTTGAACACTCGGTGGCTGATTCTGAGCAGCCATCAGAGCTTCCATCAGAGTAGTCAAGTTGGCCAAGCCAGCCTTCAAAGCAGAAACTTCTTCGTGCAACTCGCGATTCTCCTGTTCTAAGTTGTCCATCTTCTTCTTGAAATTAGCCCGAGTGTTGTACTGATGAGTCAGCTTGCTGAGTGAAGCAAAGAAACTGAGTAAGACACCTGGATATGCATGACACATGCAAGAAATATGTGCAATATGATGCATGATATGCAATGCATATGATTATTTTCATTTTATCATTTAATATTTCACGGGATTTAAGATTTATAGACACATTGCAAACATCAAAGTAATAAAGCTTTTGAAATACTGAAAATTTTCATTATAATAACTTCAGAATGGATTACAAATTTCAATGATCCCAAGTACAAGACGAAAATACAATCTAAAATCCTGAGAAGAAGAACTAATGGAGATCAATCTGTACGCTGGCGCTTCCCTGTGAGCCTGGCGATCTGAGCTCTCAACCTCTGGTTTTCTTCCACATGCCTGGTGGAAACCTCCTTCCAATCATCTGAAGTAGGAAGTGAGTAATCAACACCTGTTTGAGGCTGAGGAGAAAATAAACCCCCTTGCCTCTCCATAGACTCCACTGCTCGACTCTCAAGGATCTCGATCAAATCATCTCTCTCCTTCAGGTCTGCTCTGTAGGAACTCTCTAAAGTCTGGAACTTATTCTTCCAAGCATCCCTTTCCTGTTGCATCCTAACCAAAGGAAGCTGCAGCTCTTCCAGATCATCTAATACAGGAGGAGCGGTCTTCACAAACAAATCAGGCATGGGTGTCTCCCGTGTATACGACATCTTCAACTGAATGGCTCTCGATCAGACCCACTGAAGATATGGCTCCAAAGAAACAACACCTCTAGGTCCCAAATCCTTCCTACTCTTCTTATGAATGTGACGCCAGGCCTTCACAATTTGCTCACTAGCTTCCCTGTGGTATTCTCCTTCCTTCAAAAAGAAACTACTCAAATGAATACTATTTGGTTTATCCCTCATAGGATAACCAAGCTGTCACCGTGCAAGAACAGGGTTATAGCTAATTCCTCCCTTTGTACCAAGAAGAGGCACATTGGGGAAACTACCACAACTGTCAATAATCTCCACATTCTGGTAAGCTCGATGATACCAATCAATATCCGAGTGAGTAAGTTCCATGATCTTAGGAGCCTAACGGGGTTCCTTCTTGATATCCCAAAAAGCATCAGACTGAGGCATATGAGAGATAAACCACCGGTACAACAAAGGCGTGCAACAAATAATCATTCCCTCATGATAGGAACTCCGAAGATGAATAGAGTAATAAGCATCACCCAACAGTGTAGGAACTGGGTTTCCAATCATGAAAATCCTGATAGAGTTAATGTCAACAAACTTGTCCACATTAGGAAATAAGAATAATCCATAGGCGAGTAAAGCAAAGATGGCCTCAGAAGCAACCGTACTCTTCATCCAAGCAAAGTAACGAGCTTTCTCCAATAAGAATTGGGCTGGTAATCCTCTAATCCCTCCTTTGGTAGTCATATGGGCTTCCACCTCAGACTTCCCCAGATGAATCAAAGCAGTAATCTCACGTGGTTTTGGCTCACCCTCCAAACTAGTAAAAGGAACACGATCGGTAACAGGTAAATCCAATAGATAGGAATACTCTTCTAGTGTTGGCATCAACTGATAATCGGGAAAAGTAAAGAAGTGATACACCGGATCATAGAACTGGACCAAAGTTGAGAGAATACCCTCCTTCATCTTCAGCTTCGTGAGAGGAATAATGGATCCATACTTCTTCCGAAAGTCTGCAGGACACTCGATCTCTGGAATTAGACTGATCAACTCATCTATCTTGGGATCCTTGAAACTGTATTTCCCGGTATTTCTCTTTCCAGAATCCATGGTTTACAAGTACCTGAGATATTCACAAATAGTCAACCTTTAAATCCCTTGAAATATTGTTTTTTTTCTCTTCAAAAGATGCTTATGAGTGCATGGATGCATGATGCAACAATCACACACAAGATCACACATATAGGGTTCATAGGTTCAACGTCACGAGCATGAATTCGAAGGTACTACCCATAAGGTGTTGGTCTAAAAGGTTATCACCTGCCGAACAAGGTTCTAAGAGGTTCCCAGAGTCTACATCCTTCCTTCGGATATTACCAACTTCCTGATTAACTTGGTAATTAGTAATATTCTCAAGAAAGACTCGTTCGAGTGTAGTATCGCGTGACAACTACTTCTGGATTACTCCGTCGTAGCTTCCGCACTACACCTAAAAATGCCAAGATGGGTTAGGTAATCTATGTTCCTTAGCTTCAGCAGGCTCCTAGGTCGAAAGTAGTACGTCTTCCCGATTACTCGGTAAACGACACTACAGTCAAAGGGGCCTCCACTGAGTGGGGGATTTCATGCCTCCTTTTTTGGGATTACTCCCTAAAAGTTAACATGACTATACCTCCCGTCCTATCTTAAAGTTTGCCCAAGTCCGGGTATAAGACTTATGAGTAATCACCAAGCACCCTATAAACCAGGAAAATCCAGACAAACATATATACAAAATATAACACATAAACACAATAACACATATACAGATATAAACAAAGATAGGTTTAACCCATTTAGGGATGGACCAGCAAGAGGTCAATCTTTCCCCAGTGAAGTCGCCATTTTTCTGTAGCAGTAGAAATGTTCAAGACTAAGCCATTGGATTAACTAGACTTTATACAAATCAAAATAAAAATCGCCACCGCGCTTTATTGTTTCCAAAGGAATGGGAAAATAGCGAATAACCCAAAAAGGGGGAAAGATTCAAGGTAAGAGGGTTGATTATGCAAAGGGAAGGTATTAGAACCCTAAACATCTACGGTACTCCGCAGGAACCTCTTTGAAAAAATCTGTATATTTTGGCTATAAAAAAGTGTTTAATGAAAAGTGGATGGTGGAGGTGAGAAAAGAAATATTTTTATGATTTTTGCACCCGCCGCGATTGAGAACCTTTAGTTCCTACGTACCACCTTTTATGCAATAGGGGATCAGGGTACACGTAGTTCCTCTTTTAAAAATTTGAAACACAAGTGTGTTGGTTAATTTTATGAGATAAGGCATCATCGTCATTGTCCATGTGGAAAACATACTTACTACCCACAATCTTGAGAAAGGAGAATTTGCATAATCTCAAAGTGGAGGATATGGCTTGGATTTTAAAATCAACAATGCCTCACTCAACACCCAAGTGGAAAATATCTCTCTTCACTACATATTGTAGAAGTATAGTTGTTTGCATCACTACAAGGATTGACAAGAGTCTAATCTTTTGAGAAAAGTTTAAAGATAAAAACCAAAGTGGAAAAATGGTTTGAAATGAGATTGATTGACTTTTAGTCTTCTCACAAAAATATCAAGGTATTATTAAATTGATTGAAATTTATTTATGAAAATGTTTTGAAAATGCATGGACATAATTCCAAGTTTATTATGAAAATGTTTCAAGTTTCAAAACAAGAAGAGTTTTTTTTTTAAAAGGAGGGAGAAGATTTTTGAAATTAAAGAAGATGGGAGGAGATAAAGAGACTATCCTAAAGCATAAGGTAAAAGCTAGGGATAAGAACCATCTAACCAACAAGAAGCCAATACTTGACATTATGACTCAATATAGAATTCCCATTCTTTAGATTGAAACCAAGCAGGCAAAGATACTAGACCTCTTTGAGAGAACCAAACTTCAAGTATATTAAGTCTTCGCAAAAAATGGGCAGAGTAATGGCTGTATACGGGTGAATTCCAAATTACAAACAAAGTGTGCAATCACAATAACCTGCACACAAACAAACAAACAACCCAATGTCTCGAGGTAAACCTCAAGAACTCCAGACAAAACATGAATTAAGGTCACAAGGTCTCCAACATAGGCCAAGGTCTTTAATCCTAAGTCCAAGAAGTCCAATGCTCCATAATGCCAAGGATAGTAACCAAATAGTCCAAATATCATTAAAGTTTTTTATGGTTCATGTTGATTATTAAGTGTCTTTAAAAGGAAAAGAAAAGCTCAAGTGAGCAAAATAAAAATGACATAAAAGTAAATGCTCAAGTGAGCAAAAAAATAAAAATGGCATGGAATGTAAATGCTTGAATTAAATGGTACATAAAGCATAAAAAATAAAAGCATAAAGTAAAGTCAATTGTTAGAAATTAGTGGTTAGTTGGATGACCATCTTGAAAGTTGCATTTGGAACTCATTAGAGGATTGGTAGAACCAAAGCCTCCACATAACAAGTTGGATTTGCTTTTTGTCAAGTATATCATCCATTTTAGAATCCTAAAAAAGTAACATGTAATGATCAACGATGTTTAAGTGATCCGCGTTGACCAAAGGTGTTGTAGATCCATTAGAGGATTGGTAGATCCAAAGCCTCCACACAATGAATCTCAAGGTTATTGGATCAAAGAGATCAAATTAACATACTTGGGCTTGCAATCATAAGTCTGGGCCACGAATGATCATTTATTCGAATCGGGACAAAATTTAGCGGTATGTTAAGCAATCGTAAGTGGACTTATATAGAAGTCGCACCTATTTTGAGGCCGGTCAATAGCAATCTATGTACTTCATGTTTGGATAAATGATATAGAGATCACCATCCCTTAACATGTAGCACAATTAAAAAGAAAGGGATAAGATGAAGAGGGAGGGGAATGTGTCGACACATCCTAGTTATGCACAAAAAAATGAGTCGATGCATACCTTTATGGGTCGATGCATGCTGGATTTTTTTTGCCACAATGCAGGATCAATCATCTTTGCATGACCTTATTTGTTGGATGCTTTGACTTGGTACCTACAAAACACAAATTGTGCAAGGACAAAGACAGATATTTTTGTATTTTGGTTAGAGGTTAGTCAACAACATATATACAAGATACACAACCAAGGTGCTTGGAAATTCCTCAAGGGAAAACTTAAAGATAAGAGATAGAAAAAATGAAGAACTAACCATAATGTTCTCTTGTCATGATCAAGTTGACATGATATGATAGGGGAATCTTAGGGGAAAAAATTGGGGTACAACACACGTAAGTAGTCAACGATGTTTGTTGATTTGATCTTTCTTGAAAAAGGTAAAGAGTTATTCGTATGCAATGTCATGATGTATGAAATGCATTGTGTGATAATGTTCTCAAAATAAATGAGATTATTCTATATGCGATGCGCATGCCATGATGTATGAATATGGGATGCTGTTGCGATATTTCCTAGTCTGGGAAAGTAAATCCCTGACTGTTGCTGGAGAGTACTAAGAAGATGAATCCCGGACTGCTATTTGGTAGATGAGGAAATTGATTCTTTCATTCTCGTTGGGGATGATGAATGGAGATTATATGCTGGGTATTTTTTACTCCTGCTTGATAATGAATCTGTGGGGGAAGGACACTCTATTGGAAGATCTTACCAATGTAGAGAAATAAACTCTGTTGGGGGATAAACTTCCACAACTAGAGAATAAACTCTACCGGGTGAGGCTTTATAAACTGTTCGAGATTATAAAACTTAGCTGGGGAACATAATTTTCAGCTCTCTGAGGAAACTTGGCTGGAGGAAGTCATTCCTGCTTGGGGAGGCAAAGGTAAGGATTTTGGTTGTTTTTACTCTGCGGGGACATAAGCATCACTAGGACGTATGCTAAGGATGTGACAAGAGGATGCCCCTGTTCCTGCCGGAAAGAGTAACTATCGGGGCTACAAATGACTTGTTTAGACTTTGCCCCGTTTCTTAAAGTCATTAGCAACTGCCTTTCTGTTTCTTATGCAAGTATTTCTAAACAGTAATCATATTCAAATGCATATTTCAAAAATAATCACTGGACGTTTTTGCAAAACAAAACAAAAAAATAGAAAACAAATAGTTTTTTTCTTTCAAAGAAATGATTTGTATTGATTTTTGAAGTTCGCCTAAAACAAGAATTTTTGTACAAAGAGACTGACGTTCTACTAGGAGAACGCATCCGTGAGAATGAAAATCATACAAAATAGTGTACAAAGAGAAAACAGCTATGTGTAATAATCCCATTGAGTCTCAATTCTGCTATTTCCCTTATGTCCTTGAGCGTCTCATCACTTTGCTACTTGTCCGAAGTTGACTGGATTGATTGGTATCGTTTGAGCTTGATAGTTGATATTGAAGTCTGGTCACAGGGTGATCTAATGGGACATAGTTGTACGCTTTAAATCCCTAAATTTTGCCTGGACCGCCCTTTCGGGTTTTCGGTCTACCGAGATACCCTTTTTTGCCCAAGCCTCCTTTTCAGGTTTTCGACTTGTCGGGTGTACAAATTTTTTGTATTTATCCCTAATTTTTGCCCGAACCCTTTTGGTTCTCCGGGATGCCCTTATTTTTGCCTAGGCCAGTCAACCTAGCGTGTCTTTATTCATGCGTAGGATATTTTCACTATGTCCGCATTCACAGGGTGAGGAAGGTCGTCACCATCCATGGTGGTTAGAATCATGGCTCCACCGTAAAATATGCTTTTGATTACAAATGGCCCCTCATACGTGGGAGTCCATTTGCCCCTGGGATCACCTTGTGGCAGTATGACGTGCTTGATTACTAGATCACCCACTTGATATACTTGACGTCTGACCTCTTTTTTGAAAGCTTTGATCATTTGTTTTTGGTACATCTGACCATGACAGACATCAGTAAGCCTTTTCTCATCAATCAGATTCAGTTGGTCAAGTCGAGTCTAGATCCAATCATCTTCGTTCAAACCCGCATCCTTCATGATCCTCAAAGAAGGGATCTGGACCTCAATAGGTAGGACAACCTCCATACCATACACCAGAGAATAAGGTGTTGCCCCTGCCGACGTACGTGCTAAGGTGCGGTACCCATGAAGAGCAAATGGTAACATCTCATACCATTCTTTGTATGTCGTTGTCATTTTCTATATGATTTTCTTAATGTTCTTTTTAGCAGTCTCCACAATTCCATTCATCTTCGGCCGGTAAGGGGAAGAATTATGATGCTGGATCTTGAATTGTTTACAGAGTTCGGTGATTATTGTATTGTTGAGATTTGTACTATTAATTGTGACGATTCTTTCTGGAACACCATACAGACATATAAGGCTATGCTTGATGAACCACGCCACAACATTCTTGGTGACAGTAGAAAAAGAGGCAACCTCAACCCACTTCGTGAAGTAATCAATGGCCACTAGGATGAAGCAATACCCATTGGAAGCGGTAGGTCAAATATCTCCGATCATGCCAGTGCCCCACATTGTAAAGGGCCAGGGAGCCGTCAAGACATTCAAGGGAACCGGAGGTACATGTACTTTATCAGCATAGATCTGGCATTTGTGACAGGTTCAGGAATGCCGATAACAGTTTGCTTCCATAGTGAACCAATAGTATCCTGCCCGTAGGATCTCTTTAGCCATGGTATATCCACTAGAATGGGTGCCAAAGGTACCTTCGTCTAAATCTGCCATAATCCTCCCTGCTTCACTCTTGTCTACACACCGAAGTAGAGTAGAGTCGTGGTTGTGCTTGTAGAGGATTCCATTACTAAGGAAGAAATTTACGGAGAACCTTCTCAGAAACTTCTTATCATTGACAGATGCTCCCTATGGATATTCTTGAGCCTCGAGATACCTTTTCACTTCATGGAACCAAGGTTTGTCAGCTAGTTCTTCAATATCAATCTCATAGCAGTATGCTGGTTCCTCCAATCTCTCAATAGTGATCTGATGAGCTTCGTTGTCCCATATAACCTTGAACATAGATGACATAGTAGCTAGCGCGTCCGCTAACTGATTCTCTTATCGTGGAAAATTTTCAAAGGTGACTTCTTCAAAGTGTGGAAGCAACGTCAGCACATGTTCTTTGTAGGGGATGCGATTAGGGTGCTTCGTGTCGCACTCTCCTTTGATTTGATTTATTACCAAGGCTGAATCTATGAAAACACTCAAGAACTTGATCCTTAGGTCAATAGAAGCTTTGAGACCCATGATGCATGCTTCATACTCAGCCATATTGTTGGTACAGTTGAAACATAATCTGGCGGTGAAAGGAGTATGACAGCCCTCGGAAGATATGATTACAACACCGATACCATTGTCGAGTGTGTTGGAGGCTCCATAAAAAACCATAGTCCATCGAGATCCTTCCTCAGGTCCTTCATCCGGTCCAGGTTCTTTGCAGTCAGTTACTAACATGATATTCTCATCTGGGAATTCAAAGTTCACGGATTGGTAGTCATCCACAGCCTGATGAGCCAAATGATCAGCTAATACACTTCCCTTGATTGGTTTACGGGTTGTGTATTGGATTTCGTATTCGGTCATGATCATTTTCCATCGTGCTATTCTTCCAGAGAGAGCAGGCTTCTCGAAGATATACTTGATCAGATCCATCTTAGATATCAACAAAGTAGTGTGGGTCAACATATATTGTCTCAGTCGGCGAGCAGCATATGCCAAAGTGCAACAAGTTTTCTTGAGAAATGAGTATCTTGTTTCACAGTCGGTAAAATTTTTGCTAAGGTAGTATATTGCATTCTCTTTTCGACCGGACTCGTCATGCTGCCCCAGCACACACCCCATTGAATTATCTAACACTGTTAAGTACATTATCAAAGGTCTTCCTTCAATCGGCGGCATCAAAATTAGAGGTTCTTGAAGGTATTCCTTGATTCTCTCGAAGGCATCCTGGCATTCGTCATTCCACTTTACCACTTGGTCTTTCTTCAGGAGTTTGAAGATTGGATCACAAGTAGCAAGTAGATGGGAAATGAACTGGGCAATGTAATTTAGACGTCCTAAGAAACCTCTAACCTCCTTCTCAGTGCGAGGTGTCGACATCTCTTGTATAGCTTTAACCTTTGCAGGGTCTACCTGAATGCCTTTGTCACTGACAATGAAACCTAGGAGTTTACCAGACCTTACCCCAAAGGTGCACTTGTTCGGGTTTAACCTCAGCTTGTATGTCTTCAACCTATCAAACAACTTTTGTAGATGATCAAGGTGCTCTTCCTCAGTTTGAGACCTGACTATCATGTCATCAACATAGATCTCTACCTCCTAGTGAATCATGTCATGGAACAAAGCTACCATGGCTCGCTGGTAGGTTGCCCCAACGTTCTTCAATCCAAACGACATCACTTTGTAATAGAAAGTGCCCCATTGCATGACGAATGTTGTCTTCTCCATGTCTTCAGGTGCCATCTTGATCTGATTGTAACCAGAGAAACCGTCCATGAAGGAAAAGATCTTATGTTATGCAGTGTTATCGACCAGAACGTCAATGTGGGGAAGCGGGAAGTCATCCTTGGGGCTTGCCCTGTTCAAATCTATGTAATCCACACACATCTGTACCTTACCGTCCTTCTTAGGCATTGGGGCTACGTTAGCAACCCATTGCGGATAGGAGGTGACAACTAAGAACCCAATGTTGAATTGTTTCATAACTTCTGCCTTGATCTTTTCTGACATCTCAGGGCGCATACGACGAACATTCTGCTTCACTAGAGGGTAATATTCTTTAGTTGGCAGACAATGAACCATAATATCCATGTCTAGTCTCGGCATGTCTTCATATGACCAGGAAAAGATCTCGACATAATCATGCAACATTCATATCAATCGCTGTTTGAGACTAAGCTCCAGATTTGCACTTATCCTGACTTCTTTTTTGTCCTCTTTTGTTCCCAAATTCACTGTCTCAACTGGATCTTCATGAGGCTGTATAGCCCTTTTTTCCTGTTGTAATAGTCTGGCAAGTTCTCCGAGTACCTCACAATCTTCATCACCTTCTTCCTCGGCTTGGTTGATTGTATTTTCAAAGTCATAACCAGCAATAACAGAACCGTCATAAATGGGATCCAGAGTGCATATGGATCTACAGTTTGATACGTGAGTTTGTGTAAGAGCATAACTGTATAGACAAAGTAAAAAGCAGAAAAGAAAAACAGAGAGCACAAAATTTGTTATGCAAAACATCCAATGCTTTATTAATGACATATGAGATTGAAACACGATAACCCTCAAAAATAAACAATTGTTCCCTGGGTAAGACACATGGCCATAGAGTTTATATTGTTTAATTATTACATATTCGAAAACAAGAAAGACAATTACATATGTACAAAAGTAATCGGGACAAAGTCTTTAGACGTCCAATTACTGGGTCCACCGTTGGTAGTAGGGAAGATCCAGCTATCCATGTCATAATCACCATCCATTTCCACATACCTGAAAGAGTTCAGGTGACTTACCATGTATTCTTCTTCACCATGCACCATGACAATCTTTCCTTTCACCGGATACTTCATCATCTGATGTAGAGTGGACATGAAAGCTCCAGCCCCATGGATCCAAGGGAGACCCAACAAACAAGAATAAGATGGTCTGATATCCATCACGTAGAAGGTGGAGTCAAAGTACTGAGAACCAACTTTGATGGGGATGTCCACCTCCCCGTGCACCATTCTTTTCGAACCATCGAAAACCCTTACTACAATGTTGTTGGGCTTCAGGGTCAAACCTTCGCAGTCTAATTTGTCCAGAGCCTTCTTGGGTAGCACGTTCAATGATGAACCGGTATCTACTAGAACATGGGCCAAAGTAGTGCCCCTCTATTCGATGGAGACATGCAGTGCATCATTGTGTTTTCTTCCTCTGGGTGTCAGATCAGCATTAGAAAATCCTAAATTGTTATCGGCTGTCAAACTGGCCACACAATATTCAAATTGGTCAGTGGATTTTTCTTGTGGGACATGGGTAGTTTTGAGGAATTTCACCAAAGCTTTTGCATGAGCTTCAGAGCATAATAGTAGGGCTAACATTGAAATCTTAGAAGGGGTCTGCCCCAACTGTTCGACCATATTGTAGTCGCTTTTCTTTATTATCTTCAAGATTTCTTCCATTTCCTTCTTGGAAGCCTCTGGAATAAATACTGAATGTGCCTTCGTCTGGACAGGCTTAATCAATATGTCTTTGCCCTGAGTCTCGGTCGACTCAGTGGTAGTGGTGGCAACAGGGGTAATCACAGCAATTGCGGTGGTAGTGGTGGCAACAGGGGTAATCACAGGAATTGCGGTGGTAGTATCAGCAGGAACAACAGTAGGAATGATCACAGGAATAGTAACGACTTTTGGAGGAGAAATCTCAGGGGAGAACACTCTTCCACTTCTTGTTATTTTGCTGGTCCCAAAGATGTTGCCAATGTTGGGATCAGTATTTCCAGAAACTTGGTCTTCAGCAACCAACAGGTCTTGCTTGACGCCATGGTAGTAGACGCCAGCCCCATAGTTCCAGGGAAAAGCCTTTTCTGAGGAGTATGGGATTGGCCCTAGCATAGTGATGATCAGGGGAGCTAACTTTGAAGCAGATGTAATCCTGGTGGGTGTTTTGGTGGAGACCCTGGGAGGATTGGCGGAAATGGTTATGATGGAAACATCCTTACAAGAAATAATTGTGACGGGAGTCTTCTCAAATAAGATCTCTTTATCATCCATCAGGCACTGAACACCTGCTTTCAACAAATAACAATCAATCGGTAGAGACAAACATAAGTGGAAATCTTCGCCACAGCACGGAAATAAACCAACTTGCAACAAATTCCACTTAACAGTCACGAGAGGAGTAACAAGTTCCTCAACAGAAGTAACAAACATATCATCATCAACAACATTAACACCACGACCGTTCTTGGGCATGGGAGCAGTTATAACATTGGGAATCTCAGGAGCGTCAAATTCAATCTCCTTTGCTTCAATAAGGTCTTGCATCTTGTTTTTCAAAGCCCAACAGTCCTTTGTATAGTGGCCTGGACTTTCTGAATGGTAAGCACAATGAGCATTTGGGTTGTAGCGAGGAGATGATGTGTTGGGATTCTTGGGAGCTTCCCTCAAGGTAACCAGATTGGATTTCAGTAGGTGAGGAAAGACTTGAGATAAAGTCATATTTATCCGATTAAATTTCCTTATAGGTCTTTCTGCTCTAGGCTGATTATTTCATTATTGAGCAGTTGCAGGCTTGGATATCATAACAGCCCCTATCGTTGGACGACGCTCGGTTCTGCCCTGATTTCGTTGATTGTAAACAACACTGACCTTTTTTCCCCTACGGAAGGTCTCTTTCTCGCACTTGAAGAGGCATCCTTTTGAATCTTGCCACTTCTAATCCCAGCTTCCACTCTTTCTCCTGTCAAAATCAACTCAGTAAAGCCAACTGAGGAGCTTCCAATCAGATGATTGAAAAACGGACCAGATAGGGTAACCAAAAACATATCCACTAACTCCCTATCAGACAGGGGGGTTGGACTCTTCCTGCTAAGTCCCTCCACTTTTGAGCATAGTCTTGAAAACCCTCGCTCGAACCCATAGACATACTTTGGAGTTGTGTACGGGTGGGAGCAAGGTCTGCATTATACTGATACTGCTTGTAGAAAGCAACAACCAAGTCTTCCCAGTTACGAATATTGGTCCCTTCCAGCTGGTAGAACCACTCTAGTTATGTCCCGAATAAACTGTCTTGAAAGAAATGGACCCACAAGTGCTTGTCTGCAGTGTGAGGCTGAATCTTTCTCACATAAGATTGGAGATGCATCTTGGGACATGATACCCCATAATATTTGGCGAACACCTAAACCTTGAACTTCTGCGGGATGACAACCCCATAAACCAAACCCAATTTTTCAAAATCCAGCCCAGGTACCTTCTAGATTTCCATTGCATTCATGCGATCCTCTAGTTGTTTGTATTTTTCTTCGGCCGGAGGATACTTCTCCTAATTATAGTCATTCTCATTATCAGATTCCCTTGGACTGGGGTCTTTCTCTCTTATTTACCCCTTCTTGATTGTCTCCTTCCTTTGACGAAGATGCTAGCTCTACAACTTTCCTAAACGATCCTCTGAACTTCCTTCCCAAATTCAGCACACAAGCTGGATTCTTAGGTTTCTTGGTCTTCTCTTTAACAATTAGGGCTTTCAGTTCTCTTGCCCCTTGGCCAGAGCCATGATCATTTGTTGAAACTGAGAATTTTGAGTTTGTAGGTCCTTCACTGTTTGTTCGAGAGCCATTTCTTTACTGCTGAAATAAACAATGAAGAAGATGAGAAACCTACTATGAAACATGTTTATGCAATGATATGTATGATATGTGTATGCAATGATTTCAAGGATTTCTGGAAATTTAAATTTGTGAACCAAAATGAAACAAATATTTTATTAGTAGAATTTAAAATACAATTGTCTTTTAGGCGTTCAATTGAAAATTCTAAAAACTAATAAATCAGGTTTCCCCTGGGTGCTTCCTTTTCGTGCCGAGATAGACATTAAGACCTCTTTCCTCATGAAGATGCTTCGTGAGCTCCAAAACTTTCATCTCATGGGCATAGAAATTATCTCTATAGGTATCCCACTCTTTCTTCAGCTGAATCCAGGATCTCTGCAATTCTTCAAGATCAGTGGGCATATCAGGATGAAGAACTGTATAGGGAACATCCCTTTCTGTAGTGGGCTCCATAATCACTGGTAATATGGCTATATATGGCATCATAAGGTTCTGAGCACGAGCTCGTACCCATAGGAGATATGGTTCCATAGGGATGGAAGTCTTCAGCCCCAAAGTCTTGGTGTCAAATCTGTTTACCATGCCCCAAGCTCGTATGAACCTCTGACGATATCCTTGAACATCATCCTCATAGTTAAACATAATGACCTGGACAAGCATCTCGTGAGGACCATCCCTTCGAGCGTAACCAAATTTTCGCAGATCTAGAGAAGGATTATAGGTTATGCTGAAGAAGTGAAAAATACAAGAAGGGGGGGTTGAATTGAAACTTAAAAACAAAAGCAGTAGACACGATATTTTTATCCTGGTTCGTTTGATCTCAAAGTACCCCAGTCTACCCGCCAAGGCGATTTCACCTCTCTCCAACGAGGACTTAATTCACTAATCAAAACTGATTACAACACTACTTTGACAACTGCCAAAGTCTTCTTGAGTACAACCACAACCCGGTTTATCTCAAGGAAAATTAGCTTAATCAAAATAAAATAGTATACTGTTACTTTTTTTTTTCCTTACAAAAACTGTATCACAACTGTGATAATTTACACAATTTGAACGTATATGACAATGTGAAAGATTGCAGCGTTTGAGAGGTATATTCAGTAGTATGTCAAAATCGTAAACGATTTATCCTCTAAGCTTGTTTCTATAGGCGTGGAAATCTTGTCCAACATAAAGTGTGATAATGGACACTCAATGCTATTTCCGTATTAAGAAGATTCTTGTCTGAATGAAGGCGTTGCATATGATGCTATCTTAATTGAAAAGTAACGCTTCAGAACTTAGAATCTTGCATGCTGTAATTGCTTCAGAACATTGATGACTCAAAGATGTGTGGATCTGATGGTATATTGGACTTCTGTTCAGAATCAGAGTATTCTTCACTTCAACATAGATTCTGATCATCATTCTTCAGAACATTCTGATTACCTCAGCTTGAAAGCTTCTGTAGCTTAATTTATGATATTGTTTTCGTCAGAACTTCTGCATACAAAATAACACAAATTTAGAGTGCATATTTGTTCTTTGTGTTTGTTATCATCAAAACTCTAATTAAGGGTTATAGAATCAAACTATGTTCTAACAATCCCCCCTTTTTGATGATGACAAAAACTAGGATTTTCAATGAAAAAATATAGAACAAAAGGCTTAAGAGAGTCTCCCTCTGAGTTGATTTCTCAGATAGTGATGAGTTACTTCCATGAAGTTCCTTCTCGTCATAGATTTTGGTGCCTCTCCTTCTGTCCTTATCAGAATATGTTCCTGTTCAAGCTTTTCAGAAAAACATAGAGGTTAAGATATTCAGAATGTTTGAGACTTTATCCCGGTATACTGTTATTGAAAATATCTTACTTTCTCCCCTTTTTTGTCAGGTATCAAAAAGCAATATAATCAGAGTCAAAAATATGATTTATATTTAAAACAGAATGGAATGACAATTTTCAGAAACAAGGAGGATAAGATGAAAAAATACAGATAAACAGTTACAGAAAATCTAAGAAGGAGGGGGAAGTCGTGTGAACAACGCTTCCAACAAGCTCTTAATCTGAGTGCTTGATTCTTCTTCTTTTCCCAGAATGTATTTGATTTATTTTGTTGTATCTTCTTGTTTATCCAATATATCCCTGATCTCTTTGTTGGTGTCTTCTTGCTTATCCAGTCTGGCATGTATTAATACATTCTCCTTCTTCAACTATTCCAGAGTTTGTATGACTAGAGATGAAGCTGGTGTATCTTCAGGGGTTGCATGTCATTAAGAACACTCTGCAGCCTCTTCTGATTGAACAATTTCTTCTGTTGCAATCACCTTTTCTGGAGCAGTAGTCAGAGGGTGACTATCAAAATCTGGTTCAGTGGCTTCTGAAGGTTGTTTCTCTTTCCAGGAAGCTTTATCCATCAGAAGAATTTCTTTCTTGTCCCAGTGACTTAGAACTTGATCTTTGAAGGCTTTCAGATGATCACTGAAGTTCTGTTGAGCCTTTTCATAGCTCAATTCTTTCAACTTCTGGGTTTCAGAGTTGAGCCATTTTCTGAATCTTTCCCACAGAGAATCAGAAGCAGCAGGATTAGAAATCTCTTGACTTGCTTTCTTCAAAGAAGTAATCCATTCCTGTATTTCTGTTTCAAAAATCAACAGATTCTTACCAACAACTAATTTGGTTGAGGTTGGTTTAGGTTTGGGAGTGGCAATTTTGTTTGAGGTGGAAGCTAGTTGGTCCAGCGCTTGTAGATCAATGACAAGTCTGAGGTTGTCAGCTGGACGGTTAATAGGTGAGGGAGTGGAAGAGTCAGAAATCAGGATTGGTGAGTGAGGGGTGTTTGGTGGAGTGGATTCATATGGTGAAGGTATTTCTGGAATATCATGAATGGAGAGAGGTAAACGAACCGTAAGAGGTTATGTTATCCCAGGAATTGGGGTAGTGGTATCAAAGTCTGAAAGGGAGTATTCTGATTGGTTTGTGGTAGCGGGTTGAATTTCTGGTTTAGGTATTTCAAAAGATGGATTTTCAGATTGAGGAGTGAGAGGGTTTTCATTTTCTTGTTGGGGTGAGTTGAGGTTTTGATGTTCTGGTTGAGGAGAGTGTGGTTGTGGATTTTCTGGTTGAGGAGAGTGTGGTTGTGGATTTTCTAGTTGTTGAGGTTGAGTGTTTGGATTTTCTGGTTGTTGAGGTTGAGTGTTTGGATTTTATGGTTGTTGAGGTTGAGTGTTTGGATTTTCTGGGAGTGGTGAGGAAAATTCTTGATCAAACAGTTCAATATCAGA
The DNA here is from genome assembly GCA_948472305.1 of Vicia faba. NCBI lineage: Eukaryota > Viridiplantae > Streptophyta > Magnoliopsida > Fabales > Fabaceae > Vicia > Vicia faba. The sequence goes on from OX451740.1 coordinate 1,358,530,067, forward strand.
GAGAACTCTAGCAAGTTCTGGTTGATGTTGTTCTGGATTTGGATTTGGATTAGGGGAGTGAGGTTCATTTAAGAAATTTCCAAGAGTTACAGATGGGTCAAACTCTATGTCAAAATCCTTAAGTGTTTGGGGTGAAGGATTTTAAGTTTGTTGAGGGGGAATGGTTTCAGATGTTGGAATAGCTATTGATTCTACAACAGAAACAAAAGATGGGTTACCTTTCTTTTTCGCAGCTTTGGGTGTCCTCTGAGAGGATCCTTCTCCTGCTGCCTTCCTCTTTCTAGATTTCTTTAGCACAACCTCTGGAGTTGGCTTGTGCAGATCTTGGATGTTCATTTCTGGAATAGTCCCATCAGCCTTGCAAGCTTCAAGGTATCTGACTATAATCTCTGGAGAGACATCTATCTCAGAGAATAGTGGAATATCCTTCAGAGGAATTCTCCTAAAAGTGATGACCTCATGAGAAGCAATTGTTGGTTCCTTCTTAATGTTTTCAATAATCTTCATTTTCTTCAGATTTTTGGCATTCAAAGGTTTCCCAGCAGTTGCTTCCAGAGTACTGATTTCTTGAGCCCCTGTCAGATGTTCTATCAGCCTGTTTTCTGTTAGAATATTTTAAATCAATCTTCCTAGAGGAATCCAATCCCTCTCAGTTCTTTCTTTTTCTCTTTTCTCTTTCACACTTGTTCTGAGATGGTTGAAGAGCAAATGTGGAAGATTTATCTTGGTCTTCTTTGCAATGAAGTATATCAGAAACTGCTGATCAATGTTGATCTAATCAGGGGAGCTTGTAGGCTTCCTGTGATTGATACATCCCAAAATTATTCTATCCCAGATTCTGTAATGATCTTTCAAGTCTATGATCTTGCTGGATGGCTGTCCAGAAGTGAAGATTTCCCTGGCAATGGATTTTAGGTCAGAACACTTATCATCCATATCAATGCATCTGACTCCATCACCATTGTATCCAATGAGTTTCCCAATCAAATCTCCCGTAATCACTATCTTCATCCCCATAACATATGATGTGACCTGGTGGTTGGATGATGTAGCATGAATCCAAAACTCTTTAACAAGAATGGGAAAAGTTGGACCCAACTGACGATCAAAGTATATGTTCCATCCATGTGCAGTTACATCTTCATACAGATTAAACCCATTTTCTTGTAAACTTTCAAAATCAACGATCAATTCACAGAGAACTACAACGTTGTCAACCCGAGTGAGTAGCGTTCTAACGGGCTCCTCATATTATTCAGTAGGTGAAGAGTCAGGAGCACTGTTGATATTCTTGAGACTTGATGATGATGCCATTTTTCACACGGATTCTTTGAATCTAATCAGAGCCTTGGACCCTTCAGAATTTGAACACGTGTTCAGCCTCAGAAGGTAGCTTGTCAGAGGATGACAAATGTTTGATTGTGTGAATTGCATGCCTCTATCCTTTGAAATGAAAAGTCCAGATCTTCATAGATAGATTCTGAGGCAACTGTACTTCTAACTTCTGAAGACAAGTTGATCAGATGTTCACAGAAAACAATAAAGTTCTGAGGGTTAGGATATGCAAATAAAACATTTTATTCTGGACACAATTTCATGCTGAGATGTTTCAGAATGAAATTGAATTTATCTTCAGAAAGAGGTTTTTTAAATACATCAGCCCATTGATGGTCTGTGTAAATAAATTTCAAAGTAAGAATTCCTTTATGAATATAATCCCTAATAAAGTGATGTTTTATTTCTGTATGCTTAGCCCTAGAATGCAAAATGGGATTTCTAGAAAGACATATGGCAGAAGTGTTATCACAGAAGATATGGATGTTACTCTCAAATATGTTCAAGTCTTCAAGTTGACTTTTCATCCAGAGCATTTGAATGCTACATCCAGCAACTGCTATGTATTCAGCTTCTGCTATTGACAATGATATTGTGGACTGTCTCTTGCTGGTCCATGAGATCAGGTTGTCTCCCAGAAACTGGCAGCTTCCAGAAGTGCTTTTACGCTCTACTTTGTCTCCAGCAAAGTCAACATCACAGTATCCTACTAAGATGTATTCATTGGATTTTCTACAGAACAAACCCAGATTAGTAGTACCTTTAAGATACTTGAAAATTCACTTAACTGCTGTTAAGTGAGATTCTATAGGATCTGATTGGAATCTAGCACATGAGCAAACACTGAATAAAATATCATGCCTTGAAGCTGTCAGATAAAGGAGATATCCAATCATACCTCTGTAGATTTTCTGTTCTACCTTTTTACTTACCTCTTCCTTTTCTAGAATGCACGTGGGATGCATTTGAGTCTTTGAGGGCTTACATTCCGAGAGGTCAAATTTCTTCAGAAGTTCTCTGACATATTTTCTCTGATGAATGTAAGTTCCTTCTGGAGTTTGGTTTATCTGAATGCCCAGAAAGAATTTGAGTTCCCCCATTCAGCTCATCTCAAACTCTGCCTGCATGCACTTAGAAAATTCTCTTCCCATAGAAGGTTTAGTGGATCCAAAAATGATATTATCTACATAAATCTGACAAACTAAAATGTCATTCTTAAATGTCTTATAGAACAAGGTTGTGTCCACTTTCCCTCTGGTGAATTCCTTTTCTAACAGGAAGTTACTTAGTCTTTCATACCAAGCTCTAGGAGCTTGTTTCAAACCATATAGTGACTTCTTTAGTTTGAAAACATAATCTGGGTGTTTGGAATTTTCAAACCCAGGGGGTTGGTGCACATATACCTCTTCATCTATGTAACCATTTAAGAATGCACTTTTGACATCCATCTGATACAGAGTGATGTTATTATTGACAGCAAGGGAGATTAAGAGTCTGATAGATTCTAACCTGGCGACTGAAGAAAAGGTTTCTGTATAGTCTATCCTCTCTTGCTGACTGTAACCTTGTTCCACCAGTAGTGCTTTGTTTCTGATAACTTCTCCTTGCTCATCCAGTTTGTTTCTGAACACCCACTTTGTTCCAATGACGTTGAAGCCTTTTGGTTTGGGAACTAGATCCCATACATCATTTCTGGTGAACTAATTTAATTCCTCCTGCATTGCCAGAATCCAGTCATTGTCTAGAAGAGCTTCATCAATTGTTGTTGGTTCAATTAGTGAGACCAGTCCCATGAGGGATTCTTCAGAGTTTATGAATGTTGATCTTGTTCTGCTTAGATCATCCTTCTTTCCCAGGATCTTATCTTCTGGGTGAGCTATGCTGCTTCTGGATAACCTTTTATGGAGTTGGTCAACAGATGGTACTGGATCACTTGTAACATTTCTTCTGAAGTTGTTGGAGCATCTCTGTTGGGAACTTCTGATGAGTTGTCTTCAGTACCTGTAAATTCAACTTCTATATCTGCAAAAGATTCATTCTGCTTTGACTCTTCAACAATCTGTGTTTCTGTATTGTATACTTTTTACCCTCTTGAGCATTCAGAGTATCCTAACATAATACACTTCTATGCTTTAGAGTCAAACTTGTTCAGATGATCTTTAGTATTCAAAATAAAACATGTGCATCCAAAAGGATGGAAATAAGAAATGTTGGGCTTTCTGTTCTTCCACAATTCATATGGAGTCTTTTCCAGAATAGGTCTTACAGAGATTCTATTATGAATGTAACACGCTATGTTAATTGCTTCTGCCCAGAAGATCTTAGCAATGTTAGTCTCATTGATCATGGTTCTGGCCATTTCTTGCAATGTTCTGTTCTTTCGTTCTACAACTCCATTTTGTTGGGGAGTTCTAGGATAAGAGAAGTCATGCAAGATGCCTTTTTCATTAAAAAATGTTTCAAACTTTTTATTTTCAAATTCTCCACCATGATCACTTCTGACTTTGACAATTCTAAGATCCTTTTCATTCTGAACTTGGTTACAGAATGCAACGAACACAATGTGACTCGTCCTTGTGTCTTAAGAACTTTACCCATGTCCATCTGCTATAGTCATATACGATCACTAACCCATACTTCTTGCCACTAACAGGCGCAGTTTTCATTGGTCCAAATAAGTCTATATGCAGAAGTTCTAATGGCTTAGAGGAGGAAACATCATTTTTAGATTTAAAAGCAGGTTTTGTAAATTTTCCTTTCTGACATGCTTCACACAGAGCATCTGAGCTGAAATTCAGATTAGGAAGTCCTCTGACCATATTGAGTTTGTTAATCTGAGATATTCTTCTCATACTAACATGCCCCAATCTTCTGTGCCAGACCCATTGCTCATTGTTAATAGAGAGAAGACATTTTACATTCTGACTTTTTAGTTCAGAAAGTTTTATCTTATAACTATTGTTTTTCCTATTTCCATTAAAAAGGATAGTTCCATCTTTCTGACTAACAGCTTTGCATGAATTTTGATTAAAGATTATATCATAATCGTTATCACTTAATTGACTTATGGATAACAGGTTATGCATTAATCCATCAACTAAAAGAACATTATTGATAGAAGGAATATTACCATTACCTACTATTCCAGATCCAATGATCTTCCCTCTTTGGTTGCCTCCAAAGCCCACGTAGCCTCCAGGTTTAAGTTCCAGGCTTTGGATCATATGCTTTCTTCCCGTCATGTGTCGAGAGCATCCAAAGTCCGGGTACCATGACTGGTGTTTTAGCCTTGCTGCTAAAGATATCTGCTACATATATAATTTTGTCCTTAAGTACCCATATCTTTTTGGGTCTTGGTTTGTTAGTTTTACCAAAATTCTGTTTGAATTTTGGTTTGACAGAGTAATCATTACTAGTGTATTTTAGGTCATGTGTGTGCCCATATGTGAAGTGTGATTTTAGTGGTGTGCATTTTATAACAAGGCCATGACTTTCTTAGGTGGAGTTACCTTACCTTGGTATCCTATTCCTTTTCTGCCATTCCTGCTAACTCCATAGATCATTGAAGCCATCTTGCTTCTATCTATGTTTTTAGCCAGAAACTTCTGAAAGCTGTGATCATACTCTTTGATGATCTTATCAGCATTACTGGGAGTCTCTGAGATTATTTCATTCTGAGAGTTTTGTAAATCATTTTCTAATTTTAAAATATTTTCTTTTAACTCAGAATTCTCTAATCTTAGACTCTCAGTTCTTTCAGAGTCAGAGACAAGTTCCCTTTTCAGGTTCTTGAATTTGACTCTGATCTGCTGATACCTTTCCAAAATTTCATTCAGACTTTCTGCAAGTTCAGCCTTAGTAAAATTAACAATGAAATTAGGGAATACCTCTTCTGTGTCTGATTCTGAGTATGAACCAGAAGCATCGCTGTCTTCTGTCACATTTGCCATGAGAGCTATGTTGGCTCTTTCATCATCTGACTCTGAGTCAGCATCACAAGTGTCTGAATCGTCCCATGTTGCCATGAGGCTTTTCTTCTTATCCTTGAAGAACTTCTTTTTGGGATTCTCCTTCTGAAGCCTTGGACAGTCACTTTTGTAGTGCCCTTGTTCTTTGCACTCGTAGCATATGATGTCTTTGTTATTTGACTTTTTGTGTCCTGAAGAAGCTTCAGATCTTCTGTGTCCATAGGAGGACTCAGACTTTCTGTATCTGGAGGAGGATTCATTTTGATTCTCTGATCTTCTTGGGTTTCTGAATTTTCTTTGTCTCTTCTTCCACAGTTGATTGACTCTTTTGGAGAGAAGAGACAATTTGTCTTCTTCTGATGAGGATCCATCAGAGATTTCTTCCATAGCATGCAAAACCTTAGAATCATATTTTTTGTTAGATTTTAATGCTAGAGGCTTACCTTGCTATTGAGGCTCATCTTCTTCTAGCTCTAGCTCATGACTTCTGAGGGAGCTGACAAGTTCCTCTAGAGATATCTTGTTGAAATCTTTAGCCAGCTTAAGTGCAGTGACCATTGGCCTCCATTGCTTGGGTAGACTTCTGATGATCTTCTTTACATGATCAGCAGTAGAATATCCTTTGTTAAGAACTTTTAGCCCATAAACAAGAATCTGGAATCTTGAGAACATTGCTTCTATGGATTCACTGTCTTCCATCTTGAATGCTTCATATTTCTGAATGAGCGCAAGGGCCTTGGTTTCTTTGAATTGTATGTTTCCTTCATGCTTCATTCTCAGAGAGTCAAACATGTTTTTGGCTGTCTCTCTGTTTGAGATTTTCTCATATTCTGAGCATGAGATGGCACAGAGAAGTATTGTTCTGGCTTTATGATGGTTTCTGAAATCACATTTTTACTGGCCAAACATCCTTTTTCTGTCTATCTTCTAACCACTTTCATCCATAGAATGTGTGTATCCATCAATTACCATGTCCCATAGATCAGCATCATGAGACAGAAAGAAGCTCTCAATTATGTGTTTCCTATAGTCAAAATTTTCTCCATCAAAGACTGGAGGTTTGCCGCTGATTCTGTCCTTGTCCTCATGATAGTCATTGTTGATGTTTTGGCTTGGTCCCACCATAGTGTTTTTCTAAAGCTTGGATCTTATACTGACACGATTAAGCGTATGAACTCAGAACCAGGCGCTCTGATGCCAATGGAAGAAGTGAAAAACATAAGAAGGGGGGGGGGGGGGTTGAATTGAAACTTAAAAACAAAAGCAGTAGACACGATATTTTTATCCTGGTTCGTTTGATCTCAAACTACTCCAGTCCACCTGCCAAAGTGATTTCACCTCTCTCCAACGAGGACTTAATTCACTAATCAAAACTGATTACAACACTACTTTGACAACTGCCAAAGTCTTCTTGAATACAACCACAACCCGGTTTATCTCAAGGAAAACTAGCTTAATCAAAATAAAATAGTATACTGTGTACTGTTGTTTTTCCTTACAAAAACTGTATCATAACTGTGATATTTTACACAAATTTGAACGTTATGAGAATGTGAAAGATTTCAACGTTTGAGAGGTATATTCAGTAGTATGTCAAAATCGTAAATGTTTTGTCCTCTAAGCTTGCTTATATAGGCGTGGAAATCTTGTCCAACATAAAGTGTGATAATGGACACTCAATGTTATTTCCATATTGAGAAGAGTCTTGTCTGAATGAAGCTGTTGCATATGATGCTGTCTTAATTGAAAAGTAACGCTTCAGAACTTAGAATCTTACATGCTGCAATTGCTTCAGAACATTGATGACTCAAAGATGTGTGGATCTGATGGTATATTGGACTTCTATTCAGAATCAGAGTATTCTTCACTTCAGCGTAGATTCTGATTATCATTCTTCAGAACATTCTGATTACCTCAGCTTGAAAGCTTCTGTAGCTTAATTTCTGATGTTGTTTCAGTCAGAACTTCTGCATACAAAATAACACAAATTTAGAGTGCATATTTGTTCTTTGTGTTTGTTATCATCAAAACTCTAATTAAGGGTTTTAGAATCAAACTATGTTCTAACATATTCCTCCCCTAGTTCCGAGTAGTGGGACATTAGGGAACTCTCCGCAGCGATCAATAATAGAAATATCTCCAATAGATCGGGAATACCAGAGAATATCCACATGAGAAAGTGACATTATCCTTTGCGACCAACCCAAACCTTCTTCATTCTTCAGTACTGTTTTAGGGAGTTAAGAAATAAACCACCTCGAAAGCAATGGAACACATCACATAAGAATCCCTCTTTTCTTCATGGTACGAGTGTGGAAGGTATGCAAGATGTCTCCGAGTAAAGTGGGCACAGGGTTTTGAGAGAGGAAGACCTTGATAGCTTTCACATCTATGAGTAAGTCTGGATTAGGGAACAATACTAACCCATAGATTAGAAGGTCCGAGACCTCCTCAAAAGCCTGTAATTCTAAATCATCCCAAAACAACTGAGCCTTCTCTATTAGGAACTTGGCTAGAAAACCCCTAACTTCACTTCTTGTTTCCCAGTTGGATACAATGTCGGACCGTTTCAGGTGCAAAGTTGCTGCAATGATATATGGCTTTGGAGCTTCTTCCAAACCGATGAAAGGCAACTAATCCAAAATAGGTATACCCAATATCTGAGAGAACTCTTCCATGGTGGGTACCAACTGATAGTCTGGAAAGGTGAAGCAATGGTGCTTAGGGTCAAAGAATTGAAAGAGCACACTCATCATCTTCTCATCAAAACCTGAGGTAACCAGATTGAGAAGTCGACCATAGTTCTTGGTGAATGAAGAAATCTCAGAAACCCTTGATACTAGCTTTTTGAGTTGAAGAGGTATTCTCACAAAGCTGATTCAGATGGTATTTATATGAGCATAAGCCATGATCTGCAAAAAGGAACAGAGATAAATTCCCCTAATCCTTGAAATGGTTAGTGTAATGAAGAATGAATGCATGATGTCATGTTTAACAAAATTAATCACGCACAAGAAAAGCACACAATAGACCTTAGGTTCAAAGGCTTGCATGAGTTATAAGGCAAGCACCCTCTTGAAGTGTAGTTGGTTTTAAACCTGTCCTAGAAATAGTAATTGGGTTCTAAGGAGTCTCAATATCACTGATCTTTGTTTATCGGTATTATTTCAGCTTAGCAATCTTTTCTGGCGGCCGAAACATCCCGAAAGTCCAATCTCAATGAGTGTAGTATCGATTATCAACCGATTATCATCTTTACACTGAGACCAGCTATCTCACTACTTTCTAATGGCCAAGTTTGTTCAACTAAGGTTCTAAGGTTCGTTAGTGCTTCACAATACCATGCGGCAGCCCCATATTCTCCTCGATTTGACACAAGGGATACCGGTACCAACCAAAGTGTCACACCAACACAGTTATCGCTTCAACCATATCGGTCTATACCGTACAGTCTCCACGATCTATTGCTGTTTACTTAAAAAGATGCCCCAGATTCGGGTATAGGATCTATACAAGAATACCCCAACAAACCTTTAAAGACAAAACAGTCAAGGAAAACAAAGAAAGAAATTTTAAAATGATCTAGACCCTAAGGTAAACCTCACTTTATAATTTATCCCCAGCAGAGTCGCCAGTTCTGTGATACAGTGGCAGAACTGACTGTTATACTAGTTTTGCATTTTGTATTCATAAATGTTTTAGTAAGCAAGAGTCGCCACTAACTTTTCTTTTATCCAACAAAGGGAAGTGTGAAAGGAACAAAAAAAATTACCTTTTTCGAGATTTTCTGAGTAAGGGGGTTAGATTATGGAAAGGGAAGGTGTTAGCACCCTTTCCATCCGTAGTTATCTACGGGCTCTTATGTACTTGTTCATTTTTGAAAACTGTTTTTGTGTTTGCGTGTTTTGAAAAAAAGTTTTGTTGGCTTTATGATAACTCTTGTATCAGCGCTAAAGAGTGTGATAAAGTGTTTTTGAAAAGAGTTTTAAAAGTGTGGTGTGAAAATGACTTAGATTTGAGCAAGTACTTAACAACTATCTACCTACTCGAAAAAAGGACGTTCTTTTCCTCCTTTCCTTTAGATAGTTTTATCCTACTATTAGTGAGTAGGTACCCATATCGTTGGATGTTGGAGAGACTATCGAAAGGGACATTTTATGGTCATTGAAGGCAACATGTTGAGATACTTTAATAGTTCGAAGGGACTGTCATCATATATTCGTAGGAAACATCGAGGGACAAGATCATTTCTCGTAGGCAACTCGAGGGACATTAAGGGACTATGATCTTTTATGATGACTTTAACTGAGGGTCTTTACTAAGGTATCCCTACGTTCGAGGGACATGATCATTTCCGAAGGCAACCAAAGTGGGACATACCCAAGGGGTGAGAGTGTGCAATAGTGTGCTTTTTTCAGGTATTTTTATCTTGATATTAGTGATCTGCGATTGATTAATTAGTTCTTGCCATACACGCCTAATTACTAGCAGTTTATATACATGCATATAATATAGTGCGGAAAGTAAAACCTATAGCTATTACAAGGCTTCGGGGCAGTTACAGTTATATTTGACTGAAAATGTAAAGTGCAGAAATTAAAACCCTTATTAGGCTATTACAAACCGGGCACAGTTACATATAATTAAAAAATAATCGCATGAAAAATAACAACACGCAAAAATTAAAACAGGAACAAGTTTGAAACCCTAAGAATCTAATTGTTTATTAAAAATATTTTTGGTATTTTATGAAAAAAACTTGAGATTTAACCTAATTTCTAATTAATTTTAATTAAGGAAAACAAGTTAATAATCAATTAAATCAAATTAATTTGCAAGAATTAATTTTAATTAAAAAACATAAATCTATTTTTTGTGATTTTTTGTTGATTTTATGATTTAAAAAAATGAATTTAAAAAAAAAACTAATTAAAAAAGAAAATAAAGTAAATTAAAAAAGGAATGGGCCTGGAGTGAGAAACCAAATTGGGGGGTGCATCACGAAATTTTTGTTAGGCCCCAGATCTGTTGGCCCACCACTGCGTGTGATCCAGTGTTGCTACATCTGGAATGTATATGATGGGGCTGCACCCAGGAGCGTTGGATCTGCCTTCATTGGTAGCTAATGTCCCAGATTCAAGGCCACATCATGCACTAACTAAGCCTGGTGCAACCTATTAATCGTTTATCATTCCACACATATAACATTATATACAAAACAAAAGCCTAAAATATGTTTGAGACAAAAAATCATGCACTGGTTCAAACCTGCCAACCAAGTTGCGCCATGCCATCATCTTCTCCACCCATCCGTTGTGTTGGCTTTCATACTTTTACCTACGGACATTGTCCTCCACTACAGGACCTACAAATTTCTAAAATCTACAGCACGCAAGATAAATCAAGTTTAAGGCCATGGATCAATTGGGTTTGATCCCCTAAGCATAATGGTAGTCACCTTAAAGCCCAATTTTGCTTGTACCTGATAACCCTAAAACAAAGGTCTAAACCCTAGTAATGGCAGATCGTCATATATCCATCAAAACTGGCAATTAAATATTCAAACACATTCTAAACATTCATACAAACAAGAATGCATAATCAAAACATAGTTATAACGCAAGTATGACCATAATCATTTTTAAATAATGAGGTTTAAACCGTGATGGTATAGGTTGTGATCCTGGGAGCTTTGACGCTTTGAAATGGTGCAACTAGCTTTAGAATGCTTTCAGGATTTGATTGCAAGCTTCAGAATGCCTTGAATCCTTCTACAACTCCAAATCTGATTGCCACTTTTCTTTGAAATTTCAAGCTTGTGAACAAAGTCCTTTTTTTGCAGCAGTTGCGCCTCTTTCTGGTCTGGAACGTTTATGTATATATAGTGTATCATATTAGCTTAACAATTATGGGCTGAATCTTGAAAATTGGATGGAAGGGATTTGATTTGCATCTTAGAATTATATGTTTCTAAATTTGGCCAAAACATTCTCTTTTCTCTCCAATCAACTTTTACACGAATTCATGACTTATTCTTATGATTCTAGACTCATGATATGACCATAAAACAAATCTTTAGGATTTAAATCATCTTTTTACTATTTTATTTGATTTATTAATATTTAAATGGATGAAAATTCAAATAAATAAAAATAAATCTCATAAAAATAAAATAATGGATTTAAATGTCTTGAATAAGTCCATGGATATGTTTGAGATCCAAAACCCACAACCATTAGTTCAAAAGATCCAATTTACTCATATTGACTTTTGTGCATTTTTTCAAAAATTGGTCAACTTTAGAAATGCATATCTATCTCATTTTTAACCATAAGAAGGTGCTCTTGGACTTTTTAGAGAGCTTAGGATATCCTCTAAACAACCCTTTTTGTTTCATTTCAATTGGATCTTCCATTTTCATGTAAGGAGCTTTGACCCAAAAGGTGTTTTTGTTGACTTTTTGAAAGGACCTATAATGTATGAGCTTGTATATTTTAAATGGGGCATTTATTAAACTTGTGAGATGAAGCTAAGTTGTAGGGAATTTTATTCTCTTCAAAATGAGATTGGGTGGAAAACATTCTGATAAAGTATGAGAAAGTTATGCCTGATCAAAGTTTGGTTGACTTTTCCTATAGAAACCCTAATTTCCCATTTTTGACTTTTGATGAATTAAGAGAATTTATCGAGGAATCATGATCAAACCTTGATAAAATGATTGATATTACTTCAAATTGTTGATGTTGACCAAAAATCTTGAAGTTTGACTGTATATAGGCCACAATTGACTTTTGACCTAGTATAGTTGATTTTTAGGCATTTGAGCTGTTGACTGAGCAAACTTGTTTAGCAAGGCATGAAATTTGGTATGGATGATCTTGAGGACATATTAGGTCCATGAAAACATTTGAGACCCTTGGATCTCACACATCTTGATTAAAATTGAAACCCTAGTTAGATGTTTATTGCCTTTGGACGAGAATTTGTCTGGTCAATTCTTAGTCATCTTAGGGCAAGTTGAGGATCTCAATGGATATGTATTGAGTAAAATGAGAGAGAAAATTTTGGCGTAAAACAACAAGGCTACCATCTATCGGAGTAACAAATCTCAGAAACGAACTACCTTCCATAATGACAAGGCTACCATCCATTGGAGTAACAAATCTCAACAATGAACTACCGTCCATAATGACAAGGCTACCATCCATTGGAGTAACAAATCTCAGCAATGAACTACCTTCCATAATGACAATTCTACCATCCACTGGAGTACCAAAACTCAACAATGAACTACCTTCCATAATGACAAGGCTACCATCCATTGGAGTAACAAAATTTGAATCTTCTCTGGGAGTTATCAGATCTACTAGGGAAGTATAGATTTCTCAAATAAAGAGACTTGCCACTTGCTCCGATGAGGAGGAAATGCAATAAATACTTTCCTGAAGGAGGAAATATGGCTTCTTGGGGAAAGAGATGGAACTCCTGGAGAAATTCCAATAAATTCCTGCTGAGGGGATAAAGTTTTCTTGTGCAAAATAAATACACATTCTCAAACTAAAGCTCAAAGTTTTCCAAAATCAGAATAATAATGTTGCTGAGGGTATCCACTCTAAACAGAAATAAACCGGAATGAAGAAGTCAACCAAAATATATCTCCTAAGAAATAAACTCAAGAGGGAATCCCATCCCGTCCAGACAATGAGCTGAAAAGAAAGCTAAAACAAAAATTCTTCCATGACGGATAACTCAATGGGGAAGTTGAAAGAATATACACTTTTTGCTTAAGGTTAACACTCTATTGGAGAGAGAGTAACATAACTCTGCAAAACAGAATAATATACCAACAAGATATTAAAAAAATGCAAATGAGCAACGATTATGAATGATGCTGATATGAAGGTATGAATGTTATCATGTGTATGCTGAAGAAACAGTCACATAACACTAGGGATACACACAAGACCAAAAATGGGTTCAATTAATACCCAGATAAATGAAAAACAGGATAGAAATTCCATAAGAGTGTAAGCACCAATCAAAGAAACAAATTCTTATTCCATAGCTTAACTTCGCTGGGGAGGCAAAAGATCAAACAAAATAGTGATGTAACATCTTCCTCCGAGCTTCTACTGCGGAACCATACAAACTTCGGGGGAACAAAATGTTTGAAATTCATACTTCCGCCAGGATTGACTTCACTAGAGGAAAACAATATCACCTTATTGAGACATCAGTTGGGGATGACATACTGACTTCTTTGGGAAGGATAATACTATATTGGCGAAGAATACTTCAAGATGCATTCTCAATAATGAGAGTGATAATTGCACCAATTTCTCTGGGGAGGAAATATGAAAACCTCACGGGGCAACAATTTCAGAAAAATATCTCGCCTCAACATCACCCAGGGAAATTTCAAGAAGTCAAACACTAAAGTAAGAAAACTTATGTGGATTTTAAATCCAATTCAACATTCAGTGGGAGAGAACCCAAATAGATGATAAACAATTAAACACCTCTTCAATAAGACATTACCCTTGCCTGACCGCCGAGCAAACAAACAAATGCCAGTACTACCAAAAGGATATGTTTCGCAAATGAGTCCAAACTCAACATGTATGGAGATACAAAACTTTTACCAAATGAGTGAAGCCTTCACTGGGGAGACTTGGATAGAGTTCTCATTTTATGCAAACCTTTGAGTTTATCCGTTCCTGAAATCACTAACTTTGTTTTCCTTGTATCACAAAATTTAAAGTAATTTGTAAATTCTTTTCAAAAATAATTTTGTTATTTTAATATGTTTTCTTTGATCATTACTATCAATAATAAATGAAATCTTTATAAGCTGAATAAAGTAAGAATTTCAAAGAATTTGATAAAAGGCTCAAAATTTATTAATAGAATGGTAGTCCACGAATGGCAAGACTCCATAGATGATTACAAAGTTTTGGAACATGGTAATATATATTGGAAAAGATACATTGAATTACAATGACCGCTATTCTCTCTAGAAACTTTGAATTCCTGAGCCGAAACTTTGGTCAAAGAGTAGCAAGATCCAAGCAGATTGTTGCTCCATTGATCAAGTCTTGTCTAATGCAGTTACTTGCTATAAAATCCCTAACATTTTCCTAGGTTTCCCTTGCGGGTTTTCAACCTACTGGGAAAATTTATTCTGTTTATGTCTCTAATTTTTTCCTAGACCGCCCTTTCTGGTTTTCGGCCTACCGAGACGCTCCTTTTTGCCTAAGCCACCCTTTCGGGTTTTCATCTTAGCGAGCCATTCTTTTATTTTTCTAGGCGAAGTATTTCTTGACTGCATCAGCATTCATAGGGCACGGGAACTCCTCCTCTCCGTCCATCATTTCAAGAATCAGTGCACCGCCAGAGAAGGCTTTCCTGACAACATATGGACCTTCAAAATTGGGAGTCCACTTGCTCCTAGAATCAACATTAAAAGACATGATCTTCCTAAGCACGAGGTCGCCTTATCTGAATTCACGAGGTTTGAACTTTTTATCAAAAGCTTTCTTCATTCTCTTTTGGTATAATTGGCCATGACACAAATCCGCCATTCTTTTCTCTTCTATCAAATTCAATTGGTCAAACCTGTTCTGGACCCATTCAACTTCTGACAACTTAGCTTCCATTATTACACGTAAAGAGGGAATCTCGAATTTAGTGGGGAGCAATGCTTCCATACTGTATACAAGAGAGAACGGGGTTTCCCCTGTTGAAGTGCGTACAAATGTCTGATACCCATGCATAGCAAAAGGGAGCATTTCATGCCAATCTTTATAAGTAACAACCATTTTCTAAATGATCTTCTTGATGTTCTTATTAGCCACTTCAACAACCCCATTCATCTTTGGCTTGTAGGGAGATGAATTATGATGGACAATCTTAAATTCCTTACAAATTTCAGACATCATTTTGTTATTCAGATTTGAGCCATTGTCGGTGATAATCCTTCTTGGCACACCATACCGACATATGAGGTTGTTCTTGATGAAGCGCACTACCACCTGTTTAGTGACATTAGCATATGAACCTGCCTCCACCCATTTGGTAAAATAATCAATTGATACAAAGATAAAATGATGCCCATTCGACGCCTTTGGTTCAATCATCCCCATCATGTCAATACCCCACATAGAGAAAGGCCATGGGGAGGAAATAACATTGAGGAGTGTCGGAGGTACATGAATTTTATCAACATAAATTTGGCACTTATGGCATTTCTTCGCAAATTTGTAACAGTCAGATTCCATTGTCAGCCAATAGTAACCTGCCCTAAGCATCTTTTTCGCCATTGAATATCCATTGGCATGGGTGCCAAATGAACCTTCATGAACCTCATGCATCAACATGTCTGCTTCGTGTCTATCCACGAATCTGAGCAAAACCATGTCATGATTTCTCTTATATAGTACATCTTCATTAAGGAAAAAGCTCTATGCCAACCTTCTCAATGTCTTTCTATCTTTATTTGATGTACCAATTGGGTATTCCCGGGTTCAGAGAAAATGCTTGATATCAGAATACCAAGGTTTTTCATTTACCAAATTCTCTGATGTAAACACATGAGCTGGTCTATCCAAATGTCATACCATAATACGAGGCACATCATTCCAAGTATTAACCTGATACATAGAAGCCTGAGTTACCATAGCATCCGCCATTTGATTTTCGTCTCTTGGAATATGATGGAATTCAACTTTGTTGAGGAAAGGTTATAGTCTTCAAGCATAATCTTTGTAAGGGATCAAGACAGGGTGACGAGTATCCCATTCTCCTTTAATCTAATTAACAACCAAAGCTGAATCACCATATACATCTAGAATCTTGATTATGAGATCAATGGCCTCCTTGAGACCCATAATGCAAGCCTCATACTCCGCCATATTATTAGTATAATCAAATGTCAGCCTTGCAGTAAAAGGAATGTGTAATCCATGTGGATTGATGATCACCGCACCAATTCCTTTTCCATAAGCATTCATTGCTCCATCAAATACCATGCCCCATCGAGATCCAGGAAATCAAAATTGACAGATTGATCGTCATCTACCGGTTGGTGAGCTAGATCATCCGCCAACACACTACTTTTTATGGCCTTTTGAGCGTGGTACTCAATGTCGTATTCAGACAATGACATTTGCCAGCGGGAAATTCTCCCAGTGAGAGAAGGCTTTTCAAAAATATACTTAATTTGATCCATTTTGGAAATCAACCAAGTAGTATTATTCAATATATATTATCGCAACTTCTTTTCCGCCCAAGCCAAAGCACAACATGTCTTCTCCAACATAGAATACCTTGACTCACAATCCGTAAATTTTTTACTGAGGTAGTAAATGGCATATTCTTTTTTTCCTGGTTCATCTTGTTGTCCCAAAATACAACCCATAAAACTATCCAACACTGTTAGATACATGATCAATAGTCTTCTTTCAACGACAGGGAGAAAAATAGGAGGTTGAAGCAGATATTCTTTGATACGTTCAAATTACCTTTGGCAATCCTCTATCCACACACAACCCTGATCTTTCTTTAGCAACTTAAAGATCGGTTCACATGTTGCGGTCATGTGGGAGATGAATCTAGAAATATAATTCAAGTGCCCAAGGAAACCTCTAACTTTCTTCTCAGTCCTTGGCGCATGCATTTCTTAGATTTCTTTGACTTTATCTGGGTCAACTTCAATCCCTTTCTGGCTGACAATGAAACCTAAAAACTTCCCTGATCAGACACTAAAGGTGCATTTGTTTGGATTCAGGTGGAGACGGTACTTCCTCAAACATTGAAAAAACTTCAACAAATCTTCCACATGCCCTTCTTTGATTTGTGATTTGGCAATCATGTCATCGACATATACCTCAATTTCCTTGTGCACCAGATCATGGAATAGGGTTGTCATAGCCCTCTGGTACGTTGCACCAGCTTTCTTCAACCCGAAGGGCATCACTATGTAATAGAATGTTCCCCAGGGTGTGATATATGTTGTTTTTCCATGTCCTCGGGAGTCACTCTTATTTGATTATATCTGGAAAATCCGTCCATGAAAGAGAATACTTTGAATTTTGTTGTGCCATCAACAAGCATATCAATGTGCGACAATAGGAAATCATCTTTTGGACTAACTTCATTTAGATCTCTGTAATCTATGCACATGTGGACTTTTCCATCTTTCTTTGGTACAGGCACAATGTTGGATATCCATTGAGGATACACTGATGTCACAATAAAACCAGTGTTTATCTATTTTAATACTTCTTCTTTGACTTTTACTGCCATATCAGGGTGAGTTCTTCTCAACTTCTGCTTGATGGGCGGGAACTATCGCTTCAAAGGAAAATGATGCTTCACTATATCAGTATCTAGACCCGGTATATCTTGGTAAGACCAAGCAAAGATGTCCACATACTCTTTCAATAGCTCAATCAACTTGCTCTTCACATCAGGATGCAACGATGCTCCAATCTTAACTTCCTTTGGCTCTTCTTCTGAGCCCAAATTGATTATTTCCAATGATTCTTTATACGACTGAATGGTACTTCCCTCGTGCTTGAGCAACCGTGAAACCTCTTCTGGAATATCATCTTATTCTTCTTCTTCCGTCCCAAACACAAGATATTCAAAGTTGGGAGAGGGTGAAGGGTCATTGTATTCAACAAGTTTATTAATTACTCTGCACATGTGATTTATGATTGCTTTTAGAAACTGACACATATATCAAGTGATTATGCAGATTTATTTTCAATTATTATTCTATTCAAAAGGGTTTTTTTATTGTTACTATTTTCCATGAAAAAGCAAAAAAATAAAAGACACAATTTTGAGAATCAAAGACAACTTTTTATTTATGATTTTAATGATCAAAGCTAACAGATAAGCCCATACAATATTAACTTTCATCTTGGGCATAACGAAAGCTTTTTGCAAAGAAAAAACAAATTACTTTGAGACATGGATGCAAGAGGGAACATCATAAATGACCTAGTTCTGGATTCTGACTCCAGGTGTCACATAATTCGGCATTTCATGATCTTCTTCATCCTCCTCAATAACATTAACTCCATAAACAGTTGGATGGAGATAGCCTCCGCTGCGAAAAACATCATGATAGCTGCTGCTCATAGTAGACATTGACTTCAAACTTTCACTTTTGTCATTCTTGGCAAAGAATCCTAAACCATCCCTGTTCTTGTTTACTAGAGGATCAACGACCTATCCCCATACTTTACTTGGACCATTACGCACAATCTGCCGAGCATCCTTGAATGAAGTCATAGAGTTCTCATTACCTCTTGCATTATCAATAGACAGAGCCTAGAACTGCGTCCCCACAGCAGCTTCATCTGCCTCCACAACAATGAAAGATGATAGATGAGATATCAGCAATGCTCACTCTCTGTTTATAATAACCACTTTATCTTCACGCACGAATTTCAACTTTTGATGCAGAGTGGAGGTAATAGTCCCTGCTTCATGTATCCATGGTCTTCCCAGTAGACAACTATATGCGGACACAATATCCATGACTTGGAAAGTGATTTGGAACAGACGCGGGCCTATGTGAATAGGAAGATCGACCTCCCCAAAAACCGACTTCCTTGACCTATCGAAAGATTTGACAATAATACCACATGGGTGCATAGGATCCACTTGATATTTCAACTTCATCAGCATACTTCTCGGTATCACATTCAAGGTGGATCCATTATCAATCAGCATATTTGATAATGAATTGCATTTACAGTTCATGGATATATGGAGAGCCAAATTGTGATTCCTCCCCTCGTCAGGAAATTCATCATCACAATGATGTAATATTACCTACCACACTGCTGAATTGATCTAATGGCATGTCATACTCCACGAAGGCCTGGTCCAACACCCTCATTAAAGATTCTCTATGGACAACATAATTTATTAATAATGCCAAGATAGATATTTTTGAAGGAGTCTGCAATAACTGATCCACGATTAGGTAGTCACTCATTTTAATTATCTTCAAAATATCATATACATCCTTCTCCAGGGAAGCACCACTGGATTCTCCTACAACATTCTTATCTTTAACACTTTCCACAACCTTCTTACCAGCATTATCATTTCCCCAAACAACTGGTGCAAACACACGACCGCTGCGGGTTACTCTACTAGTATCAGCAATATTTCCAACCCTAGAGAAAGGCTAGATGGGAACTTCCACACCATCCTCTAAAATTGCATCATTATACTTGTATGGTACAACTTTGTCTGATTTGTAAGGAACATGCCCTAGCAAGAAAATCACCATAGGGGCAACAACTGGCATGCTACAGTATTCAATTTCAACAGGGGCAGAATCATTGAAACACGGTACAATCACATATACACCTTCCTCAGAAAATTCTGACATTAAATAATTATCACCAGAGAACATACCCTCATATGAGGAAAAGAATTCATCCGCGGAAGTATATTCATCATCATCTGATTCTTCCTCATATGTTCCACATAAAAGATTCTGAACTCTCCAGGACATCCAGAGACCGTGTTCACTTCCTCCTCATACTCTGACCTAGGCCTGATTTTGTGGATGAGGCCCTCATCCATCATTTCCTGCAAATCAGCCTTTATCTTATCGCAACCTTGTATATTAGTACTAAAGATATCACAACCAACATTGTCATGAGTATAGTAACTAAACTCGCAAAGGTCCGCTTGCACCTTTAACAGGTTTCCTCTAATCAAGTTAATATCATAGATGCGGAAATCCCCTAGACAACCAGCAACCATGTTAACAGAATTTGCTCCTCCATGTTTTGGGAGAGGCTTATCTTTTACATTAGGGATAACATCTTTGAAAGACAAAAGGCCAGATATAACCATATTCCTTACCTTAGACTTTAGAGGATAACAATTCTCCACATTATACCCCGGTTCACCCTGATGGAAAGCGCACGTCTGATCTTCCTTGTAGTACCAAGGTAAAGTGGATGGTATAGCAGGAGGTTGCTAGTATGGACCAAATTTTTCTAGATCAACACTGGAAGAAGCTCTTCATAACTCATAGGGATGGAGTCAAAAGGTTCTCTTCTCTGATTCTGCCCTTGACTTCCCTGAGGGGCTGGTCTTTGATAAGCAACTGTAGTCGGAGCCACATTTATAACCGGAGTTACCGAGGCAACCTATTGATGACGCTGATGATATCTTCTAGGAGGATTAACCCTTATCTCTTGAATAACAACATTTGTTTCCCCTTATTTCTTCTTAACAAATCCATACGATGACTTCTTCACATTACTGGAACTTTCACTTTTTGTGAGATGACCTTCTCTCACAGCTTCTTCCAAACAGACACCCATTCCCACCTGTTGTACCCTAAAATTTTCCCTCTCATGTTTTCCAAGGTTTTCTCTTATATGGGTGATTACAAACACTTTCTTAAATAAAATAAGAATTTTGAATATAAAAAGGGTGTCTTCAATTGGCATTGAAACAAGGTGTCCTCGATTGGCATTGAAATAAGGCATCTTCGATTTACATTGGAATAAGGTGTCTTCGATTGGCATCTGAGCAGGTTGTCCTTCGATTGTCATCTGGACAAGGAGCTTCGATCGGATGTCCAAAATTCTTCGACACAAGCTTGGCTCACAAGACTTTGACTGAGCATGGGCTGTTTCATGCCTGATTCGATTGACTAGGAAATGGCTTTCCCTGTGCTTGCCTTCAGCACACAAGGCCAAGACATATTCAGATTTGCCTTCAATCCACTAGGCAAAAAGTTCCTTCGACCCACAAAGCAAATACCTCATTCGTTCTTGATTCGATTCACTAGGGAATGGCCTCTTTTATGCTTGCTTTGGCCTCCCTCACGCTAGCATCCACAAGGCATTGGCTTCCTTTGTGCCAGCTTCGACTGGTTAATGGTCCCCTTTGAAACAGTTTCAATTCCATATCTAAACACATAATTATTCATCTTTTGACACCTAGTAAGGCCTATTCGAAGGACACACAAGTGATGCCTTCGAAGGACATGCACTTGGTCTAGTCGAAAGACATACAATGG
Source organism: Vicia faba (assembly GCA_948472305.1). Classification (NCBI taxonomy): domain Eukaryota; kingdom Viridiplantae; phylum Streptophyta; class Magnoliopsida; order Fabales; family Fabaceae; genus Vicia; species Vicia faba. The sequence goes on from OX451740.1 coordinate 1,358,551,436, forward strand.
TTGAAGACAATTTTTTCTTGCTGGCCAAAGTCTTACATACTCCCAGGCCCAAGCCTCATGCACACGCACATTCATGCCAAAGGAAGCTTCGACTAGCCAAAATGTGGTCTTTCGATTGGGTTAGTTGAGGAGAAATTCAGAGCCAATCGAAGGACAAGGCAACTCAGAGCCATGAGGAGCAATTCAGATCCAATCGAAGAGCAAAGATCTGAGGGGCTTTCGAAGAAGCCCTAGTAAGGGAAACTATGAACAAATTTTAATTGGAATTCAGAGTCATCGAAAAGAACAATACTCTGACGAAGAGAATACTGAGCAATTCGAATTGATGCAGATGGTGACTTAATTGAAGAAACTCTGAACAATTGGAATTCAAGGTCATCAAAGATCTAAGCAATTCGAATTGATGTAGATAGGATCAATCAAAGGAGCTATAAGAATGAAACCAGAGCCATTCGAAGGTGACAACTCAAGGCTAATCGAAGGGCATGGCTTGAAGGTATTCGAAAGAATGAAGCATGTCCAGGTTCATCTCAAAGCTCAAAGAGGCATGAATATTTTAAAAATGGAAGTCTTTTAATGTGTCTGATTTTTTCCTTCAAATCCTGGTTAATGGCTTCCCCTTGCCATTTCCATGCACCCTCAATCTCCTATAAATACACATACATATGCACAAGGGAAGGAGGACTGATTGCCTCATACGCACACATTTCCTTAACAAAGCACCCCAACATTCTTAAAATTTTGACAAAGTTGTCAAACTCCGAAAATCACTTTTTCAAGCCTTCTCGTTGCAAAAGGCCTTTTGATTCACTCTCAGCAAGAACACAGAGTAAGCTTGGATCAATTTCCATGATCCAAAACGCACGAAAACTACATATCATAATATGAACTTTTTTTTGCGTTTCTTTTAAAGATCTGTTTCTTTTAATTTGTTTAGTTTTAGGCGTGCTTGATGTTTCTAACGTGATTCTGAGTATTGCCTGAATATGTCTGAACTGGTATGATAGCCCCATGAACGTAATATCGCCCTAAGCCATTTTATCTCTGTTTTGCATACTGTGATTCAGAACGCATGATCCGTCAATCTTTATCCAAAAATAAGAGTGGATTTGGAATCAGGGGGTTCAATTTAGGGGGGAGATTGCTTTTTAGAGCTTTAAAAATCATGTTTGTTTGTTTTTGCAAATTACAGGTCGCCGGAGAAGACGACTGGAGCTAGGGCTCTGGCACTTCTCCGGCCATAGTATTTATTTTTCTTTTTGTTTTATTTATTTCAGATTGATATCAGAAAAACAATAGGGTCCAGTGGTAGCGCATGTTATAAAGGCATATCCCTTGCGGATCCTAGGTTCGATCCAGGCGCAAGGGAATTTTGTTTTTCTAACTCATACTTTGCACATCCTGTGTAGGCTAGGTGTACGCACGCATGATAAACCTTCCTCATTAACACCATCAGATCTCCAATTTCCAAATCTAGCGCCTCAGATACACGCTCCCACCATGGACCTTCAGAGAGTATCCCTCATCAGATCCAACACAAACAACTGCGCTCTCATTATTAGGCCCAGAGGTTTTTTTCTTCTTCTGACTTTTGTACCTCCTAACTTTTTTTTGCAGGCCCATTACTTTATTTATTATTTTATTTGTTTTGTTTTAATTAATTTTTATTTTTAATCAGTTTTTATTTAATCATAAAAAATCAAAAATCACAAAAAATAGACTTAGGATTTTTCTAATTAATTTTAATTTTATAAATTAATTAAATTAATTATTTTGACTTTATTTTATCAATTTAAAATCAATTAGAATTATATTTATTTCATTAAATATTTTCTTAATAAAAAATACAAAAAAATATTAGAATTAGGCTTAAATTCATTTAATAATTATCTTTTTAATTGAATTTAGATTTAAGGTAGTTTAATTATTTTATTAATCAAAAATAAATTAAAAAAAAAGATTTTCTTATTTTACTTAGAAGTTTTTTTAGGGTTTTAGACGACTCTTTCCATTTCGCATGTGTTGTTTATTTTCGCACTTCTTTTATACTAATGTATTTGCTGATGGAATGTAATAGAATTAACTAGGACGTTACTTTATCCCTTTTCTTTATTTTCCCCCATTTTTGGACATGTAAGTACCCCCTCTCCGAAACATTGTAATACCGTAGATTTAACTTTCTGCACTTTAAATTTCTGCAATATTTAAACTGTTTAGATGCTTGATAATAGGATTATATGACAAGATTAATAATCAAAGGTTAGAAAACCTAATATCTAAGACTAAAATAACTGAACATAACACACCTTGCACATATACACCTCTAGGATACGCCCACTTTGGTTGCCTTTTAGAAAATAAAACAGTCATGTCCCTCGAAAGTGGGGACGCTTTAGCAAAGACCCTTAAATCAAAAGATCATAGTCCCTCGATGACCCTACAATGTTGCCTTTCGATAAATGATCTAGTCTCTTAAACAAAATTGCTAAAGCGTCTCTATAAGTTGCCTTTATAATTGTACGTCCCTTCGAATGTCCCTCAAACATCCAACGATAGGGTTACCTACTCACTAATAGTAGGATAGAGTTGTATAAAGGATAGGAGGAAAAGAACAAACCTTTCGAGTATAAGTAGATAGTTCTTAGATGCTTTCTCAAAACAAACTTTTGCACTTACACAAGACATTTCAAAAACACTTTCAAAAAATACTTTATCAACACTCTTGAGGACTGATACAAGAGTTATCATAAAGCAAATCGTCGCACTAAGGCATTTTCAAAAAATACTTTTCAAAACACACAAAAGCCCAAGGTATTTTTCAAATGAGCTAAGCATCTAAGAGCCCATAGAAAACAACGGATGGAAAGGGTGCTAACACCTTCCCTTTCCATAATCTACCTCCCTTACTTAGAAATAATCTTGAAAGGTATTTTTATATTTTTTCCACCCTTTCCTTTGTTGGATAAAAGAAAAGTCGGTGGCGACTCTTGCTTACTGCAGCATTTGAGAATACAAATGCAAAACCAATATAACAGTTAGTTCTGCCACCGTATCACAGAACTGATGACTCTGATGGGGAATTAAAAAGTGGGGTTACCTTAGAGTTTAGTTCATCATTTTAAATTACTTGTATGCTTTGCTTGCTTTATCTTTGAGGGTTTTGTTGGGGTATTCTTGTAATGAACCTAAACCTGGATCAGGGGCACATTTTTAGGTAAACTACAATAGATCGTGGAGACTGTATGGCGTAGACAAATATGGTTGAAGCGATAGCTGTGTTGGTGTGACACTTTGGTTCGTACCGGTATCCCTTGTGTTAAATCGAGGAGAGTACGGGGCCGCTGCGTGGTGTCATAAAGCACTAACGGACCTTAGAACCTTAGTTGAACAAACTTGTCCATTAGAAAGTAGTGAGATAGCCGGATTCGGTATAAAGCTGAGGATTGGTTGATACTCGATGCTACACTCATTGATATCAGAGTTTTAGGATATTTCGGCCGCGAGAAAAGATCGCTTGAGCTGAAACAATGCCCGATAAAGAAAGATCAGTGATATTGAGACTCTTTAGAACCTGGTTACTTTTCTAAGATAGGTTGAACCAACTAAACTTCAAGAGGGTATTTTCCTATAAACCCCATGCAAGCCTAACCCTAAGGTCTTATGTGTTTTGCTTGTGTGTGATTAAACTGTTCCAACATAACATCATGCATCATAACATCCATATTTCATTTCACTAACCATTTCAAGGAATAGGGGAATTTATCTGTAATGTTTTGCTGATCATGGCTTCCGATCGTAGAAACACCATCCGAATCAGCTTTGTGAGGATACCTCTCCAACTCAAAGAGCTAGTATCAAGGGTTCTCGAGACTTCCTCATTTACCAAGAAATATGGTCGACTTCTCAACCTGGTTACTACAAGCTTTAATGAGAAGATGATGGGGGTACTCTTTCAGTTCTTTGACCCCAAGCACCATTACTTCACATTACCCGACTATGAATTGGTACCCACCATGGAAGAGTTCTCTCAATTATTCGGTGTACCCATTCTGGATCAGATACCTTTCATCGGTTTAGAGGAAGCTCCAAAGCAAGAAGTCATTGCAGCTACCTTACAACTAAAATGGTATGACATCATATCCAACTGGGAAACAAGAAGCGGAGTCCAGGGTTTCCTAGTCAAATTCCTTATGGAAAAGGCCCAGTTGTTCCTTCGAAAATTCCTAGTCAAATTCCTTCGAAAAAGTCCTGGCTCTTCAAATCTATGGGTTAGTATTGTTCCCTAATCAGGACTTGCTCATTGATGTGAATGCTGTTAATATTTTTCTCTCCCGTAATCCTGTGCCCACTTTGCTCGGAGATATCTTGCATTCCCTCCACACTCGTACCATGAATAGAAGAGGGGTTCTTATGTGCTGCATGCCTTTGTTGTCTAGGTGGTTTATTTCGCACCTTTCTCAACCGGTATTGAAGAATGAACAAGGTTTGGGTTGGTCACAAAGGGTAATGTCACTTTCTCATTCAGATATTCTTTGGTATTCTAGATCTCTGGGAGATATTTCTATCATTGACCACTGTAGGGAACTCCTTAATATCCCACTCCTCGGTATTAGGGGAGGTATCACTTATAATCCTTCCTTAGCTCTACGACAGTTTGCTTATTCTTGGAGAGACAGTCCCCATGATATGCTTATCCAAGGCATTATGTTCAACTATGAGGATGATGTTCAAGGGTATCGGCAAAGGTTCATACAAGCTTAGGGCATGGTAAATAATGTGGATAGTAAGGATTTGGGACACAAGAATTCCATCCCTATGGAACCTTATCTTAGGTGGGTACGAGCTCGCGCCCAAAATCTTATGATGCCATATACAACCATATTACTAGTGATTGTTGAACCGGTTGCCGAAGAATATGTTCCTTATAGAACTCTCCATCCTGATATGCCCACTGATCTTGAAGAGCTGCAGAGGTCTTGGATTCAGCTGAAGGAAGAACAAGATACCGTTATAGATCAATTCCATACCAGTGAGAAGAAAGTGTGGGATCTCAGAAAGCAACTTCACAAAGAGGAAAGTCTTAATGTCTACCTAAGCACGAAGAGGAAGCGCCCATGGGAAACCTGATGTTTATATTTTAAGAATTCTTAATTTTAAATTGTAAAGCCTAAGAGGTTGTTGTAATTTGAATTCTACTAATAAAATCTTTGTTTCATTTTGGCTCACAAATTTAAATTTCCCGAAGTCCTTGAAGACATCGCATAAGCATATCATACATTGCATTGCATAAGCAGGTATTTCGAGACAGGTTTCTTATCTTTTCGTTGTTTATTTTAGCAAAAGAAATGGCTCTTGAACAAACAATGAAGGATCTCCAAGCTCAAAATACTCAGTTTCAGAAAATGTTCCTGGCTCTGGCCAAGGGGCCAGATGATTTGAAAGCCCTGATCATCAAAGAGAAGACCAAGAAGCCCAAGAAACCAGTTGGGGTCTTAAATTTGGATAAAAGGTTCAGAGGACCGGCTAAACGAGCTCTAGATTTTGTAACCCCATCAAATGAGGGGGAAAATCAAGAAGATAAGCCAGCAGAAGAAAACAACAACCCAGGGTCTGAGGAAGATTTAGCTGACTATTCTGAGGAGCAGTATCCTCCTGCTGATGATAAATACAAACAGCTGGAGGATCGTCTCAATGCTATGGAGATCCAGAGGGTACCCGAGCTGAATTTTGAAGAGTTAGGACTGATCTCAGGGGTGGTCATCCCGCAGAAATTCAAGGTCCCTACATTTGCTAAGTACGATAGTGTCTCCTGTCCTAAGCTGCACTTAAGGTCATATGTCAGGAAGATTCAACCCCACACTAATGACAGAAATCTATGGGTACATTTCCTCTAGGAAGGTTTGGCAGGGACTGAGCTGGAATGGTTCTATCAACTGGAAAGAACCAACATTCGTAATTGGGAAGATCTGGCTGCTGCTTTTTACAAGCAATACCAATATAACGCTGACCTCGCCCCAACTCGTACATAATTGCAAAGTATGTCTATGGGTTCCGACGAAGGTTTTAAAGATTATTCCCAAAAGTGGAGAGACCTTGCGTGAAGAGTCCAACCACCTTTGTCAGATAGGGAGCTGGTGGACATGTTCTTGGGCACGTTATCTGGTCCATTCTTTAACCATATGATTGAAAGCTCATCTGTTGGGTTTACTGAATTGATCTTGACTGGTGAACAGGTAGAAGCCGACATCAAAAGTGGTAAAATCTAGAGAGACACATCCTCTATCACATCAAAGAAACATTTCACTCGAAATAAGGAGGTCAGTGTTGTTTATGGCCAAAGAAATCAAAACAAAACTGAACATCGTCCGACGGTAGGGGCTGTTATGATTTCAAATCCTGCATCAAACCAACAACGAAACAATCAGCGCAGACCAGATGCTCCCAGAAGACAGTTTACCCAGATCAACATGACATTATCCCAAGTTTTACCACATCTGTTGAAGTCCAATCTGGTGACTCTAAAGAAAGCCCCTAAGAATCATATTACTCCATCTCCCTGCTACAACCCAAATGCTCAATGTGCTTACCATATCTAAACTTCGAGGCATGATACAAACAAATGTTGGGCTTTAAATAATAAGGTACATGATCTCATTAAAGCGAAGGAGATTGAGTTTGACCTTCCAAAGACACCTAATGTAATAACTGCGACAATGCCCAAACAAGGCCAAGGTGTCAATGCTGTTGATGACGATCAATTTGTTTCTTCTGTGGATTAGTTAGCTACTCCTCTTCTAACTGTTAAAGAGAATCTGTTGCGAGCCAGTTTATTTCTGGGTTGTGGTGAAGGTCGCCACTTATGTATGTCTCTACTAGATGGTTTATTGTTATTGAAAATGGGTGTCCAACGCCTGATAATTAACAAAGAAATGTTTTTGAAGATGTTTCGATAATTACCATTTCCGACAATTCTCCCAGGGTCTCCACCAAAAGACCCGTCAAGATTACATCTGTTCCCAAGTTTGCTCCCTTGATCATCACCTTTCCTGGGCCAATACCATATTCCTCTGATAAAGTTATTCCCTGTAATTATGGGGTCGACGTCTATTACCATGGAATCAAGCAAGACATGTTGGCTGTTGAGGACAAAGTTGCTGAAGATACTGATCCTGACGTCGACAATATTGTTGGGACCAGTAAAATAATGAGAAGCAGAAGAGTTTTCTCTCCCAAGATCTCTCCAAATAATGTTGCTACTCCTATGATCATTGCTGCTGCTACTCCTGTCAATACTCCCATTGCTACTCCTACTATTATCCCTGGTGTTATCCCTGTTACTGAGTCGGCTGAGACTTGGGAAAAAGAGGTATTCGTTGAGACTGTCCAGACGAAGGCGCATCTAGAAGTCATTCCTGAGGCTTCTAAAAAGGAAATGGAAGAGATATTAAAGATAATCAAGAAAAGTGATTATAATGTCGTGTGTTGTACCCCAAAATTTGCCCTCCCATATTCTTCAAGAAATTGCCAAGTCATGCTTCAAAATTCCCCAAGGGTTGCACAGTGCAAAGGCCTCCCAAGCAGTCAAAACTAGGGTTTGTGTTCTGATTAAGAAAATGAAATTTCAAAAGGTCCATTCAAGTCTCACATGCCTACAAATATGGTCAAGCATCCTCATATCAAGTTTCAAGGCATTCAGCTCAAAATTGCACAGTCAAAAACCCTAATTGCACTACAGTCAACTGTAGGGGCAAAATGGTCATTTGGCAGTCAAAAGTTCAAATTTTTGGTCAACATATCATTTTGAAGCCACAAAAATCATTTGATCAATGCTTGATCATGATTCTCAAAATTTGGCTCAGAAATCATCAAGATGCAAAAGTTTCCTTATTTGGACAGTTGAAAAAGTCAACTGAAATTGACCAGGGCATAACTTTCACATGGATTATCAGAAAAATTCCATCCAAAGCTCATTTTTAAGAGAAAGACATTTCCTACAACTCATCTTCATACTTCAAGTCCAAGAAATGCTCTCACAAAAAGTTATCAATTTCAACATTATAGGTCATTTTCAAAAGTCAACAAAAAGGGACTTTAAGTCAAAGGCCATAACTTGAGATTGGTAAATCAATATGACATGGGACCAAAGGCATTGGTTAGAGGACTCAAAGACCTTTCCAAAATGTCAACGAACATGAGAAAAGCTTAAAAATTGAGCAAGTTATGCCTTGTGGAAGTTGGGAAATTTTTGGATATTTTGAAAAGTCAACATTGATTCAAATGACCTAAAATTGCTAATGGGCCCATTTTTCTTCCACAATTCATCATTCCAAGCATGTGCACGACCACTTGGCCCAAAGGGAAGTATTTTTTTCATTTTTTATTTATTTATTTGAATTTTTATTTATAATAATTCACTTAAATCAATTAAATATGTGAAAAATATTTAACTTAACCTAACAAATCTTTTTGCACATGTTTTATTCTCAATAATTCGTGCATATCCCAATATGGAAAGAATTGGAGCAATTGGATATGATTTGTGCAAAAATAGCATGGAAAAAAGATTGAAAAAATCTTGAAAAATCAAATCTCCAAAACCATCATTGCAAGGGATTTGATTTGTTTTTCTTAACCTAATTGATTCATACATAAGCCAGGAACACAACCCTAATGATCATACATGCGCAGCTGCTCAAAAAAGCCATTATCAAACTTGGAAAATTTGTCAAGAAACTCAAAACTGAAAGATCACTTCCAGGGCGATTCAAGACATAATTCTTGTTCCATTAGCTTCCTTGGAGATTATTGAACGTGTTCCAATCAATATCATTCCTCAAAGCTTAAAGAATTGGTATATTGAACCGGACCTGTGCATGAAAATTTTCAGAGTCGTGCATCTCAATCCATGCATTCTTTGAGGATTTTAAAGTTTGATTCATGTTAATTACTTTGTTCTGAAGCTAACCCAATGTTTTGATTAAATTATTATGCGTTGTGTACGATTTCACCATTATTGAAATTTAGGGTTTACAGGACCTTAAGTTGGGGATTTTGAAACAAAGAAAAATTGGAGCACATGAATTGGACCATTCAACTCAGGGTGTTCAGACGATCTCAAACTTACCCTCGCGCCTAATTTATAGAGCCCCTAGGGCTAATCGCTATTTCTTGATATGTTATCTTAGGCAACGCGTGAAAACCGTTGCCTATGTTTCTTTTATTTCAGGAAAAAACAAAGATGCGAGGAAGATGATGACGTGTGGAGTAATGGTTGGAGTATTCAAAATTTCGCGCGCAGGAATCATTACTGATTTGTTTCATATTATAATGTTTGTTTATAATATTACATACAACGTGCGCATCTGGAACAACTGGCAAGGCATAAGGCTGGTATAGTGCATGACCTGGGTTCGAGCCCCAGGTCTTCAATATTCTCAATATTATTTTTCCATTGATCTTCACATGCAGCGCCAACGTTCAAGTCCACCATGTACTCCCAAATCCAGCATGCCACGCGTACGTTTGGAGCAATCCAAGGGTGCAGATTGGAGGAACACCATGAGGTTGAGTCAACGCACATGCACGTGTCTGGCCAAAGTCAAGCAGGCCAAGGTTATTGGGCCAGAATTTCCATAATTTCACCTCCTATTTGGGGACTACAACCCCCCTAGGTTTGCATAATTTTTGCTTTCTTTATTTTTTAATTTTATTTTTATTTTAATTATTACTTGTTTAATTAATTTATTATTTTCACAAAATACAATAAAAATCAGAAAAAAAGGAAAACACAATAAATATTTTTGTTTTAATATTTTCCATAATTAAATTTGCATGTAATTAAATTTAGTTTTAAATTAGGTTAATTTTAATTCTTTTAATAAAAAAATCTAAAAAATGTAGAAATAGGTTTAATTAATAATTTTTCATCCTTTTTATTTTTCTTTCATAAATATATTAAATAATTAAATATTTATATTTATTTTTCATAATTAAAATTGTAAATTAATTAGGGTTTAATTTAGGTTAAAAACTTCAATATTTTTCTTAAAAAATTAAAAGCCATTAGAATTAGGGCTAGTATTAATTTTAATTAATTCTCTTTTCATTTAAATCCTAAAATATTAAAAAACACTAAAAACAATTTCTTTTCCTTTTTTAATTAATCAATTCCATGTAATTTAATTTTTGCAAAAGGGTCCAACGCCCTCGTTCTTAATTTTTATTCTAATTCGCATATTTATCTTATTTTGTTTAAATACTTATGTATCTCTCCCAAAGCCTTGTAACATTTTAATTATTTCTCGCACTTTTAATTCTTTATTTGCTTTTAATTCGTTATTTTCTGTCAAATCGGGTCCTGGTTAATTTTGGCGATGTGGACCCGCGCCGTTTGTAATAGCTTAGAATTTACTTTCCTTGCAACTTTTAATTGTTAAATCAAAGCATGAAAGAATGTCTGGACAAAATAAAAACGAGCGTAGATCACCTATACCATGACAAGACAAAAATAAACGAATCTGACACACAAATCACACACCACCCCTAGGGTACGCCTCACTGTTGCCTTGCCTCGAAAGGTGATCGTCGAGTAGAGGATGTCTTAGTAAGTCCTCATGATCCGGGAACCTGGCATGAGGGTAGCTTATAAGGTGTCTTCCCATTTCTCTGGTGATCACCATGTCCCGAACCTCGAATTGACCCGAACACCTCCAACGGTGGTGCTACCTACCTCTCAATGGTGGGATGGCACTACTTTAAAGGACATTTACACAGACGAATTCCTTAGGGTAGGTAGACGACTCGTGGATACTTGCTCTAATTCAAAACAAAACAAATCAAAAATACTTTTCACACCAACACATTTTCAAAAAGCTTTCGAAAGCATTTTTCAAACACTCTTGAGGACCGATACAAGAGTCGAACTGAAATTTTCAAAGAAACTTTTTTAAACCCACAGTTGAAAAGCAAACAAACCATTTTGAAAACACAAATGAGCAAGTATCTAAGAGCCCATGGATAACCATGGATATAAAGGGTGCTAACACCTTCCCTTTCTATAATCTACCTCCCGAACCGAGAGAAATCTCTTTAAGGAATTTTTCTGTGCTTTTGTCCTTTCCATTTGGAGAAAATAAAAGACGGTGGCGACTCTTGCTTCCGCGACATTTCGCGAACCAGCGTTAAACAGTCAGTTCCAGATCCACCGATCACATCGTGGAACAATTGGGGAGGACTCCTTTAAAAATCTCAACACTGGCCTTACTTTTGTGCTCTGAATCCCATGCTAAGGCTTTAGTAAAATTCCTGAAGTCTTCCCATGTGACTCAAGAGACCTCCGTTGATTAATTTGAGAACTGTGTTGCTAGCCTAACTTCTGACAATGGACTGGATTTTTCTGACGCTGACTTAACTTCCAAGGTAAGGAAACACAATGCTTCCATTCATGTCTCGATTGAGTGCAGGGGCACTACACTAGCCCATGTTATGGTGGATACAGGTTCGTCGCTGAATGTATTGCCCAAGAATGCTCTGGACAATTTAGATTGCGAAGGACTCACATTGAAACCCAGAAAAATTGTGGTGAGGGCCTTCGATGGTTCTAAAAGAATGCTGCACGGGGAGGTGGACATCCCTATCAAAGTTGGTACTCATACTTTTGACTCAACCTTCTATGTAATGGAAATCTTCCAGTCTTATTCCTGTTTATTGGGTCGACCCTAGATCCATGGGGCTGGTGTTGTTACTTCTACCTTGCATCAGATGCTGAAATACCCAATCAACGGAAAGATTATCATAGTCAATGGGGAGGGGGAATACATGGTGAGCCACCTGAACTCTTTCAGGTATATTGAAATGGACGGAGAGTTCATTGAGACCCCCTATTAGAACTTTGAGGAGGTGCCACAGATAGTTGCTGCGACCAAGACTGCTACCAGTGTTCCAAAGACTACCAGGCCTCTGTTGAAGATGGCTTCTCTAAGGGATGCCAAAGCAGTAGTTGAAGAAGGTGGGTGTACCATTTAGGGCCAACTTCCAGACATTCCCTACAAATCTGACAAGTTTGGTTTGGGTTTTACTTCAGGAGCCCAGAGAGGTATTCGTCGTGCTCGTGCCAGGGGACCACCATTACAAATTAGCAACCATGGAGTCAATGCTCTGGAAGACAGTGATAGCGACTGAGACTTAAACAAGTGGATCTTCCCAACTGCCAGCGGTGGACTCAACAATTGGGAGGCCAAAGATTTTGTGCATATTACTTTTATTCAAGAGTAATTGTCTTTTTGTTTTTGTTGGGATATGTAATACTTGAACAATTGAAACTTTAAAGCCTTGTGTCTTACCCACGATACAATGGTTTATTTGTGAGGGTTATTGATTCATATTCACATGCCATTAATAACTCATTGAACGTTTTTGCATACAAATTTTATGCTCTCTGTTTTTTTGTTCTACTTTTTACTTTATCAAAAAATATATACAATTATGCTCTTACACGCACCCACATATCAAAATGCAGATCCACATCCATTATGGATCCCCTTGATAACGGTTCTACTATTGCCAGTTACGACTTTGAAAATCTGATCTACCAAGCCGAGGACGAAGGTGAGGAAGATTGTGAAGTACCAGGAGAACTTGCCAGACTGTTACAACAGGAAGAAAGGGCAATACAACTTCATGAAGAGTCGGTTGAGACAGTTAAATTGGGTACTGAAGAGGACAAGAAAGAGGTCAAGATAGGTGCCGATATGGAGCATAGTGTTAAAGAGTGGTTAATACAAATGCTACATGACTATGTTGAGGTTTTTTCCTGGTCATATGAAGACATGCCAGGACTTGACACTGATATCGTGGTTCATCGCCTACTAACAAAAGAGGATTGCCCTCCAGTGAAACAGAAAGTTCGTCGCATGCGGATGGAGATATCTGAAAAGATCAAGGCTGAAGTCATGAAACAGTTCAATGCTGGTATCTTAGCTGTCACATCTTATCCATAATGGGTTGCCATTGTTGTTCCAGTACTTAAGAAGGACGATAAAGTACGTATGTGTATGGATTACAGAGACTTGAATAGGGCAATCCCCAAGGATGTCTTTCGGCTTCCCCACATTGATATTCTGGTTGATATCACCGCACAACATAAGGTATTCTCCTTCATTGATGGTTTCTCCAGGTACAATCAGATCAAAATGGCACCTGAGGACATGGAGAAAACGACCTTCGTCACACAGTGGGGGCACTTTTTGTTACAAAGTTATGCCATTTGGATTAAAGAACACCGAGGAAACCTATCAGCGCGCCGTAGTAGATTTGTTTCATGATATGATCCATCACGGGATAGAGGTCTACGTTGATGATATGATAGCTAGGTCTCATACTGAAGAGGAATAACTTGATCATCTACAAAAGTTGTTTGAAAGGCTGAAAAAGTACAAACTGAGGTTGAACCCGAATAAGTGCACTTTTGGAGTAAGATCCGGTAAGCTCTCAGGCTTCGTAGTTAGTGGCAAAGGTATTGAGGTATACCCTACAAAATTTAAAGCTATACAAGAAATTCCAACCCCCGCACTGAGAAGGAGGTCAGAGGATTCTTAGGACGCCTAAACTACATAGCCAGATTCATTTCCCATCTAACTAATACTTGTAAGCCAATCTTCATATTACTGAAGAAAGATCAAGCAGTGAAGTGGAATGACGATTTCCATATTGCCTTTGACAAAATCAAGGAATATATTCAAGAACCTCCGGTTTTGATGCCTCCAGTTGCAGGAAGACCTCTGATCATGTACTTAATGATATTAAAAACTCAATGGGATGTGTGCTGGGGAAGCATCACGGGTCTGGTTGAAAAGAGCATGCAATATACTACCTTAGCAAAAAGTTTACCGACTGTGAAACAAGATACTCACTGCTCGAGAAAACTTGCTGCGCTTTGGCATGGGCTTCTCGCCGACTAAGATAGTATATGTTGGCTCACACTACCTTATTGATATCTAAAATGGACCCTATCAAGTACATCTTTGAGAATCCCGCTCTGTCCGAAAGAATAGCAAGATGGAAAATGGTCCTGACCGAATACGACATTCAGTATATAACCGAAAAAGCAATTAAGGGAAGTGTATTAGTTGATCATTTGGCTCACCAGGCTGTGGATGACTACCAGTCCATGAATTTTGAGTTCTCTGACGAAAACATCATGTTAGTGACTGATTGTGAAAAACCTGGACCGGATGAAGGACCTGAAAAAGGATCCCAATGGACTATGGTTTTTGACGGGGCTTCCAATGCTCTTGGCAATGGCATCGGCACTGTGATCATATCTCTTGAAGGCTGTCATACTCCTTTCATTGCCAGGCTATGTTTCAATTGTACCAACAATATGAATGAACATGAAGCATGCATCATGGGTGTCAAAGCTGTTATCGATTTGATGATCAAATTCTCGAGTGTATTTTGAGACTCAGCCTTAGTAATCAGTCAAATAAAAGGAGAATGGGATTGATACTGTCATGAGATTGATACTGAAGAAGTAGTGGACAAACCTTGGTTCCGTGAAGTCAAAAGATATCTCGAATCCCAAGAGTATCCTGAAGGAGCTTCAGTCAACGATAAGAAGTTCCTAAGAAGGTTCTCTGCCAAGTTCTTCTTCAGTAACAGAATCCTCTATAGGCGCAACCATGACTCTACCTTGCTTTGGTGTGTAGACAAGAGTGAGGAAGAAAAGATTATGTCTGACTTGCATGAAGGTACCTTTGGCACCCATTCTAGTGGACACGCGATGGCTAAAAAGATCCTACGGGCAAGATACTACTGGTCCACTATGAAAGCAGACTTTTATCAGCATTCGCAAACTTGTTATAAATACTAGATCTATGCTGATAAAGTACATGTGCCTCTGGTTCCTCTAAACGTCTTGACTGCCCCCTGGCTATTCACAATGTGGGGCATCTATATGTTTGGAGATTTTAGATCTACAGCTTCTAATAGACACTGTTTCATCCTGGTCTCTATTGATTACTTTACGAAGTGGGTCGAGGCAACTTCATTTGCTTCTGTTACCAAGAACGTTGTGGCCCGATTCATCATACATAACCTTATCTGTCGGTATGGTATTCTAGAAAGAATCATTATGGATAATGGTACCAATCTCAATAATACTATGATCATCGAGATCTGTACGCAATTCAAGATCCAGCATTATAACACTTCTCCTTACCGACTAAAGATGAATGGCACTATAGAAGCTGCTAATAAAAATATAAAAAAGATCATACAGAAGATGACGATGACATATAAAGACTGGCACGAGATGTTACCATTTTCTCTTCATGGTTACCGCACCACAACGCGCACATCAATAGGGGTAACTCCTTTATCTTTGGTATACGGTTTGGAGGATATCCTACCCATTGAAGTCCAGATCCCTTCCTTGAGAATCATGAAGGATGCTGGACTGAGAGAAGACGAATGGGTTCAGACTCGACTTGACCAATTAAACCTGATTGACGAGAAGAGGCTCGCGGCTGTCTGCCATGGTCAGATGTACCAAAAACATATGATTAAAGCTTTTAACAAGAAGGTCAGACGTCAGGTATATCAGGCTTGTGAACTAGTAATTAAGCGCATCATACTACAACAAGTTGATCCCAGGGGTAAATGGACTCCCACATACGAAGGGAAATTTATGATCAAGAACATATTTCCTGGTGGAGCCATGATTTTAACCACTATGGACGGTGACGACCTTCCGCGCCCTGTAAATATGGACATATTTAAAAGATACTACGCATGAACAAAAACCTACTAGGTTGACTGGCCTAGGCAAAAATAAGGGCATCCCGGTGATCCAAAAGGGTTCAGGCTAAAATTAAGGATATACATATGAAAAAATCTGTACACCTGGAAAGTCGAAAACCTGAAAAGGAGGCTTGGGCAAAAAAGGGCATCCCGGTGGACTGAAAACCCGAAAGGGCGGTCCAGGCAAAAGTTAGGGATTTAAAGCGTATAACTATGTCCCGTTGGATCAACTTGCAGCCAATCTTCAGTATCAACTATCAAGCTCAAGTGGTACTAATCAATCTAGTCAGCTTCGGACAAGCAATAAAAGAGATGAGATGCTCAAAGACATAAAGGCAATAGCAGAATGGTAACCCAATGGGATTATTTCATATAATTGTTTTCTTTGTATGCTATTTTGTAAAGTTTTATTCTTATGACGACATTCTATTACTAGGATGTTCGTCCTCTTGTACAAAAATGCTTATTCAAGTTAATACAAAGCTATTTATTTGAAAGTGCCAAACTGTTTGTTTTCATTTTTCTGTTTTGTTTGCGAAAACGTCTAATGATTATTTTTGAACATATGCATTTGAATGTTATTACTGTTTACAAATATACGCATAAAAAACAGAAAGGCAGTTACTAATGACTTTAAGAAACAGGACAATATCTAAGGGCCATCCACAAAATCCCCGTAGATATTTCTTCCAGTAGATACCTTCTCCAGCAGGTACAGAGGCAGAGGCATCCTACTACAAGGTCACCACCGCATTCTCAGCATGAAACCTAATGATGTCAGGTTCTCATATCCCCAGCATAGCAAGAATCTACAACTACTACTCCAACATCTAAAAATTTCCCAGCGAAGTCACCAAGCTTCTCAGGATTCCCCCAGTAGGATTTCACAAAATCCCCAAACAGCTCACGGAGTTTCCCTTCCCCCAACAGAGTTTATTTCTCTTATAATGGAAATCTGTTTCCCAGCATTTCAACTTCAAACAAAATCTGAAGACCTACATTCTTCACCCCTAGAAACAATCAGGGATTTATTTTCCCTAATTCAACAACCCTGTGATAGAACAACTGATGCGTTCATATGTTGCATTCATACATCATTTCTACAAACATCATAGTATATGTAGCACAAATGCATATATCAAAATCTCATTTATTTTGAGAGCATCATGCAATTCATTCATCACGACGTTGCATGAAACTGACTTTACCTTTTCAGGTTAAATTCGCAGACAGACGAATATTATCAACTTATATACAACATGTCAAAGATTAATGCCTGAAACCAGACGGGGAAACTATCTAGACAACCAAGTGGTATGAACTCCCGGAGCAAGACGAGTTTACCAACAAATATAGCAGGTTGTAACTCCCGTAATTTAATTAATTATTTGATTAAATTATTTTTGGAATATTTGTAAAGTTGTGTTACGTTTAATTGGATTTAAGTATTTTATTAAGTGGAGAAATAATATTAGAAGTATAATATTATTGATGTGGGCTTGTTTTTAAGGAATAGAAGAAATAAGGGGGTGTATTAGTTTTAAGCCCAATAAGGAATAAAGAATAATAGGTTATTCTATTGTTGTTAGAAGGAATAGAAAGAATTGGCAGTAGAAGAATAAGGATTGAGAAGAAGAATGTAAAGCTGTTGGAAAAAGAGGAAAGAACGGCAGAACGAGGTTTCGACCAGAAGATTATAGAGCGACCTTCAATCCAAGGTAAGGGTGGGGTTGTGACTCTATAATTTGGTTCATGATGATTGGTATGTCGGGTTAGAGATGATTGTTGTCTTGTTCATGAATTGAATGTGTATGATTGTTATATGATGAAATTGATGAATTATAGACGAATAATGATGTTCCGATGCTGTTTAATTGATGTAGAATTATAGGGTAATTATAAGTGATGATTATCCATGATTAGATTAAGTTTTTAGGGCTTACAGTATAGAACCCGTAGTGAAAACACAGAGAAAATCGTAGAATTTATGCAGGATGTAGCAGGATGCGTCGACCTCAAATGCTATGTGTCGATACAAGAGGGTTTTGAGACTCAGTATGAGTCGACACGAAGGGGTTTTGCGTTGATACATGAGTGCTTTTAGACTCAGGATGAGTCGATCCATAGGAGCATGTGTCGATACATGTTGTGTGTAAAACCCAAGATGAGTTGATCCAAGAGAGGATGCGTCGACTCATGTTGCAAATTTAGTGTTGTACGCATCAATCCAAGGAGTTATGCGTCGACCCATGTTGTCTGGTTTTTGGAAAGTTCAATTTATAAATGTTGTAACTTGAGTTTTAGGATGCCGTTTGAGATGTCGTTCGAAGCGTTGAATAGCTAACGCGGTGAACTTTATTCTAGAGGATTCAAATGAAGAATAGGAAGTGTAATCCTATTAGCCAATTTAGGATTTAGAGTTAGTTCCCGTGTTGATCGTTATGTTGGTTTTTATGCAGAATGATGAGGCTAAAATGTTTATAGGCTGCTGTTTGATTTGTAACAGTAGGAGTAATGATAGTAATGATGTAAGATTACATAATAACGGTGTGAATTACTGTCGTATTAATGCATAGCTGAGTTGTTGATGAGACGTTATTAATGATGTTGTGTTGATAATTTATGATGAATAAATTATGTTTGATGAATAAATGATGTTTGATGAATTATTATGAATAATATGAGATGTTGATGAAGAGATGTTGAGATGCTTTTGAGATGTAGGCCTTTGGCAAACGATGATGTTGTATTGAGATGTTGTTAATTATGGTGTGTTAGTACATTCATGATTGTGTCGCATACATTGCATTTTGAGATGGAGCTTATGCTCGTTGAGATGGCCTGAATTTGGAGAATATTGAGATGTAGGATTATGCCTTGTTGATGCCTCTATTAATTGGAAATTTTTTGAGATAGGAGTTCTTCTCCAAACGGTACCACATGCATTTGCATAGTATTGAGTCGCATTATATGACTGCAGAAAGAAGTGTGTATTGATGTGGTGAATGTGTATTATTATTGTTGATTTTGAGATGAGAAGTGGTGATGTTATGTGATCTAATTTAATATATTAATTATCATGCTCTTTATTATATTGTTAGATATCTCACCCCTTTTGTTTGAATGTTGCCCTTATGTTGGTAACGTGCAGGTAATCGAGAGTGAACGTTGTATACCTTCAGTAGTTCGAGTCGGTGTCATTGCTCTGATATGTAACACTCCGGGGGATGGACGCTTGTTGCTTTTGATTGTTGATTATTCAGTTGTTGAACTTTAAGTTGATTATTATTAAATATGTGTTGTTTTGAAGTTGTTGTCATGATGATAAAGATGTTATTAAGAATTCCGCTACGTAGATGTTGAATTATTTAATCAAAGATGTTATGATGATGGTTCATCCGATGTTTTAAAGGTTTTAAATATCCACGATGAATGCAATGAATTTTGATAGAAGAATTTGTGGCATCCCGATTCGTTTGCCTGATATAATTTTATAACTCTGATTTATTTATATAATGAATGTCAAAGATTAATGCCTAAAACCAGACGGGGAAACTATCTACACGTCCAAGTGGTATGAACTCCTGGAGCAAGACGAGTTTACCAACAAATACAGCAGGCCACAAATTAATGCCCAGAACCAGGCGGGGAACCATCTATGTGACCAATGTTGCCAAGTCCCAAATTAGTACCTGTAACAAGCCAGGAAAACTATCTGTGGGCGACTGATTGTAGATTAATACCTGAAACCAGACAGGAAAACTATCTACATGAGCAGATTGAAGATTAATACCTGTAACAAGCCAGGAAAACTATCTTTCGTTTTGAGGTCAGAGATTAATACCTGAAACCAAACATGACAACTATCTTAACGACCAACAAAAACAAGTTCCAGATTAATACTTGTAACAAGCCAGGACTACTATATGTGGACGACTGACTGTAGGTTAATACCTGTAACAAGCCAGGAAAATTGTCTGCATGAGGAGATTGAAGATTAACACCCGAAACCGGACGGGAAAACTATCTTTCTTTCTCGGGTCAAAGATTAATACCTGAAACCAGCCAGGACAACTATCTCATCAACCGGCAATTTTCAAGTTCCAGATTAATACCTGAAACCAGACAGGACAACTATCTGTGAACAGCTGATTTATAGATTAACACCTGAAACCAGACAGGAAAACTATCTACATGACCAGACAAAGCAATCTCACACGGGTTCCTTCTCATATATCTCCAGATGCATTCTAACACAGACTCATCCTGAAGCAGCCTCACACAGGCTCCTTCTCATATATCTCCGGATGCAGACTAACACAAACTCATCCTAAAACATCCCTACATAGGATCTTTTTATTACATTTTCAGATAACGGTTAATTCCATTATCCCTATTAAGTCACTGTGAAGCCTGAATTTCAACCAGAAAGTAATAAACTCTTATCTCTCCAGTACAGAGATAATTCCTCAATAGAGTCTTGGACAATTGAAGCTCCTAGACTCCATTCCCCATAGAATTTTCCTAAAGCAGGAGAACAACAAAAACCCATATTCCCCAGCGGAGTCCTCCTCAGACAACAGGAACAGGAATCCCCACAAAGGGACCATTTATGAAATCAGTATCTACTTTGGATGGCATCTTTAATCCCATTCCCGACATCAGCAACTATCATGGTTACTTCATGCAAGTGCAAATTTATGGGAACTCTAGTGTTCAATCATCTTCCACCTTCATATCACGAAAGGCAAACAAGCAAATCTAAATCCTCAGGTTTAAGAATACTGAACAAGGGCATCTATTGTACCCCAAAATTTCCCCTCTCATATTTTCCGAGGTTTTCTCTTATATGGCTTATTACAAAAACTTGCTTAAAGAAAATAATAATTTTGAAGATAAACAAGGTGTCTTCGATTGCCATTGAAATAATATGTCTTTGATTGGCATTGAAACAAGGCGTCTTCGATTGACATTGGGACAAGGTGTCTTCCATTGGCATCTGAGCAGGTTGTCCTTCGATTGGCATCTGGACAAGGAGATTCGATCGGATGTCCAAAATCCTTCTACACAAGCTTGGTTCACAAGACTTCGACTAAGCATGGGTTGTTTCATGCCTGATTCGATTGACAAGAAAATGTCTTTCCCTGTGCATGCCTTCAGCATACAAGGCCAAGACATCTTCATATTTTCCTTCAATCCACTAGGAAAAAAGCTTCCTTCGACCCACAAGGCAAATACCTCCTTCGTTCCTGATTCAATTCACTAGGGAATGGCCTCTTTTAGGCTTGCTTTGGCCTACCTCACGCTAGCATACACAAGGCATTGGCTGCCTTTGTGCCAACTTCAACTGGGCAATGGTCCCCTTTGAAACAGTTTAGATTCCACATCTAAATACACAATTGTGATACGGTGGGAGAACTGACTTGAGGTTTTGCGTTTGTGTTCACAAATGTTTCGGTTTAGCAAGAGTCGCCACTAACTTTTTATTTTATCCTAAGGAAAGGTCAAAAAGCACAAGAAAGACCTTTGAGATGTTTTCTTGGGTTCGGGGAGTAGATTATAGAAAGAGAAGGTATTAGCACCCTTTCTATCCATGGTTATCCATGGGCTCTTAGTTACTTGCTTAGATCACTTGCTTTGCTTTTCAATTGTTTGAAATGGTTCTCTTCAATTGTTTGAAATGGTGCTTTGTGTGTGATTTTGAAAGATGTTTTGAAAAGAGGCCATTGTTGTGGCAACCTTTATAATGATTCTTGTTTGAATGTATACAAAGGTGTTTCTGTCTTTTGAAAAGTTTTCAATGTTTGAAAGTAGGGTTTTTAAATTGTGTTGTGAAGTGTGTTTTGAAAATAGCAAGGATGTTTTTGCAAGTTTTGATCAAGTAACTAAGAGTTGTCTACCCTATTTTACTCAAAGATCTTTCTTATGTTTTTAACCCTTTTAACAATGTTGTTTCACCATTGTATTTGGTGAACAACCTTGTGTTAGGATGTCAAATATTTTTTGGCAATTTTCTTAAGGGACTTGATCATTTTGTTTAGGCAACTCAGATAGCGTCATCGAGGGACTATGATCTTTTGTTTTGTTTTTGTTTTGCCAAAGTACTTGACATGCTTACCATGGCCCATTTTTGAAGGCAACAAGTGGATTGTAACCCTAGGGGTGCAAGTGTGCATTGTGTTTGTTTTTCATGCACTTTTATCTTGGATTAGGTCAACCTATTTGTTAATTTGATTTTTGCATACAAAACCCTAAGTCTAATCATGGCATAAATGAAAGCTTAAAGGTGCGAGAATTTAAACTCTACACTATTACAACATGATATAGGGAGGGGGTACAAATTTGAATTGGGGATTATTTTGCAAGAAATTAAATCCTAAATTATTACAACCAAATTGAATGTGTAAGACAAAATATTTAAATGTACAATAATTAAATAAAATACAATAAATAAATGTTAGATAAAATGTATTATGCAAAAAAAGTTTTTATGTATGTAAAAAGTATTTTTAATGTGAAGTGTAAATAAATAAAAAGTCAATTTCAATTATTTTTGTTTTTTAGGGCAAAAACCCTAATTTCTTAAATAAATAGTATTATTTATTATTTATATACAATAATGCATCAATTTGTACAAAAATAAAAGTATATTAAAAAAAAGGTATTTTTGTTCTAATTATTTAATAAAATATTATATATATATATATATATATATATATATATATATATATATATATATATATATATATATATATATATATATATATATATATATATATATATATATATATATATATATATATATATATATATATATATATATATATATATATTAAATATATTAAGTGTGTATAAAAAATAAAATAAATTATTTACAAAATGTATATATTTCAAGAAAATATTTTCAAATGTGTATAACAATAAAATAAATTATTTAAGTATTATTTGTATTATTTTTAAGTTTTAACAAAAGAATATAAAATATTTAAACATGTTCACATTAGGAAAAATTAGAATAAAATATCTAATAAATGAAAAAAAATGTGAAAATATTTTTAGAATATTTTTTATGCTTGAAAATAAAATATCAAAGTCAGAGAAAAAATAAAAATGCAAAAATAATGAAAATACAAAGCAATGGGCCAAGGGGTGCTGAAAGTGAACTGGGAGGTGTCAAAAGCAAAGAAATCCAGGCCCAGCCCAGACTTCATCTTCAACCTCCAGAAGTTTGAAAAACGCGCGTTTTCCACACAAACTTGCACCTCCTATTTCAGTGATCCTTTGACAAAACTCAAAACATGAAACTTGTAGAGCATCAAACAACGAATCTAACCATATAAAAAACTTAAGCTAACTCTCAAACACCAGAGAGAATTTCTCTGGCCCTAATTTCTAACCTAGTTTTTTCAGAAAGTTCATGGATGAAATTCTCCTAGCACGATTAATATAAATGAAAACTAAGCACATGTATGGTTTCAGGGCTATGAAAGCAACATCTTTAATTCACAAACCTAAGTCTAACTATTCCTAAATAGAGAGATAGAAGTTCATGAAATACCTGTTTTAGTTGACTTCGAGCTGGACAATGCAGCAACTTCTAATGGTGTTTGAGGTTCTTTTGAGCTTGCCTGATGTCCACTGAAGCTTTCACAATGCCTAGTTTGTTTTGAGGTGGTCTGAATCGTGCTACAGAA
Organism: Vicia faba; assembly: GCA_948472305.1. Taxonomy (NCBI): domain Eukaryota; kingdom Viridiplantae; phylum Streptophyta; class Magnoliopsida; order Fabales; family Fabaceae; genus Vicia; species Vicia faba. Next base: position 1,358,574,928 of record OX451740.1, read on the forward strand.
CTCAACCTGCAAAGCTTCCAAACAAAAATGGCAATGTGTGTTAATGGAGTTACAGCAACTTGTGGATGGTCTGGATAGCTCAGGTATGTTGATTGGAATGTGTTTGAAGTAGCTTTGGACAAAACGCACGAGGGAATTTGATGGTGGCTTGCAAAATGCAGAATTGGCCATGTTTTGCAAGAAAATGGGGTTTTGGAGTATGTGGGTGCTTTAGGGGTGAATGGCTCGTGCTTCTGACCTGTGAGGATATGCAAAACTTGTTTGACAACTTTGTTTTAGTTGGCTTTATCAGATGTGTGAGATGCCTTGTGTTTGACAAGTTTTCTCCTCCTTGAAGCAAGAGAGTGGAAGTGAGGTTATAGGCTTGTACATTCCATCTTATCACCCTGCATACAACCCTCTTGGCCCCTCTAATTAGTGGATTTTGTTTGCAGCATAATATATGGTTCAAGGCTCTAGGATGTTGTTTTGACATAAAGCAAAATTCAAGCAAAAATGGCAATGTTGCTTTTTCCATTTAAGGCTTAATCTAGTGTACAATACCCTAATGACCAAGACAATGCCTTGGCTCAATGGACTTGCATTAAATTATGGAGTACAAACTGGTTTAGAGGCCTTTAATTGGGAACCAAGCTAGCTAGATCAGATTTGGCAAGTGGTATGAACATGTATTGGCCATTGTTGCAAAGTGAGTTTTTGCCAACTTCAAGCATTCGATTCTCCCTAACCACAAAGGTGTTTGAGGATTTCTTGGACAATTTGGAAATCTTGCAACATGTAATACAATCCATCTTTGAAATTCAACTTGAAACTCCAAGTGGAACTATGTGAAAAATGGCCAAGAAGATGGGTCAAAATCCTGCCTAAACTAGGGCAAAATTTCTCTAAGTTAAAAGTTTTAGGTACCCTTGTTCCAAAAATCATAACTTGAGATCCAAGCTTCTTTTGAGAAAACTTTGTGAATCAAAGTTGTATACTTTGTGATGGAATACAACTTTCATGTTGTAAGTTTTGTTTGAATCAATTTGCATCTTGGTGAAAAAATGGGACAAAGTTAGGAAAAAAATAAGAAACTTTTATAACTTAGAAAATTTCTAAGTTATGAAAATTTTCCATTTTAAACCCTAATTTGCATTTTTGGGTTTCTTGATGAACAAGTTTCATAATTTGACATGTCTTGATGAAAAATGACCCTTGGCACTTGATTTTGACCAAAAAGTCAAAGTTTGACTTTTCAGTATACAGTTAAATTTTGATCAGTTGACTGAAAAATTCATCAGTCAATCCTATGCATTTGAGATATTTTAAACTTTTTGAATGGGTCAAGACAATTTCATTGAGTCCTTGAGTCCATGATTGAGCTTTATTTGCCATTGGTTAGGTCAAACAGTCAAAATTTGCCTTTGTACAGTCAAAACCCTAGAAATGACCATTTTGCCCTTTTGGTAATCTGATCAAATTTCTTGTGGAATTGTGATCCAAACTTGATCAAATGGTTCATATGAGTTCATAATATTGATGTGGGTCAAAATTCATAAGGTTTGACTGTCAATTGGCCACAGTTGACTTTTTCCCCAATACAACTGATTTCTAGGTCAACTGTCCAATTGACTGGGCAAAAATTTGAATCAAGGCTTGAAACTTGGTATGGACAAACTTGTGAGTCCAATATGAAGTATGAAAGTCATTTTGGGCATTGTAGGTCAAAACAACCCTGTGCAAACTCAAACCCTAATTTAGGTCAATAGTGCAAGGAGGTGTCTTGAGCAGAGCAACCCCTATCTTGATCTTGAATTCCAAGAGTCTTGTGATGAGAAATGTTGATGAAATGAGAGGGAAAATTTTGGGGTACAACAACAGTTCTTCATCTTTTGACACATAGTAATGCCTATTCGAAGGTCACATAGGTGATGCCTTCGAAGGACATGCATTTGGTCCAGTCGAAAGACATACAATGGTTAGAGACAATTTTTGCTTGTTGGCCGAAGTCTCGCATTCTGCTGTTGTACCCCAATTTTTGCCCCTAAGATCCCTTCATCATACCATGTTGATTCAATCACAACAAGATCACATTAGGGATTTTGGTTCTCCTTCCTATCTTTATCTTTTCTCTTTGAGGAATCCCCAAGCACCTTGACTTGTTTTCTTTTGTGATCAAGACTATTATGTCTTGATTTTCTTTCAAATTAATAAAATGCAATGTTGGTTTGTCTTACTTGTTAGTGATGTAGGCAAAGGCAATGTGGCTTAGCAAATTGATCCATGGCTTCATGAGTTTATTTCCATGCCCTAGTCAATAAAGCTTGAGAAATTCAAACCTCACCATTGAAGTTGTTTTGGAAGAAATGGCATGGCAAGGTTATTTTGGTTCACCACATTTCAAAGTTATCAAAATTTATTCAAAAGTACAAGGGGTTGATTGAAGAAGTTGTCATGGTTGGACAAGGCCTTCCTCCCATTGGTCACAAGTGCATATTTCTCCCCATTCTCAAGATATGGAAGTAGTTTTGGTTGCTATGAGTTCTCATTATCATCCTCAACAACTTCTATTTACAAGGTAAGGGTGTTGGTACAAGAAGTTTGTTCAAAATTGTCAAAGTTCCTCAAAGCATTTTCTTGATCTAGGAGCTAGGGATTTGAACTTCAAAGAAGTATATCTTGCTCATCTTTTGGGATTTTTGAGTGATTCCAAATACATCCTTCTCTTTAAAGTGTTATTAACAAATCACTTCAAAAGTTTCAAGGATTTTCATGTGGAAGAAGCTTAATGATGAAGAAAGATTACAAGTCCTCCAGATGAACCCCCAATTTTCGATGTGTCACTTAAAATGATCATAACTTGGTGATTTTTATCACCTTAAGCCCACTCTTTTTCCAAAATGATATTGAGGGTGTGAGCTTTATTCCTTATTTTATATTCAAAGTGAGAAAATGGATGGAAGATTCCCTAAGGATACAAAAGATTATAGGTCATTTCATGATTTTTTGCCAACTTCAACAAATCATAACTCTCTCAATTATTTGAGATTTTGAATGGTTCAAGTTTCAAAATGTCATTCAAAAGGTATATTTCATGCCATCTTTTTTGTTCAAGAGCAAATTCTAAGTGGAAGGCCATGTTTAGATGCAAAACATTATAGGTCACTTTTGAAGAAAAAATTGAAATATTTCTAAGTATGGAAAGTCAACCTTTTTTCCCTAACTTTGTCTCAATGAAAATTTAATCTCAAGAATCCATTTGATTCCATTATTTTTCCATTGCAAAGCTTGTAACCTCATTTTTCTAAAGCATCAAGAATCATGCCCAAAGACCCCTTGAGTTGGAAATGCCATTGTTTTGAAATTGGTAACTTAGAACTGAATTTCTCACCAAGTCAGAAATTTGAAATCCATAATGTGGCCTCTAATCACAAGATTTATGCGTGTTTTTGATTAAAACTTGATTAAAAAACTTTCTAGAAGTGTTTAGCACCTCAAAACGCAAAGATTGGATGAGTTTTGGTGAAAATGAGACCACACTTCACCTGTACATCAGGTTCACACGAATTCCCTCCAAAATGCATCATTCACTCTTTCTTTTGATCCCATTTGCTTCTACTATAAATACATGAACTATCCCATTCATTTTCTCAAGCTTGAATAGCCAGAATCACCCTGCCAAACTTGCTCCATAACTCAATTTTCTGTAACTTCGTAATCAGTATTTAAGCCTTTTTCAATCCATTTTTTTTATTAATTCACCTTCCTTGATCTTTCATGAAGCTAACCATAAAATTACCTTCAAGAATTATGCCCTATATTGCTCCATAGAAGTCCAGTTTTGGAGCTCTGCAACTCAACTTCAATAGGGAGATTTCTCCATCAATTCTTCAAAACTTTGATATCATTGGGATGCTCTCATTGCCTTGGTTCTAGTCGCAACACTTACTTTTATCTGGAAACACGTTTTGACCATGAAACTTCAAATCCCTTTTCAAAACTTTCCTTCCAAATTGCTTGAGCTACAACTTATATAAATTTGTCGGGAAGGTGTGGTTGTCTTCGTCTTGAAGAGACTAAGCAAATGGCATAGATATGAGCTTCTGATTTTACAGTTTGAGAGACCTACAATTCACGTTTGTTGGAGGTTGAAGATGACCAACGTGTCATCTTCCAACCAATGATGGCGCGCCACTTATTTTTTTGAATTTCTGATTTAATAAGTGATCCAGTGTTTTATTCACTAATGACTATGATATGCACAGCGCGTCAGATCCCTTGGATTTGATTACTAACGCGTTTTGACTCTCATCCAATGGTCCACATATTTTTGAATTTAATTTTTATTTCTGATTTTTACATTTAATTGCTTTAAATTTTAAAAAATCATAGAAAATTCATTTTTAGTCCAAAAAATCTGAACAAATTATGAAAAATATTTTTGATTTTTCTCTTTTTGATTTTTATTTTTTTTACAATTTTATTTTGGGTTTTGATATTTTTTTATTATAAATTTTCACTTTATTTGAATTGTTTTAAATGTGTAAAAATACTTTTATGCATTTTTAAATTCTGAAAAAATTATGGAATGATCCAATGATATTGTCACAAATTTTGGTTACCTCATTTATTTTTTATTTCTGAATTTTTTATTTTTTTTATCATTTTTGGTTTATTTTATCTATTTCTTTTAATTTTAAAAATAGTTTCTGACTTTAAAGAATTACCAAAATTTTTGTAAAAATATTTGAGTTCTTTTCTGATTTTTCTATGGTCTTACTTTTTATTTTCTTGATTAATTTAAACATAGTTGAAATTTTTATCTTTTATTTCTATTTTAAAACATTTTAAAACCTTTTTAATGTATATATTAAATGCAATATTATTTTTTGATTATTTTCTGGCTGATCTTGGGTTAAATTTTTGATTATGAACTTTGTTAATATCATTGGATCCATGGTGTTGAGTTTAACTCCATAAAAATGGATGAATGATTTTAATAATAGTTTAATTAAAATTTAATTCAAATGTGGTTTGTATTCTTTCCCACCCTTCTTCATCTCATCCCTTTCTTATTGCGCTAAGTGTTATTGGAGCATGATCTCTATATCATGTCTCAAAAAAAATGGTGCATAGATTGCTATTTATCGGCCTCAAAATAGGTGTGAATTATATGTAAGTCCACTTACGATTGCTTAACATAGCGCTAAATTTTGTCCCGATTCGAATAAATGATCATTCGTGGCCCAAACCTATGTTTGCAAGCCCAAGTATGTTAATTTGATCCCTTTGATCCAATAACTTTGAGATTCATTGTGTGGAGGCTTTGGTTCTACCAATCTTCTAATGGATCTACAACACTTTTGGTCAACGCGGATCACTTAAACATCATTGATCATTAAATGGTACTTGTGAGGATTCGAAATGGATGATATACTTGACAAAAAGCAAATGCAACTTGTTGTGTGGAGGCTTTGGTTCTACCAATCCTCTAATGAGTTCCAAATGCAAGTTTCAAGATGGTCATCCAACAAACCACTAATTATTGATAATTGAATTTATTTTGTGCTTTTATTTTTATGCTTTTCATTGTATGCACCATTTACTTTAGCATCTACATGTCATGCTATTTTCATCTTTGCTCACTTGAGCATTTACTTTCTTGTCATTTTATCTTTGCTCACTTGAGCCTCTCTTTTCTTTTTCAAGACACCTAATAATCAACATAAACCCTAAAAAAGATTTAATGATACTTGGACTATTTGGTTACTATCCTTGGCATTATAGAGTATTGGACTTCTTGGACTTAGGGTTAGAAACCTTGGCCTATGTTGGAGACTTTGTGACCTTAATTGATATTTTGTCTAGAGTTCTTGAGGTTTACCTCAAGACATTTTGTTGTTTGTTTGTTTTGTGTGCAGGTTATTGTGATTAAATTCTTTGTTTGTAATCTGGAATTCACTCGGATACAGCCGTTACTCTGCCCAATTTTTGTGAAGACTTAATACATTTGAAGCTTGGTTCTCTCAAGAGGTCTAGTATCTTTGCTTGCTTGGTTCCAATCCAAGGAATAGGAATTCTATCTTGACTCATAATGTCAAGTATTGGCTTCTTGTTGGTTAGATGGTTCTTATCCTTAGCTTTTACCTTATGCTTTAGGATAGTCTCTTCTTCTCCTCCCATCTTCTTTAATTTCAAAAATCTTCTTCTTCCTTTTTGAAAACTCTTCTTGTTTTTAAACTTGAACCACATTCATAGTAAACTTGGACTTATGTCTATGCATTTTCAAAACATTTTTCATAAACAAATTTCAATTAACTTAATAATACTTTGACTCTTTTTTTTGTGAAAAGACTAAAAGTCAGTCAATCTCATCTCAAACTATTTTTCCACTTTGGCTTTTATTTTAAAACCTTTCTCAAAATATTGGACTCTTGTCAATCCAATTAGTTTTCAAACAACTATACTTCTACAATATGTAGTGAAGTGAGAAATTTTCCACTTGGGTGTTAAGCGAGGCATTGTTGATTTTTAAAATCCAAGCCATATCCTCCACTTTGAGATGATGCAAATTCTCCTTTCTCATGATTGTGGGTAGTAAGTATGTTTTCCACACGAACAATGAGATGATTTCTTATCTCATAAAATTAACCAACACACTTGTGTTTTAAATTTTTTAAATGAGGAACTACGTGTACCCTGATCCCCTATTGCACGAAAGATGGTACGTAGGCACTAAAGGTTCACAACCGCGGCGGGTGAAAAAATCATAAAAAAATACTTCTTTTCTCACCTCCACCATCTATTTTACATACAACATTTTATAGCCAAAATATACAGATTTTTACAAAGAGGTTCCTGCAGAGTACCGTAGATGTTTAGGATGCTAGTACCTTCTCTTTGCATAACCAACCCCCTTACCTTGAATCTTTCCCCCCCTTTTTGGGTCACTCGCTCTTTTCCCATTCCTTTGGAAACAATAAAGTGCGATGGAGATTTTTATTTTGATATGTGTAAGTCTAGTCAATCTAATGACTTAGTCTTAAACAATTCTACCGCTACAGAAAAATGGAGACTTCACTGGGGACAAATTGACCTCTTGCTGGTCCATCCCTAAGCGGTTTAAACCTATCTTTGTTTATATCTGTATATGTGCTATTGTTGTTTATGTGTTATATGTTGTATATATGTTTGTCTGGATTTTCCTGGTTTTCAGGGTGCTTGGTGATTACTTATAAGTCTTATACCCGCAATTGGGAAAACTTTAAGATAGGATGGGCGGTATAGTCATGTTAACTTTGAGAGATTAATCCCAAAAAAGGAGGAATGAGATCCCCCACTTAGTGGAGGCCCCTTTGACTGTAGTGTCATTTACCAAGTAATCAGGAAGACGTACTGCTTTTGACCTGGGAGCCTGCTGAAGCTGATGACTGTAGAATACCTAACCCATCTTGGACTTTAGGTGTAGTGCAGAAGCTGTGACGGAGTAATCCGAAAATAGTTGTTATGCGATACTACGCTCAGACGAGTTTTTCTTGAGAATATTACTAATTACCGAGTTAATCGGGAAGTTGGTAATATCCGAAGGAAGGATGTAGACTCTGGGAACCTCTAGAACCTTGTTCGGCAGGTGATAACTTTTAGACCATACCTTATGGGTAGTACCTTTGACCTCATACTCGTGACGTTGAACCTATGAACCCTATATTTGTGATCTTGTGTGTGATTGTTGCATCATGCATCCATGCACCCATAAGCATCTTTTGAAGGAATTTCATTTCAAGGGACTTAAAACGTTGACCATTTGTGAATATCTCAGGTACCCTTTGGCCATGGATTCTGGAAAATGAAAGACCAGAAAATACAGTTTCAAAGATCCCAAGATAGATGAGTTGATTAGTCTAATTCCCGAGATTGAGTGTTCTGCAGATTTTTGGAAGAAGTATGGATCAACCATTCCTCTCACGAAGCTTAGGATGGAGGAGGGTATTCTCTCGACCTTGGTCCAATTCTATGATCCGATGTATCATTGATTTATTTTCCCTGATTATCAGTTGATGCCTACACTGGAGGAGTATTCTTATCTATTTGATTTACCTATTACCGATCGTGTCCCTTTCACTAGTTTGGAGGGTGAGCCAAAATCACATGAGATTGCTGCTTTGATTCATCTGGAGAAGCCTAAGGTTGAAGCCCGTATAACTACTAAAGGAGGTATTGGAGGATTTCCAACTCAGTTCTTATTGGAGAAAGCTTGTTACTTTGACAGGATGAAGAGTAGAATCGCTTTTGAGGCCATATTTGCTCTACTTGCTTACGGGTTGTTATATTTCCTAATGTGGACAAGTTTGTTGATGTTAATGCTATCAGGATCTTGATGATTGGAAACCCAATTCCTACATTGTTGGGAGATGCTTATTACTCTATTCATCTTCAGAATTCTTATCATGGGGGGGATGATTATCGGTTGCACGCCTCTGTTGTACCGGTGGTTTATCTCTCATATGCCTCAGTCTGATGCTTTTTGGGATGTCAAAAAGGAACCCCGTTGGGCTCCTAAGATCATGGCACTTACTCACTCGAACACTGATTGGTATCATCGAGCTTACCATGATATAGAGATTGTTGACAATTGTGGTAGTTTCCCCAATGTACCTCTTCAAGGTACAAAGGGAGGAATTAACTATAACCTTGTTCTTGCACGACGATATCTTGGTTATCCGATGAGGGATAAAACAAATAATACTCATTTGAGTAGTTTCTTTCTGAATGAGGGGGAAGACCATAAGGAAGCTAGGGAGAAGATTGCGAAGGCCTTGCGTCACGTTCATAAGAAGAGTAGGAAAGACTTGGGACCTACGGGAGTTGTTTCTTTGGAGCCATATCTTCAGTGGGTCCAAACGAGAGCTATTTAGTTGAAGATGTCGTATTCCCGGGAAACACCTATGCATGATTTGTTTGTGAAGACCACTCCTCCCTTATTGGATGATGTGGAAGAACTAAAACTTGCTTTGGTCAGGATACAGTAGGAAAAGGATGCTTGGAAGAATAAGTGTCAAACTTTAGAGATTTCTTATTGAGCATATTTGAAGGAGAAAGACAACTTGATTGAGATTCTTGAGAGTCGGGCTGTAGAGATAATGGAGAGGCAAGGGGATTTATTTTCTCCTAAGCCTCACTCGGATGCTAGTTGCTCACTTCCTGATTCAGGTGATTGGAAAGAGGTTGCCACCAGATATGCGGAAGAAAACCAGAGGTTGAAGGCTCAGATTTCCAAGCTTACAGGGAAGCGCCAGCGTATAGAGTGATCTCCTTCAGCTTTGCTTTTTAGGGTTTTAGAATTTACTTTCATCTTGTACTTGGGATCATTGAAACTTGTAATCCATTTTGAAGTTATTATAATAAATTTATTCAGTATTTCAAATATGTTATTACTTTGATATTTGCAATGCGTCTACAAATCTTTAAGTCCCTTGAAATATTAATAAAATAAATCATGTGCATTGCACATCATGCATCATATTGCACATATTTCTTGCATTTGTTATGCATATCCAGGTGTCTTACCAAGCTTCTTTACTTCGTTCAGCAACCTGTCTCACCACTACAACACTCGAGCTAATTTCAGAAGGAAGATGGAAAACTTAGAACAAGAGAATCGCGATCTGCGCGAGGAGGTTACTGCTTTGAAGGCTGGCGTGGCCAATCTTACTGCTCTGATGGAATCTCTGGTGGCTGCTCAGAATCAGCCACCGAGTGTTCAACTTCAACCAACAAGGGTCACTACTGAAGCTCCGACTATTCCTGTGTATGCTACTCTAGCTGTTGTTCAGAATCGCATGCCTCAAGGTTATCCATGGGGAATGCCTGAGAACTTTGTGCCTGAAAGTTTCAATCTTGGTCCTCAAGAAGCTCCAATTGTTCAGACTATTGTTACTCCTGCACCTCCTATGGTGCATGTTGCTCCTGTTGCACCTCCTTCGGTGAATATGGTTCCATTTGTTAATGATGATATGTGTCATCCTTTTCCTCCACCAAGTGAAGACTTGGGTCTTTATGACATAATGGATGATTTTCAAGAGCAGTTTAACAAGATGCAGAGGGAGATGAAGGCCCTCAGGGGAAAGGAATTGTTCGGGAAGAATGTGAATGATTTATGCTTGGTCTTAAATGTTAAGATACCTGCAAAGTTTAAGGTCCTGTAATTCGAGAAGTACAAGGGCAACAATTGCCCTCGTGCTCATCTTGTGATATATGTAAGGAGAATGTATACACATACTGATGATCAGCGTCGGCTGATTCACTTTTTTCAGGATAGTTTGACCGGTGCTGCGCTGAAGTGGTATATGAGTTTGGATAGCGTCAATATACATACTTTCAATGACTTGGGAGAAGCATTTATCAGACAATACAACCTCTGTTATATGTGTCAGTTTCTAAAAACAATCATAAATCATATGTGCATATTAATTAAAAAAACCCGTTGAATACAATGACCCTGCACCCTCTGCCAACTTTAAATGTCATGTGTATGGGGCCAAAGAAGAAGACTATGATTATATTCCAGAAGAGGTCTCACGATTGCTTGAACGAGAGGAGAATGTCATCCAGTCATATAAAGAGCCATTGGAAGTAATCAATTTGGGTTCAGAAGAAGATCTGAAAGATGTCAAGATCAGAGCATTGCTGCATCCTGATGTGAAGAGCAGGTTGATTAAGTTGTTGAAAGAGTATGGGGACATTTTTGCATGGTCCTACCAAGATATTCCTGGTCTAGATACGGTATTGTAGAACACCACTTGCTGCAGAAGCCAGAGTGCCCGCCAATCAAATAGAAGTTGCAAAGAACTTACCCAAATATGGCAGTGAAGATCAAAGAAGAAGTTCTAAAGCAGATTAATGCCGGTTTTCTTATGACATCAGTGTACCCTCAATGGATTCCCAATATTGTCCCAGTATCGAAAAAGACGGAAAATTTCGCATGTGCATAGATTACATAGATCTAAATAAAGCTAGTCTAAAAGATGATTTTCCATTGCCACATATTGATATGTTAGTGGATAACGCAGTAAAATTCAAAGTTTTCTCGTTCATGGACGGATTTTCCGGATATAATAAAATAAGAATGGCTCACGAGGACAAGGAAAAACAACGTTTATCACACCCCGGGGAACATTTTGTTACAGAGTGATGCCCTTCGGGTTGAAGAACGGTGGTGCAACATACCAGAGGGCTATGAAAACCCTATTCCATGATCTAATGCAGAAGGAAATTGAGGTATATGTTGATGATATGATTGCTAAATCCCAGACTGAAGAAGCGCATGTAGAAGATTTGTTGAAGTTGTTTCAACGTTTGAGGAAGTATTGTTTCCGCTTGAATCCAAATAAATGTACCTTCGGTGTTCGATCAGGGAAATTGTTGGGTTTTATTTTTAGCCAGAGAGGGATTGAAGTTGACCCTGATAAAGTCAAACAACTCAATAAATGCCAGCGTCAAGAACTGAGAAGGAAGTCAAAGGGTTCCTCGGGCGTTTGAATTATATCTCCAGATTCATTTCCCACATGACTACAACGCATGAACCGATCTTTAATTTGTTAAAGAAAGCTCAAGGTTATGTGTGGACGGATGACTAAAAAAAAGCATTTGAAAGTATTAAAGAATATCCGCTTGAATTTCCTATCTTGCTCCCTCCTGTTGAAGGAAGACCATTGATTATGTATCTGACAGTGTTAGATAATTCCATGGGTTGTATTCTAGGACAACAAGATGAAATAGGGAAGAAAGAGTATGCCATTTATTATCTCAGTAAAAAGTTTATTGATTGTGAATCATGGTATTCCATGTTGGAAAAGACATGTTGTGCTCTGGCCTAGGCGGAAAAACATTTGCGGCAATATATATTGAATCACACTACTTGGTTGATCTCCAAAATGGGTCCAATCAAGTACATTTTTGAAAAGCTTGCTCTTACGGGGAGAATTTCCCGCTTGAAGATGTTGTCATCTGAATATGATATCGAATACTGCACTCAAAAAGCTATTAAAAGCAGCGTGTTAGCAGATTATCTTGCCTACCATCCAATTGATAATTATCAGTCTGCGAAGTATGATTTTCCTGATGAGGATGTGATGTTTCTGAAAGTGAAAGATTGTGATAAACTGTTGCCTGAGGAAGATCCTGATCCTGAGTCTCGTTGGAGTATGATATTTGATGGAGTTGTGAATTCTTATGATAAAGGAATTGGTGTTGTGATCGTTACTCCACATGGATCACACATTCCTTTTACTGCAAGGTTGACATTCGATTGTACTAATAATATGGCAGAATATGAGGCTTGCATCATGGGTCTCGAGGAAGTTATTGATCTCAGAATTAAAATTCTATATGTGTATGGAAATTCAGCTTTGGTAATAAGTCAGATTAAAGGAGAGTGGGATACTCGTCACCTTGGCTTGATCCCTTACAAAGATTATGCTAGAAGATTGTTACCCTTCTTTAATAAAGTTGAATTCCATCACATCCCTAGAGATGAAAATCAAATGGCGGATGCTCTGGAAACTATGGCTTCTATGTATCAAGTAAATACTTGGAATGATATACCTCGAATTATAGTTCAGCGACTGGATAGGCCAGCTCATGTGTTTACAACAGAGGAGGTAACAGATGAGAAACCTTGGTATTATGATGTCAAGCATTTTCTTCAGACTCAGGAATACCCGATTGGTGCAACGAATAAAGATAGAAAGACATTAAGAAGATTGGCTGGCAACTTCTTCCTCAGTGAAAATGTGTTGTACAAGAGAAATTATGACATGGTCTTGCTCATATGCGTGGATAGACACGAAGAAAACATGTTGATGCATGAGATTCATGAAGGTTCATTTGGAACTCATGCCAATGGACATTCGATGGCTAAAAATATGCTAAGGGCATGTTACTATTGGCTGACAATGGAATCTGACTGTTATAAATTTGCAAAGAAGTGCCATAAATGCCAGATTTATGCAGACAAGGTTCATGTGCCTCTGACATGAACCCGGGAAGGCTATGGGTGAATCTAGTGGAGCTAAGCTACAAAAGGAGGTGGATGATATTTTGAAGATAATCAAGATGAGCGACTACAGAATTATGGATCAGCTACTTCAGACTCCTTCAAAAATATCTATCCTGGCTTTATTGATGAACTCCTCTGCTCACAGAGAATCTTTGATGAGGGTATTGGACCAAGCTCTTATGGAAAGTGATATGCTTGTAGACCAATTCAGCAGTGTAGTAGGGAACATTACTTCATGTAATAACCTGAGTTTCTGCGATGATGAATTTCCCGATGAAGGAAGGAATCACAACCTGGCCCTCCACATCTCTATGAACTGTAAGAATGATTCACTATCCAATGTGCTGATTAATAATGGATCTGCATTGAACGTTATACCGAGGATCACGCTTATGAAGTTGAAATATCAAGGGACGCCCATGTGCCGAAGTTGTATTATTGTGAAAGCGTTTGATGCATCAAGGAAATCTGTTATTGGTGAAGTGGACTTGCCTATTCGTATAGACCCACATTTGTTTCAGATTACTTTCCAGGTCATGGATATTGTACCCGCTTATAGTTGCTTGTAGGGACGACCGTGGATACATGAGGCAGGGGCTGTCACTTCGTCTTTACACCAGAAGTTAAAGTTTGTACGTGAAGGAAAAATGGTAATTATAAATGGAGAACATGCATTATTGATATCTCATTTGTCCTCTTTCAACATTGTGGAGGCGGATGAAGCTATTGTTGGAACCCATTTCCAAGCTTTAGCCATTGATAATATAAGAGGAAATGAGAACTCTATGGCTTCGTTTAATGATGCGTAACAGGTTGTGCGTAATGGCCATAGTGAAGTACGGGGACAGATTGCTGATCCACCTGTAAACAAGACTAGAGCTGGCTTGGGGTTCTCTTTGAAGAATGATAAAGTTAAGAGCATGAGGCCGATGTCTTCTGTAGGCAAGTATCAAGACATCTTCCTTAGCGGGGGTTATCTTCATCCAACTGTTTCTGGGATTAATGCCATAGTGGAAGATGAAGTAGAGCCAGAAATACCAAATTATGTGACGAACGAAGTTAGGGTTCAGAACTGGATTACCATTGATGTTCCCTCTTGCATACATGTTTCAAAGTAATTTTTTTGTTAATCTTTTTGAAAAGGTTTCACTCTGCCCAAGGTGAAAGTATTAATATTGTATGGGCTTATCTGTTTGATGTGACTTTTAAAATCAATAATAAAAGTTGTATTTGTTTCCCAAATTGTGTTTTTATTTTTTGCTTTTTTTTTTTGGAAAATGGTGATCAGAAAAAAAAAACTTTCAAAATAAATAATAACTGAAATTCAATCTGCATGATCACTTGTTATATGTGTCAGTTTCTAAAAACAATCATAAATCATATGTGCAGATTAATTAAAAAAACCCGTTGAATACAATGACCCTGCACCCTCTCCCAACTTTGAATGTCCTGTGTATGGGGCCAGAGAAGAAGACTATGATGATATTCCAGAAGAGATCTCACGGTTGCTTCAACGCGAGGAGAATTCCATTCAGTCATATAAAGAGCCATTGGAAGTAATCAATTTGGATTCAGAAGAAGATCCAAAAGAAGTCAAGATCGGAGCATTGCTGCATCCTGATGTGAAGAGCAGGTTGATTGAGTTGCTGAAAGAGTATGTGGACATTTTTGCTTGGTCCTACCAAGATATGTCTGGTCTAGATATGGATATTGTAGAACACCACTTGCCGCTGAAGCCAGAGTGCCCGCCAATCAAACAGAAGTTGCAAAGAACTCACCCAGATATGGCAGTGAAGATCAAAGAAGAAGTTCTAAAGCAAATTAATGCCATTTTCTTGTTACCCTAAATGGATTGCTAATATTGTCCCAGTACCGAAGAAAGATGGAAAAGTTCCCATGTGCGTATATTACAGAGATCTAAATAAAGCTAGTCCAAAAGATGATTTTCCATTGCGACACATTGATATGTTAGTGGATAGCACAACAAAATTTAAAGTTTTGTCGTTCATGGACGGTGTTGTACCCCAAAATTTTCCCTCCCATTTTTCATTCAAGATACTATCCTAGGGTTTCTCTAGTACTCCATTTGGCTTAAAAGTTAATCAGACAGATTCTCTTCCTAGGTTGTAAGTCAACAATTAGGGTTTGGAATTTCTCAAAGAAAATTGAGTCTTCAAGGTTTCAAATGGTCTTCATAGATCTTCATGTCTCCTCAAGGATGTTTGTGCCAAGTTTCAAATCTCGCATTGCAAGTTTGCTCAGTCAATGGTCAGATGACTGATAATGACTGCATTGACCCAAAAGTCTACCTTTTGCGAGACCAAGTTCAAACGATTGTAACTTCTTCATTAATCGATATTCTTGAGCCGTTCTTTTTGCGTACCACTCTCCTTGACCTCATCTCCAATTTATCTTCACAAATCAAGAGCTGATTATGCGCGGAAGATCACCAAAATTCGAATACTTTAGAGGTCGCTTCATGGATTTGACCTAATCTTAAATAACTATCGTCTGACTTCTAAGAATTGTGATTTCCTCAAATTCCAAGATCTTGAGACGATTATTTTTGCATATTGTCATAAGTGATTCCATTTACGAGTTTATCTTTAAAGATCAAAGGAAAATTGTGTTTGGAAGACTTTGAATTTCAATTCATACCACAATTGTTTTCTCAGGACTATGATTCTCATGTTGAAGTTGTTAATTTTACAAGATTGATGAATACTCTTAAAGCATATGTTTCGAGATTGAATTCAGGTTTGGTAATGAAGTTCCATTTGAATCAAGCATGGCATGCGAGTTTCATTTTGAGTGCTCGTTTCATGGAATCAAGAGGGTATACAATGTTCAAAACATACTCAATATTATCAAACAAACTTCACTCAATACATGTCCCAAATCGCATTGATTCACTTATGTGTCAATCTCCTTCAAGCTTTTGAGACCAATGAGTTTACACAAGGAAATTTCGAGTTTCTATCTCGAAATCATTCAAAGTTGTTACATTACTACAAGAGATTTACAAACTTCAAGTTCTATCAATTTATGTTACAAAGTTACAAGTTATAATACAAACTACAATTGTTTTGTTTACAAAGAAAGATATAATATTGCTTCTTCAAGTTTTATTTGCTTCATCTTCAAGCAATGCATCCACTACTTGCTAGCCATGGTCATCTCTTCGTCTTTTAACCTTGCCTCGCTTGCCATCCACTCCTCGTGTTCATGAAACAAGAAAAGGAAAATTAGCAAACAATCGACATGTGAAAATTCAAGCGAGAATTATTTGTTAAAACAAGAAAGCTCATCATTAGGATTTGCATTTGGAATCAGAACTAAAAAGGTTTTTGTTTTAAATCATATGTTGTCTTCTCCTACTTTTGCAAATCACAAAAATTTTGTTCTTTTTTGTTCACAAAAAGAAAATAAGTTTGCAACTATTTTCCAACTGCAAAAGCAAGTCAAAACTGTCAAATATGCAAGCTGAAAAGCACCAAAACAGCATGGCGACTAGGAAAACAAGGTAACTGCAGCAGCACACAACAAAAACCAGCAAACTGCCCAAATGTAGCATAAACAAAAGCAAAACAGCAAAGCAAAAACCAAGCACAACAGCAACAATTCAAAAATGGCAAGCTATCAAATTACTCCAAGCCCTACATCATCATTTTCCAAATGGAAAATCCTTCAGATTATGATAAAAAAAAGAGCACATTTGTTTTACATCATAGAAATATGAAGAGGGAAAGAGAAAGAGACAGAAGGATATCACCTAGCATAAAGCAGCCCAAAGCATGTAAAGAAAAAAACAGCTTGCAATGCTGCACTATAAAACAACTCTATATCAGTCCAAAGTTCTGCTCCACATACTGTCAAAACCTGCATCAAAACTTGTCCAAAATAGCCTAGCACTTGCACAAAGTTGGCAAAACAAAAACTGCAGCCACAAAGCAATAAAACAGTAGCCAAAATTGTTCAAACCTCTCATATTTCCTCTCTATTTTTCCATTTTGTTTTAATATAAGGGAAAGAGAACATAACAGTAAGGAGGAGGTAGTAGTACGTAAAAATCCCAAGAGAATTCAGAAAACATTTTTCTGCCAAAAAAACTTGCAATACTTTGGTACTCTTTCAGACCTATTGCAATACCAAAAACTCTACCTCTCTACAAAAAATCAGCCTTTACCTTCTCCAATCCTTGACCACCAATTCTACAGACCTTAATCGCGCCTTGTAAGTAAACTAATCCCAACATGCATCCGAGTCCCAAACCTCACACTATACTCCCTCGTTACAGCCCCCATACGCAAATAACAACAAACCAACATCATTTTTAAAGGTAGAAGATCAGAGAAAGAAGATAGAGGATGAACGCAAGGTTTTAAGCAGAAAAGAATTCAGATTCATACCTAACTTTTTCTCCCTCGCCAGATTTAACTAGTTCAGACTGTGTAAGCTCTTTCTCCTTCCTTCAACTTATAACATCTTTATCATTGCTGATATGCTTTATTAAATTGTTACCTTGCATCGAGAAACCTGGAATTATAGTAGGATTGTTATTTTTTGTTTTTGTTAAAATGTATAATAATGACAACAGAGACACAATCACACTACTAAACTTCCCCAGAACTCGACCGTCTCTGTCCACCGGCACCGATAACGACTGGTCCGAGGAGGCCACTTTCACACTCATCGACGCCTAGAGAAAACTTTACAAGAAGCTTAACCCTAGAAACCTCTGTCAATATCGTTGGAAGGAGGTCGCAAAAACCGTTAACAACAATCACGGCTTCGTCATAAAAGTGCACCGCTCTTATGATCAGTGCAACATCTTCATCAACGTGCTCAAGAAGAGCTGCCTTTACTGCAGGGGCTGCTGCAGTCGCGGAAGAGGAGATTGATGATTCGATTTCCGATAACTCAGATTCAGATTATTTGGAGTTTGAGCAATGAGTGTGAGAAGAGGAAGATTAGTAATCCATGAGAGAGAGGATATCTTTTTTGCCGTTGTTTCAGTTTTTTTCTCTTTCTGTCTCTTTTATTGGAACATTGATAATAATGATGTGTTTCCTTTCCGCATAAAGCTCATGCAGCGCCTCCTTTAGTGTTTTAGGGTTACAATTTTATTTTCCTCTTCCATCTGGGTCAGCCCATTGGGCTGCTGGCCCAATATCCGCTAACATTTTCCCTTTTATTCTAATAAAATCATTATTATAATGAATAAGTACACATCTCAAATGGCAGAACATATCACTAACAGACAGGGAGTCCCGAGTTCGACACCCCTGGGAGACATTTTTTTCTTCTATTTTTTCTGTTTTACTTCATTTTCTTGGATTGGATGAAACCTTTGGACCTTACCCCAAGCTCAGTTTGTCCTCACACCCCCATATTCAGTTTAACACCACCATTTTACTTTGTTTTGTAAGTTTTTATTTTATTTGTTTTAATTTAATAAATCATGGAGTTTTGTTAGATAATTTTCTTAATTAGCTTAGTTCTAAATTTAATTTAGGAAAATTTGTGAATAATTTTATCAATTAACATTTTATCATTTAGTTAGCATTTTATTAATTTATTTAGTTTTTACATAATAAAAAATACTAAAAGATAAAAAAAAATATACATTTGATTTAATTTCTTTAGTTAATTATTTTCTTTAATATAATAGAATTTTATTTTTTCTTTCAAAACTTTTCACAAACAAAAATATCAAGAATTTTGTATACTTTGTTAATTTATTTTTACTTCATAGATTTATTGTAGTTTCAATTAATTTCTCGATTCAATTTGGTTGTATTGATTTCCTATTTTGGACTTTTAATCGCATTGATCCATCCCCATTTGTGAATTTGTACCCCCACTTCCGAAAGCTCTGTAATAGCGTAAAATTTAAATTTTCCACAATTTACTATTTTCCTTATACTGTATAGTAATTAGGTGTGCATGGCAAAATTTAAAATCAATCGCAAGATAACCCTAATCAAAGAAAAATTAACTTGAATCGAACACACTTTTCACATGCGCATCTCTAGGGTAACCTTGCTTGTTGCCTCGGAAACACAGTCATGTCCCTCAAATATGGGACGTTTTAGCAAAGACCCTTCGATAAAAAATATCATAGTCCCTCAATATTGCCTTCGATAAAACGATCTATTCCCTTACGAAAAATTGCTAAAGCATCTCACAAGTTTCCTTCTATGACTGTACGATTGACCCGCGCCTATCCCTTCATATCCAAAGATGGGGCTTCTTACCAAATCAATGGTAAGATAGGAACATCTAAAGGAGGAGGAAAAGAACATTTAAGACCTTTTGAGTAGGTAGATTTTCTCCTAGTTGCTCGCTTGCTCATAACAAAACATTTTTTACACCAACACTTTCATCTTGAAACATTTTCAAAAGACAAACACTTTTGTACACGTTCTTATAGAAACGAGAGCCATTACAAAGAAGACACCTTTTCAAAATCACTTTCAAAAACACATTCCACAAACACCTCTTTGAACTATTTTCAAAACAACACTCTGTACATGTTCTTATAGAAACGAGAACTATTACAAAGATATTTTCAAAATACTTTCAAAACCCACACCAGAAGCACATTCAAACAAATGCAAGTGATCTAGAAAGCAACTAAGAGTCCGTAGTCTTTCTTGTTATTTTAAGCCTTTCCTTTTGGATAAAAGAAAAGTCGGTGGCGACTCTTGATATCTGCACAATTGCGATCAAACGCAAAACAACCGAGTCAGTTCTCCCACCGTGTTACAGACGGATTTTCCGGATATAATCAAATAAGAATGGCTCCTGAGGACATGGAAAAAACAACATTTATCACACCCTGGGGAACATTCTGTTACAGAGTGTTGCCCTTCAGGTTGAAGAATGCTGCTGCAACGTACCAAAGGGCTATGAAAACCCTATTCCATGATATGATGCACAAGGAATTTGAGGTATATGTTGATGATATGATTGCTAAATCCCAGGCTAAAGAAGGGCATGTAGAAGATTTATTAAAGTTGTTTCAGCGTTTGAGGAAGTATCGTCCCCGCTTGAACCAAATAAATGTACCTTCGGTGTTAGATCATGGAAATTGTTGGGTTTTATTGTTAGCCAGAGAGGGATTGAAGTTGGCCCTAATAAAGTCAAAGCAATTCAAGAAATGTCAGCGCCAAGAACTGAGAAGCAAATCAGAGGTTTCCTCGGGCGTTTGAATTATATCTCCAGATTCATTTCCCACATGACTGCAATGTGTGAACCAATCTTTAAGTTGTTAAAGAAAGATCAAGGTTTTGTGTGGACGGATGTCTGTCAAAGGGCGTTTGAAAGTATTAAAGAATATCTGCTTGAATCTCCAATTTTGCTCCCTCAATTTGAAGGAAGACCATTGATTATGTATTTGACAGTGTTAGCTAATTCCATGGGTTGTATTATGGGGAAACAAGATGAAACAGGGAAGAAAGAGTATGCCATTTATCATCTCAGTAAAAAGTTTACTGATTGTGAATCGCGGTATTCCATGCTGGAAAAGACATGTTATGCTCTGGCCTGGGCGGTAAAACGTTTGCGAAAGTATATGTTGAATCACACTACTTGGTTGATCTCCTAAATGGATCCAATCAAGTACATTTTTGAAAAGCCTGCTCTTACTGGGAGAATTACCCGCTTGCAGATGCTGTTATCTGAATATGAAATCGAATAACTCACTCAAAAAGCTATTAAAAGCAGCGTGTTAGCAGATTATCTTGCTCACCAGCCAGTTGATGATTATCAGTCTGTGAAGTATGATTTCCCTGGTGAGGATATGATGTTTCTGAAAGTGAAAGATTGTGATGAACCGTTGCCTGAGGAAGGTCCTGATCCTGAGTCTCGTTGGAGTATGATATTTGATGGAGCTGTGAATGTTTATGGTAAAGAAATTGGCGTTGTGATCGTCACTCCACATGGATCACTGTTGTACCCCAAAATATGACCTCTCATTTTACTCAACATATGCCCATTGAGGTCCTCAACTTGCTCAAGGATGCCCAAGAGTTGACCAGACAAACTCTCTCCTAAGGCAATGTATCTCAAACTAAGGTTTCCATTTTCATCAGGGTGTGGGAACTCCAAAGTCCCCAAATGATTTACATGGTCCTAATGTGTCCTCAAGATCATCCATGTCAAGTCTCATGCCTTGCACAAGAAGTTTGCTCAGTCAATTGCTCAGATGCTTGAAAATCAACTATACTAGGTCAAAAGTCAACTGTGGCCCACATATAGTCAAACTTCAAGATTTTTGGTCAAAATCAACACTTTGAAGTGATATTCATCATTTTATCAAGGGTTGATCATGATTCTTCACGGAATGCCCCAAATTTGTCAAAACCCAAAGGTTGCTAAATTAGGGTTTCTTAGAAAAAGTCAACCAAACTTTGACCAAGCATAACTTCTTCATACTTTATCAGAAATTTTGCATCCAAGGCTCATTTTGAATAGGATGCAATTCCCTACAACTCATCTTCATCCCACAAGTTCAAAATATGCACTCATCAGAAGATATGAATTTCTATATTATAGGTCCTTTTGAAAAGTCAACAAAAACACCTTTTGGGTCAAAGCTTCTTACATGAACATGGAACACCCAACTGAGATGAAACCAAAAGGGTTGTTTAGGGCACATCCTAAGATTTCTAAAAAGTCAAATAACACCTCTCCAGGGTTACAATTTGAGGAGATATGCCTTGTCAAAGTTGACCATTTTTGCAAAATTGCCAAAATTCAAATGTGCTCAAAAGTGCATTTTTGTCAAATGGGCCTAGCATTTCATGATTGTATCTTGTTGGAAACATGGTCCACGACCCAAATCAGCATCCACACATTTTTTGCTTTATTTATTAATTTATTTATTTTGATTTTTTATTATTTAAAAGTTAAATCAAACCAAATAAATTGCAAAAAATATAAAAAGATTGGTTTTAATCTGATTTTTTGTAGGAATCAAATCCAATTAGGCTGCATAGCATATCAAATCGTGCAAGGGATGATTGAAGAAAAAATTGGCATGATTATGCTTGTTTTGGAAAGATATAATACAAGAGAAAAATCAAATCAAATTTTCATGATTCACAAAGATTTAATTTCTTTTTGTTAACCTAATCAGTTCTACTACATATATAGAACATACACAAGCCAAAATAAGAAGGGTTGCAGTCGTGGAAAGCATCAAACAAAACTGAAAAATTTGATAAAAAGTGTGGATCGGATTTCTAACCTAGAGGACAATTCAAAGTAATTCAAAGCCACAAATCCCTTCCTAGACATCTCCTGAAGCTAATACGACCACTTGCACGTCCTGAGACGCCCGAAATCAGCATCCACGCCTCCCATGATTTGGCAATTCTTTTGAATTTGACTTTGCTTATTTACACATGATTAATCACTTTTAAGCATATCATTACATTGGTATCATCATTTGGAATGTTTTGGTTTAAGTAATTTCGCATTTTGATAACTGCTTCGCTAACTGCCATTGTTAGGGTTTACCTTACCGTTTTAGGGTTTTTCTATACAGGTTAAATTGGCCCAAGAAAAGGGTATGCTCGTGAGATCAAGACGAATTTATCTATGTACTCACAATTGATTTATCATGCTTGCTGTGATTTTTGGAAGCTTGCAGGGCTATGGCTATGGAGTTCAGTTCGTAGGTATATGTCTCATACCTAAGACAACAGACAGGGAGGAAGATGATGAGTTGGCGCAACACCACTGGCATGTTCGAATTGCGCGCACTTTTTTTTTGTTTTATTCAGTTACCCATTTTATTTTATATATTATTTATTATGGATATTATATTATCAATTAATCCATGTAGCGCAGTTGGCAAGGGCGTATGTTTGAAAGTGAAAGGACCTAGGTTCGATCCCAGGTCCCATCATTTTCTTTGTTTTCCTAATGTTCAATTGCAGATCCTGTACTTTACACAGCCATACATCCACCATACTCCAACCATCCAGCCACTGGACCATCACTAAACCAGATCCAACGCTCAGTCAAAGGGAAGTCCATGATGCACCCTCCAAGCTTGGCTACACAAGATCAAGCGTGGGAATGGGCTCAGCTCTTTGGGCCTAAGTAACTCAGCAACACACCCACCCCCTATCCAGCAATACAGGCCCAATTCTTTTCTCTTTTCTATTTATTTATTTTTAATCATTTGATTAATTATTTCTGTTTTACAAAATAACACAACAAAATCATTTTTTTATTAAATCAAAAATCATAAAAACATCAAAAAAATCAATTTTTTCATAAAAATATTTTATTTCTTTAATTAATTAGTTTAATTTAATTTAGGGAAATTTAATTCTTTTTTTCATAAATCTAAAATAATTAGAATTAGGGTTTAATTTTGTACATAACTTAATTTTTCTCAAAATAACCAAATTACTTTTTCAATTAGATTTTTATGGATTCTTAATTATTTCTCACATTTAATTTGCCGCGCGCAATTGTAGTTTCTTTTTTTATCATTATTGTAACTGCTCCGAGGTTGTAATAGATTTAATTAGGGTTTTAAATTCCGCATCTTTACTTTCAGTCCAAAATAATTATGTATCTACAAAAGCCTTGTAAAAGCTAGGACTTTTAACTTTCCCGCATTTTATTTCCATAAACTATAAACTGCTTAGATGAATGTTAATAAGATTGTATGGAAAGACTAACTGAAAATTATTATAGTAGAAAGCCCTAAATGTGCAAAGAGAAATTAACTGAAAAAATACACTCGCACATGCTCACTCTTAGGGTTTGCCCCACTCTGGTTGCCTTCGGTAAACGGTCATGAAGTATAGGGTTTGTTAGTGGTCGTCCTCTAGCCCCGAAAGATCTAAAATGACCCATTCGGATGTTGCCTCGGAAAAATATCCTTAAGGCTTTAGGATGATTACTAAAATTTCCTAGCATTGCTTTTGTGATCGTATTTGTCCCTTTGAATGTCCCTTAAAACTCCAACGACGGTGCTACCTATCCCTTAATAATGGGATAGCGCTGTCTAAAAGGAAAATGAACAGACTTTTTTCGAGTAGGAAGATTAGTTCCTAGGTACTTGCTCAAACAAACAAATTTTTTCACACAAACACTTTTCAAACAAAGTTTTCAAAAACAACTTCGTAACACTCTTGAGGACAGAAACAAGGGTTAACACGAAGTAAAACAAAACTTTTCAAAACAAAGCACACACAAGAAATTTCAAAATGAGCAAGTACCTAAGAGCCCATGGAAAACCACTGATAGAAAGGGTGTTAACACCATCCCTTTCTATAATCTACCCCTCGTACTCAGAAACATCTTGAAAAAGGTTTTTTCTGTTCTTTTTCCTTTTCCTTGTTGGATAAAATAAAAGTCGGTGGCGACTCTTGCTTACCACGACATTTTGCAAACAAAAAATGCAAACCAATATTAACATTCGGTTCTGCCACCATATCATACTCACACATTCCTTTTACTGCAAGGTTGACATTCGATTGTACTAATAATATTGCAGAATATGAGGCTTGCATCATGGGTCTCGAGGAAGCTATTGATCTCAGAATTAAAATTCTATATGTGTATGGAGATTCAGCATTGGTAATAAATCAGATTAAAGGAGAGTGGGATAATCGTGACCCTGGCTTGATCCCTTTCAAAGATAATGCTACAAGATTGTTACCCTTCTTTAATAAAGTTGAATTCCATCACATCCCTAGAGATGAAAATCAAATGGCGGATGCTCTGGCAACTATGGCTTCTATGTATCAAGTAAATACTTGGAATGATATACCTCGAATTATAGTTTGGTGACTGGATAGGCCCGCTCATGTGTTTACAACAGAGGAGGTAGCATATGAGAAACCTTGGTATTATGATATCAATCATTTTCTTCAGACTCAGTAATACTTGATTGGTGCATCGGATAAAGATAGAAAGACATTGAGAAGATTGGTTGGCAGCTTCTTCCTCAATGAAAATGTGTTGTACAAGAGAACTTATGACATGGTCTTGCTCAGATGCGTGGATAGACACGAAGCAAACATGTTGATGCATGAGATTCATGAAGGTTCATTTGGAACTCATGCCAATGGACATTCGATGTCTAAAAATATGCTAAGGGCATGTTACTGTTGGATGACAATGGAATCTGACTGTTATAAATTTGCAAAGAAGTGTCATAAATGCCAGATTTATGAAGACATGTGCCTCCGACACTTCTCAATGTGATCTCTTCCCCCATGTCCTTTCTCTATGTGGGGTATTAACATGATTGGAATGATAGAACCCAAAGCTTCGAAAGGACACCATTTTATCTTGGTAGAAATTGATTACTTCACCAAATGGGTGGAAGATGCTTCATATGCTAATGTTACTAAGAAGGTGGTAGTGCGCTTCATTAAGAATAATCTTATATGTCGGTATGGTGTGCCAAGCAGAATTAATACCAACAATGGCTCGAATCTGAACAACAAGATGATGACAAACTTTGTGAGGAATTCAAGATTGTCCATTACAACTCATCTTCGTACAGGCCGAGGATGATTGGGGCTGTTGAAGTTGATAATAAGAATATCAAGAAGATCATCCAGAAGATGGTTGTTACTTATAAAGATTGGTATGAAATGCTCCCTTTTTCTTTGCATGGATATCGGACATCTGTCCGCACTTTAATAGGAGCAACCTCATTCTCCCTTGTGTATGGAATGAAAGCAGTACTCCCAATCGAGGTTGAGATTCCCTCTTTGCTTGTGATAATGGAAACCAAGTTGTCAGAGGCTGAATGGGTCCAGAACAGGTTTGACCAATTGAATTTGATCAAAGAAAAGAGAATGACAGCTTTGTGTCATGGGCAGATATACCATAAGAGAATGAAGAAAGCTTTTGATAAAAAGGTTAAACCTCGTGAATTCAGAGAAGGTGACCTCGTGCTTAGGAAGATCATGTCTTTTAATGCTGATTCTAAGGGCAAGTGGACTCCCAATTTTGAAGGCCCATATGTTGTCAAGAAATCCTTCTCTAGCGGAGCATTAATTCTTAAAACTATGGATGGCGAGGAATTCCCACGTCCCATGAATGCTGATGCAGTCAAGAAATACTTCGCCTAAAGAAATAAAAGAACAGCTCGCTAAGTTGAAAACCCGAAAGGGCGGCTTAGGAAAAAAAGAGCGTCTCGGTAGGCTGAAAACCCGAAAGGGAGGTCTAGGCAAAAATTAGAGACATAAACAAAATAAAATTTCCCGCTAAGTTGAAAACCCGTAAGGGCAGCTTAGGAAAAACTTAGGGACTTTCTTGGCAAATAACTACATCAGACAAGACTTGATCATTGAAGCAACAATCTTCTTGGATCCTCACCATATTTCAATGGAAGTTGCTGCTCAGGATTTCAAAAGTTGTTAGAGGGGATAGTGGTCATTGTATCTCAATGTATATTTTCCATTATATATTACCATTTTCTGAACTTTGTAATCATCCATGGAGTCTCGCCATTCGCGGACTACCATTCTATCAATAAAATTTGAGCTTTTACCAGTTCTTTGTATTTCTTATTTTATTTAGCTTGCAAAGACTCCATTTATTATTGATACTGCTTTTTAAAGAGAAAAGGTTAAATAACAAAATTGTTTTTCAAGAAGAATTTACAATTTACTTTTACTTTAGATTTTGTGATTCAAGAGGAAAACAAAAGTGGTGATCCCAGGAATGGACGAACTCCAATGGTTTTGAGAAGTTTTGTTTCCCCCGGAAAGGTTTTCTCAAGGCATTTTCGTTGTATTGGGTTTGTGACTCCAGTGTCCCCAGTCAAGTCTTGGTTCAATTTTTCTTCTTTTTGAGCTTGCATGATATGAAGACTCAATCCAAGATTCTCCAGTGAAGGCTTTGCTCATTTGATATAAGTCCTTTCTCCCCAGAGAAGTTGGTACAATAATTACTCTCTAAGAACACGTATCTTTGGTTTCCCCAGTAAAGAACGTATATTGGTTTCCCCTCGATGATGTGGTGTTGACCTCCCCAATGAAGTAGATGTCTCGATGATAAAGCATTATCTCCCTTAGTGAAGTCTGTATGTTTTTGTCTCCTTTAAAGTTATCCTGAATTCCCCAGTGAATGTTATGACGATTTGGTTTCTATTTGCCTTATTCGAAATCAGTTTTGCAAATCTCTAGTAGAAGTGCTACACTTGAAAGCATTTATTTCCCCATTGAAGTCTGAGTGCTTTTCCCTGGCGAAGCCTGGAGAAGGATGTTATATCCCTTTATCTGTAATGTTTTGTCGCTATGATTGTTTCTCCCCAGTAAAGTTAAGCCATGCAGTAGGGCTTTTTTCTTCAGTTGGTGCTTATTTTTATTTTGGGATGATCGTCTTGGATGTGATTTGGCCGAGTGTTGTGTGCGCTCGAGTTAGTTTTGTTTGTTTATCCGCAGTATTATATGTATGTTTTGTCAGCATATACATAATAACACTCATACATTCATACATACATCATACATAGTTAAATTTAGCAAATCATTGCTCATTCACAATCGTTAATATTTTGTTGACATATTACCCCATTTTGCAGAATTGTGTTATCCTCTCCCTAATAGAGTGTCAGCCAAAAGCAGAACGTGTATATTCTATCAATTTCCCGACTGAGTTATCCCTCGTGGAAGATTTTTTCTTTAGTCTTCCTACACAACTCTTTATCTGGATGATTTGGGTTTCCCTCTTGAGTTTATTTCTCAAAGAATGTATTTTGTTAGACTGTTTTACTCCAGTTTATTTCTGGTTTGAATCTTTGTTTCCCAGCAATATTATTACTTTGGATTTCTGTAAGCTTCGAGTTTTGGTTTGAGAATGTGCATTTATTTTGCACGAGAAGATTTTATCTCCTCAGCAGGAATATAGTGGCATTTCCCCAGGAAGTCATATCTTTTTCCCCAGGAAGCCATATTGTTTTACCCAGGGAGTCATTTTACAATCCTTCCTATAACAGCAAGTAGCAGGTATCTTTATTTTAGCAACTTATACTTCCTCGTAAATGTCGATGTTACTTTTTTTTACTATCTTCTCTATGAGTGGATAGTTTACAGTTTGTTGTCAAAATTACTCCAGCAGATGACCAGTCGTTCAATATCGCAGAGACAGTTCATTAAGAAATCTTTGTAAGTGGTAGTCTCTTTATTTGAGACAGCTTATATATTACCCTTTCCTGGTAGAATACCTCGGTTAAAAAAGAAGTTGAGACCCGTTCTAGGTGAAACGCCAGAATTTTGGGAAAAGTTTGTTATCCTTTTTCTACCTTCAGTGAAAGTTGGTAGGTCACCTTCAGTGACAGTTGGTGTTTATTATCTTTTTTCTACCCTCAGTGAACATTGGTAGTTCATCGTCAGTAAACAGCGGTGCTATGATATTTTCTCTCTCTACCTTCAGTGAAAGTTGGTAGGTCATCGGTAGTGAACGTCGATGATTGTTATCTTTTTGCTACCCTCAGTGAACGTTGGTAGTTCATCGTCAGTGAACGATGGTGCTATGATATTTATTTTCCTTCTACCTTTAGTAAATTTTGGTAGCTCACTGTCATTAAATGTTGGTGTTGTAATTTCTTTCCTCTTTCTACCTTCATTGAAAGTTGGTAGGTCATCGGCAGTGAACTTTGATGATTGTTATCTTTTTTCTACCCTCAGTGAACGTTGGTAGTTCATCATCAGTGAACAGCAGTGCTATGATATTTCTTTTCATTCTACCTTCAGTAAACATTGGTAGCTCACCGTCAATAAACGTCGGTGTTGTTATTTCTTTCTTCTTTCTACCTTCAGTGAACGTTGTTAGTTTCGCCTTCAGTAGAAGTTGGTGCATCCCTTGACCTTTTACCATCCTCTATGAGTCAGGTTTTTTTGATTCACCAGTGATTTATTTTCCTGGTCGGGTTTCTCTTTTGATCCTTATTTCCTTTTCTACACCCCCAGTGGTGTTTTGCGTCCCTTTGAAGTTGTTCATATGCATTCATACTCATAAGCATTGCATGGCATCTTAGGGCCAAAAATAGGGTTTGTTTTATATTTAAGTATCTTCGATCGCGTCGACACAAAGATTTTTAACCTTCGTATCTCTAGATAGGAGAAACTTAAATAAGGGCAGCTGTTGTACCCCAATTTTCCCCCCTAAGATCCCTTCATCATACCATGTTGATTCAATCAAAACAAGATCACATTAAGGCTTTTGGTTCTCCTCCATATCTTTAGCTTTGCTCTTTGAGGAATCCCCAAGCACCTTGACTTGTTTTCTTTTGTGATCATGAATATTTTGTCTTGATTTTATTTCTAATTAATAAAATGCAATGTTGGTTTGTCTTACTTGTTAATAATGTAGGAAAAGGTAATGTGGCTTAGCAAGTTGATCCATGGGTTCATTAGTTTATTTCCATGCCCTAGTCAATAAAGCTTGGAAATTTAAACCTCACCATTGAAGTTGTTTTGGAAGAAATGGAATGGCAAGGTTAGTTTGGTTCACCACATTTCAAAGTTATCAAAATTGATTCAAAAGTATAAGGGGTTGATTGAAGAAGTTGTCATGGTTGGACAAGGCCTTGCTCCCATTGGTCACAAGTGCATATTTCTCCCAATTATCAAGATATGGAAGTATTTTTGGTTTCTATAAGTTCACATTATCAACCTCAACAGCTTCTATTTACAAGGAAAGGGTGTTGGTACAAGAAGTTTGTTCAAAATTGTAAAAGTTCCTCAAAGCATTTTCTTGATCTAGGAGCTAGGGTTTTGAACTTCAAAGAAGTATATCTTGCCCATCTTTTGGTATTTTTGAGTGATTCCAAATATATCCTTCTATTAAAAGGGTTATTAATAAATCACTTCAAAAGTTTCAAGGAGTTTTCATGTGGAAGAAGTTTAATGATGAAGAAAGATTACAAGTCCTCTAGATGAACCCCCAATTTTCCATGTGTGACTTCAAATGATCAGAACTTGGTCATTTTTTATCACCTTGAGCCCAATATTTTTCCATAATGATCTTGAGGATGTGAACTTTATTCCTTATTTTATATGCAAAGTGAGAAAATGGATGGAAGATGCCCTAAGGAAACAAAAGATTATAGGTCATTTCATGATTTTTTGCCAACTTCAACAATTCATAACTCTCTCAATTTTTGGAGATTTTGAATGGTTAAAGTTTCAAAATGTCATTCAAAAGGTCTATTTCATGCCATATTTTTTGGTCAAGAGCAAATTCCAAGTTGAAGGCCATTTTTGGATGCAAAACATTATAGGTCACTTTTGAAGAAAAATTGGAAATATTTCTAAGTATGGAAAGTCAACCTTTTTCCCCAACTTTGACTCAATGAAACTTTAAGCTCAAGAATCCATTTGATTATATTCTTTTTTTCCATTGCAAAGCTTGTAACCTCATATTTCTAAAGCATCAAAAATCATGCCCAAAGACCCCTTGAGTTGAAAATGCCATTGTTTTGAAATTGGTAACTCGGAACTGAATTTCTCACCAAGTCAGAATTTTGAAATCCATAATATGGCCTCTAATCAAAAGATTTATGTGTGTTTTTGATTTAAAATTGATTAACAAACTTTCCAGAAGTGTTTAACACCTCAAAACACAAAGATTGGATGAGTTTTGGTGAAAATGAGATCACACATCACTCGTGCATCAGGTTCACATGAATTCCCTCCAAAATGCATCATTCACTCTTCCTTTTGATACCATTTGCTTCTAATATAAATACATTAACTATCTCATTCATTTTCTCAAGCTTTAATAGCCAGAATCAACCTGCCAAACTTGCTCCATAACTCAATTTTTTGTAACTTCGTAATCAGTGTTCAAGCCTTTTTTAATCCATTTTTTTTATCAATTCACCTTCCTTGATCTTCCTTGAATCCAACCATACAATTACCTTCAAGAATCGTGCCCTATATTGCTCTATAAAAGTCCAGTTTCAGAGCTCTGCAACTCAACTTCAATAGGTATATTTCTCCATCAATTCTTCAAAACTTTGATATCATTGTGATGCTCTCATTGCCCTGTGTTGCACCCCAATTTTTTCCCCTAAGATTCCCCTATCATATCATGTCAACTTGATCATAACAAGATCACATTAGGGTTGGTTCTTCCTCTTTTTCTATCTCATATCTTTAAGTTTGCTCTTGAGGAATTTCCAAGCACCTTGGTTGTGTATCTTGTATATGTGTTGTTTACTAACCTCTAACCAAATTACAAAAAAATATTTGTCTTTGTCTTTGCACAATTTGTGTTTTGTAGGTACCAAGTTGAAGCATCCAACAAATAAGGCTTTCCAAGTGGCTTTGATCCTATATTGTGATGAAAAACAGCACGCATCGACTCATTTTGTTGTGCATAACTTGCATGTGTCGATACATGCATGTATGTATCGACTCATCCTGCTTGTAAAACTAGCATGTGTTGACACATACATGTTATGTATCGACTCATGCAGTTTGTGTGATTCTGTAATATGTTGAAATAACAGTATGTATCGATGCATAGAGGCATGTATCGACACATGTTGTGTTATGAAGCTAGGATGTATGGACACATACCACCCATGTATCCACTTATAATAGCAAAATGCACGTGTTTTTTTGAAAAAAAAGCCAGCAAATTCAAATTGTTATCATTTTGGCTCCAATTTTTTCTGCATAATTTGAAATTATATCATTAATTCAAATTTGGCTCCAAGAATCAATTACCAAATTACCACTAATCCCAATCCTAAAACTCTATAAATATAGCCCTCATTTCATTCAAATCACAAGCTTTTGATAGCCAAAATCATCTTGCTAAAAAATCTCTTAAGTCTCTCCATTTTACCAAATTCAATCAAAGCTCCATTTTCAAAAAGTTAGTAAGTTTTGCATTGAAGCTTACTAATATTTAAGCTAAACCTTCATCCAAACACTTTTTCTCCATCAATTCTCTACATCCAAGCTTTGGTGATCGATTCTTGTTGTTGAATTGAAGCAAGTTCTGGAAGTTGTTTGATAATTCTCAAATTCTACCTTTGGTAAGTTGGATCATCATCTTTAACGATGTGATCTCTTGTGGATGTCTGGTTTTGATTCATTGAGCACTGTTTTATAACTCCATTAGTGCTATTTTTATGGTTCATGTGGATGTCTGTTTTACATTTCATGCCATTTTTATTTTGCTCACTTGAGCATTTACTTTTATGTCATTTTTATTTTGCTCACTTGAGCTTTTTTTTTTCCTTTTAAAGACACCTAATAATCAACATGAACCATAAAAAACATTAATGATACTTGGACTATTTGGTTACTATCCTTGGCATTATGGAGCATTGGACTTCTTGGACTTAGGATTAGAAATCTTGGCCTATCTTGGAGACTTTGTGACCTTAATTCATTATTTTGTCTGGAGTTCTTGAAGTTTACCTCAAGAGATTGGGTTGTTTGTTTGTTTTGTGTGCAGGTTATTGTGATTACATACTTTGTTTGTAATTTGGAATTCACCCGTATACAGCAGTTACTCTGCCCAATTTTTGCGAAGACTTAATACGCTTGAAATTTGGTTCTCCCAAAGAGGTCTAGTATCTTTGCTTGCTTGGTTTCAATCCAAAGAATGAGAATTCTATATTGACTGATAATGGCAAGTATTGGCTTCTTGTTGGTTAGATGGTTCTTATCCCTAGCTTTTACCTTATGCTTTAGGATAGTCTCTTCCTCTCCTCCCATCTTCTTTAATTTCAAAAAAAATCTTCTCCCTCCTTTTGAAAACGTTTCTTATTTCTAAACTTGAAACACTTTCATAATAAACTTGGACTTAGGTCCATGCATTTTCAAAACATTTTCATGAATAAACTTCAATCAATTTAATAATACCTTGACATTTTTGTGAGAAGACTAAAAGTCAATCAATCTCATTTCAAACCATTTTTTCCACTTTGGCTTTTTATTTTAAAACTTTTCTTAAAAGATTAGACTATTGTCAATCCTTGTAGTGATGCAAACAACTATACTTCTACAATATGTAGTAAAGAGAGATATTTTCCACTTGGGTGTTGAGTGAGGCATTGTTGATTTTAAAATCCAAGCCATATCCTCCACTTTGAGATGATGCAAATTCTCCTTTCTCATGATTGTGGGTAGTAAGTATGTTTTCCACACGGACAATGATGATGATGTCTTATCTCATAAAATTGACCAACACACTTGTGTTTCAAATTTTTAAAAGAGGAACTACGTGTACCCTGATCCCCTATTGCACGAAAGGTGGTACATAGGCACTAAAGGTTCGCAACCGCAGCGGGTGCAAAAGTCATAAAAAATATTTCTTTTCTCACCTCCACCATCCATTTTTTTTACAACACATTTTTATAGCCAAAATATACAGATTTTTCAAAGAGGTTCCTGCGGAGTACCGTAGATGTTTAGGGTGCTAATACCTTCCATTTGCATAACCAACCCCCTGACCTTGAATCTTTCCCCCTTTTTGGGTTATTGTCTCTTTTCCGAATCCTTTGGAAACAATAAAGCGCGGTGGCGATTTTTATTTTGATTTGTATAAAGTCTAGTCAATCCAATGGCTTAGTCTTGAACATTTCTACCGCTACACCCTGGTTCTAGTCGCAACACTTGCTTTTATATGAAAACAAGTTTTGACCATGAAATTTCAAATCCCTTTTCAAAACATTCCTTCCAAATTGCTTGAGCTACAGTTTATATAAATTTATCGCGAAGGTGTGGTTTCTTCGTCTTGAAGAGACGAAGTGAATATCATAGGTCTAAGCTTCTGATTTTACAGTTTGAGAGACCTGCAATTCACGTTGGCTGGAGGTTAAAGATGACCAACGTGTCATCTTCCAACCAATGATGGTGCGCCACTTGTTTTTTTGAATTTCTGATTTAATAAGTGATCCAGTGTTTTATTCACTAATGACCATGATATGCACAGCGCGTCAGATCCCTTGGATTTGATTACTAACGCGTTTTGACTCTCATTCAATGGTCCACATATTTTTGACTTTATTTTTTATTTCTGATTTTTACATTTAATTGCTTTAAATTTCAAAAAATCATAGAAAATTCATTTTTAGTCCAAAAAATCTGAAAAAAATATGAAAAATATTTTTGATTTTTCTATTTTTGATTTTTATTTTTTTCACAATTTTATTTTGTGTTTTGATATTTTTTTATAAATTTTCACTTTATTTGAATTGTTTTAAATGTTTAAAAATACTTTTATGCATTTTTAAATTCTGAAAAAATTATGGAATGATGCAATGATATTGTGACAAATATTGGTGACCTCATTTATTTTTTATTTCTGACATTGTTATTTTTTAACATTTTTGGTTTATTTTACCTATTTCTTTTAATTTTAAAAATAGTTTCTGACTTTAAAAAATTTCCAAAATTTTTGTAAAAATATTTGAGTCCTTTTATGATTTTCTATGGTCTTACTTTTTATTTTCTTGATTAATTTAAACATAGTTGATACTTTTCTCTTTTATTTCCATTTTAAAACATTTTAAAATCTTTTTAATTTATATATTAAATGTAATATTATTTTTTGATTATTTTCTGGCTGATCTTAGGTTGAATTTTTTATTATGAACTTTGTTAACATCATTGGATCCATGGTGTTGAGTTTAACTCCATAAAAATGGATTAATGATTTTAATAATAGTTTAATTAAAATTTAATTCAAATGTGGTTTGTATTCTTTCCCACCCCTCTTCATCTCATCCCTTTCTTATTGCACTAAGTGTTATTGGAGCATGATCTCTATATCATGTCACAAAAGAAATGGTGCATAGATTGTTATTTACCAGCCTCAAAATATGTGCGACTTCTATATAAGTCCACTTACAATTGCTTAACATAGCGCTAAATTTTGTCCAAATTCGAATAAATGATCATTCGTGGCCCAAACCTATGTTTGTAAACCCATGTATGTTAATTTGATCTCTTTGATCCAATGACTTTGAGATTCATTGTGTGGAGGCTTTGGTTCTACCAATCCTCTAATGGATCTACAACACTTTTGGTCAACGCGAATCACTTAAACATCGTTGATCATTAAATGGTACTTGTGAGGATTCCAAATGGATGATATACTTGACAAAAAGCAAATGCAACTTGTTGTGTGGAGGCCTTGGTTCTACCAATCCTCTAATGAGTTTCAAATGCAAGTTTCAAGATGGTCATCCAACTAACCACTAATTATTGATAATTAAATTTATTTTGTGCTTTTATTTTTATGCTTTTTATTGTATGCACCATTTACTTTAGCATCTACATTTCATGCTATTTTCATTTTTGCTCACTTGAGCATTTACTTTCTTGTCATTTTATCTTTGCTCACTTGAGCCTTTCTTTTCTTTTTCAAGACAACTAATAATAAACATGAACCCTAAAAAATATTTAATGATACTTGGACTATTTGGTTACTATCCTTGGCATTATGGAGTATTGGACTTCTTGGACTTAGGGTTAGAAACCTTGGCCTATGTTGGAGACTTTGTAACCTTAATTGATATTTTGTCTGGAGTTCTTGAAGTTTACCTCAAGAAATTGGGTTGTTTGTTTGTTTCGTGTGCAGGTTATTGTGATTACATTCTTTGTTTGTAATATGGAATTCACCTGTATATAGTCGTTACTCTGCCCAATTTTTATGAAGACTTAATACATTTGAAGCTTAGTTCTCTCAAGAGGTCTAGTATCTTTGTTTGCTTGTTTCCAATCCAAGGAATGTGAATTCTATCTTGACTCATAATGTCAAGTATTGGCTTCTTGTTGGTTAGATGGTTCTTATCCTTAGCTTTTAACTTATGCTTTAGGATAATCTCTTCTTCTCCTCCCATCTTCTTTAATTTCAAAAATCTTCTTCCTCCTTTTTGAAAATTCTTCTTGTTTTTAAACTTG
The DNA here is from genome assembly GCA_948472305.1 of Vicia faba. Taxonomy (NCBI): domain Eukaryota; kingdom Viridiplantae; phylum Streptophyta; class Magnoliopsida; order Fabales; family Fabaceae; genus Vicia; species Vicia faba. The sequence goes on from OX451740.1 coordinate 1,358,610,880, forward strand.
AACCACATTCATAATAAAGTTTAGGGTGCTAGTACCTTCCCTTTTGCATAACCAACCTCGTTACCTTGAATCTTTCCCCCACTTTTTGGGTTACTCGCTCTTTTCCCATTCCTTTGGAAACAATAAATTGCGGTGGCGATTTTTATTTTGATATGTGTAAGTCTAGTCAATCTAATGGCTTAGTCTTAAACATTTCTACCGCTACAACTTCCAGGCCCAAGCCTCATGCACAAGCACATTCATGCCAAAGGAAGCTTCGAATGGCCAGAATGAGGTCTTTAGATTGGGCTATTTGAGGATCAATTCAGAGCCAATCGGAGGATAAGGCAACTCAGATCCATGAGGAGAAATTCATAGCCAATCGAAGGGAAAAGATCTGAGGGGCTTTCGAAGAATCCATGATAAGGGAAACCCTGAACAAATTCGAATTGGAATTCAGAGTCAACAAAAAGAACAATGCTTTGACGAAGAGAATTCTGAGCAATTCGAATTGATGTAGATGGTGACTTAATTGAAGAAACTCTGAACAATTGAAATTCATGGTCATAAATGATTTGAGAAATTTGAATTGATGTAGATGGGCTCAATCGAAGGAGCTATAAGAATGAAACCAGAGCCATTTGAAGGAGGCAACTCAAGGCCAATTGAAGGGCATGGCTTAAAGGAATTCGAAAGAATGAAGTATGTCCAAGTTCATCCCAAATCTCAAAGAGGCATGAATATTTCAAAAATGGAAGTCTTTTAATGTTTCTGATTTTTTCCTTCAAAGCCTGGTTAATGGCTACCACTTACCATTTCCATGCATCCTACTTCTCCTATAAATACACATACATACACACAAGGGAAGGAGGACGGACTACCTCATACACACACATTGCCTTAAGAAAGCACCTCAACATTCTTAAAATTTTGACAAAGTTGTCAAACTCAAAAATCACTTTTTCAATCCTTCTCTTTGCAATGAGCCTTTTGATTCACTCTCAGCAAGAATACAGAGTAAGTTTGGATCAATTTCCATGATCCAAAACGCATGAAAACTGCATATCATAACATGAACTTTTTTTTTGAATTTTTTTTAAAGATCTGTTTCTTTTCATTTGTTTAGTTTTAGGCGTGATTGATGTTTCTAACATGATTCTGAGTATTTCCTGAACAGGTCTGAACCAGTATGATAGCCCCATGCACGCAATATCGCTCTAAGCCATTTTATCTCTGTTTTGGCATACTGTGATTTGAAACGTATGATCTAGCAATCTTTAGCCAAATATACGAGTGGATTTGGAATCACGGGGTTCAATTTAGGATGGACATGGCTGTTTAGAGCTTTAAAAATCATGTTTATGTGTTTTTGCAAATTACAGGTCGCCAAAGAAGACGACCGGAGCTTGGGCTCCGACGCTTCTTTGGCCATAGTATTTATTTTTATTTTTGTTTTATTTGTTTCAGATCAATATCAGAAAAACAACAGGGTCCAGTGGTAGCGAGTTATAAAGGCATATCCCTTGCAGATCATGGGTTTGATCCAGGCGCAAGGGAATGTTGTTTTTCTAACACATCCTGTGTAGGCTAGGCGTACGCACGAAGGATAAACCTTCCTTATCAACACCATCAGATCTCCAATTTCTAGATCCAACGCCCCAGATACACGCTTCCACCATGGACCTTCAGAGAGCATCCCTCATCAGATCCAACGCCAACAACTGCGCTCTCATTATTGGGCCCAGAGATTTAATCATAAAAAATCAAAAATCATAAAAAATAGACTTAGGATTTTTCTAATTAATTTTAATTTTATAAATTAATTAAATTAATTATTTTAACTTTATTTTATCAATTTAAAATCAATTAGAATTAGATTTATTTCATTCAATATTTTCTTAATAAAAAATACAAAAAAAATATTAGAATTAGGCTTAAATTCATTTAATAATTATCTTTTTAAATGAATCTAGATTTAAGGTAGTTTAATTATTTTCTTAATAAAAAATAAACAAAAAAAAAAGACTTTCTTATTTTACTTAAAAGTTTTTTTAGGGTTTTAGACGACTCTTTCCATTTCGCACCCGTTGTTTATTTTCGCACTTTTTGTATACTAATGTATATGTTGATGAAATGTAATAGAATTAACTAGGACGTTACTTTATCACTTTTCTTTATTTTCCCCCATTTTTGGACATGTAAATACCCTCCCCGAAGCATTGTAATAACGTAGATTTAACTTTCTGCACTTTAAATTTCTGCAATATTTAAACTGTTTAGATGCATGATAATAGGATTATATGACAAGATTAATAATCAAAGGTTAGAAAACCTAATATCTAAGACTAAAATAACTGAACCTAAAACACCTTGCACATATACACCTCTAGGGTATGTCCACTTTGGTTTCCTTTCGGAAAATAAAACAGTCATGTCCCTCGAAAGTGGAGACGCTTTAGCAAAGACATTTAATTCAAAAGATCATAGTCCCCTGATGACCCTACAGTGTTGCCTTTTGATAAATGATCTAGTCCCTTAAACAAAAATTCTAAAGCGTCTCTATAAGTTACCTTTATGACTGTACGTCCCTTCGAATGTCCCTCAAATAGTAGTATAGGTTACCTACTCACTAATAGTAGTATAGAGCTGTCTAAAGGATAGGTGGAAAAGAACAAACCTTTCGAGTATAAATAGATAGTTCTTAGATGCTTTCTCAAAAAAAACTTTTGCACTTCCACAAGACATTTCTAAAAAACTTTCAAAAAATGATTTATCAACACTCTTGGGGACTGATACAAGAGGTATCATAAATCGAATCGATGCACTAAGGCATTTCCAAAAAAATACTTTTCAAAACACACAAAAGCACAAGGTATTTTTCAAATGAGCTAAGCATCTAAGAGCCCGTAGAAAACTACGGATGGAAATGGTGCTAACACCTTCCCTTTCCATAATCTACCTCCCTTACTCAGAAATAATCTCGAAAGGTCTTTTGCTGTTTTTCCCTCCCTTTCCTTTGTTGGATAAAAGAAAAGTCGGTGGCGACTCTTTCTTACCGCAACATTTGAGAATACAAACACAAAACCAATATAACAGTCAGTTTTTCCACCCTATCACAGAACTAGTGACTCAGCTGGGGAATTAAAAAGTGGGGTTACCTTAGAGTTTAGTTCATCATTTTAAATTACTTGTATGGTTTGCTTGCTTAATCTTTAAGGGTTTTGTTGGGGTATTGTTGTAATGATCCTATACCCAGATCTGGGGCATATTTTTAGGTAAACAACAATAGATCGTGGAGACTGTATGACATAGACCAATATGGTTGAAGTGATAGTTGTGTTAGTGTGCCACTTTGGTTGGTACCGGTATCCCTTATGTTAAATCGAGGAGAGTACGGGGCCGCTGCATGGTGTCATAAAGCACTAACGGACCTTAGAACCTTAGTTAAACAAACTTGTCCATTAGAAAGTAGTGAGATAGTCGGCTTCGGTATAAAGCTGAGGATTGGTTGATACTCAATTCTACACTCATTGAGATCGGAGTTTCAGGATATTTAATCCGTGAGAAAAGATCGCTTGAGCTGAAAGAATGCCTGATAAAGAAAGATCAGTGATATTGAGACTCTATAGAACCCTGTTACTTTTCTAAGATAGGTTGAACAAACTAAATTTCAAGAGGGTATTTTCCTATAAACCCCATGCAAGCCTAAGCCTAAGGTCTTGTGTGTTTTTCTTGTGTGTTTTTCTTGTGTGTGATTAAACTGTTCCAACATAACGTTGTGCATCATAACATCCATATTTCATTTCACTAACAATTTCAAAAACTCGGGGAATTTATCTTTGTTCTGTTTTATAGATCATGTCTTTCGATCGTAGAAACACCATCCGAATCAGCTTTGTGAGAATACCTCTCCAACTCAAAGAGCTAGTATGAAGGGTTCCCGAGACTTCCTCATTTACCAAGAAATATGGTCGACTTCTCAACCTGGTTACTACAAGCTTTGATGAGAAGATGATGGGGGTACTCTTTCAGTTCTTTAACCCCAAGCCCCATTGCTTCACATTTCCCGACAATTAATTGGTACCGACCATGGAAGAGTTCTCTCAGTTATTGGGTGTAACCATTTTAGATCAGATGCCTTTCACCAGTTTAGAGGAAGCTCCAAAGCCAGAAGTCATTGTAGCTGCCTTACATCTGAAATGGTATGACATCACATCCAACTGGGAAACAAGAAGCGGAGTCAAGGGTTTCCTAGTCAAATTCCTTCTAGAAAAGGGTCAGTTGTTTTAGGATGATTTGGATTTCCAAGCCTTCGAAGAAGTCCTGGGTCTTCTAATCTATGGGTTAGTATTGTTCCCTAATCAGGACTTGGTCATTGATGTGAATGTTATTAATATTTCTCTCTCCTGTAATCCTGTGCCCACTTTTCTCGGAGATATCTTGCATTCCATCCACACTCGTACTATGAAGAGAAGAGGGGTTCTTATGTGTTGCATGCCTTTACTGTCTAGGTGGTTTATTTGGCACCTTCCTTAATCAGTATTGAAGAATGAAAAAGGTTTGGGTTGGTCACAAAGGGTAATGTCGCTTTCTTATTCGGATATTCTTTGGTATTCCAGATCTTTGGGAGATATTTCTATCATTGACCGATGTGGGGAATTCCATAATGTCCCACTCCTCGACAATAGAGGAGGTATAAATTATAATCCTTCCTTATCTCAACGCCTGTTCACTTATGCTCGAAGAGACGGTCCCCATGACATGCTTATCCAAGGCATTATGTTCAGCTATGAGGATGACAGTCAAGGGTATCGTCAAAGGTTCATACGAGCTTGGGGCATGGTAAATAAGGTGGATAGTAAGGCTTTGGGACAAAATAATTCCACCCCTATGGAACCTTATCTTAGATGGGTACGAGCTTGCGCCTAAAATATTATGATTCCATATTCATCCATCTTACTAGTGATTGTGGAACCGGTCTCCGAAGAAGATGTTCCTTATAGAGTTCTCCATCATGATATGCCCACTGATCTTGAAGAGTTGCAGAGGTCTTGGATTCAGCTGAAGGGAGAACGGGATACCTTTAAAGATCAATTACATACCAGTGAGAAGAAAGTGTGGGATCTCACAAAGCAACTTCACAAAGAGGAAAGTATTAATGTATACCTCGGAACGAAGAGGAAACGCCCATGGAAAACCTGATGTTTAGATTTTAAGAATTCTTAATTTTCAATTGTAAAGCCTAAGAGGCAGTTGTAATTTGAATTCTACTAATAAAATCTTTGTTTCATTTTGGCTCACAAATTTAAATTTCCCGAATTCCTTGAAGACATCGCATAAGCATATCATGCATTGCATTTCATAAGCAGCTATTTCGAGACAGGTTTCTTATCTTTTTGATGTTTATTTCAGCAAAAGAAATGGCTCTTAAACAAACATTGAAGGATCTCCAAGATCAAAACGCTCAGTTTCAGCAAATGTTCCTGGCTCTGGCCAAGGGGAAAGAAGATTTGAAAGCCCCAATCATCAAAGAGAAGACCAGGAATCCAAAGAAACCAGTTGGGGTCTTGAATTTGGGTAGAAGGTTCAGAGGACCGGCTAAGTGAGCTCTAGATTTTGCAACCCCGTCAAATGAGGGAACAATCAAGAAGAGAATCTAGCAGAAGAAAACAACAACCCAGGGTCTGAGGAAGATGATGCTGACTATTCTAAGGAGCCATATCCTCCCGCTGATGATAAATACAAACAATTGGAGAATTGTCTCAATGCTATGGAGATCCAGAGGGTACTCGGGATGAATTTTGAAGAGCTAGGACTGTTCTTAGGGGTGGTCATCACGCAGAAATTCAAGGTCCATACATTTCCTAAGTACGACGGTGTCTCCTGTCCTAAGCTGCACTTAAGGTCATATGTCAGGAAGATTCAACCCCACACTACTGATAGGAATCTGTGGGTACATTTCTTCCAGGAAGGTTTGGTAGGGACTCAGCTGGAATTGTTCTATCAACTGGAAATAACCAACATTTGTAATTGGGAAGATGTGGATGCTGCTTTTTACAAGCAGTACCAATATAACACTGACCTCTCCCCAACTCGTACACAATTGTAAAGTATGTTTATGGGTTCCAGCGAAGGTTTTAAAGATTATGCCTAAAAGTGGAAAGATCTTGTGGGAAGAGTCCAGCCACCTTTGTCTGATAGGGAGCTGGTGGACATGTTCTTGTGCACGTTATCTAGTCCATTCTTTAACCATCTGATTGGAAGCTCGCCTGTTGGGTTTACTGAATTGATCTTGACTGGTGAACAGGTAAAAGCTGGAATCAAAAGTGGTAAAATCTAGAGAGACACATCCTCCAACACATCAAAGAAACCTTTCACTAGAAAGAAGGAGGTCAGTGTTGTTTATGGCCAAAGAAATCAAAACAAAATTGAAGGTCATCCGACGGTAGGGGCTGTTATGATTTCAAATCCTGCATCAAACCAGCAACGAAACAATCAGCGTAGACCAGATGAGCCCAGAAGACAGTTTACCCGGATCAACATGACCTTATCCCAGGTATTAGCACATCTTCTGAAGTCCAATCTGGTGAATCTGAAGGAAGCCCCTGAGAATCCTAATACTGCATCTCCCCGCTACAACCCAAATGCTCGATGTGCTTACCATTTCGAAACTCCGGGGCATGATACAAACGATTGTCGGGCTTTAAAGAATAAGGTACAGGATCTCATTGAAGCGAAGGAGATTGAGTTTGACCTTCCAGATACACCTAACGTAATAACTGCGCCAATGCCAAAACATGGCCAAGGTGTCAATGTTGTTGATGACGATCGGTTTGTTTCTTCTGTGGATGAGTTAGATACTCCTCTTCTAACTGCTAAAGAGAATCTGTTGCGAGTCGGTTTATTTCCGGGTTGTGGTGAAGATTTCCACTTATGTATGTCTCTACTAGATGGTTGTTTGTTATTGAAAATGGGTGTCCAACGCTTGATAATTAACAAAGAAATTTTGTTTGAGAAGGTTCCCCTAAGAAATTTTTATGAAGTTGTTTCAATAATTTCCATTTCTGGAAATCCTCTTAGGATCTCCACCAAAAGACCCATCCGGATTACATCTATTCCCAAGTTTGTTCCCTTGATCATCACCCTTCCTGGGCCAATACCATATTCCTCTGATAAATCTGTTCCCTGGAATTATGGGGCTGACGTCTATTATCATAGCATCAAGCAAGACATGTTGGTTGTTGAGGACAAAGTTGCTGAAGACACTGATCTTGACATCGACAATATTGTTGGGACCAGTAATATAATGAGAAGCAGAAGAGTTTTCTCTCCCGAGATCTCTCCAAAAAATGTTGCTACTCCTATGATCATTCCTGCTGCTACTCCTGTCAATACTCCCATTACTACTCCTACTATTATCCCTGATGTTATCCGTGTTACTGAGTCGGCTGAGACTCGGGGTAAAGAGGTATTGGTTAAGTCTGTCCAGAAGAAGGCGCATCCAGAAGTCACTCCTCGGGCGTCTAAAACGGAAATGGAAGAGATATTAAAGATAATCAAGAAAAGGGATTATAATGTCGTGGAAAAATTAGGGCAGAACCCTTCAAAAATATCAATGCTGGCCTTACTTTTGTGCTCTGAATCCCATGCTATGGATTTAGTAAAATTCCTGAAGTCTTCACATGTGACTCAAGATACCTACGTTGATCAATTCGAGAACTATTTTGCTAGCCTAACTGCTGACAATGGACTGGGTTTTTCTGACGCTGATTTAACTCCCAAGGGAAGGAAACACAATGATAACCTACATGTCTCCATTGAGTGCAGGGGAACTACACTAGCCCATGTTCTGGTGGATATAGGTTCATCGCTGAATGTCTTGCCCAAGAATGCTCTGGACATGTTAGATTGCGAAGGACTCACATTGAATCCCAATAACATTGTGGTGAGGGCCTTCGATGGTTCTAAAAGAATGGTGCACGGGGAGGTGGACATCCCTATCAAAGTTGGTAGTCATACTTTTCACTCAACCTTCTATGTGATGGACATATACCCATCTTATTCCTATTTATTGGGTCGACCCTAGATCCATGGGGCTGGTGCTATTACTTCTACCCTGCACCAGATGCTGAAATACCCAGTCAATGGAAAGATTATCATAGTCCATGGGGAGGAGGAATACATGGTAAGCCACCTGAACTCTTTCAGGTATGTTAAAATGGACGGCGAGTTCATTGAGACCCCCTGTCAGAACTTTGAGGAGGTGCCACAGATAGTTGTTGCGACCAAGACTGCTGCCAGTGTTCCAAAGACTACCAGCCCTCCGCTTAAGATGGCTTCTCTAAGGGATGCCAAAGCAGTAGTTGAAAAAGGTGGGTGTACCGTTTATGGCCAACTTTTAGACATTCCCTACAAATATGACAAGTTTGGTTTGGGTTTTACTTCAAGAGCCTAGAGAGTTGTTCGTCGTGCTCGCGTGGGGGACCGCCATTTCGGATTAGAAACCATGGAGTCAATGCTCTGGAAGACAGTGATAGTAACTGATACTTAAACAAGTGGATCTTCCCAATTGCCAGCGGTGGACTCAACAATTGGGAGGCCAAAGATTTTGTGCCTATTACTTTTATTCAAGAGTAATTGTCTCTTTGTTTTTTTTGGGATATGTAATACTTGAACAATTGAAACTTTAAAGCCTTGTGTCTTACCCGCGGCATAATGGTTTATTGATTCATATTCATATGCCATTAATAAATCATTGGACGTTTTGCATACAAATTTTACGCTCTCTGTTTTGCTTATTATACTTTTTACTTTATCAAAAAATATATACAATTATGCTCTTACACACACCCACATATCAAATTGCAGATCCACATCCACTCTGGATCCCCTTGATAACGGTTCTGCTATTGCTAGTTACGACTTTGAAAATCCGATCTACCAAGCTGGGGATGAAGGTGAGGGAAATTGTGAAGTACCAGGAGAACTTGCCAAACTGTTACAACAGGAAGAAAGGGAAATACAACTTCATGAAGAGCCGGTTGAGACAGTTAACTTGGGTACTGAAGAGGAGAAGAAAGAGGTCATGATAGGTGCCGATTTGGAGCATAGTGTCAAAGAGCGGTTAATACAGATGCTCCATGACTATGTTGAGGTTTTTGCCTGGTCACACGAAGACATGCCAGGACTTGACACTGATATCGTGGTTCATCGCCTACTGACAAAAGAGGATTTCCCTCTAGTGAAACAGAAAGTTCGTCGCATGCAGCCGGAGATGTCAGAAAAGATCAAGGTTAAAGTCATGAAACAGTTCAATGCCGGTTTTTTAGCTGTCACATCTTATCCATAATGGGTTGCCAATGTTTTTCCAGTACCTAAGAAGGACGGTAAAGTACGTATGTGTGTGGATTAGAGACCTGAATAGGGCAAGCCCCAAGGATGACTTTCCGCTTCCCCATATTGATGTTCTGGTTGATAACACCACACAATATAAGGTATTCTCCTTCATGGATGGTTTCACCGGGTACAATCAGATCAAAATGGCACCTGAGGACATGGAGAAAATGACATTCGTCACATAGTGGGGGCACTTTTTGTTACAAAGTTATGCCATTTGGGTTAAAGAACGTCGGGGTAACCTATCAGCGCGCCACGGTAGCTTTGTTTCACGATATGATCCATCATGAGATAGAGGTCTACGTTGATGATATGATAGCTAGGTCTCAAACTGAAGAGGAGCACCTTGATCATCTACAAAAGTTGTTTGAAAGGCTGAAAAAGTACAAACTGGGGTTGAACCCGAATAAGTGCACTTTTGGAGTAAGATCCGATAAGCTCTTAGGCTTCATAGTCAGCGACAAAGGTATTGAGGTAGACCCTGCAAAAGTTAAAGCTATACAAGAAATGCCAACCCCCTGCACTGAGAAGGAGTTCAGGGGATTCTTAGGACGCCTAAACTACATAGCCATATTCATTTCCCATCTAACCGCTACTTGTGAGCCGATCTTCAAATTACTGAAGAAAGATCAAGCAGTGAAGTGGAATGACGATTGCCAGATTTCCTTTGACAAAATCAAGGAATATATTCAAGAACCTCAAATTTTGATGCCTCCAGTTGAAGGAAGACCTCTGATCATGTACTTAATGGTATTAGAAAACTCAATGGGGTGTGTGTTGGGGCAGCATGACGAGTCTGGTCGAAAAGAGCATGCAATATACTACCTTAGCAAAAATTTTACCGACTATGAACCAAGATACTCACTGCTCGAGAAAACTTGTTGCACTTTGGCATGGGTTGTTCGCCGACTAAGACAATATATGTTGACTTACACTACCTTGTTGATATCTAAAATGGACCCTACCAAGTACATCTTTGAGAAGCCCGCTATGCCCGAAAGAATAACAAGATGGAAAATGATTCTGACCAAATACGACATTCAGTATACAACCCAGAAAGCAATTAAGGGAAGTGTATTAGTTGTTCATTTGGCTAACCAGGCTGTGGATGACTACAAGTCCATGAATTTTGAGTTCTCGGACGAAAACATCATGTTAGTGACTGATTGTGAAGAACCTAGACCGGATGAAGGACCTGAAAAAGGATCCCGATGGACTATGGTTTTTGAAGGGGCTTCCAACGCTCTTGGTAATTGCATCAGCGTTATGATCATATCTCCTGAAGGCTTTCATACTCCTTTTAGTGTCAGGGTATGTTTCAATTGTACCAACAATATGGCTGAATATGAAGCATGCATCATGGGTATCAAAGCTGCTATCGACTTGAGGATCAAATTCTCGAGTGTATTTGGAGACTCGGCCTAAGTAATAAGTCAAATCAGAGGAGAATGGGACACGAAGCATCCTAATCTTATCCCTTACAAAGAGCATGTGTTGACACTGATCCCATACTTTGAAGAAATTACCTTTGAGCATTTTCCACGAGAGGAAAATCAACTAGCGGACGCGCTAGCTACTATGTCATCCATGTTCAAGGTCAGGTGGGATAATGAAGCTCCTCAGATTACTATTGAGAGAATGGATGAACCAGAATACTGTCATGAGATTGATACTGAAGAAGTAGTGGACAAACCTTGGATCCATGAAGTCAAAAGTTATCTCGAAGCCTAAGAGTATCCTGAAGGAGCTTTAGTCAATGATAAGAAGTTCCTAAGAAGTTTCTCTGCCAAGTTCTTCCTCAGTAACGAAATCCTCTATAAGTGCAACCACAACTCTACCTTGCTTCGGTGTGTAGACAAGATTGAGGAAAAAAAGATTATGGCTGACTTGCATGAAGGTACCTTGGGCACCCATTCTAGTGGACACACGATGGCTAAAAAGATCCTACGGGAAGAATACTACTGGTCCACTATCGAAGCAGACTGTTATCAACATTCGCGAACTTGTCACAAATGTCACATCTATGCTGATAAAGTACATGTGCCTCGAGTTCCTATAAATTTCTTGACTTCCCCCTGGCCATTCGCAATGTGGGGCATCAATATGATTGGAGAAATTAGATATACAGCTTCTAATGGACATCGTTTTATCCTGGTCTCTATTGATTACTTTACAAAGTGGGTCGAGGAAGCTCATTAGGTTATGTTACCAAGAATGTTGTGGCCCGATTCATCAGACATAACCTTATATGTCGGTATGGTATTCCAGAAAGAATCATTGCAGATAATGGTACCAATCTCAATAATACTATAATCACCAAGCTCTGCATGCAATTCAAGATCCAGCATCATAACTCTTCTCTTTACCGGACTAAGATGAATGTCGTTGTAGAAGCTACTAATAAAAATATCAAAAAGATCATACAGAAGATGACGGTGACATATAAAGACTAACGCGAGATGTTACCATTTGCTCTTCACGGTTACCGCACCACAATGTGCACATAAACATGGGTAACTCCTTTGTCTTTGGTATACGGTATTGAGGATGTTCTGCCCATTGAAGTCCAGGTCCATTCCTTGAGAATCATGAAGGATGCATGACTGAGCAAAGATGAATATGTTCAGACTCGACTGGACCAATTAAACCTGATTGACAAGAAGAGGCTCGTGGTTGTCTGCCATGGTCAGATGTACCAAAAATGTATGATTAAATCTTTTAACAAGAAGGTCAGACGTAGGGTATATCAGCCTGGTGACCTAGTAATTAAGCGCATCATACTGCCACAAGGTGGTCCCAGGGGAAAATGGACTCCCACATATGAAGGGCCATTTGTGATCAAGAACATATTTTCTGGTGGAGCCATGATTTTAACCACTATGGACGGTGACGACCTTCTGCACCATGTAAACGCGGACATAGTTAAAAGATACTACGCATGAATAAAAACCTGCTAGGTTGACTGGCCTAGGAAAAAATAAGGGTATCTCGGCGAACGAAAAGGGTTCGGGAAAAAATTAGGGATATACATATGAAAAAATTTGTACACCCGGCAAGTCGAAAACCTGAAAAGGAGGCTTCGGAAAAAAAGGGCATCCCGGTGGACTGAAAACCCGAAAGGGCGGTCCAGGAAAAAGTTTGGGATTTAAAGCGTATAACTATGTCCCGTTGGATCAACTTGCAGCCAATCTTCAGTATCAACTATCGAGCTCGAGTGGTACTAATAAATCCAATCAGCTTCGGACAAGCAGCGAAAGGGATGAGACGCTCAAAGATATAAAGGCGATAGCAGAATGGGAACCCAATGGGATCATTGCATATAGCTATTTTCTTTGTATACTATTTTGTAAAGTTTTATTCTTATGACGACATTCTCTTACAAGGATGTTCGTCCCCTTGTACAAAAACGCTTATTCAAGTTAATACAAAGCTATTTCTTTGAAAGTGCCAAACTGTTTGTTTTTATTTTTCTGTTTTGTTTGTGAAAACGTCCAGTGATTATTTTTGAACATGTGCATTTGAATGTGATTACTGTTTACAAATGTACGCATAAAAATAGAAAGACAGCTACTAATGACTTTAAGAAACAGGACAATATCTAAGGGCCATCCACAAAATCCCCGCAGATTTTTCCTCCAACAGATACCTTCTCCAACAGGTACAGAGGCAAAGACATCCTACTACAAGGTCACCGCTGTATTTTCAGCATGCATCCTAATGATGTTAGGTTCTCATATCCCCGGCAGAGAAAGAATCTCCAACTACTACTCCAACATCTAAAAATTCCCAAGCAAAGTCACCAAGCTTCTCAGGATTCCCCCAACAGGATTTCACAAAATCCCCAAACAGCTCACGGAGTTTCCCTTCCCCCAACAGAGTTTATTTCTCTAATAATGGAAATCCGTCTCCCAACATTTCAACTTCAATCAAAATCTGAAGACCTACATTCTTCACCCCCAGCAACAATCAGGGATTTATTTTTCCCTAATTCAACAACCCAGCAATAGAACAGCTGATACGTTCATACGTTGCATTCATACATCATTTCTACAAACATCATAGCATATGCAACATAAATGCATATATCATAATCAAATTTTTATTTTGAGAACATCATGCAATTCATGCATCATGACGTTGCATGAAATTGACTTTACCTTTTCAGGTTGAATTCGTAGACAGATGAATATTATCAATTTATATACAGCAGGTCAAAGATTAATGCCTGAAACCAGACAGGGAAACTAGCTACATGACCAAGTGGTATGAACTCCCGGAGCAAGACAAATTTACCAACAAATACAACATGCCACGAATTAATGCTCGGAACCAGGAGGGGAACCATTTATGTGACCAATGTTGCCAAGTCCCAGATTAATACCTGTAACAAGCCAGGAAAATTATTTGTGGGCGAATGATTGTAGATTAATACCTGAAACTAGACAGGAAAGCTATCTATATGAGCAGATTGAAGATTAATACTTGTAACAAGCCAGGAAAACTATCTTTCTTTCTGAGGTTAGAGATTAATACCTAAAACCAGGCTGGACAACTATCTCAACGACCAACAAAAACAAGTTCCAGATTAATACCTGTAACAAGCCAGGACAACTATCTGTGGACGACCGACTGTAGGTTAATACCTGTAATAAGCCAGGAAAACTATCAACATGAGGAGATTGAAGATTAACACCCGAAACCAGATGGGAAAACTATCTTTCTTTCTCGGGTCATAGATTAATACATGAAACCAGCCAGGACAACTATCTCATCTACCGACAATTTTCAAGTTCGAGATTAATACCTGAAACCAGACAAGATAACTATCTGTGAACAGTTTATTTGTAGATTAACACTTAAAACCAGACAGGAAAACTATGTACATGACCATATGAAGCAATCTCACACAGGTTCCTTCTCATATATCTCCAGATGCAATCTAACACGGACTCATCCTGATGCAGCCTCACACATGCTCCTTCTCATATATCTCCAGATGCAGACTAACACGGACTCTTCCTAAAACAACCCTACATAGGATGTTTTTATTAAATTTTCAGATAACGGTTAATTCCATTATCCCTAGCAAGTTATTGTGAAGCCTGGATTTCAACCAGAAAGCAGCAAACTCTCATCTCTCAAGTACAGAGATAATTCTTGAGTAGAGTCTTGGACAACTAAAGCTCCTAGACTCCATTCCCCATAGAGTTTTCCTCAAGAAGGAGAACAATAGAAACCTATATTCCCCAGTGGAGTCCTCCTCATACACCAGGAAAAGGAATCCCCATAAATGGACCATTTATGAAATCAGCATCTACTTTGGATGGCATCTTTAAACCCATTCCCAGCATCAGCAACTATCAGTGTTACTTCATGCGAGTGAAAAACTTTGGGCACTCTAGTGTTTAATTATCTTCCAACTTGAGATCATGAAAGGCGGACAAGCCAATCTAAATCCTCAGGTTTAAGAAGATTGAACAGGGGCAGCTGTTGTACCCCAAAATTTGCCTTCTCATGTTTTCCAAGGTTTTCTCTTATATGGGTGATTACAAACACTTGCTTAAAGAAAACAAGAATTTTGAAGATAAACAATGTGTCTTTGATTGGCATTGAAACAAGGTGTCTTCGATTGGCATTGAAGTAAGGCGTCTTCGATTGAAATTGGGACAAGGTGTCTTCGGTTGGCATCTGAGCAGGTTGTCCTTCAATTGGCATCTGGACAAGGAGCTTCGATTGGATGTCCAAAATCCTTCGACATAAGCTTGGTTCACAAGACTTCAACTGAGCATGGGCTGTTTCATGCCTGATTCGATTGACAAGGAAATGGCTTTCCCTGTGCGTGCCTTCAACACACAAGGCCAAGACATCTTCAGATTTGCCTTCAATCCACTAGGCAAAAAGCTTCCTTCGATCCATAAGGAAAATACCTCCTTTGTGCCTGATTCGATTCACTATGGAATGGCCTCTTTTATGCTTGTTTCGGCCTCCCTCACACTAGCATCCATAAGGCATTGGCTTCCTTTGTGCCATCTTCAACTGGGCAATGGTCCCCTTTGAAACAGTTTCGATTCCACATCTAAACACACAGCTCTTCATCTTCTGACACCTAGTAAGGCCTATTCGAAGGTCACACAAGTGATGCCTTCGAAGGACATGCACTTGGTCCAGTCGAAAGACATACAATGGTTGGAGATAATTTTTTCTTGTTGGCCAAAGTCTTGCATACTGCCAGGCCCAAGCCTCATGCACAAGCACATTCATGCCAAAGGAAGCTTCGACTGGATAGAATGAGGTCTTTCAATTGGGCTAGTTGTGGAGAAATTCAGAGCCAATCGAAGGACAAGGCAACTCAGCCATGAGGAGCAATTCAGAGCCAATCGAAGAGCAAAGATCTGAGGGGCTTTCGAAGAATCCCTGATAAGGGAAACTTTAAAAAAATTCGAATTGGAATTCAGACTCATCGAAAAGAACAATGCTCTGACGAAGAGAATTTTGGGCAATTAGAATTGATGCAGATGGTGACTTAATTGAAGAAACTCTGAACAATTGGAATTTAGGGTCATCAAAGATCTGAGCAATTCGAATTGACAAAGACGGGATCAATCGAAGGAGCTATAAGAATGAAACTAGAGCCATTCGAAGGAGGCAACTCAAGGCCAATCGAAGGGAATGGCTTGAAGGTATTCAAAAGAATGAAGTATGTCTAGGTTCATCCCAAAGCTCAAAGAGGCATGAATATTTCAATAATGGAAGTCTTTTAATGTGTCTGATTTTTGCCTTCAAAGCCTGGTTAATACGCACAAGAGAAGGAGGACAGACTGCCTCATACGCACATATTGCCTTAAGAAAGCACCCCAACATTCTTAAAATTTTGACAAAGTTGTCAAACTCCTAAATCACGTTTTCAAGCCTTCTCGTTGCAAAAGGCCTTTTGATTCACTCTCAGTAAGAATACATAGTAAGCTTGGATTAATTTCCATGATCCAAAATGCACGAAAACTGCATATCTTAACATGAACTTTTTTTGCGTTTTTTTAAAGATTTGTTTCTTTTAATTTGTTTAGTTTTAGGCGTGAATGATGTTTCTAACGTGATTCTGAGTATTGCATGAACATGTCTGAACTGGTATGATAGCCCCATGCACGCAATATCGCCCTAAGCCATTTTATCTTTATTTTGGCATATTGTGATTCGGAACGCATGATCCAACAATCTTTAGCCAAAATAAGGGTGGATTTAGAATCTGGGGGTTCAATTTAGGGGGGACATGGCTTTTTAGAGCTTTAAAAATCATGTTTGTGTGTTTTTGCAAATTACAGGTCGTCGGAGAAGACGACCGGAGCTAGGGCTCCGGCGCTTCTCTGGCCATAGTATTTATTTTTAGTTTTGTTTTATTTGTTTCAGATTGATATCAGAAAAACAACATGGTCCAGTGGTAGCACGTTATAAAGGCATGTCCCTTGCAAATCCTGGGTTCGATACAGGAGCAAGGGAATTTTGTTTTTCTAACATATACTTTGCACATCATGTGTAGGTGCACGTATGATAAACCTTCCTCATCAAGACCATCAGATCTTCAATTTCCAGATTGAACGCCTCAGATACACGCTCCCACCATGGATCTTCAAAGAGCATCCCTCACCAGATCCAACGCAAACAACTGCCCTCTCATTAATGGGCCCATAATTTTTTTTTCTTCTAACTTTTGTACCTCCTAACTTTTTTTTTCCAGGCCCATTACTTTCTTTATTATTTTATTTGTTTTGTTTTAATTTTTTTTTATTTTTAATCAGTTTTTATTTAATCATAAAAAATCAAAAATCACAAAAAATAGACTTAGGATTTTTCTAATTAATTTTAATTTCATAAATTAATTAAATTAATTATTTTGACTTTATTTTATCAATTTAAAATCAATTAGAATTATATTTATTTCATCCAATATTTTCGTAATAAAAAATACAAAAAATATTAAAATTGGGCTTAAATTCATTTAATAATTATCTTTTTAATTGAATTTAGATTTAAGGTAGTTTAATTATTTTCTTAATAAAAAATTTACAAAAAAAATATTTTCTTATTTTACTTAGAAGTTTTTTAAGGGTTTTAGACGACTCTTTCCATTTCGCACGCATTGTTTATTTTCGCACTTTTTTTTATACTAATGTATCTGCTGATGGAATGTAATAGAATTAACTAGGACGTTACTTTATCGCTTTTCTTTATTTCCCCCCATCTTTGGACATGTAAATACCCCCTCCCCGAAGCATTGTAATAGCGTAGATTTAACTTTCCGCACTTTAAATTTCTGCAATATTTAAACTGTTTAGATGCATGATAATAGGATTATATTACAAGATTAATAATCAAAGGTTAGCAAACCTAATATCTAAGACTAAAATAATTGAACATAACACACCTTGCACATATACACCTCTAGGGTACGCCCACTTTGGTTGCCTTTCAGAAAATAAAATAGTCATGTCCCTCGAAAGTGGGGACGCTTTAGCAAAGACCCTTAAATCAAAAGATCATAGTGCCTCGATGACCCTACAGTGTTGCCTTTCGATAAATGATCTAGTCTCTTAAAAAAATTGCTAAATCGTCTCTATAAGTTACCTTTATAACTGTACGTCCCTTCGAATGTCCCTCAAACATCCAACGATAGGGTTACCTACTCACTAATAGTAGGATAGAGTTGTCTAAAGGATAGGGGGAAAAGAACAAACCTTTCGAGTATAAGTAGATAGTTCTTAGATGCTTACTCAAAACAAACATTTTCACTTACACAAGACATTTCAAAAACACTTTCAAAAAATACTTTATCAACACTCTTGAGGACTGATACAAGAGTTATCATAACGCGAGTCGCCGCACTAAGGCATTTTCAAAAAAATACTTTTCAAAACACACAAAAGCACAAGGTATTTTTCAAATGAGCTAAGCATCTAAGAGCCCGTGGAAAACTACGGATGGAAAGGGTGCTAACACCTTCCCTTTCTATAATCTACCTCCCTTACTCAGAAATAATCTCAAAATGTCTTTTTCTGTTCTTTTCACCCTTTCCTTTGTTGGATAAAAGAAAATTCGGTGGCGACTCTTACTTACCTCAACATTTGCGAATACAAACGCAAAACTAATATAACAGTCGGTTCTGCCACCGTATCACACCACAATTTCAGTAAAATCACCGGGTTCACTCGCCACCATTCTCTCATAATGGAATACACCTAGTGTTTTTATTAAAATATTTTTCATTTATTTTTCATCCATTGGAGGAATCACTTGGGCGGCTACCTCACGCCATCTCTGTGCATATTCCTTAAATGATTCCTAGTCCTTCTGGACCATGGCCCTGAGTTGATCACGATCGGGCGTCATGTCCACATTGTATTTGTACTGTTTGATAAATTCTTCAGCTAAGTCATTAAAAGAATGAATACTCGCATTGTCCAGGCTCATGTACCATTTCAACGTTGCACCAGCTAAACTGTCTTGAAAGAAATGAATCAACAGGCGCTGATCATCTGTATGAGTAGACATTCTTCTTACATACATCACCAAGTGAGCACGAGGAAAAATGTTTCCCTTGTATTTTTTGAACTCCGGTACTTTAAAATTTGCAGGTATCTTTACATTGGAAACCAAGCACATATCATTCACATTCTTCCCAAGCACCTCTTTTCCTCTGAGGGCCTTCAACTCTTTCTGCAGTTTGTCAAACTGGTCTTGAAAATCATCCATTATATCATAGAAACCCAAGCTTTTACTTGGTGGAGGAATTGGACGATACACATCATCATTAGCAAATGGGACCATATTTACCGAAGGAGGTGCAGTATAGTGAATCTCATTTCTAGCAACAGGAGTAATGTGCACCACAGGAGGTGCAGGAGCAACAACAGTCTGAGCAAGCGGAGAAATCTGAGGATCCTGATTAAAACCTTCTTACATAAAGTTCCATGGCATTCCCCAAGGATATCCCGGAGGCATACGATTTTGAACAAGAGCTGGAGTAGCAGAAACAGGAACAGTTGGAGCTTCAGTAGTAACCATTATCTATTGAGGCTGAGCAATCGGTGGCTGATTCTGAGCAGCCACCAAAGATTTCATCAGAGAAGTGAGATTGGCCATGCCGTCCTTCAGAGCAGAAAATTCCTCGCGTAGCTCCCGATTCTCTTGTTCTAGGTTATCCATCTTCCTTCTGAAATTAGCTCGGGTATTGTACTGGTGAGATAACTTATTGAACAAAGTAAAGAAGCTCAGTAAGATACATGGATATGCATAAAAAATGCAAGAAGTATGTACAATATGATGCATGATGTGCTATGCACATGATTCATTTTATTATTATTTCAAAGGACTTAAAGATTTATAAACATTTTCAAATATCAAAGTAATTACACATTTGAAGTACTGAAATTTTTTATTATAATAACTTCAAAATGGATTAAAAGTTTCAATAATCCCAAGTACAAGATGAAAATGAAGTCTAAAACCCTAAGAAGCAAAGCTGATGAAGATCACTCTATACGCTGACGCTTCCCGGTAAGTCTGGAAATCTGAGCCTTTAACCTCTGGTTTTCTTCCGCATACCTATGACCTCTTTCCAATCATCTGAATCAAGAAGTGAGTAACTAGGGCCTGTTGAGGTTTAGAGGAAAATAATTCCCCTTGCCTCTCCATCGTCTCTACAACTCGACTCTCAAGAATCTCAATCAAGTCGTCTTTCTCCTTCAGGTCTGCTCAGTGAGAAACCTCTAGAGTCTGGCACTTATTCTTCCAAGCTTCCTTTTCCTGCGGCATCGTGAATAAAGCAAGATGGAGCTCTTATACATCATCCAATAGGGGAGGAGTGGTCTTCACAAACATATCATGCATAGGTGCTTCTCGAGAATACGACATCTTCAACTGAATACCTCTTGCTTGTACCCACTGAAGATAAGGCTCCAAAGAAACAGCCCCCTAGGTCCCAAGTCCTTCCTACTCTTCTTGTGAATGTGACACCAGGCCTTTGCAAACTTCTCCCTAGCTTCCTTATGGTCTTCTCCCTCATCAGATATCTAAGTTGTCGTCGTACAAGAACAGGGTTGTAGTTAATTCCTCCCTTTGTACCAAGAAGAGGTACATTGGGGAAACTACCACAACAGTTGACAATCTCTACATATTGGTAAGCCTGATGATACCAAACAATATTTGAATGAGTAAGTTCCATGATCTTAGGAGCCCAGCGGGGTTCCTTCCTGACATCCCAAAAGGCATCAGACTGCGGAAAATGAGAAGTAAACCACTGATACAACAAAGACGTGCATCAGATGATCATCCCCCCATGATAAGAATCCCGAAGATGAATAGAGTAATAAGCATCACCCAAAAATGTAGAAACCAGGTTTCCAATCATAAATATCCTGATGGAATTGATATCAACAAATTTGTCTACATTGGGAAATAAGAACAGACCATAAGCAAGTAGAGCAAAGATGGCTTTGAAAGTAACCGTACTCTTCATCCTAGCAAAGTAGCAAGATTTCTCCAACAAGAACTGAGTTGGTAATCCTCTAATCCCTTCTTTGGTGGTCATGTAGGCTTCAACCTCAGACTTCCCCAGATGGATCAAAGCAGCAACCTCGTGTGGTTTTGGCTCCCCTTCCAAACCAGTAAAAGGAACACGATCGATAATAGGTAAACCTAACAGATACTACTCCTCTAGTGTAGGCGTCAACTTATATTCAGGGAAAGTAAAGAATTGATACATCGGATCATAGAACTGGACCAAGGTCGAGAGAATACCCTCCTTCATCCTGAGCTTCATTAGAGAAATGATGGAACCATACTTCCTCCGAAAATCTGCAGAACACTCAATCTCGGGAATCAGACTCATCAACTCATCTATCTTGGGATCTTTGAAACTTTACTTCCCGGTCTTTCTTTTTCACGAATACATAGTCAAAAAGTACCTGAGATATTCACAAATAGTCAACTTTTAAGTCCCTTGAAACAAAATGTCTTTAAGAGAAGCTCATGAGTGCATGAATGCATGATGCAACAACCACACATAATATCACAAACATAGGGTTCATAGGTTCAACGTAACGAGTATGAGGTCGAAGGTACTACCCATAAGGTATGGTCTAAAAGTTATCACCTACCGACCAAGGTTCTAGAGGTTCCCAGATTCTACATCCTTCCTTCGGATATTACCAACTTCCCGATTAACTCGGTAATTAGTAATATTCTCAAGAAAAACTCATCTAAGCGTAGTATCGCGTGACAACTACTTCTGGATTACTACGTCATAGCTTCTGCACTACACCTAAAAGGCCAAGATGGGTTAGGTATTCTACGGTCCTAAATTTCAGTAGGCTCCCAGGTCAAAAGCAGCATGTCTTCTTGATTACTCGGTAAACGACACTATAGTTAAAGGGGTCTCCACTGAGTGGGGGATCTCATGTCTCTTTTTTTGGGATTACTCCCTCAAAGTTAACATGACTATACCACCCGTCCTATCTTAAGTTTTCCCAAGTCTGGGTATAGGACTTATGTGAAATCACCAAGCACCCTGAAAACCCGGAAAATCCAGACAAACATATATACAACATATAAGAAACAACACATAATAGAACACATACAGATATAAACAAAGATAGGCTTAACCCACGTATGGATGGACCAGCAAGAGGTTAATCTTTCCCCAGTGAAGTCACCATTTTTTCTGTAGCGGTAGAAATGTTAAGACAAAGCCATTGGATTGACTTCACTTGTAGAGATCAAAATAAAAATCACCATTGCGTTATTGTTTCCAAAGGAATAGGAAAAGAGCGAATAACCCAAAAGAGGGGGAAAGATTCTTGGTAAGGGGGTTGGTTATGCAAAGGGAACGTATTAGAACCCTAAACATCTACGGTGCTCCGCAGGAACCTCTTTGCAAATCTGTATATTTTGACTATAAAATGTTGTTTGTAAAATAGATTGTAAGGATGAGAAATAGAAGTATATTTTTTATGATTCTTGCACCCGCAGTGGTTGCGAACCTTTTGTCCCTACGTACCACATTCCGTGTAATAGGGGATCAGGGTACATGTAGTTCCTCTTTTAAAAAATTTAAAACACAAGTGTGTTGGTTAATTTTAAGAGACAAAATGTCATTATCATTGTCCGTGTGGAAAACATACTTACTATCCACAATTATGAGAAATGGAAATTTGCATCATCTCAAAGTAGAGAATATGGCTTGGATTTTAAAATCAACAATGCCTCTCTCAACACCCAAGTGGAAAATATCTCACTTCACTACATATTGTAGAGGTATAGTTGTTTGCATCACTACAAGGATTGACAAGAGTCCAATCTTTTTGAGAAAAATTTTAAAGATAAAAACCAAAATGGAAAATAGTTTGAATGAGATTAATTGAATTTTTAGTCTTCTCACAAAAATGTCAAAGTATTGTTAAGTTGATTGAAATTTGATTAGGAAATAATTTTTGAAAATGCATGGACATAAGTCCAAGTTTATTATGAATTCCAGAGTAACTGTTGTATACAGATGAATTCATATCACAGACAAAGCATGTAATCAGAATAACTTGCACACAAATTAAACAAACAACCAAATGTCTTAGGGGTAAACTCCAATAACTCCAGACAAAATAACAATTAAGGTTACAAGGTCTCAAGGTATGTTAAGGTTTCTAATCCTAAGTCCAAGAATTCCATCACTGCATAATGCGAAGATAGTAACTAAGTAGTCCAAGTAACATTAATGTTTTTTAGGGTTCAAGTTTATTATTAGGTGTCTTCAAAAAGAAATGAAAAGCTCAAATGGGCAAATTAAAAATGACATTAATATAAAGGCTCAAGTGAGCAAATATGAAAATAGCATGAAATGTAGATCCTAAGGTAACTGGTACATAAAGTAAAAGCATAAAATAAAAACATAAAAATAAGGTCAATTATTAGAAGTTAATGGTTAGTTGGATGACCATCTTGAAACTTGCATTTGGAACTCATTAGAGGATTGGTAGAACCAAAGCCTCTCAACAACAAGTTGCATTTTCTTTTTGTCAAGTATATCATCCATTTAAGAACTTCAAAGTAACACTTAATGATCATTCATGTTTAAGTGATCCATTTTGACCAAAATTGATGAAGTTCCATTAGAGGATTGGTAGAACCAAAGCCTCCTAACAATGGATATCAAGGTTATTGGATCAAATGGTTCAAATTAACATACTTGGGCTTGCAAACATGGGTTTGGGCCACGAATGATCATTTTCTCAAATCGGGAAAAAATTTAGCGCTATGTTAAGCAATCGTAAGTGGACTTATATAGAAGTCACACCTATTTTGAGGCTGATCAATAGCAATATATGTACTTCATGTTTGGATAAATTATATACAGATCATCATCCCATAATATGTAATACAACAAGAAGGGGGTAAGATGAAGAGGGATGGGAAAATGAACAAACTACATTTGAATTAAAGTTTAATCAAACTATTATTAAAATCATTCATCCATTTTTATGGAGTTAGACTCAACACCATGGATCCAATGATGTTAACAAAGCTCATAATCAAAAATTCAATCCAAGATCAGCCAGAAAATATACAAAAAATAAAATTGTATTTAAATTATAAAAAAAAGGTTTTAAAAATGATTAAAAATGAAAATAAGAGAGAAAAATGTTAACTATGTCCAAATTAATTAAGAAAAAATAAGTAAGACCATAGAAAAATCATAAATGAGCTCAAATATTTTTACAAAATTTTTGGAAATTTTTTAAAGTCAGAAACTATTTTTAAACTAAGTAAAATTTCTCAAATAAATGGGAAATAGATTAAAAAATAGTAAAGTTCAAGATAAAATTTCACAAAATTTCCAGAAACTCAGAAATAAGGAAAATGATATTTATGAGTATTTTTAGAATTTAAAAATGTCAGAAAGTATTTTTAAAACAATTAAAATAAGGCAAATATGGTGAAAATTATGAAATTTACTAAACATTAAAATAAAAATATGAAAAAATATTCACAAAGTCAGAAATAGTTCTAAGTATTTTTGTATATATTTTTCATAATTTGTGGATAAAAAATAAAAGAGTTATGAATTTTTGAAATTTAAAACAATTAAAATATAAAATCAGAAAATAAAAATAAAACCAAAAAGATGTGGACCATCAGATCATAGCCAAAATACATTAGTAAGCTGATCAAGTAGACCATACGCGGTGTGCTTGATATGGACCTTATTTGAAAATGCATTGGATCAGGAAAAGGGAAACCAATAAAAATAAAACAATTGGCGCGCTATCATTGGTTGAGACGAGACATGTCATCATCTTCAACCTCAAGACACCCTGCAATGGGGATTTCATGAGTTTCTTCAAATGTTAAAATTAGAATCCCAGACTAGTATCATTGGATACGTCTATTCAAGACGATTCTAATGGCACCATCGCGCCAAATTTATATAAACTGTGCAAAGCTGTGTTTGAAGAAAACCAGAAAAAATATTGAATATGAAAATCTGGGATATCTCACTCAAACCTCAATAAAATTGCAAATTATAAAGAGCACGAGGATCAGAAGGATTCAGAGATTAGATTAGACTTTTATTTGAAAAAAATTGGCCAAGAAATCTACTTGAACGAAGTAGTGAGAAGTTGCTCTGAAACTAGACTTCTATAGATCAATATAGGTCACGATTCTTAAGAATAATTGTATGGTTAGATTCATAGAAGTTCAGTGAAGCTAACTGAATGGAGCTTTTGGTGTTTGAAGGTGAGAATGTAAGAAATCAGAAATTCAAATTCAGAGTTCGTATGGGATCTGAACAGGGGTCAATTGGCTATCAAAAGCTTGAAGAAATGAATGAGGGATGATTCTCTATTTATAGGGGAGTAAATGGGATCCTTAAGCGTGTGAGATGATGAAGTTTGGAGGGAAATCGTGTGGGTCTGCAGCATGAACAAAGTGTGACTTGTTTAGCATCAAAACTCGGCTAAATCATGTGTTTCATGATGCTAAACGCCTTTGGAAAGTTGCTAAACATGATTAGAAGCAAAAACACTTGGAAAACTTGTGATTAGAAGCCAAAACAATGATTTCTAAATCTGACTTATGATGAAACTCCAGTTTCAAGTTACTAAATTCAAATCAATGACATTCTCAACTAAAGGGGTCATTCTTGAAGCTTTAGAAAGATGAGGTTACAAGATTTGCAATGGGAAATTAATGGGATAAAATGGTTGCTTGAGCTGAAAGTTTCAATGAGTAAAAGTTGGGAAAAAGAAGTTGACTTTCCATACTTAGAAAATTTCTAAGTTTTTCTTCAAAAATGACTTATAATGTCTTGCATCCAAACATGGCCTTCCACTTGGAATTTTCTCTTGACCAAAAAATATGGCATGAAGTAGATCTCTTGGATGACATTTTGAAATTTGAACCATTCAAAATCTCCAATAATTGATAGAGTTATGACTTGTTGAAGTTGGCAAAAAATCATGAAATGACCTATAATCTTTTGCATTCTTATGGCATCTTCCATCCACTTTTGCACTTTGCAACTTGAAGATGGGTTGAAGTTCACACATTAAATATCATTATGGAAAAATAATGTGGTCAAGGGGATAAAAATGTATCAATTTATGATCATTTGAAGTCACATAAAGGAATTTGAGGGTTCATCTGGAGGACTTGTAACCTTTCTTCATCATCAAGTTTCTTACATACAAAATTTATTTGAAACTTTTGAAGTGATTTGTTAATAACCCTTTGAAGAGAAGGATGTATTTGGAATCACTCAAAAATACCAAAATATGAGCAAGATATACCCCTTTTATGTTCAAACCCCTAGCTCTTAGAGCGAGAAAATGCCTAGGGAAACCTTTGCCATTTTGACCAACATTCTTGCACAAATACCCTTTTCATGTGAATATAAGTTGTTGATAATGATAAGGAGAGATCATAGAAACCAAAACCACTTCCATATCTTGAGAAATGAAGGAGATATGCACTTGTGATCAATGGAAACAAAGGCTTGTCCAACTATGCCAAACTTCTTCAATAAACCCTTGTACCTTTGAACTAATTTTGACAACTTGAAGTGTGATGAATCATAATAAGCTTTGTCATAATGTTACTTCAAACATCTTTAATGAGGAGGCTTGAATCTCAATGAAGCTTTGTTAAGGAAGATACAAAGAATGAACTTATGAGTCCAAAGATCAACTTTGATGGAATGCATTTTGCTTTCACCTACATCATAAAGAATTAGGGCACACAAATATTGTATTTTATTATTTAAAGGATAATCAAAACATAGATGATCACAAAAATACAAGTCAAGGTGCCTGGTGATTCCTCACAGAGTAAAGCTAAAAATAGGGAGGAAAAGCAAACCCTAGTGTGTGATCTTGTTGTGATTGAATTGAATTGAATTGATATGATGAAGGGATCTTAGGGGGAAAAATTGGGGTACAACACTTGCCATACAAACCCTAATTACTAACAGTGATAAGGAAAGCAGTAAATTGTGGAAATTAAATATCCTACGCTATTACAACGCTTCGAGAATGAGGGTACAAATTTATGAATGGGGGAGGAAAACAATAAACCCTAATTATCTATTACAAACTTTTGACAGTTACATAATGGTATTAATGCAAAAAAATAAGGTGCACAAAGGTGGTGAAAAGGGGAAAGATGTTTTAAGAAACCCTATAAATATTTCTAAGTGTTAAGAAAATAATATATTGTTTTTGTTTAGAAGAATATTTGAAATAAAAATTAGACCTAATTCTCATTAATTTACAATTTATTTAAAATAAAACAAAGTGTAACTAATTAATTTTATTTATGAAAATTAAACTAATTTAAAAAAACCTAAAGAATTCTAAGTATTTAGAACATATTTTTGGAGTTTTATTTAGAAAAGATATTTGAAGTATGAAACCTAATTCTAATTAATTAATAAAATCAAGGTGATTAAATTAAATTAATTTTTAATTGTCAAAAATTAAACTAATAAATTAACAACCTAAATCTAATTTTTTTATCATTTTTATAATTTTTATGATTTTTAATAAAATTATTTTAGAAAAAAAAGGTTAATTAAAATTAAAAAGAAATAAAATGGGCCTGAACTGTAAAAGCAATTGGGGGGTGTTAGAAAGCAAAAACAAAAAGTCCCAAAATAACTAAGCCGAGTCGCTGGATGATTCAGTGGGGATGGATCTCTAGGGTGCATCGTGGGGATAGTGTTTGGTGCGTTGGATTTGATTGCCTGATGATCTGATGGTGTTGATATGTGGTTGTATGCCCCACGCCTGGCTCGAACCATGGATCGGGCATAGGTATGACTAAAACACACGCACGCTGCCACTTGGGTGGCTGTTACATCTAGTAGTAAAACAACAATCATTAAATATAAAATGAACAAGTTTTCAAAAATGGACTTCATCTTCTTCCTCACGCGCATTTACAGTAACAACAACAACAATTTCAAATTTTGTAAAATCTTCATTTCTCAACCAAATTGAAAAATGTAAACATCAAACTTGCTTGAAATCTAACCACGAATCCAACCATATAACTTTCAAAAGGTATAGATCAATGGTTAGGATGAATTTTGCTTGGTACCAAACGCAACCCTAATATCTCAGAAACTTCAAATCCAAAATTCTCATCACACAGTCAACATAAATGAAAACTAAGGACATGGTTAGTTTCAGGGCATTGATATCTACATTTTTGCTTTAGAAAATAAATGTAAATCATGCTTGTACAGAGATTTCAAAGTTTAGAAAACTTACCTCGGAAGTGAGAATTGAGTTTGAAGTTAGAGAAATTTTGGAGATGTTAGGACGATCTGGATAGCTTCACTGAACTCCCAGGAAGCTTTTTCAATGCCTGCCTCGGATTGAGAGTGTCTCAATTCTTCTGGACAAGTCAAGTTACAGAGGTGTAAAGTGAGGTTTGGACAATGATGGTGGAGGTGTTAGAATGATGAAACAGGGGTGTGGATGACTTTTATGTAATGTATAGATTATGTTTGAATGATAAAAAAGGGTAACACACAAGTGGATTTGATGTTGGGTGTTGGAAGCTTCAAATGTGAAGCAATGGAGTTCTCTTGGTGATTCTGAGTTTGACAGTGTTTTAGGGCATGTGAACTCATCTGTTAGCTTGCAAATGATATCTCTATTTATAGAGAAAAGGTTTGGAAGACTCAAGTAACCAGAATTGAAAGATAACAAGTTATGGTTTTGAAAAAGTGAAAAATCAAGTTGGATGAGTTTTTATGATTCCAAGTTTCAAGTACAAGCATGATATGTGGTTTGTTGGTTGGAGAGGTTAGTTTTGATGTTAGAGATTGCTTGTACTCAGATGCAACAATTTGGGAGCTCAAGAAGTTGACTTTATGATTAAAGCTTGCTTTACAAGAATGGAAATGTAACCTTTCTCCCTTAAATGGAAAAATGGATTGATAAAGCTTTAATCACTTGGATCATGGACCAAAAGTATGTGTAATCTTCTGATTATGGATAGATTTGGAGGTTAGAGGCCTAAAAAGTGGTATCATGCAGCATGGCTTGAAGATTGGGTTATGAACTTGTCACAAAAATGACATATAATGCAACATTAGATACCCAACTTCATCTCTTCGATTCTCCTTGATCAAGCATGATAAAATTGTGTTCTTGGACATTTTGACAAGCTTGAAACATTTTCTAGAACTTTTATGTTGTGAGTTTTGGCTAAATCAAATGGTAACTTTGTGAAAAATGGCCATGAAGTTGGGACAAATTTGATCAAAACTTATAAAAAAATTTCTAAGTGTTGGATAAAAAACATCATAACTTCATGAACTTATATCTCTTAAATTAAGCATTTTTGGAGGATCATCCCACATTAACAAAGTTTTAGAATTCATCAATCCCTACAACTTTAATGTTGAAAGTTTTCCTTGAATAAGCTTTCATCTTGAGGAATCTTGCTTGTGAAGTTAGGGTTTTTGTTAAGAACAAAAACACTTAGAATTTTTCTAAGTGTTAGAAAATTTTCCAAATTTGACTTTTTTTGACTTTTTTATTTCTTGATCATCAAGTTTGTTAGTTTTGAATATCTTGAAGATTCTTGACTTTTGAATTCCAATGTTGACCAAAAAGTCAAAGTTTGACTTTTGAGTGATTGTTGACTTTTCATCAGTTGATTCAATTCTTCAACTATCAATCACTTGCATCTTTGTAAATGTTTTGAGCCATGTAATTAGGTCAAGATGTTTTATTTGAGCTCATGATTTCATGCATCGAGCTATTAGTTCATGCACTAGGTCCACAGTCAATGATCAGTCATCTTCAATCAAACCCCTAATTTTGGCAATTTTTGACCTTTGATGATTTTAGGGATTTCCTTGAGGAATCATGATCAACCCTTGATAAAATGATGAATATCACTTCAAAATTTTGATGTTGACAAAAAATATTGATGTTTGACTGTATGTTGACCACAATTGACTTTTTGTCCAATACAGTTGATTTATAGTCATTTGAGCAATTGATTGAGAAAACTTGTGATGCAAGGCTTGAAACTTGAAATAAGAATTATTGAGGACCTATGATGAACCATGAAAGTCAATTGAGACCATTTAAAACAAATATTCTTTGAGAAGCACCAAACCCTAGTTAAAGACCTTTGCTTAGGAGGAGGTTTGACCAGTCAATTCTTGAGAATCCTTGAGTATTTGAGAATTTTAGAAGAATTCCTTGAAGATAATGGGAGGAAAATTTTTTGGGTACAACAGATGCCCCTGTTTAATCTTCTTAAACCTAAAGAGTTAGATTGGCATGTCCTCCATTCGTGACTTGAAGGTAGAAGATGATTGAACACTTAAGTGCCCAGAAATCTGCACTCGCATGTGCCCGAAGTAATGTTGTTAGTTGATTATACCGGGAATGGGCTTAAAGATGCCATTTGGATAGGTGATGAGAGTTGTCATAGATGGGCTTATAGATTCCATCCAAAGTAATTGTGGACATGATTTAGACTAAGTTTACGCTCGACTTTAATTGGAAGAAGTATCAGAATAAATCTACGCTCGATTTAAACTGAGCCAGAGGAGATATTTTTATCTTTAATTGGAAGAAGTATCAGAATAAATCTATGGAGATTTAATCTAAGCCAGAAAATGTCTACTGGAAGAAGTATCAGAATAAATCTATGGTCGATTTAGTATGAGCAAAAAAATGTCTAATGGAAGAAGTATCAGAATAAATTAATGGATGACTTAATCTGATCCAGAAAATGTTTGCGTCCGTCTTTAACTAGGAGAAGTATTAGAATATCTATGGTCGGTTTAATCTGAGCCAGAAAAAGTCTACTGGAAGAACTATCCGAATAAATCTATGTTTGATTTAATCTGAGCCAGAAAATGTCTACTGCAAGAAGTATTAGAATAAATCTACTCTTGATTTAATCTAATCCAGAAGAAGTCTCTGAAGGAAATGTTCATCATGTAGATAGTCGCCTCATCTTGTTTCAGGAATTGATCTACAATTTGTTTTTATTGGTAAAATCGTCCTGTTTCGGGAGTTGATACCACTTGGTGATAAAGATAGTTGTCCCGTCCTGTTTTGGGAATTGACCTTCATCTGACCATAAAGAAAGAAATATAGTTTCCCTGTCCTGTTTCGGGAGTTAATATTTGCTCGATTGTATAAATAGTTTCTCCGTCTTGTTTCAGGAATTAATCTGGAACCTACTTTTCATTGGCCGTAGAGATAGTTGCCCCGTCTTGTTTCGGGAATTAATCTCTGACCTACTCACATAAATAATTGCCTCATCTTATTTCGGGAATTAATCTTGAACCCATTTGAGAATTGTTGATGATATTCATCTATTTATGAACTTTACCTGAAAAGATAAAAAGTTAGTTATATGCGATGTCATGATGTATGAAATGCATTACGTAATGATGTTCTCAAAATGAATGAGATTGTTCTATATGTGTTTCTTATGCATATGCTATGATATTGGTAAATGATGTATGAATGTGAAATTTGGTTAAATTGTATCAACAGTTCTGTGTGATATCTTGGTGGGAAAATTAATCCCTGACTGGCGCTGGGGATGAAGAATATGTGTAATCCTCAACTTTGTCTAGAATTCTTAGGCTGGGGATTCCTGCTTGCTGTTTGAGGAAACTCTGCTGGGGAATGTAGACTTTTGTTTGGGGAGAAGAGTTTAGGAATATTAGTCTTTCAACGCTCTACTGGGGAATTTAATTCCTATATACCCTGACTGGGGATAAAAGATATGGATAACCTTCTGACTCGTCTAGGGAGTTTAATTCTTATATACCCTGACTGGGAATAAAAGAGATGGATAATTCTAACTCGTCTAGGGAGTTTAAAGTTGACTGATATCTGGTCCGGTTCCAGGTTTTGTAGCGACTCTCTTGATATAGTGGTAACTTCACTAGAAAGGAATTTTGCCAGTGATTTGTAGCTATCTGAGGTATAGACTCAAGTTGGGGAGACTGTAATCTGTTGGGGAAATAAACCCTATTGGGGAAATAAACCCTGTTAAGGAAACAAGCTTTGCCGGAGAGAAGAAATCTGTAGGGATTTTTCAGTTTTGGAGGAATAAGCTCAGCTGGGGAAGAGAATTTCCATGAATTATACTGATTGGAACTCTGTAGGTTGGTGATATTTCTGGGGAGGTTGCGGGGAATGTATCTTTATTTAATATGAATTTATGAAAATTACTCTGTGGGGATAATCTCATGGAAGTGGTTCTGTGGGGATTTATGGATAGCTTGAATGTTATCCCAACTCCTAGAGTCTTGAGTAAATGCTTATTCTTGTTCTTATGCATATATTTGTTAACAGTTAATCATGTTCATATGCATATGTTCATTCAATTTTAGTCATTGGACGTTTTCGCAAAAAAAAATAGAAAAATTAAAAACAAAAGTTTGAATTTTAGGGTGTATTTGTATTGATAGTTTGCCTATAGACAGGCGATTTTGTACAAAGAGACATAAATCCTAGTAAGAGGAAATTGTCATGAAATGAAAAGAGTACAAAGTGAAAACAAAACATATAGCTAGGTGAAAATAATATCGTTAGGTTCCAACTCGGCTATTGCCCCTATATCTTTGAACATTTCATCCTTTGTTGTCAGAAGAAGTTGATTGAACTGATCGGCGCCATTTGAACTTTTGATTTTGGTAATAAAGCTTGAAGAAAATGATCCAAGGTGACACAGTCGTACACCTTAATCCCTAAATTTTTCCTGAACCGCCCTTTCGGGTTTTTAGTCCACCAGAATACCCTTTTTGCCCAAGCCGCCTTTTCAGGTTTTTGACTTGTCGGGTGTACAATATTTTGTATATATCACTAATTTTTCCCTTAACCCTTTTGGTTCGCCGAGATGCCCTTACCTTTGTCTAGGGAAGTCAACCTAGCAGGCCGTTTTCATACTTAGTATCTTTTGACTATGTCCGCGTTCATAGGGTGCGGAAAATATTCATCGTCCATGGTGGTTAGTATCATAGCACCGCCTGAAAATACTTTCTTGACAACAAATGTCCCTTCGTAGGTGGGAGTCCATTTTCCCATGGGAACACCTTGCGGTAGAATGATGCACTTTATTACTAAGTCACCATCCTGATATAATTGATGCTTGATTTTCTTGTCGAATGCCTTGATCATACATTTCTGATATATTTGACCATGACAGACAGCCGCAAGCCTTTTTTCATCAATCAAGCTCAACTGATCCAACCTAGTTCGAATCCACTTATTTTCGTCTAAGTCTTCATATTTCATAATTCTCAGAGACGGAATTTGAATTTTGACAAGTAGGACAGCTTCCATACCATAGACCAAAGAGAATGGGGTTGCCCCAGTTGATGTTCGTGCTGAAGTGCAATAACCATGAAGAGAAAATGGTAACATATCATGCTAGTCTTTGTAGGTCACAACCATCTTTTGCTCAATCTTATTTATGTTATTGTTGGCAGCTTCCACTGTGCCATTCATCTTTGGTCAATACGGAGAAGAGTTGTGGTGCTTGATCTTGAACTGCATGTAGAGTTCAATGATTATAGTTTTGTTGAGGTTGGTACCATTTTCCGTGATGATTCTCTCGGGGATATCATATCGGCAGATGAGGTTATGCTTAATGAACCGAGCTACCACATTCTTGGTAATAGAGGCGAACGAGGCTGCTTCAACCCACTTTGTAAAGTAGTCAATGGCGACGAGAATGAAGTGATGTCCGTTAGAAGCAGCAGGCTTGATCTCTCCGATCATATTAATTCCCCACATTGCAAATGGCCAAGGAGAAGTCATAACATTCAAAGGTACCAGACACACATGAACTTTATCAGCATAGATCTGGCACTTATGACAATTTCTCGAGTGGTTGTGGCAATTAGTTTCCATGGTCGACCAATAGTAACCCGCTCTCAATATTTTCTTAGCCATAGTATTCCTACTGGAATGAGTACCAAAGATGCCTTCATGCATATCCTCTGTAATTTTCTCCGCTTCTTTCTCGTCCACACAACGAAGCAGAGTTGAATCATGATTACGCTTGTATAAAATTCCATTGCTCAAGAAGAACTTAGCCGAGAACCTCCGTATGAATTTCTTATCATTGATTGATTCCCCTTTAGGGTATTCTTGAACTTCAAGGTACTTTTTCACTTCAGGAAACCAAGATTTTTCTTCTACTCCATCAGTGTCATTTTCACAACAGTGGGCCGGTTCGTCGAATCTTTCAATGGTAATTGTGAGAGCCTCGTTATCCCATCTGAGCTTGAACATGGATTACATGGTAAATAATGCATCTGCCAATTGATTCTCTTCTCTTGGGATATGCTCAAAAGTAATCTCTTTGAAGTACGGAATTAAGGTTAGCACATGTTCTTGGTATGGAATGATATTTGGATGCTTTGTATCCTATTCTCCCTTAAATTGACTGATTACCTAGGCTGAATCCCCATATACGCTCAGGAATTTGATTCTCAGGTCGATAGCAACTTTAGTTCCCAGGATGCATGCTTCATATTCAGCCATATTATTGATGAAGTCAAAGGAAAGTCTGGCAGTGAAGGGCGTATGACAACCTTGATGAGAGATAATTACAGCACTGATTATGTTTCCAAGTGCGTTAGAAGATCCATCAAAAACCATAGTCCATCGGGATCCTGACTCAGGTCCATCATAAGGTCCATGCTTTTCACAATCTGTAATTAGCATGATGTTCTCATCTGGGAATTCGAAGTTCATAGATTGGTAGTCTTCTATAGCATGATGCGCCAAATAATCTGCCAGTACACTTCCTTTGATTGCTTTTTGAGTGGTGTACTGAATGTCGTATTTTGTCAAGACCATTTTCCATCAGGCTATTCTTCCAGAGAGAGCTGGCTTCTCGAATATGTACTTGATGGGATCCATTTTAGAGATCAATAGAGTAGTATGAGTCAACATATATTGTCTTAGCCGACGAGAAGCCCATGCAAAGCCAGTAAGTTTTCTCGAGCAGTGAATATCTTCTTTCACAGTCGGTAAACTTTTTGCTAAGGGGTAGTATATTGCATGCTCTTTTTGACCTGACTCATCATGCTGCCCCAATACACACCCCCATTGAGTTCTCTAGCACTATTAGATACATGATTAAAGGTCTTCCTTCAAATGGTGGCATCAGAATCAGAGGTTCTTGTAAGTACTCCATGATTTTATCAAAAGCCATTTGAAATTCGTCGTTCCATTTTACTACTTGATCTTTCTTCAATGGCCTGAAGATTGGCTCACAGGTAGCAGTCATATGAGAAATGAATTGGGCAATGTAATTCAGTCGTCCTAAGAAACCTCTGACTTCCTTCTCAGTATGAGGAGCCAAAATTTCTTGAATGACTATGACTTTTGCAGGATCAACTTCAACACCTTTACCACTGACGACGAAACCCATGAGCTTACCAGATCTCACCCCAAAAGTGCATTTGTTCGGATTTAACCTTAGTTTGTACTTCTTCAGCCTTTCAAATAACTTGTGCAAATGATCAAGATGTTCTTCTTCAGTCTGTGATCTTGCTATCATATTGTTGACGTAGAATTCTATCTCATGATCAATCATGTCGTGAAATAAAGCTACCATGGCACGCTGATAAGTTGCCCCGACATTCTTCAACCCAAAAGGCATGACCTTGTAACAAAAATCCCCCCAGTGTGTGACGAAGGTAGTTTTCTCCATGTCTTCAGACGCCATCTTGATCTGATTAAAACCTGAGAAACCATCCATGAAAGGGAATACCTTATACTGAGTAGTGTTGTCGACCAGAACATCAATATATGGAAGTGGGAAGTCATCTTTGGGGCTCTCCCTATTCAGATCCCTGTAATCTACACACATATATACCTTGCCATCTTTCTTTGGTACTGGAACAACATTGGTAACCCATTGAGGATATGATGTCATTGCTAAGAACCCTGCATTGAATTGCTTCATAACCCCGACCTTGATTTTCTCTGACATCTCAGGACGCATGCAACGAACCTTCTGCTTGATCTAAGAATAACCCTCTTTCATTGGCAGAAGGTGAACCATAATATCAGTATCTAGACCTGGCATGTCTTCATATGACCAAGAAAATACCTCTACATAGTCATGCAACATTTGAATTAGTCTGTTCTTGGAACTACCCTCTAAGTTGGCGCCTATGTTGACCTCTTTTCAGTCTGTCTCAACCCGAGTTTACCACTTCGATTAGCTCTTCATGCGGTTGGATAGCCTTTTCTTCTTGTATCAAGAGTCTGGCAAGTTCTCCAGGTATTTCACAATCTTCCTCACCTTCGTCTTCGGCTTAGTAGATTGTATTTTCAAAGTCATAAGCGGCAATAGCAGAATCGTTATCAACGAGATCTAGAGTGGATAGAGATCTGTAATGTAGTGTGTGGGTGTGTGTAAGAACACATAGCTATTTGAAAGTGCAATAAAGTAAAAGAAATACAAAGAGCGCAAAATTTGAATGCAAAACATCTAATGTTTTCATTAAATGAAAATATGACATATGAAATGACAACCTTTAATAAATGGACCATTGTGCCTCGGGAAAGGCACAAGGTTTAAAGTCATTGTTTTAAAATAAATTACATAATCAAACTTCTTAAAGCAATCAAAACACAAATAGCTATTACTCCTGGCTAAAGGAGATGGAGATAATGTCTTCTGCTTTCCAATTGTCGAGTCTGTTTCTAATGGTAGGGAATATCCAGTTCCCAAAATCACAATCACTCTCGCATCCTCTATAGCATTTATTCCGTTATTGGTGATACATAATGGAGGTCTTTGAGCCCGAGCACGGCGAACAGCCCTTTGACCTTCTACAATAAAGCCCAAACCAAACTTGTTAGATTTGTAGGGGATATCAGGAAGCTGACCCCAAATTTTACAACCACCTTCTTCTATAGTTACTTTGGCATCTTTCAAGGAAGACATCTTATGTGGAACTCTGGTAGTCTTTAGAATGGAAGAAACATCTTCAACAATAGCAGGGGAAATTACTTCAAAAGCTTAACAGGGAGTCTCGATGAA
Source organism: Vicia faba (assembly GCA_948472305.1). Classification (NCBI taxonomy): domain Eukaryota; kingdom Viridiplantae; phylum Streptophyta; class Magnoliopsida; order Fabales; family Fabaceae; genus Vicia; species Vicia faba. Next base: position 1,358,647,858 of record OX451740.1, read on the forward strand.
CTCACCATCCATTTCTACATACCAGAATGAATTCAAGTGGTTGACCATGTACTCCTCTTCTCCACAGAAAGTAACAATCTTTCCTTTCACATGATACTTTAATTTTTGGTGCAAGGTGGAGGTAACATCGCCTGCCCCATGGATCCAAGGGCGTCCCAATAGACAAGAATAAGTTGGCCGGATTTCCATTACATAGAAGGTGGATTCAAATATTTTTGAACCTACTTTGATAGGGAGGTCCACTTCTCCATGTACCATTATTTTGGATCCATCAAAGGCTCGAACTATAATGTGAGTGGGTTTCAAAACAACCCCTTCACAATCCAAACTGTCAAGAGCGCCCTTTGGCAGAACATTCAGAGAAGAACCAGTATCAACTAACACATGAGCCAAAGTAGTGCCCCTGCATTCAATGGAGACATACAGGGCCCTATTATGATTTCTCCCCTCCGGAGTCAGGTCAGCATCGGAGAAGCCTAAGCCATTGTCAGTTGTTAAGCTAGAAACATAAATTCCAAATCGATCGGCAGAAATCTCTTGTACTACATGAGCAATCTTAAAAAATTTCATTAAAGCTTGTGCATGAGCTACGGAATATAGTAGTAAAGATAGCATGGAGATTTTGGATGGGGTCTACCCCAGCTGTTCAACAATTTTATAATTGCTTCTTCGAATGATCTTCAAAACCTCTTCCAACTCTTGTCCAGAGGTGTCTTTAACTGTAACTTCTTTTGGTGCTCCGTCCGGGCAGGCTGTACCATTGGCTCTTTACCTCGAGCACCAAAAGTTTTCTTGGTAACTGTGACTTGAACATGTGGAGATATTTCCTGAGAGAAAATCCTTCCGCTTCTAGTAATTTTGCTGGTCCCTGCAATGTTCTCAATGTTGGGGTCAACCTCTTCATCATCTTTATCAGACAACTCTTGTTTAATGCGATGGTAATAGACGTCGGACCCATAATTCCATGGAATAGCCTGACAAAGTGAAAAACACAATAATGGGGGTTGAATTGAATCTTAAAATCAAAAGCAGTAGACATGATATTTTTATCCTGGTTCTTTTAATCTCAAACTACTCCAGTCCACCCGCCAAGGTGATTTCGCCTCTCTCCAACGAGGACTTAATTCACTAGTCAACACTGATTACAATACTACTTTGACAACTTCCAAAGTCTTCTTGAGTACAACCACAACCCGATTTATCTCAAGGAAAACTAGCTTAATCAAAAGAAAATGATTTACTGTGTACTGTTGTTTTTGTTACAAAAATTGTATCACTACTGTGATGTATTACAGAATTTGAGAGTATAAGAGAATATGAATATTTGCAGCGATTAAGATATATGAGAATTCGTAGGTGAAAATAATAAACAATTTGTCCTTTAAGCTTGTTTATATAGCATGGAAATATTGTCCAAAATAAAGCGTGATAATGGACACTCAATGCACTTTCTATACTGAGAAGATTCTTGTCTGAATGAAGTCGTTGCATATGATACTGTCTTAATTGAAAAGTAACACTTCAGAACAATAGGATCTTGCATGCTGCTTTTACTTCAGAACTTTGATGACTCAGAGATATGAGGATCTGATGGCATATTAGACTTCTGTTCAAAGTCAGAATATCTTTTGCTTCAACGCAGATTCTGATCAACATTCTTCAGAACATTCTGTTTAGCTCAGTTTGAAAGCTTTTGTAGCTTAACTTCTGATGTTGTTTCAGTCATAACTTCTGTATAAAAAATAACACAAACTTAGAGTGCATATTTGTTCTTTGTGTTTGTTATCATCAAAACTCTAACTAAGGGTTGTAGAATCAAACTATGTTCTAACAATCTCCCCCTTTTTGGTGATGACAAAAACTAGGATTTTCAATAAAAAATATAAAACAAAAAGCTAAAGAGAGTCTCCCCCTGAGTTGATTACTCAGATAGAGATGAGTTACTTCCTTGAAGTTCTTTCTCGTCAGAGATTTTGATGCATTTCCTTCTGTCCTTATCAGAATATGTTCATGTTCAAGCTTTCAGAAAACATAGAAGTTAATATATTCAGAATGTTTGAGACTTTGTCCCGGTATACTGTTATTGAAAATATCTTACATTCTCCCCATTTTTGTTAGGTATCAAAAAGCAATATAATCAGAGTCAAAAGGATGATTTGTATTGAAAACAGAATGCAATGACATTTTCAGAAACAAAGAGGATAAGATGAAGAATACAGAAAACAAGTTAAAGAAAATCTAAGAAGGAGGGGGAAGTCGTGTGAACAACGCTTCCAGCAAGCTCTTAATCGGAGTGCTTGATTCTTCCTGCTTTCCCAAAATGTCTTTGATTTCTTTTGTTGTATCTTCTTGTTTGTCCAATATATCCCTGATCTCTTTGTTTGTGGCTTCTTGCATATCCAGTCTGGCATGGATTAAAGCATTCTCCTTCTTCAACTCTTCCAGAGTTTGCATGACTACAGACGAAGTTGGTGTATCTTCAGGGGTTGCATGTCATTTAGAACACTCTCCAGCCTCTTCTGATTGAACAACTTCTTCTATTGCAATTTCCTTTTCTGGAGAAGTATTCAGAGGGTGACTATCAGAATCTGGTTCAGTGGCTTCTGAAGGTTGGTTCTCTTTCTAGGGAGCATTTTCCAGCAGAAGAATTTCTTTCTTGTCCCAGTGGCTTAGAAATTGATCTTTGAAGGCTTTCTCATAGCTCAATTCTTTCAGCTTCTGGGATTCAGAGATGAACCATTTTATGAATCTATCCCAAAGAGAGTCAGAAGCAGTAGGATTAGAATTCTCTTGACTTTCTTGCTTCAAAGAAGTAACCCATTCCTGTATTTCTGTTTCAAAAATCAACAAGTTCCTACGAACATATGATTTATGTAAGGTTCGTTTGGGTTTGGGGATGGAAATTTTGTTTGATGTGGAAGCTATATGGTCCAGCGCTTCTAGATCAATGATAGTTCTGAGGTGGTCAGTTGGACGATTGATTGGTGAGGGAGTAGAAGAATCAAAAATCAGGATTGGTGAGTGAGGAGTGTTTGGTGGTGTGGATTCATATGGTGAAGGTATTTCTGTAATATCATGAGTGGAGAGAGGTAAACAAACCGTAAGAGGTTCTGTTATCCCAGGAATTGTGGTAGTGGTATCGGAGTCTGAAAGGGAGTCTTCTGATTGGTTTGCGGTAGCGTGTTGTATTTCTGGTTCAGGTGTTTCAGAAGATGGAATTTCAGATTGAGGAGTGAGAGGGTTTTCATTTTCTGGTTGGGGTGAGTTGAGGTTTTGATGTTCTAGTTGTGGAGAGTGTGGTTGTGGATTTTCTGGTTGTTAAGTTTGACTGGTTGGGTTTTCTGGGATTGGTGAGGAAAAGTCTTGATCAAACAGTTCAATATCAGAGAGAACTCTTGCAAGTTCTGGTTGATGTTGTTCTGGATTTGGATTGGGGGAGTGAGGTTCATTTTATAAATTGCCAACAGTTACAGATGGGTCAAATTCTATGTCAAAATCCTCAAATATTTTGGGAGAAGGATTTTCTGTTGGTTGAGGGGGAATGGTTTCAGATGTTGGAATAGCTATTGATTCTACAACAGAAACAAAAGATGTGTTACCTTCCTTTTTCGCAGCTTTTTGTGTCCTTTGAGAGGATCCTTCTCCTGTTGCCTTCCTCTTTCTGGATTTCTTTAGTAGAACCTCTGGAGAGGGCTTGTGTAGGTCATGGATGTTGATTTTTAGGACAATCCCATCATCCTTGCAAGCTTCAAGGTATCTGACTATAATCTCTGGAGAGGCGTCTATCTTAGAGAATAGTGGAAAATCCTTCAGAGGGATTCTCCTAGAAGTGATGACCTAATGAGAAGCAATTGTTGGTTCCTTCTTTATGCTTTCAATAATCTTCATTTTCTTCAGATTCTTGGAATTCAGAGGTTTCCCAGCAGTTGCTTCCAGAGTGTTGATTTCTTGAGCCTCTGTCAGATGTTCTATCATCTTGTTTTCCGTCAGAATATCTGAAATCAATCTTCCCAGAGGAATCCAATCCCTCTTAGTTATTTCTTCTTCTCTTGTCTCTTTCACACTTGTTCTGAGATGGTTGAAGAGAAAATGTGGAAGATTTATTTTGGTCTTCTTTGCAATGAAGTATAATAGAAACTGCTGATCAATGTTGATGTAATCAGGAGAGCTTGTTGGCTTCCTGTGATTGATACATCCCAGAATGATTCTAGCTCAGATTTTGTAATGATCCTTCAAGTCTCTGATCTTGCTGGATGGCTGTCCAGAAGTGAAAATGACCCTAGAAATGGATTTTAGGTCAAAACACGTATCAGCCATATCAATGCATCTGACTCCACCGCCATTGTATCCAATGAGTTTCCCAATCAAATCTTTTGTAATCACTATCTTCTTCCCCATAACATATGACATGACCTGGTGGTTGGATGAAGTAGCATGAATCTAAAACTCTTTAACAAGAATGGTAAAAGTTAGACCCAACTGACGATCAAAGTATTTGTTCCATCCCTGTGCAGTTACATCTTCATACTGATTAAACTTGTTTTCTTGTAAACTTTCAAAATCGACGATCAATTCAAAGAGAACTTCAAGGTTGTTGACCAGAGTGAGTAGTGTTCTAATGGGCTCCTCATATTGTTCAGTTGATGAAGAACCAGGAGCATTGTTGAGATTCTTGAGACTTGATGAGGATACCATTGTTCACATGGATTCTTTGAAGAAAACTGATAGAAAGGGTTTTTGAAAAACTAGAGCAAGAGAGAATATTGAAGGTGGTAAAATGTGAATGAATGAAATAGTAAATTGAGTTTATATAAGCACTTTTGAAAACGTAATCAGTAAGAAAGAGAAAATAAGTAATGATTATACTGAATTAATGAAACCTGAAATTAGGGGATTTAATGAGATATTAAACGGTTACCAATGACAAGTGTCTCAATGCATCCAATCAGAGCTTTGGACCCTTCACAATTTGAACGCATGTTCATCCTCAGAAGGTAGCTTGTGAGAGGATGACATATGTTTGATGGTGTGAACTACACGCCTCTATCCTTGAAATGAAAAGTTTATATCTTCTTAGATAGATTTTGAGGCAACTGTACTCCTAACTTCTGAAGACAAGTTGATCAGATGTTCACAGAAAACAATAAAATTCTGAGGGTTAGAATATGCAAATAAAACATTTTATTCTGGACACAATTTCATGCTGAGATGTTTCAGAATGAAATTGAATCTATCTTCAAAAAGGGGTTTTATAAACACATCAGCCCATTGATGGTCTGTGTCAATAAATTTTAAAGTGAGAATTCCTTTCTGAATATAATCCCTAATAAAAGGATGTTTTATTTCTATATGCTTAGCCCAAGAATGCAAAATAGGATTTCTGGATAGACATATGGAAGAAGTGTTATCATAGAAAATAGGAATGTTACTCTCAAATATGTTGAAGTCTTGAAGTTGACTTTTCAACCAGAGTATTTGAGTGCTACATCCAGCAGCTGCTATGTATTCAGCTTCTGCTGTGGACAATGCTATTGTGGACTGTCTCTTGCTAGTCCATGAGATCAGGTTGTCTCCCAGAAATTGGCAGCTTCCAGAAGTGCTTTTATGCTCTACTCTGTCTCCAGCAAAGTCAGCATCACAATATCCTACTAAGCTGTATTCATTGGATTTTCTATAAAACAAACCCAGATTAGTAGTACCTTTCAGATACTTGAAAATTCGCTTAACTGCTGTTAAGTGAGATTCTCTAGGATCTGATTGGAATATAGCACATAAGCAAACACTGAATAAAATATCAGGCCTTGAATCCGTCAGATAGAGGAGAGATCCAATCATACCTTTGTAGATCTTCTATTCTACCTTTTTACTTAGCTCTTCCTTTTCCAGAATGCACGTGGGATGCATTGGAGTCTTTGAGGTCTTACATTCTTAGAGGTCAAATTTCTTCAAAAGTTCTCTGATGTATTTGCTCTAGTGATTGTAAGTTCCTTCTGGAGTCTGGTTTATCTGAATTCCCAGAAAGAATTTAAGTTCCCCCATTAAGCTCATCTCAAACTCTGCCTGCACGCACTTAGAAAATTCTCTTCCTAGAGAAGGTTTAGTGGATCCAAAAATAATATCATCTACATAAATCAGACAAACTAAAATGTCATTCTTAAATGTCTTACAGAACAAGGTTGTGTCCACTTTCCCTCTAGTGAATTCCTTTTCTAACAAGAAGTTACTTAGCCTTTCATACTAAGCTCTGGGAGCTTATTTCAGACCATAGAGTGACTTCTTTAGTTTGAAAACATATTCTTTGTGTTTGGAATTTTCAAACCCATGGGGGTTGGTGGACATATACCTCTTCATCAATGTAACCATTTAAGAATTCACTTTTGACATCCATCTGATACAGAGTGATGCCATTATTTACAGCAAAAGAGATTAAGAGTTCGATATATTCTAACCTGGCGACTGGAGCAAAGGTTTTTGTATAGTCTATCCCCTCTTGCTGACTATAACCTTGTGCCACCAGTCGTGCCTTCTTTCTGATGACTTCTCCTTGCTTATTCAGTTTGTTTCTGAACACCCACTTTGTTCCAATGACATTGAATCCTTTTGGTTTAGGAACCAAATCCCATACATCATTTCTGGTGAACTGGTTTAATTCCTCCTGCATTGCCAAAATCCAGTCATTGTCCAGAAGAGCTTTATCAATTGTTGTTGGTTCAATCAGTGAGACCAGTCCCATGAGGGATTCTTTAGAGTTTCTGAATGTTGATCTTGTTCTGATTGGATCATCCTTCTTTTCCAAGATCTTATCTTTTGGGTGAGCTATGCTGCTTCTGGATAACCTTTTCTGGAGTTGATCAACATAAGGTACTTGAACACTTGTGACATTTTCTTCTGAAGTTGTTGGAGTGTCTCTGTTGGAAACTTCTGATGAGTTGTCTTCAGCTCCTGTGAATTCAACTTATATATCTGCAAAAGATTCATTCTACTTTGACTTTTAAGGCTCAAGCTTATCATCAAATCTAACACTGATTGACTCTTCAACAATCTGTGTTTCTGTATTGTATAATTTGTACCCTCTTGAGCGTTCAGAGTATCCTAGCATAATACACTTATGTGCTTTAGAGGCAAACATGTTCAGATGATCTTTAGTATTCAGAATAAAACATGTGCATCCAAAAGGATGGAAATAAGAAGTGTTGGGCTTTTTGTTCTTCCACAATTCATATGGAGTCTTTTCCAGAATAGGTCTTTTAGAGATTTTATTCTGAATATAACACGCTGTGTTAATTGCTTCTGCCCAAAAAATATTAGCAATGTTAGTCTCATTGATCATGGTTCTGGCCATTTCTTGCAATGTTCTGTTCTTTCGTTCTACAACTCCATTTTGTTGGGGAGTTTTAGGACAAGAGAAGTCATGCGAAATTCCTTTTTCATTAAAAAATGTTTCAAATTTTTTATTTTGAAATTTTCCACCATGATCACTTCTGACTTTGACAATTCTAAGATCCTTTTCATTCTGAACTTGGTTACAGAAGGCAACGAACACAGAATGTGACTCGTCCTTGTGTCATAAGAACTTTACCCATGTCCATCTGCTATAGTCATCTACGATCACTAACCCATACTTCTTGCCACTAACAGGCGCAGTTTTCACTGGTCCAAATAAGTCTATGTGCAGAAGTTCTAATGGCCTAAAGGTGGAAACAACATTTTTAGCTTTAAAAGCAGGTTTTGCAAATTTTCCTTTCTGACATGCTTCACACAGAGCATCTGAGCTGAACTTCAGATTAGGAAGTCCTCTGACCAGATTGAGTTTGTTAATCTGAGATATTCTTCTCATACTAACATGCCCCAATCTTCTGTGCCATACCCATTGCTCGTTGTTAACAGAAAGAAGGCATTTTACATTCTGACTTTTTAGTTCAGGAAGTTTTATCTTATAAATGTTGTTTTTCCTCTTTCCATTAAACAGGATAGTTCCATCTTTCTGACTAACAGCTTTGCATGAATTTTGATTAAAGATTATATCATAACCGTTACCACTTAATTGAATTTTGGATAACAGGTTATGCATCAATCCATCAACTAAAAGCACATTATTAATAGAAGGGAAGATTACCATTACCTACTGTTTCAGAGCCAATGATCTTCCCTCTTTGGTTACCTCTAAAGCCCACGTAGCCTCCAGGTTTAAGTTCTAGGCTTTGGAACATATGCTTTCTTCTCATCATGTGTCGAGAGCATCCAGAGTCCAGGTACCATGAATGGTGTTTTAGCCTTGCTACTAAAGATATCTGCTACATATATAATTTTATCCTTAGGTACCCATATCTTTTTGGGTCCTGGTTTGTTAGTTTTACAAAAATTCTGTTTGAATTTTGGTTTGGCAGAATAATCATTACTAGTGTATTTTAGGTCATGTGTGTGCCCATATGTGAAGTGTGATTTTAGTGGTGTGCGTTTTATAACTAGGTCCATGACTTTCTTAGGTGGAGATACCTTACCTTGGTATCCTATTCCTTTTCTGCCATTCCTGCTAACTCTATAGATCATTGAAGCCATCTTGCTTCTATCTATGTTTTTCGCCAGAAACTTCTGAAAGTTGTGATCATACTCTTTGATGATCTTATAAGCATTACTGGGAGTCTCTGAGATTATTTCCTTCTGAGACTTTTGTAAATCATTTTCTAATTTTAAAATATTTTCTTTTAACTCATAATTTTCTAATCTAAGAATCTCAGTTCTTTCAGAGTCAGAGACAAGATCCTTTTTTAGGTTCTTGAATTTGACTTTGATCTGTTGATACCTTTTCCAGAATTTCATTTAGGCTTTCTACAAGTTCAGCTTTAGTAAAATTAACAATGAAATCAGGGAATACCTCTTCTGTGTCTGATTCTGAGTCTGAACTAGAAGCTTCGTTGTCTTCTGTCACATTTTCCATAAGAGTGATGTTGGATCTTTCATCATCTGACTCTGAGTCAGCATCAGAAGTTTCTGAATCGTCCCATGTTGCCATGAGGCTTTTCTTCTTCTCCTTGAAGAACTTCTTTTTGGGCTTCTCCTTCTGAAGCCTTGGACAGTCACTTTTATAGTGCCCTTGTTAATTGCACTCATAGAAGATGATGTCTTTGTTATTTGACTTTCTGTGACCGGAGGAAGCTTCAGATCTTCTGTGTCCAGAGGAGGATTCATACTTGCTATGTCTGGAGGAGGATTCATTTTGATTCTCTGATCTTCTCGGGTTACTAAATTTTCTTTGTCTCTGCTTCCACAGTTGATTGACCCTTTTGTAGAGAAGAGACAATTCATCTTCTTCTGATGAGGATCCATCAGAAGTTTCTTCCATAGCCTGCAAAACCTTAGAGTCAAGTTTTTTGTTACATTTTAATGCTAAAGGCTTACCTTGTTTATGAGGCTCGTCTTCTTCTAGCTCTATCTCATGACTTCTGAGGGAGCTAACAAGTTCCTCCAGAGATATCTTGTTAAGATCTTTAGCCAGCTTAAGTGCAGTGACCATTGGCCTCCATTGCTTTGCTAGACTTCTGGTGATCTTCTTTACATGATCAGCAGTAGAATATCCTTTGTCAAGAACTTTCAGCCCATCAATAAGAATATGGAATCTTGAGAACATTGCTTCTATGGATTCATTGTCTTCCATCTTGAATGCTTCGTATTTCTGAATGAGCGCAAGGTCATTGGTTTCTTTAACTTGTATGTTGTCTTCACGCATCATTCTCAGAGAGTCAAACATGTTTTTGGCTGTCTCTCTATTTGAGATCTTCTCATATTCTGGGTATGAGATGGCATTGAGAAGTATTGTTTTGGCTTTATGATGGTTTCTGAAATCACGCTTTTGCTGGTCAGACATCCTTTTTCTATCTATCTTCTGACCACTTTCATCCACAGGATGTGGGTATCCATCAATTACCATGTCCCATAGATCAGCATCATGAGCCAGAAAGAATCTCTCAATTATGTCTTTCCAGTAGTCAAAATTTTCTCCATCAAAGACTGGAGGTTTGCCGTTGATTTTGTCCTTGTCCTCATGATAGTCATTGCTGATTTTTTGGCTTGGTCCCACCATAGTGTTTTTCTAAAGCTTGGATCTTGTACTGACACGGTTAAGTGTATGAACTCAAAACCAGGCGCTCTGATACCAATTGAAGAAGTGAAAAACACAAGAAGGGGGTTAAATTGAAACTTAAAATCAAAATCAGTAGACACGATATTTTTATCCTGGTTCGTTTGATCTCAAACTACTCCAGTCCATCCGCCAAGATGATTTCGCCTCTCTCCAACGAGGACTTAATTCACTAATCAACACTGACTAAAATACTACTTTGACAACTGCCAAAGTCTTCTAGAGTACAACCACAACCCAGTTTATCTCAAGGAAAACTAGCTTAATCAAAAGAAAATGATTTACTGTGTACTATTGTTTTTCGTTACAAAAATTGTATCACTTTTGTGATGTATTACACAATTTGAGAGTATAAGAGAATATGAATATTTGTAGCGATTAAGATGTATGATCAGTCGTAGGTGAAAATCGTAAACGATTTGTCCTTTAAGCTTGTTTATATAGCGTGGAAATCTTGTCCAAAATAAAGTGTGATAATGGACACTCAATGGGCTTTCCATACTGAGAAGATTCTTGTCTGAATGAAGTAGTTGCATATGATACTGTCTTAATTGAAAAGTAACGCTTCAGAACAATAGGATCTTGGATGCTACTTTTACTTCAGAACTTTGATGACTCAGAGATATGAGGATCTGATGGCGTATTAGACTTCTATTCAGAGTCACAGTATCTTTTGCTTCAATGCAGATTCTGATCATCATTCTTCAGAACATTCTGTTTAGCTCAGTTTGAAAGCTTATGTAGCTTAACTTCTGATGTTGTTTCAGTCAGAACTTCTGTATAAAAAATAACATAAACTTAGAGTGCATATTTGTTCTTTGTGTTTGTTATCTTAAGGGTTGTAGAATCAAACTATGTTCTAACATAGCCTTCTTTGAGGAATATGGGATGGGCCCAGGTTTTGTAATGATTAAAGGGGCAACTTTTGGATTGGAAGTAATCCTTACATGATACTTGGAGGTGATCTTGAAAGGAGTACCAGATATGACAGACAAATCTCAACATAAATTCTCAGTATGTGGAACTTTTTCAATCAAAATTACATGTTCATCTTTAGGCGTTGAATGCCTTACTTCAGTAACCCGTAGCCATTGGGTTGAACTGCAAAGAAATACCATTCTTTAACACAACCCATAAATAAACTGGCTTGTAATCTATTCTTCTTGACTGTTGAGAGAGGAGTAACCACATCATTTACGGGGGTAACATACAAAACATCTTCAATAGCACTTATGCCTTTGTCATGCCTTTGCATAGGAGAAGTAATAACGCTCGGAGTCTCAGGCGGGTCAAACTCAATTTCCTTGTTATCAACCATGTCTTAGATTCTATTTTTTAGGGCCCAGCAGTTGTTGGTGTTGTGCCCAGGACTGTTTGAATGATAGGCACACCTCGCATTTGGGTTGTACTTCGGAGAGGATGTATTTGGATTAAGAGGAGGATCCCAGAGTGTTATGAGGTCAGCTTTTATCAAATGTTGAAATGCTTGAGCCAATGGCATATTAATCCTAGTGAGCTGCCTCCTTGGAGTGTCTGACCTACGTTGGTTGCCTTGTTGTGATTGTTGAACAGGTGTCGGATTAGAGATCAACACTGCCCCTACAAACTGATGATGATCATTCTTACTACGGCTTTTCTATCCACAGACTGCGTTGGTTTCTTTCTTACTAATGAATGGCTTCATCATGGTACTAGAGGATGCAGTCATCGGAATCTTCCCACTCTTGATACCACTTTCAACTTGTTTGCCAGTCAAAATCAGCTCAATAAACCCTGATGAAGAACTCCCAATCAGCAAATTAAATAATGGACCCGTCAGAGTGCCCATGAACATATCCACCAATTCTCGGTCAGCAAAGGAGATTGCACCCTTCTAGCTAGGTCACTCCATTTTTGAGCATACTCCTTGAACCCTTCTTTCGAGCCCATGGACATATTTTTCAATTGCACACGAGTCGATGCCAGGTCAGCATCATATTGATATTTCTTGTAGAAAGCAGCAGCCAAGTCTTTCCATGTGTGGATGTTGGTTCCCTCCAGTTGATAGAACCATTCAAGATGAGTATCGGACAAACTTTCTTGAAATAAATGGATCCATAATTTACTGTCAATAGTTTAAGGTTGGATCTTTCGAACATACGACTTAGATGAAGTTTGGGACAGGAGACCCCATCATATTTAGCAAAGACATGGACCTTGAATTTGTAAGGGATGACCACCCCTGGAATCAAACCTAGCTCTCCAAAATCCAATCCCAGCACTTTCGGGATTTCTAAAGCTTTGAGTCGGTCTTACAACTATTTGTACTTGTCATTTGTGGGAGGGTACTATTTGTCGGAGTAGTCTTCATCTTCAGAACCCTGATTATTTCAATCTTCACCCCTGAAACTTCTGCCATCCTCCTCTTGGTTGTCGTCTTCATTAGAGGAAACATCTTGAACTGGTCGAGCAGGACCTTTGAATCTTCTTCCCATATTAAGGATAACAGCCAGCTTCTTAGTCTTCTTTTTAGTGGTGAGGAGCTCCATCATCTCTTGTTGCCCTTTGGCCAGATTCAAGAGAGTCTCTTGAAATTGTGCATGTTAAGTTTGGAGATCCTTGACAGTTTGTTCGAGAGCCATCTTATACTAAAATCACAATAAATAGATGAGGAAACTTGTATCGGAAAACCTGCTTATGAAATGATGCATGATATGTGGATGCAATGTTTTCAAGGACCTTAGGAGATTTATATTTGATATCCAAAAATGAAAAAGATTTCATTAATAAGTTCAGAATTACAAACTACCTTTTAGGCTTATAATGAAAAGCAAAAAGGGTCTCAAGGAGACAACAATATAAAGTCCTAAAACCTAAGACTCAAGTCTCCCAAGGACGCTTCCTCTTTGTGTCGAGGTATGCATTAAGACTTCGCTCTTCATGTAGTTTCTTTGTGAGCTCCAATGCTTTCTTCTCGCTTGCATGTAATTGAGTTTCAAAGGTGTCATGTTCTTCCTTGATTTAAATCCATGACCTTTGCAATTCTTCGAGGTCGGTGGTCATATCTGGATGGAGAATGGTATAAGGAATATCACCATCGGCAACAGGCTCCATAGTTACTGGTAAGATAGTGGGATATGACATCATAAGGTTTTGAGCACGAGATCATACCCACTTGAGATATTTCTCCAAAGGGATAGAACTCTTGTGTTCTAAAGTCTTGCTATCAATCTTGTTTACCATTCCCCAAGCTTGTATAAACCTTTAACGATAACCTTGAAAATCTTTCTCGTAGTCATTCACAATACCTTGGATAAGTGCGTCATGAGGACCATCTCTTTGAGCGTAACAAAATTGTCATAGAGCCAGAGAAGGGTTATAAATAATAGCTCCTGTAATGCCACAGAGTGGAACATTAGGGAATTCCCCATAGCAGTCAATGATAGTAACATCTTTCATAGATCGGGAACACCCACATATATCTGAACGAGTAAGCGATATCATCCTTTAAGACCACCTCAAACCTCATTCATTCTTCAATACTGATTGGGGAAGGTGCAAAGTAAACCACCTAGATATAAGAGGTATGAAACACATAAGAGTCCCTCGTTTCCTCATAGTATAGGTTTGAAGAGAATGCAAAACTTCTCTGAGCAAAGTAGGCACAGGGTTACGAGAAAGAAATATCTTGATGGCGTTCAATCTATGAGTTGGTCTGGATTAGGGAATAACACCAAACCATAGATCGACAAAGCCAAGATTTCTTCAAAAGCTTGGAAACTCATAGCATCCAAAAATAGTCAAGCCTTCTTTAACAAAAATTTAGCTAGAAAACTCTTGACTCCACTCCTTGTTTCCCAATTTGATACAATATTGGAGCACTTCGGATGTAAGGCTGATGAAATTTCTTTAGGTTTTGGATCTTTCTCTAAACCGGTGAAAGGTATTTGATTAAGAACAAACACTCCTAGTAATTGAGAAAACTCCTCCATTATGGGTACCAACTGATAATTGGGAAAGGTGAAACAATGATGCATAGGGTCAAATAATTGGAATAGAACACTCATCATATCTTCTTCAAAACCCGAGGTAACCAAACTAAGTAGTCGACCATGCCTTTTGATGAATGGAAAAAATTTGAGAACCCTTGAGACTAACTCCTTAAGTTGATAATCTATCCTCACAAAACTGATTCGGATAGTGTTTCTGCGAGTGGAAGCCAGACCTATAAAACAAAACAAAGGTAAATCTCTAGGTCCTTGAAATGGTTAGTAAAAATGATATGTGTAATGATGTCATGATGTTATGCTGTCATGTTGGAACAATTAATCAAACCCCAACAAAACACATAAGGCCTTAGGTTTAAGCTTGCATGGAGTTTGTAGGTAAGCACCCTCTTGAAGTTTTAGTTGGCTCAACCTGTCCTAAAAGAAGTAACCGGGTTCTAGGAGCCTCAATATCGCTGATCTTTCTCTCATGCATTGTTTCAGCATAAGCATCTAAATTGTGACCGAAATATCCCGAAACTCCAATCTCAATGAGTGTAGCATCGAGTATCAACCAACTTCAGTTTGTACCAAAGCTAGCTATCTCACTACTTTCTAATGGCTAAGTTGTGTCAACTAAGGTTCTATGGTTAATTAGTGCTTATGACACCACGCGGTAGCCCAATATTCTCCTTGACTTACTCAAAGGACACTGGCACCAACCAATGTGTCTCACTAACATAGCCATCGTTTCAACCATATCGGTCTATGCCGTGCATTTTTCATGATCTATTGCTACTTACCTAAAATTCCATCAAATACAGGTATAAGATCTACACAAGAAATAAACCCAAGAAACCCTTTAAAAGTAAAGCATATAAGTCAAACAATGAAAGCATTTAAATGTGAACTATCTCTAAGGTAACCCCACTTTAAATTCCTCTCCCCAGTAGATTCGCCAGTTCTATAATATGGTGGGAGAACTGACTTTTGGGTTTGCGTTTTATCACAAATGTTGCGGATGGCAAGAGTTGCCACTGACTTTTCTTTTATCCAATAAAGGAAAGGGTGAAAAGAATAAGAAAGACCTTTTGAGAATTTTCTGAGTAAGGGGGGTAGGTTATGAAAAGGGAAGGTGTTAGCACCCTTTTCATCCGTAGTTTTCTACGGGCTCTTAATTGCTAGCTCACTTTGAAAATGCTTTGTGTTTGTGTATGTTTTGCAAATATTTTGAAAATGCCTAAGTACGGCAATTTTGTAATGATTCTCGTATCGTTGAGAATGTATAAAAAATGTTGGTTTTGAAAATATTTGATGAAAGGAAGTGTTGTTTTTGAAAGTGTTTTTGAAAATTCCAATGTAAGGCAATTTTGTAATGATTCTTGTATCGTTGAGAATGTATACAAAATGTTCGTTTTGAAGATATTTGTGACATAAAATGTTGAAAAGATGTTTTGTTTTGAAAAAATTTGTGAGCAAGCGACTAAGAGCGTTCTACCTACTCAAAGAAGTCTTTGTTCTTTTCCTCCTCCTTTAGATAGTGCTACTCTACTATTAGTTAGTAGGAAGCCTTATCATTGGATGTTAGGGACAGGCGCGGGTCATCGTACAGTCATAGAAGGTAACTTGTAGGAAGCTTTAACAATTTTCGTAAGGGACTAAGATCGCTTACCGAAGGCAGCATCAAAGGTTCATCGAGAGACTACGATCTTTTAACTAAGGGTCTTTGCTAAAGTGTTCTACGTTCAGGGGACATGACTATTTAAATACGAGGCAACAAGTGAGGTTATCCTAGAGGTGCGCGAGTGCGTAATGTTTTGACTTCAAGTATTTGTCTTGAGATTAGGTTTTCTAATGTTTGACTTTAATCTTGCAAAACAAACCCTAATTACTAATAGTAATAAGGAAAGCAGTAAATTGCAGAAACTAAATATCCTACGCTATTACAATGCTTCGGGAATGGGGTTACAAATTTATGAACGGGGGAGGAAAATAATAAACCCTAATTATCTATTACAAACTTTTGACAGTTGCATAATGGTGTTAATGCGAAAAATAAAGTGCACGAAGGTGGTGAAAAGGGGAAAGATGTTTTAAGAAACCATAAAAATATTTCTAAGTGTTAAGAAAATAATTTATTGTTTTTGTTTAGAAGTATATTTGAAATAAAATTACACCTAATTCTCATTAATTTACAATTTATTTAAAATAAAACAAAGTGTAATTAATTAATTTTATTTATGAAAATTAAACTAATTTAAAAAAAAAAACTAAAGAATTCTAAGTATTTAGAACATTTTTTTGGAGTTTTATTTAGAAAAGATATTTGAAGAATGAAACCTAATTCTAATTAATTAATAAAATCAAGGTGATTAAATTAAATTAATTTTTAAGTCAAAAATTAAGTTAATCAATTAACAACCTAAATCTAATTTTTTTTTTATAATTTTTATAATTTTTTCTGATTTTTAATAAAATTATTTTAGAAAAGAAAAAGTTAATTATAATAAAAAAGATATATAATGGGCCTTAACTGTAAAAGCAATTCGGGGGTGTTTGAAAGCAAAAACAAAAAGGCCCAAAACAACTAAGCCTAGGCGTTGGATGATTTAGTGGGGATGGCTTTCTAAGGGTGCATCATGGGGATAGCCCTTGGTGCATTGGATCTGATTGCCTAATGATCTGATGGTGTTGATATGAGGTTACACGATGGGCGCGTATGCCTACTTGCACTGAATCTACAATGAAAATGTTAGAAAAATAAAATGCCCCACGCCTGGCTCGAACCCAGGACCGGGCATAGGTATGACTTAAACACGCGAGCGCTTCCACTAGGGTGGCTGTTACATCTGGTTGTAAAACAACAATCATTAAATATAAAATGAACAAGTTTTCAAAAATGGACTTCAACTTCTACCTCGCGCGCGTTTACAGTAACAACGACCACAATTTCAAATTTTGTAAAATCTTTATTTCTCAAGCAAATTGAAAAATGTAAATATCAAACTTGCTTGAAATTTAACCACGAATCAAACCATATAACTTTTAAAAGGTATAGATCAATGGTTAGGATGAATTTTGCTTGGTACCAAACTGAAACCTAATATCTCAGAAACTTCAACTCCAAAATTCTCATCACACAGTCTACAAAAATGAAAACTAAGGACATGGTTAGTGTCAGGGCATTGATATCTACATTTTTTATTTAGAAAATAAATGCAAATGATGCTTGTACAGAGATTTCAAAGTTTAGAAAACTTACCTCATAAGTGAGAATCGAGTTTGAAGTTAGAGCACTTCTGGAGATGTTAGGATGATCTGGATAGCTTCACTGAACTCCCAGGAAGCTTTTTCAATGCCTGCCTTAGATTGAGAGTGTCTCAATTCTTTCGGACATGTCAAGTTGCAGAGGTGTAAAGTGAGGTTTGGACAATGATGGTGGAGGTGTTACAGTGATGAAACATGCGTATGAATGGCTTTTATATGATGTATAAATGACGTTTGAATGATAAAAAAGGGGAACACACGAGTGGATTTGAAGTTGGGTATTGAAAGCTTCAAGTGTGCAACAATGGAGTTTTCTTGGTGATTCTGAGTTTGAGAGTGTTTTAGGGTGTGTGAACTCGTGTGTTAGCTTGCAAATGATCTCTCTATTTATTGAGAAAATGTTTGGAAGACTCAAGTAACCAGAATTGACAGATAACAAGTTATGGTTTTGAAAAAGTGAAAAATCAAGTTGGATGAATTTCTATGGTTCCAAGGTTCAAGTACAAGCATGATATGTGGTTTGTTAGGTGCAGGGAGGTTACTTCTGATGTTAGAGATTTCTTGTACTCAGATGCAACAAGTTGGGAGCTCAAGAAGTTGACTTTTTGATCAAAGCTTGCTTTACAAGAATGGAAATGTAACCTTTCTCCTTGAAATGGCAAAATGGATTGGATAAAGCTTTAATCACTTGGATCATGACTCAAAAGTATGTGTAATCTTCTGATTATGGATAGATTTGGATATTAGAGGCCTGTAAAGTGGGATTATGCAGCATGTCTTAAAGATTGGGTTATGAACTTGTCACAAAAATGACCTATAATGCAACCTTAGATACCCAACTTCATCTCTTAGATTCTCCTTGCTCAAGCATGATAAAATTGTATTCTTTGACATTTTAGAAAGCTAGAAACAGTTTCTAGAAATTTCATGTTGTGATTTTTGGCTAAACCAAATGGGAAATTGGTAAAAAATGGCCATGAAGTTGGGACAAAAATATGATCAAAACTTGTAAAAAAAATTCTAAGTGTTGTATAAAAAACATCAAAACTTCATGAGCTTATATCTCTTAAATTAAGCACCTTTTTAGGATCATACACATTAACAAAGTTGTAGAATCCATCAATCCCTACAAATTTCATGTTGAAAGTTTTCCTTGAATCCGCTTGTATCTTAAGGAAACTTGCCTGTGAAGTTAGGGTTTTTGTTAAGAAAAAAACACTTAGAATTTTTCTAAGTGTTAGAAAATTTTCCAAATTTGAATTTTGTTGACTTTTTGATTTCTTGATGAACAAGTTTGATAGTTTTGAATATCCTGATGATTCTTGACTTTTGAATTCCAATGTTGACCAAAAAGCCAAAGTTTGACTTTTGAGTGATTGTTGACTTTTTCATCAGTTGATTCAATTCTTCAACTATCAACCACTTGCATCTTTGGAAATGTTTTGAGCCATGTAATTAGGTCAAGGTGTTGTATTTAAGCTCTTGAGATCATACATCAAGCTATTAGGTCATGCACTAGGTGAACAGTCAATGATCAGTCATCTTCAGTCAAAACCCGAATTTTGGCAATTTTTGACCTTTGATGATTTGAGGGCTTTCCTTGAGGAATCATGATCAACCCTTAATAAAATGATTAATATCACTTCAAAATGTTGATGTTGACAAATAATCTTGAAGTTTCACTATATGTTGACCACAATTGACTTTTTGTCTAATATTGTTGATTTTTAGTCATCTGAGTAATTGATTGAGCAAACTTGTGATGCAAGGCCTGAAACTTTACATAAGAATTATTGAGGACCTATGATGAACAACTAAAGTCAATTTAGACCCTTGCAAACTAATATTCATTGAGAAGCACCAAACCCTAATTGAAGACTTTTGTTGAGGAGGAGGTTTGACCAGTCAACTCTTGATAATCCTTGAGTATTTGAGAATCTTAGAAGAATGCCTTGAAGAAAATGGGAGGGAAAATTTTGGGGTACAACACATAAGAATTAGTCAAGAGTTGTTTTGGAAGGTGCAATTATTTTTTGTTATCTTCCTCAAATAACGTTCTTGACAAAGACCATGGAACTGAGTCTAGGATCGTTAATTCATATCTCATTGCTTGGGTATTTATTGAGGACATTTTGTATCTTCCTTCACCTTGTGGTTGTTTGGTGTTTTCATAAGTTTTAGAACATAGTTTGGTTCTACATCTAAGTATTAGTTTTGATGATAACAATTACATGATTATTATGAAGAACAATTATGCTCTCTAATCGTTTGATTGAATTTACAAGAAGTTCTGATGAAATCAAGAAAGTTATTGAAGTGAAAAATTACATATGAAGCTCTGAAGAAGAAGAACGTATAAGAAGCTCTAAAGTGAAGCTAAAACAACATGCAAGAAAGAGAAGTTTTGATGCTGACAATCAAACTTCTGAAGCACCAAGCTATTGGGAAAACTCTGGTATATAAAGCTTAGAAAGAACAAAGAAGCATCTAACGTATCTATCGTATTCAATGTTCAGTTTACAAGCAATCAAGCTGCAGATACTCTGAGACGACGTAGATCCAACGTTATATTAATGGCACTTATAAAGTAACGGCTAGAAAACTTTTTGGCCGTGTAACGGTAGAAATGTTGAGACTAAGTCATTGGATTGACTTGACTCACACAAATCAAATAAAAATCGCCACCACGCTTTATTGTTTCCAGAGGAATGGGAAAAGAGTGAATAACCCAAAAAGGGGAGGAGAGAATCTAAGTTCGTGGGTTGGTTATGCAAAGGGAAGGTGTTAGCACCCTAAACATCTATGGTACTCCGCAGGGACCTCTTTGAAAATATGTGTATTTTGGCTATAAATGTTGTATAAAAATAGATTGTGGATATGAGGAAAGAAATATTTTTTACTATTTTTTCACCCGCCGCGGTTGCGAACCTTTATTGCCTACGTACAACCTTTCGTGCAATAGGGGATCAGGGTACTCGTAGTTCACCCTTAAAAATTCTAAAACACATGTGTGTTGGTTAGTTTTAAGAGACAAGACATCATCGACATATCCGAGTGGAAAACATACTTACTACCCACGATTATGAGAAAGGAGAATTTGCGTCATCTCAAAGTGGAGGATATAGCTTGGATTTTAAAATCAACAAAGCTTCGCTCAACACCCAAGTGGAAAATATCTCACTTCACTATATATCATAGAAGTATAATAGCTCGCATCACTACAAGAATTGACAAGAGTCTAATCTTTTGAGGAATGTTTTAAAGTAAAAGGCCAGAGTGGCAAAATGATCTGAGTGAGATTGATTGACTTTTAGTCTTCTCACAAAAAATATCAAAATATGATTAAGTTGATTAAAATTTGATTAAGAAAATATTTTTTTAAAATGCATGGACCTAAGTCCAAGTTTATTGTGAAAGTAGTTCAAGTTTAAAAACAAGAAGAGTTTTCAAAAAGGAGGGAAAATATCTTTGAAATTAAAGAAAATGGGAGGAGATGAAGAGGCTACCCAAAAGTATAAGGTAAAATCTAGGGAAAAGAATCGTCTAACCAACAAGAAGCTTACACTTGATACAATGAGTCAATGTAGAATTCACATCCATTGGATTGAAACCAAACAAGCAATGATAATAAACCTCTTAAGAAAACCAAACTTCAAAGGCATTAAGTCTTCACAAAAATTGGACAGAGTAACGGCTGTATACAAATGAATTCCCAATCATAGACAAAGCACATAATCAGAATAACCTGCACACAAAGAAAACAAACAACCCAATGTCTTGGGGTGAATCCCAAGAAATCCATACAAAATAACAATAGCAGCCACAAGGGTCTTAAGGTAGGTCAAGGTCTCTGCTTCTAAGTCTAAGAAGTCCATAACTCCATCATGCTTAGGATAGTAACCAAATAGTTCAGGTAACATTAAAGCTTTTTATTATTCAACTTGACTATTAAGTATCTTCAAAAAGAAAATGAAAAGCTCAAGTGAGCAAAACAAAATAACATAAATATAAATACTCAAGTGAGCAAAAATGAAAGTAGCATGAAATCAAAATGCTAAGATAAATGGTGCTTAAAGTAAAAACATAAAAATAAAAGTCAATTGTTAGAAATTAGAGGTTAGTTGAATGACCATCTTGAAACTTGCATTTGAAAACTCATTAGAAGATTGATAAAATCAAAGCCTCTCAATAATATGTTTCATTTTCTTTTTGTCAAGTATATCATTCATTTCAAAATCTCAAGGCAACAATAAATGATAAATGATGTTTAACTGATTCACTTAGTTCCAAAATTTATGAATATTCATTAGAGGAATGATAAGACCAAAGCCTCCTACCAATGAACCTTAAGGTTATTGGATCCAAGGTTTCAAATTAAACATATTTGGGCTTGCAAACATAGGTTTAGGCCACGAATGATGATTTCTCGAATCAGGACAAAATTTAGCGCTATGTTAAGCAATCGTAACTGGACTTATATAGAAGTCGCACCTATTTTGAGGCGGGTCAATAGAAATCTATATGCAATGTGTTTGCAATGATGATGTGTAGATCATCCTCTAAGAACATGTAGCACAAAGGAGAAGAGGATGAGATGAAGAGGAAGGGGATACATTTGAATCAAAAAATTTAATCAAACTATCATTAAAATCATCCATCCATTTTAGTGGAGTTAAAATCAATACTCAAGATCCAATGATGTTAATGAAGTTTATGATCAACAATCACATAGCCAGAATATATTAAAAAACTAAATTGCATTTAATGAATAAAATAAAAAGAAAATAAATGACTTTTAAATTGTTTTTAAAATGAAAATAAAAGGTAAAATAGCAAACTATATTCAAAGCATCAAAGAAATAATTAAGCAGATATTTTTTTGGAAGAGAATATCTAAAAATATTTTTGTGAATTTTTTCATAAGTCTTAAGTCAAAATGAATTTTCTATGATTTTTTGAAGTTTAAATCAATTAAAATAAAAAATAATAAAATAAAATAACAAACCAAATAAATGTGGACCATCTGATCATTGTCAAAACGCGTTAGTAAATAGATTCAGTAGATTTGGCACGATGTGCATGTCATGGATTTTATTGAATATCACACCTAATCATTTTTTATAAAATAAAAATAACTTAAAATGTGGCACGTCGGATGGAGTCTGACTCACTAGAGTAATCAGATCCTAGGACTCACAACACGCGTGCATGGTAAAGTGAAACACCAAATCTCTTTCAAATAAATAACGTGGTTAAATGTCATTGGTTGAAGACGGACATGTCATCGTCTTCAACCTCCAACCAACCTCAAATCGAATTCCACAAACTGTAAAATTAGCATTCCAGACTGGTACCATTAGATTCGTCTCTTCAAGACGATTCTAATGGTACCATCGCGCCAAATTTACATGAACTGAGCAAGGCTTAAATTGAGAAAATGCATAAATAATAGCGAGCATAAAATTCTGGAATATCTCACTCAAATCTTAATGAAATTGAAAATTATAAAAAGCATGAGAATCAGAAGGACGCAAAGAGTATATTAGTCTTTTATTTGGATCGATTTGACTAAGAAATCTACTTGAATGAACTAGAAAAAAGTGGTTCTGAAACTGAACTTCTGTAGATTAGTATAGGTTATAATTCTTGAAGGTAAGAGTATGGTTAGCTCCTGAGAAGTTCAATGAAGCTAACTGAATGGAGTTTTTGGTGTTTTGGAGTGAGAAAGCGAGAAATCATAAATTCAAATTCAGAGTTCGTATGGGATCTGAATAGGGGTCAATTGGCTATCAAAAGCTTGAGAAAATGAGTGAGATATAACCCTCTACTTATAGGGAAGTAAATGGGATGCTCAAGCGTGTGGAATGATGAAGTTTGGAGGGAATTCGTGTGAAGTTGCAAACATGAAAAGTGTGACTTTTATTTTGCTCAAAACTCAACCAAAACTTGTGCTTCAAGGTGCTAATCCCTTATGGAAGATTGTTAAACAAGATTAGAAGTAAAAACGCGCAAAAATTTAGTGATTAGAAGTTGAATTGTGCATTTCAAATTCTGACTTGGAGGAAAAAAATCAGTTTCAAGGTACCAACTTTGAATCAATGGTATTCACAACTCAAGGAGTCTTACGGCGTGATTCTTGAAGAAATTGAAAGATAAGGTCACAAACTTTACAATGTGCAAAGAATCGGATCAATTGGATACTTGAGCTAGGAGTTTTGATGAGTCAAAGTTGAGAAAAAGATGCTGGCTTTTTGTACTTAGAAAAATTCTAAATCTTTTTTCAAAAGTGACCTATAATGTTTTGAGTTCAAACAAGGCCTTCCTCCAAAATTGAGCTTTGATCATTGATGCTAACTTGAAGTGGACATCCCAAAGAGCATTGTGAAACTTGAATCACTCAAAAATACCAGGTATTGAAAAAGCTATGGCCTTGTGAAATTGGTGAAAATTCATGAGGTAACCTATAATCTTTTGAGTTCTTAGGGAATCTTCCACTCATTTTCAAGCTTTGCACATAAATGATGAGTTGAAGTTCACATTCTTAAGATCACTGTGGAAATATAATGGGCTCAAGGAGATACAAATTGACTAATTTATGATCTTTTGAAGTCACATAAGAGAATTTGAAAGCCTATCTAGAGGACATGTAATCTTTCTCAATCATTAGGCATCTTTTACACAAAATTTTCTTGAAACTCTTGAAGTGATTTGTTGATACCCATTTAAAGAGAATCATGTCTTTGTAATAATTCAAAAATACCAAAAGATGAGCAAGATATAGCCCTTAGAAGTTCAAAAACCTAGCTCCTAGAGCAATAAAATGCATTGGAAACCCCTTTAAATTTTGACAAACTTTCTTGCACAAATACTTTTTTCATGTAAATAGAAGTTGTTGAGGATGATAGTAAGAAACCATAGAAACAAAAAACACTTCCAAATATTAATAATTGAGGGAATTATGCACTTATGATCAATGAATCAAGAACTTGTCCAATTAGGTAAAACCTCTTCAACCAACCTTTGCATTCTTTAACTTTCCTTGACAAATAGAGGTATGATGAATCATAGTAGACCTTATCATGATATTTCTTTGAAGTACTCTTAATGAAGAAGCTTGAATCTCAATGAAGCTTTGTTGAAGAAGGTCTGGAAATAAACTCATGAACCTATGAATCCATCTGATGATATGTGTTGTGCCCTCACCTATAGGATCATCACTTAGAGCAAACGTTTATTGTATTTGTTAGTTAAAAGTTAATCAACACAAGTCAAATATGATCACAATATACAAATCAAAGTGCTTGGTGATCCCTCATGAGCAAACCTAAAGATAGGGAGAAAAACCAATCCCTAGTGTAATCTTGATATGATTGAGTTGATATGAGATGATAGAGGAATCTTAGGGGGAAAAATTGGGGTACAACAACTGCCCTTATTTAAGTGTCTTCTATCCAGAGATAGGAAGGTTAAAATCTCTGTGTCAACACGATGGAAGATACTTAAATATAAAACAACCCCTATTTTTGGCCCTAAGATGCCATGCAATGCATATGGTTGTGCATGCAAACAAATAGATCCAACAACGGCACAGGACACCATTGGGGAAACAAAAAATAAAATAAAGGATCAAAGGAAAACACGACCAGAAAAATAAATAAATGGCGAACTAATAACTCGACTCTATTAGGGTAAAGCCCAAGGAGGAGATAAAGCAACATCAACTCAAATATTGATGAGATAAAATAAAAGATAACAGTGATCGACCGATAACTAGAAGCTCTCCATCATTGAGAAGATAGCAAAAAAGGTATCATCGACTCACGAGGGAAGAAATTGTAGGATAATACCAATAAATATCAATACTAGGTTAAACCACAAATGAACAGCATCAGTACTTATGACTGGAAACAAACAAACTCCTTCAGAGCTAAGTGAGTCTCAAAGACAAACTATCTCTCATAATGACGAGACTACCATCAATCACAATAAAAAAATCTCAACAACAAACTATCTCCCATAATGACGAGACTACAATCCATTGGAGTAACAAAATCTCAACAACGAACTATCTCCCATAATGACGAGACTACCATCCATTGGAGTAACAAAATCTTAACAACAAACTATCTCCCATAATTACGAGACTACCATCCATTGGAGTAACAAAATCTCAACAACAAACTATCTCCTATAATAACGAGACTACCATCCATTGGAGTAACAAAATATCAACAACGAACTATCTCCCATAATGACGAGACTATCATCCATTGGAGTACCAAAATCACAACAACAAATTATCTCCCATAATGATGAGACTACCATCCATTGGAGTAATAAAATTTCAACAACGAATTATCTCCCATAATAACGATACTACCATTCATTGGAGTAACAAATCTCAACGACGAACTATCTCCCATAATGACAAGACTACCATTCATTGGAGTAACAAAATCTCAACAACAAACTATCTCCCATAATGAAGAGACTACCATTCATTGGAGTAATAAATCTCAATAACGAACTATCTCCCATATTGATGAGACTACCATCCATTAAAGTAACAAAATCTCAACAACGAACTATCTCCCATAATGACAAAACTACCATCCATCGGAGTAACAAAATATCAACAACAAACTATCTCCTATAATGACAAGACTACCATTCATTGGAGTAACATATCTCAATAACGAACTATCTCCCATAATGACGAGACTACCATCCATTGGAGTAACAAAATCTCAACAACAAACTATCTCCCATAATGACGAGACGACCGTTCATTGGAGTGACAAATCTCAACAACAAACTATCTCCCATAATGACGAGACTACCATCCATTGGAGTAACAAAATCTCAACAATGAACTATCTCCCATAATGACGAGACTACCATCCATTGGAGTAACAAAATCTCAACAACAAACTATCTCCCATAATGACGAGGCTACCATCCATTAGAGTAACAAAATCTCAACAACTAACTATCTCCCATAATGACGAGACTACAATCCATTTGAGTAACAAAATCTCAACAATGAACTATCTCCCATAATGACGAGACTACCATCCATTGGAGTAATAAAATTTCAACAACGAATTATCTCCCATAATGACGAGACTACCATTCATTGGAGTAACAAATCTCAACAACGAACTATCTCCCATAATGACGAGACTACCATCCATTGGAGTAACAAAATCTCAACAACAAACTATCTCCCATATTGACGAGACTACCATTAGTAACAAATCTCAAGAACGAACTATCTCCCATAATGACGAGACTACCATCCATTGGAGTAACAAAATCTCAACAACGAACTATCTCCCATAATGACGAAACTACCATCCATTGGAGTAACAAAATATCAACAACGAACTATCTCCCATAATGACGAGACTACCATTCATTGCAGTAACATATCTCAACAACGAACTCTCTCCCATAATGACGAGACTACCATCCATTGGAGTAACAAAATCTCAACAACGAACTATCTCTCATAATGACGAGACTACCATTCATTGGAGTGACAAATCTCAATAATGAACTATATCCCATAATGATGAGACTACCATCCATTGGAGTAACAAATCATGAATATTCTTCGGGAACTAAAAGACTTACTAGAGAAGTAAAGGTTGCTCAAATAAAGAGACCTGCCATTTGTCGTTATGAGAAGGAGTTCTAATAATGACTTCCTGGGGAAATTCCAATGTATTCTTGTTGAGGAGATAAAATCTTCACGTGCAAAATAAATGCACATTCTCAAACCAGGGCTCAAAGCCTGCAGAAATCAAAATAATAATGTTACCGAGGACCACAGATTCAAACCAAAAATAAACTGGAATAAAACAGTCAGCCAAGATAGCACTTGATGGGAAATAAACTTAAGAGGGGACCATATTCCATCTAAATAATGAGCTGAATAGGAAGGCTAAAACAAAATTCTTCCATGAGGGATAACTCAGTGGGGAAATTGAAAGGATATACACTTTCTGCTTAAGGTTGACAATCTATTGGAGAGAGGGTAACATAACTATGCAAATAGGGTAATATGCCAACAAAAATTAAAACAAATGCAAATGAGAAGTGAATTTTACATCAGTTATGCATGATGTATGTATGAATATTATTATGTATATGCTGACAAAACAGGCATGCAGCACTGGGAATAACCATACAAAACCAGTTTGGGTAAAGTCAACCCTCGGATAAATCACATCCAGAATGAAGATTCCCAAAAGACAGTAAGCACCAAATGAGGAATCAAATTCCTACTTCACGTATTAACTCCTTTGGGAAGAAAAATGATCTGAAATATAATCAAGTCAAAACAATACAGATACAAGGATATAACATCCTCTTTTAGGATTCACCGGGGAATAACACACAAACTTCATTGGGGAAAACAAATGTTTCAACGTCTAGGATTTCACCGAAGATGGTAATATTGACTTCACTAGGGAAGATAAAAAACCACATCATCGAGATATCAATTGGGAATTTCGTGCTAACTTTGTTGGGAAGGACAACACCACATCGTCAAGGGGAGCCCAAAACACATTCTTTCAAAACCAAGAGCAATGTTTACACAAACTCTTCTGGGGAGAAATAATAAAACCACACGGGATAACAACCTTCAGAGGGACACATTGTCTCAGCTATACTTGGGGATTTAAGAAGTCAAATAATACAGCAAGAAATCAAAATTATGGAGATTTTAGATCATACCCAACACTTGGCGGGAGAAAACCCTAAAAGTTGTCAACTATTTCAACACTTCTTAGAAAGGAAACTGCCCTTTCCTAGTCGCCTTACTGGGGATTTGAAATTAGAGGCTCCAGACCATGATAAACCCTCATTCAAAATAAACCACCTAGAGAAAACCGTATCAAGACTGGGGATAATAGGATCATAAACCCAACACCATACCAAACATCAATAATATCATCTTCAACTATATGAGAAATACAAAGAGATCATGTGCATATTAGCAAGAGCAACTTAGGAGGACCTTCCTAAGGAAAATAAACTTCCAAAGTTTTTCCAGAGTTTGTTCGTCCTTGGAATTACCATTTTTGTTTTTCTTGAGTCATAAAATCTAAAGCAAAAGGTAATTTGTAAATTCTTTTCAAAAACAAATTTGTTATTAAATCTCTTTGTTTTGAAAATTACTACCAATAATAAATGGAGTCTTTGTAAGCCGAACAAAATAAGAGTTACAAAGAATTGGATAAAATCTCAAACTTTATTAATAGAATGGTAGTCTGAAAAATGACAAGACTCCATAGATGATTACAAAGTTTAGAAAATGGTAATACATTGAAAACGATACATTGAAATACAATGACCATTATTCTCCCTAACAACTTTGAATTCCTGAGCAGTGACATCGATCAAAGGGTGGTGAGGATCCGAGAAGATTATTTCTTCAATGGTCAAGTCTTGTCTGATGCAGTTACTTTCCAGGAAATATATAACTTTTGTTAAGTTGCCCTTATAGGTTTTCAACCTAGCGGGAGGAATCTATTCTATTTATGTCTCTAATTTTCTCCTAGACCTCCCTTTCGGGTTTTCAGCCTATAAAGACGCTCCTATTTGCCTAAGCCTCCCTTTCGGGTTTTCGACTTAAAGAGTTGTTCTTTTATTTCTTTAGGCGAAGTATTTCTTAATTGCGTCAGCATTCATAGGACGTGGGAACTCTTCGCCATCCATAGTTTCAAGAATCAATGCACCGCCAGAGAAGGCTTTCTTGACAACATATAGGCCTTCAAAATTGGGAGTCCACTTGCCCCTAGAATCAGCGTTAAAAGACATGATCTTCCTGAGCACGAGGTCACCTTCTCTGAATTCACGAGGCTTGACCTTCTTATCAAAAGCTTTCTTCATTCAATTCCTGTATAACTGACCATGACACAAGGCCGTCATTCTCTTTTCTTCAATTAAATTCAATTGGTCAAACTTGTTCTGGACCCATTCAGCCTCCGATAACTTGGTTTCCATTATCACACGTAAAGAGGGAATCTCAACTTCGACGAGGAGAACTGCTTCCATACCATATATAAGAGAGAACGGGGTTGCCCCTATTGAAGTGAATATAGATGTACGATATCCATGCAAAGCAAAAGGGAGCATCTCATGCCAGTCTTTATAGGTAACAACCATATTCTAGATGATCTTCTTGATGTTTTTATTAGCAACTTCAACAGCCTCATTCATCTTTGCCCTGTAAGGAGATGAATCGTGATGGACAATATTGAATTCTTCACAAAGTTCTGTCATCATCTTGTTATTCATATTCGAGCCATTGTCAGTGATAATCCTGCTTGGCACACCATACCGACATATAAGATTGTTCTTGATAAAACATACTACCACATGCTTAGTATCATTAGCATAGGAAGCCGCTTCCACCCATTTGGTGAAGTACTCTATTGCCACCAGGATAAAATGATGTCCATTTGACGCCTTAGGTTCAATCATTTCAATCATGTAAATACCCCCACATAGAGAAAGGCCATGGGGAAGAAATAACATTGAGAAGTGTTGGAGGCACGTGAATTTTATCAGCATAAATCTGGCATTTATGTTACTTCTTTGCAAATTTGTAACTGTCAGATTCCATTATCAGCCAATAGTAAACTTCCCTAAGCATATTTTTTGCCATCGAATGTCCATTGGCATGAGTGCCAAAGGAGCCTTCATGGATTTCATGCATCAACATGTCTGCTTCATTTCTATCCATGCATCTGAGCAAGACCATGCCATAATTTCTTTTGTATAACACATTTTCATTGAGGAAAAAGCTACCTGTCAACCTTCTCAATGTCTTTCTATCTTTGTTCGATGCACCAATCGGGTATTCCTGAGTCTGGAGAAAATGCTTGATATCATAATACCAAGGTTCTTTGTCTGGCGTTCTCTCTATTACAAACGCATGGGCTGGTCTATCCAAACATCGCATTGTGATACGAGGCACATCATTCTAAGCATTCACTTGATACATAGAATCCAGAGTGGCTAAAGCATCTGCCATCTCATTCTCATCTATGGGAATATGATGGAATTCAACTTTATTAAAGAAAGGTAATAATCTTCTAGAATAGTCTTTATAAGGAATCAAGCCAGGGTGATGAGTATCCCATTATCCTTTAATCTGATTTATTACCAAAGTTGAAATGCCATATACATATAGAATTTTGATTCTGAGATCAATAGCCTCCTCGAGACCCATGATACAAGCTTCACACTCTGCCATGTTATTGGTGCAATCAAACGCCAACCTCGCAGTAAAAGGGATATGTAATTCGTGGGGAGTGATAATCACAACACCAATTCTTTTCCCATAAGCATTCACAGCTCCATCAAACACCATGCCCCAATGAGATTCAGGATAAGGACCTTCCTCAGGAAACGGTTCATCATAATCCTTTACTTTCATAAACATAACATCCTCATCAGGGAAATCATATTTAACAGACTAATAATCATCAACCGGTTGGTGAGCAAGATAATCCGCCAACATACTGCTTTTTATAGCCTTCTGAGTACGATATTTAATATCATATTCAGACAACAACATCTGCCAACGGGCAATTCTCCCAGTAAGAGCAGGCTTTTCAAAAATATACTTAATTGGATCCATTTTTGAAATCAACCAAGTAGTATAATTCAACATATATTTCCACAACCGCTTTGCCGCCCAGGTGTTGGCTGAAGATTTTGATGATATTATTAGAAGCGAAGCAAATTGGACGTTTCGATTAGAATAAAGCAAGATGTCATGTTTCGAAATGGTAGAAGCAGTGCTTTGAATGGACATATCAGAGCTTGGAGCTTCAAGTGACAGTTATGAGAATATATTCAAAGAAGTCTCGGAAAAATAACAAGGTTGTGTCCAAGAAATGCGTTCGAAGCGAAGAAGTGCCAAAACATTTGAAATTAAAATGCAAGCGGGATGTTCGAAATTTGAAATATATGCGCTGGAGATTTCGAAGACGCGTGGAAGCTAGGGAGAGGCATTGCTCTGCATGTTCTGAACGTGGCAGAATCTTATAGCAAGACCGTTATGGTCGAAGTAGTATCAATAGAAGTCTTAGCATTAGGATTTCGTGTGTCATATCTATTGTACAAAAAACTTAGTAAACATTCAAAATACCACATGGCTAGGGAAACGAATGCACGAGCAATGTACGTATGATAACACCAAGTGTTTATGATTTAATGAAACTCTTTATCATTTCCAGTATTTTCCTTTATCTTCATGTCAATACCATTCAAAATCTTTTGCACTAAAATGTTTTCATTCGAAGTCTTTTTAATGATGCCTTACATTTAAATGCTTTCTTTCCATTTCAAACACTTTACATTTCAGAAACTGTTGTACATTTCATGCCTTTATCTTCAAGCTTTTATCATTCGAACACCTTTTTCACTTAAAGTCATTTTACTGTTTTCTTGCATTTAAACGCTTTCTTCATATTTCGAATCTTTTACATTCCAGAGAATCTTTTACATTACATGTTTTTATGCTTCGAAGTCATTTACTTGTCTTTTATGCAGTTTTATATGTCTTTACAATTGAACTTTATTCATGCAATTTAGTTTCGCGCACATTTACTTGATCAAGTTATTAGATCTTTAATAGAGTAATCGAAATAAGTTAAACACCTACACAACATTCTAAATACCAACCATGAATACCAGTTCTAAAATGAGAGTTATCC
Source organism: Vicia faba (assembly GCA_948472305.1). Classification (NCBI taxonomy): domain Eukaryota; kingdom Viridiplantae; phylum Streptophyta; class Magnoliopsida; order Fabales; family Fabaceae; genus Vicia; species Vicia faba. The sequence goes on from OX451740.1 coordinate 1,358,679,966, forward strand.
AAATGACCAATACATCCTAGGATCAATCTAGTCGATCCTGCGAGTTACCAGAGAGATTGAATAACAGTCATTAAGATTATTCGATAGTTTGGAGGACTAGCGGTTGTTTACCAGAAATAACTGTAAACAAATTGGCACACCCGGTGGGACGCGTCATTGGCCTTTACGAAATTTAGAACAAAATAAAAAAAATTGTTGAGACATAACCATTGTAAAAATACTCTCTGAGTGATAAGTTTGTTGTTTTATGAACCTTAGAAGTGGTAGAATAACCAATAGCAACCAACCCTTATCCAGAAGAAAACGTTTGAACAAGATGTCTAATTCTGACAATCAACAAGGGGAACAAAATGCCCTTGTACAAAATGCCCCACATACAACAGGCACTAATATGTCTGCTTCGATGGGAACATCTAATGTGATCCCTTCGAATGCACAGTCTGTTGCATCCTCTACCAGTAATATATCCACTAATGGAATAAGTGGCATATCAACTAATAGTTCGATCCTAGGAAATATTGGAACCATTGGTTATCCTGGGGGATTCGTCCCACCATCCGGGACACAAACCCATTTCGCCACCCCACTAACTAGACCACCCGGTTTCGATGGTAATAGAACCAGAAATTCCTCTTATGGAATGCCAACATCTTTTATGGCAGGCTTACACAATTCCACATCGAATTCATCACCACAATTAGGGTCTGGGTCTGGGGCAAATCAGTTTATGACAAATAACCAAGGGTCAGTGGGTTATAGTGCAATGCCTATTTTAACCACAGATAACCAGTTGGCTTTTAGGAAATTAATGGATGACAGTAACCATAATATGATAGGGGTATTAGCACAAACTATGCAGGAAATATTTGCCCCAATAGTACAAAATGTGACTGTGACAAACAGAGAAAATGCAGATAACATGAGTCGAATAGCAGATTTCTATGCTCCCCCAGAGAGGCATAGGCAGAATCAGGCAGGAGTTCGAGCGAACGTACCTATTATAGAACAAGTTGCTAACGATCCAACCTATAGACCATCCAGAGAGGAGGTTAACTTGGGGGCAAGGGCACAAAGGCTAGAAGCCCCAATGATCCAAGGCCCACAAAGGGAAATTATGGAACCAGGGGCAAGGGTCGAAAGGCTGGAAGTCCCAGAGTTTCGAGAAGAACAACTGTAACACGCCGTTTATATTTAAATGTTATTTCATTAATTATTTTCCAAAACTATTGAATTATATCTATTTTGAGAAATATATTCAATTGATATCGATTAAAATATTAATTGGGTAATATGAAATAAAAATATTTATTTTGTCGAAATATTATTTTGAATAATATTAATTTGGTGTGTAGTAATATTTGACTTTGTTTGATTAATTGGCATGATTAGGTTTATATAGAATAAATATTATTTAGTGTAATATTGTTTTAATAGAGTTATATATTATAATTTGAATTAAATAATTGTCGGGGCCAAATTATAATTTTAGAAAGATAGAGGGAGGAAAGTTAGTAGTAGAAGGATAGTTTTATAAAATAGAAAAGTAGAGTTAGTAAGAGTAGTTGGTAAGAGGAGAAAGAAGAAAGAAAAGAGAGAAGAAGAAGAGAAGAGAAGGAGAAGGCTAGGGTTTGTTCTACAAAATCATCATCTTGTTCCAAGAAAATCAACACTAGAGGTAAGGGTTTGACTTCCACCAATTATTTAGTGTGTGATTTTATAGTTTTGATTTTGGAATAAATTAGGGGTTTAGGGTATTAGTTTCACTACTATGCTATGATGAAAAAAAAATTGGTGTATTGATGAAATTGAGAGATGATTTAGGACCCAAAATAGTTTAGATATGCATATATTTAAGTACCTTAGAATTTCTTTTGCAAGAATTCCAAATGATTATTACTGTAACGCAAAAGAGGAATAGCGCCCAGGAATAGTACCTGTTACTGTAGCAACATTATGTAGTAAATAATTAATAAGCAAGTAACTATTGGAGTATTACATGCTTGTGGCTGTAGAGATAATGATATAGTAGCATAAAAGACACTTAAACTACTTGTTGTAGCGTTAATACATGAGGTAGCATTTAGGATAACTCTTGTTTGCTGTAGCGCTTAGAGGAAATGAAGTAGCAAATTGGATGATACTTAATTGTTGTATGCTGTAGCGAGGTATGCATATAATAGTATTTTAGGGGCACATGTATTACAGTAGCATTTAGAAGTGCCAAATTGCATCGCATACTGTGACATTAAGTATTACTTAAAGGCATTGATGTTGTGAAGTGGTGTTTTGAAGTAGTACTAGATACTATAGCGAAATTAAGGATTAAAATATAAGGGCACTTAATTGAACACAGTAGTGCATAAAAATGGAATAGCATAAGAAGTTGTAATAACTAATGGTCTTTGGCATAAAGTAGCATTAAAGGAAAATGGCACTTGTTTGTCTTGCTACTGTATCATGTAATAATTTATTAAGTAGCTCATAGAAGAAACTACATGCTTGCTGTAGCGATACTGTAGCGCAGTACTTAAAGACATTTGTATATTGTAGCTACTACATTCCGGTTTATAAATATAAAATATTTAATAATAACGATTTAATATCTTTAATAAATAATTTTGTAGGATTTATAAAATAGAAATAATAGAATTTTTGACTGATAATTAATTAACCGATTTTAGCCCAAATAGTCTGAATTATTATGCGGTTTATGGTAGTAAGTTTGGTTGATCTATTGGGTGACATTTTTGTTGAAAAATGGAATTTTTGCAGGTGAAGTCGAATTAAGTTGAATGCTTCCGGTTTATGAAATTGTGTTTGATTTGAATAAATCATGGAAGTAACATTGTTTAAACTTGTATATTACTTGAATTGTGAATTATAATTGCAATGCATGTACAATTGTTGGCATTTCATTGTGTTGGAATATGTGGTATGTGTATGTTAAGGTCGGAAGTGGTCTTAATTGCATACGAGTTGTTGGTTGTACATTGCATGGCATGGTTGGTCTTGAAATAGAGACGGTGAAACAGTGGGTTCATATTTTGTAGACGTTGATCCTTGAATGGAAATAGACGTAGTGGCTTTGACCCGGAAAGGGAACATAGGCGGTGAAACACGGGTTCACAAAAATAGACGTTGATCCTATAGTGGAAATAGACGTAGTGGCTTTGACCCTATGTGGAAAAATAAGCGGTGGAACTTTGGGTCCACAAGTCGGTACCGCATTCGCATGTGTTGAGTCGTGTTGTGAGTCACATGCATAATTGTGTATATTGTGTATGTGTGTTGATGTGTTTGGTTATGTGCCAATATTGTTGTTGTTTGAATAATGGTTATGTGCCAATGATGTGAGTATTCGGATAATTGGTTTATATGGTTAATGTGTTGGAAATGGCTTCCTTGAGTACGGATACTATATGTGATAAAATGAATATGATCATGATGTGTTGCTTTATTTATTGCCATTGCTTTACCTTAATTACATGTTATATGATTATTGGAATTCTTACCCTTCTGTTTGAAAATGCTTTTGGTGGCATTGTTCAGGTACCGAGGATGGTAGCGCGAGGCGCTAGTTAGCGGATGCATTGGATTGCAATCTGTTTTATTTTGATTAGAATCGAGTCGATGCTCTGGTAGTAACACCTGGGGGGGTATATTTAGTGTCGAACTCGTCTATTTTGTATTCGGATTATGATGCATATAATCCTTACTTTGTGTATATTATTTTGTGTATGTGAGACTTGATAACATATGCTTTATGTGAATTATCATGGCTTGATGCCTTGAATTATGTTTTGATTCCTCCATGAATGGAGATGAAGTTAAATATTGAAACTCCGTTGCGTTTGCACGAGAGAAAGAAGTTAAATATTTATGTATGTTTGTTTTGTGTTGATATGCTTAAATTTACAAACGTACCCTGTCCGTTTTTCTTTAAAATTTTGGAATGTGATGTGTGTTGTGACATCCCTTCCGTGCAATTTATTTTCTCTGATTTTAATTCTTACCTATTATTTGGGGTAATTAGAAGGGGTGTAACAACAACCTAGAGGGGTTGTCATGGTGGGTCGAAATCAAGATGCTGATGCAGTCGTTCATAGAATTCGAAACGATAACATCTTGGCAGAAAATAATTTAACCACCATGATAGAGAGAATCATGGCCCAGAATGGCCTCAACACAGGGATTAGAAGGCCAAATTATGCCTCCCCTATATTAGATTACATAATGCACACTTATTTACCAAGGGGATATAAAGTCCCTAAGTTTACAAAGTTTGTTGGGGATACCAATGAGTCAACAGTCGAACATATAGCCAGGTATCTAACCGAAGCGGGAGATATAGCCAATAATGAAGACCTCAGGATCAAATATTTCCCAAGTTCCCTGACTAAGAACGCTTTCACATGGTTCACCACTTTTCCTCCTGGGTCCATTGATACTTGGGCTCTTTTGGAGAGATTATTCCATGAACAGTTCTACATGGGACAATCAAAAATAAGTCTGAAGGAACTAGCCAGTGTCAAGAGAAAGTTCACTGAACCCATAGATGATTATCTGAATAGATTCAGGCTTTTGAAATCTAGATGTTTCACAGTAGTGCCTGAACATGAGTTAGTCGAAATGGCCGCTGGCGGTTTGGATTACTCTATTCGAAAGAAACTAGACACTCAATACTTGAGGGATATGGCTCAATTAGCCGATAGGGTTCGACAGGTCGAAAGGCTAAAGGACGAAAAGGCCAGAGTCTTTAAAAATAACAAGAAGGAAAGGATCTCCTATGTTGGAACTGAGGAAGCAGAAGATTATCCTGAATTCGAGTTCGAAGAGGTCAAAATCGACCTCGCTGAATTAAAACAGGCACCACCTTACTCCTGCAAATTATTAGTTCCCACAAAAGGGAAAGAAATTGTTGAAAATGAGAAAAGTGACAAATTCCCAAAGAAGGTTTATACCTTCGATGTCACTAAATGTGACGAGATTTTTGACTTACTTTTCAAAGATGGCCAACTCATTATTCCATCAAATTTCAAAATACCTCCTTTAGATCAAAGAAAGAAAAGAGAATTTTGCAAATATCATAGTTTCCTAGGCCACAAAACCTCACAGTGTTTTCTTTTCAGGGACCTAATTCAGAATGCAATTAAAGATGGCAGACTGAAGTTTGCTGATAAGGCAAAAATGAAAGTGGACGAAGACCCTTTGGACGTTGCAGGCACCAATTACTCCGAGCCTGCGTGCATTGGAGAAATTAACATGGTGGAAGCTGACCAGAGTGACGCCCCAATATGAGAGAAATGTACTGAAAATGAAAGCTGGGTGATAGTCGAAGTCAATAAGGAGGTCACTGAAGACATCCACAAGCAACCAGGGACTTCGATTGAAGCAGCACCTCTAGCTGTTGCAGAAGAAATCCAGGCTACTGAAGGCCAGGAAAACCAAAACCAAGAATTGACACAGGTTACTGAAGGCCTGAGGCTAGAATTGGAGAAAGTCCAAATCACGAAGCCAACCTCCCCTCAGAAATAAATATGGGACACTTTAGGGGAACCCAGTGGAAAATTTGACTATTTGGTCAAATATTCTGCCCCAGAGAGTTCGAAGGTCCACATTGAAGATATAAAACCCACAGGATGGGGAGATGATGACGCTAAGGGGGAGGATGTTGAGGTAAACATGGTGGATATGGAGAGACCTCGCTCTGAGATGGAGGAGGTAGAGAGATACTTAGAAAAAGAGAAGTATAAAATGGAGGATAATCATGCTGGAGATGCTAGTCTCAAGGATTACCTCATGATGTGCCATAAAGGAGATACAGGAATGATATTATGCCCTAGGTGCAGCATCCTCTGCAACCAGAGAATCGCTGCAAACTTCGAGAGGGTACAAAGCGCGCGAACTGGCAACAACTGGCGCCAGGATAACCAATTATTCAGGTGTTATCCTAAGGCTGGAGAAAGTTTGCTGGAATTTGTGTTTCGCTGCTACAAAGGGGCAACCAAGTGCTTGATATGCCCAAGGTGTTCCGCTGTGTATGACCAAAGCATGGCCAGAGCCTTCGAAACAATTCCCTTCGCCCCTTGCTGGAACCACCAAGAAACTGTTCAGATGGGCCCACGTTTCGATAGCAAATACAAACAACGAAGGCCTGATAGTCCTCATCCCAAGGGTGCTCGAAGAGTGACGTTCAAAATCCCTGCCGAAGTGCCAACAGACAGATGGATGCAAGTCAGAAATGACAAAGGCAAAGACAAATGGAGAAACACCGAACGAAACGCACACCATGCTATGACATATAGAAGGCAATTCAACATAGCAAAGAGGTAAGAGGTGAGATTAGAGAACTACAAAGGAAGAAACCCCATGTCAAGATCTCAGTGGCGAAGGAAACAGAGGATTCGAAAGGCTGAGAGGGAAGCTGTGGCAAATAAAGGGGCAACTTCAACAAAGAACCAAGATGAGTCTAGCAGCAACAAACCCAAACCAAAAAATCAAAATGAAGACAAAGCCCCAGTTAATAGGAGGCTCTTTTCTGAAGTACAACTAGAGGAACCAAAGGAATACACTCCAGGTCCAGAAGAAGACGAATATATGATAACGGACAACTTCGAATCAGAGGGGGAGTCTTCGTTCAACCTCAATTGCAACGTGGTATCTGTGCTTCCTTGTGAGTTTGGACAGGAAACTAAAATTGATGAATATGGGGAAGAAGATACCATATACTTAATGAAGCATAGGCCTGTGTGCTACTATGTGATGGATAATGGAGCTGTCGAGGAGCAGAATGCGTTCTTCGAGCGTCCAGAACCAGCTATGAAGAACCATCTTAAGCCACTATTTATTTGGGCAAAGGTTGGTTCCCATGGCGTGAATAAGGTTCTAGTGGATGGGGGCGCTGCAGTTAACTTAATACCCAACTTCATGCTGAAAAGGTTAGAAATACGCGAAGGGGACATCAAACCACACAACATGGTTCTGTCCAATTATGAAGGGAAAGTAGGTAAAACACTGGGGGTGGTTCAATTGGACTTGACAATAGGCTCAAGCTGTAGGCCCACCATGTTCATGGTGATCGAAGCCAAGGCCAACTACAACTTGTTGCTGGGAAGGGAGTGGATCCATGGCGTAGGGGCAGTTCCTTCGTCAATGCACCAACGATTAGTTTTATGGAGAGAAGATGGGATCGTGGAAAACATTGAAGCAGACCAGAGTTACTTCATGTCAACAGTCAACTTAGTTGACAAGAGGAATTATGACAAACATCTGGCAAAGATCGCTCCTTGTGTCCCAAATGATGAAATCAACGAAACCAGAAACGCCCACAACTATATGACCCTTTGCCATGATGGTTTATACTGGAATAGAAGAATAATCAGTGACGACGAAGGAGTCGAAAGTACTATACAAAGACAGCCAGCAGGCTGGGAATTCGACAACCTTACTCATGACTGAGTCCTCCTTTTTCGAAAGAATTTCGGCCTATATGGCTGAGAACGAATTAAAGGTGGCCTTAGAGGCTGAAATGAATAAACTAGCTGTGAAGATGAACGAAATAAGTGGGGATGGCTCGAAAGGCTCGCCCTTTAAAGAACTTGAGATAGATCCAAGGCTGGACGCCATCTATGATAAAGAACCCTTAGGCTTCGAAAGGGACCCCATAGACTCAGGTGCCAAAATGTTGGCGCAGGATCCACTCGAAGAAGTGAACTTAGGGGATGAAAACACGAAAAGAATAACCTACATAAGTGCAAAACTTAGCCCAGGCCTCAAGCAGGAAGTGATCGAAGTCCTCAAGAAAAACAAAGATTTCTTCACATGGGATTATGACGAAATGCCTGGTTTAAAGAGGGAGTTAGTCGAACACAGACTTCCAATCAAAGATGGCAAGAAGCCCATCAAGCAAACTCCTAGAAGATTCGCGCCAGCGGTTCTCACAAAGATTAAAGCTGAGATCGAAAGGTTGCTACGTTGCAGATTCATCAGAACCACAAGGTATGTCGAATGGTTAGCAAATATAGTACCTGTTATTAAGAAAAATGGTTCTTTTAGAATCTGCATAGATTTTAGGGATTTAAACACTGCAACCCCTAAGGATGAGTACTCCATGCCTGTGGCAGAAATGTTAGTAGACTCTGTTGCAGGATTCTAATATTTGAGTATGTTAGATGGATACTCTGGTTATAATCAGATTTTTATTGCTGAAGAAGATGTTGCTAAGACAACATTTCGTTGCCCAGGAGCCTTAGGCACCTACGAATGGTTGGTGATTCCTTTTGGTTTAAAAAATGCTGGGGCAACTTATTAAAGGGCAATGAATTCGATTTTCCATGATTTCATTGAAACCTTTATGCAGGTGTATATTGATGATATAGTCATCAAATCTATATCTGCAGAAACCCATTTTCATCATTTGAGCCAATCATTCGAACGAATGAGGAAACATGGCTTAAAGATGAATCCCCTTAAATGTGCATTTTTTGTGCAGGCTGGAGATTTCCTTGGCTTTGTAGTTCACAAGAAAGGAATTGAGATCAACCAAAACAAAACCAAAGCCATAATGGAGATGAAAGCACCTACGTCAAAAAGGGAGCTGCAATCTTTGCTGGGGAAGATTAACTTTCTCAGAAGGTTCATTTCGAATCTGAGTGGAAGAACCCAAGCTTTCTCTCTGTTGCTTCGTTTAAAGCAAGGCCAAGCCTTCGAGTGGAACGAAGCCCATCAGGAGGCATTTGACAAGATAAAAAGATATCTCTCTCAGCCTCCCATCTTGTCTCCACCTTCATGGGGAAAGCCCGTGAGATTGTACATATCTGCCTCTGAAGTTAGTATAGGTAGTATGTTAGCACAAGAAGATAGAAATGGCATCGAAAGAGCCATATACTATTTAAGTAGAGTATTGAATGATGCAGAGACCAGATATAGCAATTTAGAAAAGCTATGTCTCTGTTTGTACTTCTCTTGTATGAAACTCAAGTATTATATAAAGCCTGTTGATGTTTATGTTTCATCTCATTTCGATGTCATTAAACACATGCTTTCTAAACCAATAATGCATAGCAGAGTTGGTAAATGGGCTTTAGCCTTAACAGAATATTCTTTGACTTTCATGCCTTTAAAAGCTGTGAAAGGCCAAGTGATTTCTGATTTCATTGTGGACCATTCATTGGTTGAGAAGACTGTCATGAGTTACGTCGAAATGCAACCATGGAAATTATACTTTGATGGTTCGACCCACAGGAATGGAAGTGGTGTTGGAGTCCTTATAATTTCTCCTGAAGGAATTCCAACAAAATTCAAGTATAAGTTAGATGGTCCTCGTTGCTCGAACAACGAAGCTGAATATGAAGCGCTCATTGTTGGACTTGAAGCTTTGTTGGAATTGGGGGCAACTAGAGTCAAAATTAAAGGAGACTCAGAATTAGTGGTCAAGCAAATAACAAAGGAGTATAAATTCATAAAGGAAAACCTGATGATATACTTCGTCATAGTTAACAGGCTACTTAGAAAATTTGAATACATGGATATTCAAGATATACCAAGAATAGAAAACCAAGAAGCAAATGACTTAGCACAGTTGGCTTCAGGTTATAAAGTTTCTGCCATAAACTTTGAGGATTTAGTTGAATTAAGGGGTAGAGTTATGGCTACTAGATTCACACCATCATATCTAGAGAGTATGAAATTGGGTTATGCTGAGAAACGGGGATTCGAAATATTAGCCATAAACACTTTATCAGATGCAGATTGGCGAAGTCCACTTGTGAGTTATTTAACAAACCCAACTCTGAATGTTGATAGGAAGACAAAATATAGAGCATTGTCATATGTCCTCATGGGAAACGAATTGTTCAAAAAGACCCAAGAAGGCGTATTACTGAAGTGCCTAGGAGAAAGTGAGGCATACTTAGCATTGTCAGAAGTCCACAATGGGGCATGTGGGGCACATCAAGCAGGTCATAAAATGAAATGGCTGTTATTTCGATATGGCATGTATTGGCCCAGCATGCTCAAAGATTGTATAGACTTTGCTAAAGGTTGTGAAGAATGTCAGAAACATACAGGGATTCAACATGCCCCTGCAAGTGAGTTACATTCAATCATTAATCCATGGCCATTTAGAGGATGGGCATTGGATTTAATAGGAGAAATAAATCCTGCTTCGTCTAAAGGACAGAAATATATCTTGGTAGGAATAGATTATTTTACCAAGTGGATCGAAGCAATACCATTAATAGTTGCTGATCAAGAGGCTGTTATTGAGTTTATACAGAAACAAATTATCTATAGGTTCGGATTGCCAGAGAGCATAACCACAGACCAAGGCTCTGTGTTTACTGGTAGAAAGATGCAAGAATTTGCTCAAGAAACGGGGTTTAGATTACTAACATCAACGCCATATTATGCTCAAGCAAATGGTCAGGTCGAAGCAGCTAATAAAGTGATAATAGGGTTAATTAAGAAACATATTGGTAAAAAGCTAAGGAACTGGCACAAAACTTTGGACCAAATACTATGGGCATGTAGAACATCTCCTAAAGAAGCTACTAACACCACACCTTTCCAACTCACATTTGGTCATGATGCAGTTCTGCCAGTAGAAATTCATCTACGATCAGTTCGAATTCAAAGACAAAACGAAATTCCAGCTGCATTATATTGAGAGATGATGATGAATGAGTTAGTTGAGTTGGACGAAGTTAGATTACATGCATTGGAAATCTTGATGAGACAAAAAGAAAGAGTGGCCAGAACATATAACAAAAGGGTGAAAGGAAAAGCATTCACTATTAATGACTTAGTCTGGAAAGTCATATTACCCATGGACAAGAAAAATAAAAAGTTAGGTAAATGGTCACCTCATTGGGAAGGGCCTTTTCGAATAATAAATGTATTCTCAAACAATGCATATGAAATCGAAGAGCTGATAGATGATAAACGTATCCTAAAGGTTAATGGGAAATATTTGAAGAAATATAAGCCACGCCTGCAGGAGATTTGAATAGTAACAACGTAATCAGAATATCATAAGAATGCCAAAATGGCAATATGGGGTTGCCAAAATGGCGTTGTTCAAATGTTACATACAAAAAACCAAATTTTAACCAAATCAACACTAAGATTTAGAAATAGGAATTATTCTTCAATCTGTTGAAGGTACTTTGAAAAGACTCAAGCCTTTGTTGAGCAAAACGTCTTGCTCCCTCTAAGGTAGCCACTTCTCCTTTGAGTTGTTCTGTAGTTTCCATTGCTGCAAGCCCCTTGTTGAGGAGCTCTTCGAATTGGTTACCAGCAGTATTGGTTTCGTAGGCTAATTGTTGTTCTTGAGCCTCTTTAACCTTCAGTTGAAGTTCCTGAATTTGCCTTTCCCAGAGAAGGATGGACTCAGCTCGAGCCTCATAATCAGTTTTTGCTTGCTTTAGATGCATGGCTTGATCCTCAGCCTCTTGAGAGAGTTTCGAAGCATGCTCATAAGTAGCATCCATTGCAGTTCGTTTTTCTTGAACCTTTCTGGCAGCAAATTCATCTTGGAGAAGGTACCTAGTCACGTTGTCTAGCAAAGATTGAAGATCGAACAAGATAGTACTAACTGGCAAGGAGCAGGTAGCAAGGTTGACTTTTGTAAGAAACTCCTTCATAGTGTAGCAAGCTGTGCTATCTTGTTTGAGCACTTCGAACAAATACACATCAAGAATTGTTCTCCTAATCCTGTTAAGAAGTACAATTTTGTCATCTGTGGGCAACGGATGGCTAGTCGAACTTGTGCCAGCCCTAGCAGGTGGAATATCCCTTTGAGCCAGCTTCTCCTTCATGTACCCAATTGGGTCATTTCGTCTCAAGAGAGCAAGCTCCTCTTCAGTCATTCGGGACAAAGACGGTTGAGGGAGTTCCACACGCAGGGGAGTCATATCCATTTCGACTTCCATGGGTTTATTGGTCGCGTCACCGGCACCTTCATTCGTTTCATGCTCATTTTCTTCTTCATTGTCATCCAAATCCACCACTTCGATATCTTCGTTCTCGCTGCTATTTGCATCTGACTCTGTCCCAGCAGTCGAACCATCGTTGGTATCTCCTTCCTCAGACCCTTCTTCTGCAGATTCTTCGTTTCTTTGATCAGAATCAGCTTTCTCTCCTTCAGCGTGAATGTCCTTTGGATCCTCTTGAAGGGTTTCAAGAGGGGACTTTTGAAGAGAAGTTCTTTGTAAAGTCTCTGCAGATTCATGAAGTGTTGCTTCATTTGTTTCTTTTAGAGGAGGAGAAGTACTCTGATCATCTTGCTGCTCTGAAGTCCCAGCCAGAACCGCCATATTTGAGGAACCTTTGTTCTGTACAAGATTGCTGGAATCCCCTTGAGGAGAAGAGTTGATCGGAGCAGCAGTTTTTGATGGTGAAGTCGAAGTGGTAAGAGTTGGATTCAAAATATCCTGCAAGGAGCGAAAGAATATTAAAAGCATGCACCAAGGTAATGAATAATTATTTTGTCAAATATTTAAAGTTCAATTTACCTGTGGACTCTCAGAAGAGAGGTTGCTAGCTATTCGTTCCAACATTATGTTGGAGGTCGAAGATGGAATTTTGGATTTAGGTGAGGGAGCAGCATCCCTGGAATCGAGTCCAGAGACACTAGTTGGTACAACACTTTTGGAAATTTCCTTCTTCTGCTTCTTCTTCGAAGCAGCTGGTAAATTCCCTCCAGCATTGGGGTCTTCCCCAATAGTGTTTGTTTTTCGTTTCTTTGGAGTTGTTGACGGGAGTTTGGTAGTCTGAAAAGATTTAAACAATAAGTTAGATGCAAATCATGAAACATTAGTGTATTCGAAATATCAAGGCTAAGTGATTACCTGTGGAGTTGGAGCACTGGTTATTACTGGTGTAGTTGTTGTTGTTGTTGTTGCAGCAATTGTTGTTGGTTTGGATAGAGTCACAATATCAATGGTTTCGACAGAGGCCTGAGAGGCGCTCCCTTCTTTTGACTTTGAAGCAACAGTCTTTATCCTGATGGCTGAAAATCGAAACAATTAAGGCAAAAGTTAAAAATATAGAAAATGAGAAACATTTAGGATTTTCCCAAGCATTCACACCTGTGCCTTGATCAGATTTAATTGACATGGCAGAAAGGTCATAGCGAAGATGTCCTGGGAAATCATGGAGCCAATGTCGAGCCCATGTCACAGTCTCAGATGGCTTTGGTTTCTTTTGAAGATATTTGAAGATCTCTTTGCAAGTGAACCACCAAGGGTATGGAGGAAACCAAGCCAGAGCCAGTTCTGAAGTAGGTAATCTATGAAATTTAGGTGGATGCATTTCGAATGCCAACCTATACCTATCCTCAGGTGACAACCCTGAAGGAAGTTTTAACTTAGAAACTTTTTCTTTGAATTTTTCCTTCAAGGTCTCAGCCGCTTGATGCACAGTGGATTCCAAGTGTGTGGGATCATAAGTAGTTTCGAAATAATTTTGAAAAGCCTTAATCTCTTTGGCATGAGTGAACATACCTTTCTTGGATTGTACCTGCACATCGAATGCATCAGTTAGTTTCTGCTGAACAGTAAGAGTATCGAGCATATAAGTCTGATAGAACTTTGTCCACCATTCCAGAAACCCCTTTGCTGTAAGGTGTGTAGGTTCGAAAGTTATTAGTTCAAAATGGGCGAAGCCTTGGTATTGTTCCTGCTGTAGTTTGGCTTCTCTTGCCTTGAAGGTTCTCCCAGAGGTGATGGCATTCTCTGTTTGGAATAGGGGTTCAGGGATTAGTTGGCACAGGCCAAATTGTCTCGAAACGAAGTTGGGTTGATAAGCAAAAAGGAAAATTTGATTCTTAGCAGGAGTAATACGTGAAGAGATTAGTCTGGGTAGAAAAAAGGCTCTCCATACATCTTGAATTTCTTAGCTTTTGACAGCTTCTGAGAGAGCCATGGTGAACCATGAGGGTCCATGAGTCCTTGAAGCAAAAGGCGCCATGGTCTCTTCGAATTTATGCCTCTTGGAGAAAATCATGATATATTTTGAGAAGAGAACTTTGAAGTCATCCTTATCATCGTTTGGGGTAAGTCTTCGCAGCCTAGTGCCTTCGATGATTCTATCCACTATTTCTGGGTCTTGTTCAGCAATAGTGTTGGCAGTTGATAGTGAAGGTTCGAACATGGCATTGAGCCATAACTGGAGTAACCAGAAAGGGCCAGCTAGCAGGATGTTTTTGGAGGTGTGAGATTTCAAACTCGAAACAGCTGACCTTAGACTTTCGTAAAGATCAACTAATAGCAGTTCGCTTAAACACACCCTCCGATTCTCATGCAAATCTCTAGCTAGAGGAATAAACCTACTGGCTACCTGTAGGGATCTGCTGCAAAAGACATACCTTGACAACCATAAGGTAAGGAAAGCAATGTGTTCCACATCCGACACACTGTCTCCTTCAGTGTGGTAGTGGCTGATAAACTTTGAAAAGCTAGCTAGCTTGACTTCGAAGTCAATAATACTTGAATGCTCTTCATTGTCAGGAATATAGGTTTCTCCTATTGGTGATAACCCAGTAATGGATGCTATGTCAAAAAAGGTGGGTGTAATCATTTCACCAGGGAGATGGAAAGTGTTGTAAGTACTGTCCCAGAAATATAGGGACGCGAATAACAATGGGTGGCTATAAGTAAAACCTGGTTTCGATAGTTTAATCAAGTTGTAAATGCCTAATTCTTCCCATTGCTGGGATTTCTTAGCTTCTACTTTATTAAACCAGTTGTGATAAGTTGTGTCGGAGGTGGGGCAAGATCGAAATGGTTTGAAGTTACTCTTTACATAATCTAGCACAAAAGGGTCCTTAGGGGGAATGATTGTATTTTCCACGGTGGTTGAATCAGAAGACTCTATTGTCTTATGGGTATCCATTTTATTAAACAAGGGTTTGAAATTATAACAAACAGGGAAAATTTTTCTGGTGTCTTTTAAGATTTCAAAGACTGTAAGAGGGCCCATTAAAGCTAACCTCTTGCCAGCGGCGTTAGTAGGAATTAGTACCTGGGATGCATAAAGCATTTCCTTCTCTTTTGAGATCATCTGGGGAACAAGAACAGATTGACCTTGGTAGGTGCCAACCTTGCTTTCCATTATGGTTCCTATGGTCTTTCCTTTCTTTTTGGAAGCCTTTTTCAATTGAGATGAAGTTGAAGAAGACATTGTTGGAAGAATGTTGGAAGTTTAGGGTTTCGGTGAGAAAAGAGGAAGAAAAGATTCAGAATGTGGGAAGAAAAGAAAAGACTAAGTTGATGGGTTTTTATAGTGGGGAAGTTTAAACATCCACTGAGTAAGATTTTGATACGTGGTAGTCGTGGGTTGGTTTGAGAAGGAGGTGGCGTAAAGTTAATATTGGTAATAGGCGTGATTAAATGATAATCATTGTTTTGTAACTGCACCATGCTGTGAAATGGTTCAAGGCGGTTAAGGAATCTGAAAAGCGTTGTGATTGACGTGACTGGAGTCATATGCAATAAATGTTACAATGATTCGAAGGTCGCATCAAAATCTTGTGTATATGTTTAAAATAAGTATTTCTCAGAGGAATCGAAATACATATTTTAAAGGGGCATTTTGTTGGCTGAAGATTTTGATGATATTATTAGAAGCGAAGCAAATTGGACGTTTCGATTAGAATAAAGCAAGATGTCATGTTTAGAAATGGTAGAAGCAGTGCTTCGAATGGACATATCAGAGCTTGGAGCTTCGAGTGACAGTTATGAGAATATATTCAAAGAAGTCTCGGAAAAATAACAAGGCTGTGTCCAAGAAATGCGTTCGAAGCGAAGAAGTGCCAAAACATTTGAAATTCAAATGCAAGCGGGATGTTCGAAATTTGAAATATATGCGCTGGAGCATTCGAAGACGCGTGGAAGCTAGGGAGAGGCATTGCTCTGCATGTTCTGAACGTGGCAGAATCTTATAGCAAGACCGTTATGGTCGAAGGAGTATAAATAGAAGTCTTAGCATTAGGATTTCGTGTGTCATATCTATTGTACAAAAAACTCAGTAAACATTCAAAATACCACATGGCTAGGGAAACGAATGCACGAGCAATGTACGTATGATAACACCAAGTGTTTATGATTTAATGAAACTCTTTATAATTTCCAGTATATTCCTTTATCTTCATGTCAATACCATTCAAAAGCTTTTGCACTAAAATGTTTTCATTCGAAGTCTTTTTAATGATGCCTTACATTTAAATGCTTTCTTTCCATTTCAAACACTTTACATTTCAGAAACTGTTGTACATTTCATGCCTTTATCTTCAAGCTTTTATCATTCGAACACCTTTTTCACTTAAAGTCATTTTACTGTTTTCTTGCATTTAAACGCTTTCTTCATATTTCGAATCTTTTACATTCCAGAGAATCTTTTACATTACATGTTTTTATGCTTCGAAGTCATTTACTTGTCTTTTATGCAGTTTTATATGTCTTTACAATTGAACTTTATTCATGCAATTTAGTTTCGCCCACATTTACTTGATCAAGTTATTAGATCTTTAATAGAGTAATCGAAATAAGTTAAACACCTACACAACATTCTAAATACCAACCATGAATACCAGTTCTAAAATGAGAGTCATCCAAATGACCAATACATCCTAGGATCAATCTAGTCGATCCTGCGAGTTACCATAGAGATTGAGTAACATGTTAGAACAATGTTTGAATCTACTACCCTATATTTGAGTTTTGATGATAACAAAGTGAAAAGATATAGTATTTATATGTTTCATGTTTGAATTATATGCTGCCTAAAATTACTATGCTCTGACTTGCAGATATGCTGATTAAAATAAGCAAGATCACTTATCCAGCATCAGAATTTGATTTCATGCACCAGCATCAGAAGTTGCTGAATCAGAACGTCAAGATCAGATGATCAACTCACGCACATGCTGAAGCTTGATGAACAGAACTGCGCGTAAAACACTCTGATACAGAAACACAATAGTTCATCAGCAGCGAAGCAGAATCAGAATGAGCCAAGCCAGAACGTGCATTGAAGAAGCAACGGTACTGTGCATTGAAAGCTAATCAATTCCAACGGCCTCATTCTAGACAAGATCTGCTCAAAAAGGAAAGCTTGTTATTAGCATTGAATCAAGAATATTGCATTCAACGTTCATCTTCTCAAGTGCTATATAAACAAAGCTTCGAAGATTATAATGGCTAATGCTCTCCAAATCTTTACACGCACAAAGCTGAACAATAATCTTCATCTACCAGTTTTGCTAAACCACAAACTCTGATACTCCATTAGTGTTTAGCAATCTAGTTTCTAAGCTTAATTTGTGTATACATCACAGTTGTGATAAAGTTTTGTAGAAAACATTCACACACATTGTTTTATACCCTTGTAAGAAAGTGTTGCCTTGACAAACCGGATTGTGGTTTGAATCAAGAAGGCTTTAGCAGTTGTTAAAGCAGTCTGTAATATTCAGTTGAATATAGTGAATTAAGACCTCGTTGGAGAGAGGCGAAATCACCTTGACGGGTGGACTGGAGTAGTTTGAGATCAAACGAACCAGGATAAAAATATCTTGTCAATTGCTTTAAGATTTCAGTTTTACAATTCAACCCCCCCCTTCTTGTGTTTTTCACCCCTTCAATTGGCATCAGAGCGCCTGGTTCTGAGCTAAAACACCTAACCGTGTCAGTACAAGATCCAGCGTCAGAAAAACACAATGGCAGGAAACAACTCTCATTTCAGCAATGACAACAATGAGGACAGAGACAGATTCAGCGGCAAACCTCCAGTCTTTGATGGAGAAAACTTTGATTACTGGAAAGACAGAATTGAAAGCTTCTTTCTAGCACATGATGCTGATCTGTGGGATATGGTGACAGATGGATACACGCACCCTGTGAATGCAACTGGTCAGAAGATTGATAGAAAATCAATGACTGATCAACAAAAGCGTGACTTCAAGAATCACCATAAGGCCAGAACCATCCTCCTCAGTGCCATCTCCTATACTGAGTATGAAAAGATCTCCAACAGAGATACAGCTAAGAACATCTTTGATTCTCTCAGAATGACGCACGAGGGCAACGTTCAAGTCAAAGAAACAAAAGCTCTGGCGCTCATTCAGAAGTATGAGGCGTTCAAAATGGAAGAATCTGAATCCATTGAAACTATGTTCTCTAGATTCCAGATTCTGGTAGCTGGTCTCAAAGTTCTGGACAAAGGATACTCTACTGCTGACCATGTCAAGAAGATAATCAGAAGTTTACCCAAGCAGTGGAGGCCTATGGTTACTGCTCTGAAGCTGGCGAAAGATCTCAACAAAATCACTCTGGAGGAACTTATAAGCTCCCTCAGAAGTCATGAGATAGAGCTAGAAGCTGACGAGCCTCAGAAGCAAGGTAAGCCTTTAGCTTTAAAATCTAACAGAAAATCTGAGTCTAAAGTTTTGCAGGCAGTTGAAGAAACATCTGATGGATCCTCATCCGAAGAAGACGAACTTTCCCTTCTCTCCAGAAGAGTAAATCAACTGTGGAAGCAAAGACAAAGGAAGTTCAGGAATCCCAGAAGATCTGATCAGAACGAGTCTTCTTCCAGATACAGAAGGACAGATTCTTCCTCTGGATACAGAAGATCTGAAGGCTCCTTCAGTAGCAAGAAGCCAAACACAAAAGACATCATCTGCTACGAGTGCAATGAGAAAGGACACTACAAGAGTGACTGCCCAAAGCTTCAGAGGGAAAAGCCCAAAAAGAAGTTTGGAAGAGAGAAGAAGAAAAGTCTCATGGCCACATGGGATGACTCTGACTCGTCTGAAGCTGACTCAGAATCAGATGATGAAAGGGCAAACATAGCGCTCATGGCTAACATTCCAGATGACAGTGAAGCTTCTGAATCAGACTCAGAATCAGACACAGAAGAGGTATTTCCTAACTTCGCTGTTAATTTTATGAAGGCTGAACTTGCTGAAAGCCTCAATGAAATTCTGGAACGTTATCAGCAGATTAGAGCCAAATTCAGAGACCTGAAAAGGAATCTTGAATCTGACTTTAATAAGTCTGAGAGTCTCAAATTGGAAAACTCTGAGCTGAGAGATAAAATTTCAAAATTAGAAAACTCTTTACAAAACTCTCAGAAGGAACCAATTTCTGAAACTCCCAGCAACGCTGATGAGATCATCAAGGAGTATGATCACAGTTTCCAGAAGTTCCTTGCTAAAAGCATAGATAGAAGCAGAATGGCTTCAATGATCTATGGAGTTAGCAGAAACGGCAGGAAAGGAATAGGATACCTAGGTAAGGTTCCTACACCTAAGAATGTAATGGATTTAACCATTAAACACACTCCTTTAAATTCACACTTTGTGTATGGTCACACACATGACATCAAATATACTAGCAGTAAGCACTCTGTGAAACCAAAATTCAACCAGAGTTTTGGCAAAACTAACAAATCAGGACCCAAGAAGATCTGGGTACCTAAGGATAAAATAATACATGTTGCAGATATCTTTAGCAGCAAATCAGAAACACCAGTCATGGTACCTGGACTCTGGCTGCTCACGACACATGACGGGAAGAAGGCATATGTTCCAAAGCCTGGAACTTAAGCCTGGAGGCCACGTTGGCTTTGGAGGCAATCAGAGGGGAAAGATTATTGGCTCTGGAACTGTAGGTAATGGAAATCTTCCCTCTATTAATAATGTTCTGCTAGTTGATGGATTGATGCATAATCTGTTATCCATAAGTCAATTAAGTGATAACGGTTATGATATAATCTTTAATCAAAAATCATGTAAAGCTGTTAGTCAGAAAGATGGGACTATCCTGTTTAATGGAAAGAGGAAAAAAAACATTTACAAAATCAAACTTTCTGAACTAAAGAGTCAGAACGTAAAATGTCTTCTGTCTGTTAACAACGAGCAGTGGATCTGGCACAGAAGATTGGGGCATGTTAGCATGAGAAGAATATCTCAGATTAACAAACTCAATCTGGTCAGAGGACTTCCTAATTTGAAGTTCAATTCAGATGCTCTGTGTGAAGCATGTCAGAAAGGCAAATTTGCAAAACCTTCTTTTAAATCCAAAAATGTTGTTTCTACCTCTAAGCCATTAGAACTTCTGCACATTGACTTATTTGGACCAGTTAAAACTGCTTCAGTCAGTGGTAAGAAGTATGGGTTAGTAATCGTAGATGACTATAGCAGATGGACATGGGTAAAGTTCTTAAGACACAAGGACGAGTCACACTCTGTGTTTGTTACCTTCTGTAACCAAGTTCAGAATGAAAAAGATCTTAGAATCGTTAAAGTCAGAAGTGATCATGGTGGAGAATTTGAAAATAAAGATTTTGAGTCATTCTTTAATGACAAAGGCATTCTGCATGATTTCTCTTGTCCTAGAACTCCCCAACAAAATGGAGTTATAGAACGAAAGAACAGAATATTGCAAGAAATGGCCAGAACCATGATCAATGAGACAAACGTTGCTAAGACTTTCTGGGCAGAGGCAATAAACACAGCGTGCTACATTCAGAATAGAATCTCAATAAGACCTATTCTGGAAAAGACTCCATATGAATTGTGGAAGAACAGAAAGCCCAACATTTCGTATTTTCATCCATTTGGATGTACTTGCTTCATATTGGATACAAAGAATTATTTGAACAAGTTTGATTCTAAGGCACAAAAGTGTATTATGTTAGGATACTCCGAACGCTCAAGAGGGTACAGAGTATACAATACAGAAACACAGATTGTGGAAGAATCAATCAGTGTTCGTTTTGATGATAAGCTTGACTCTGAAAAGTCAAAGCAGAATGAAACTTTTGCAGGTATAGAAATTGAATTTGCAGGTTCTTAAGACAAGTCATCAGAAGCTCTCAACACAGACATTCCTTCAACGTCTGAAAGAAGCAATGCTAGAAATCCTACAACTGCTGCTGATCAACCTCAGAAGAGATTACCCAGAAGCAGTTTGGATCACCCAGAAGAGACTATCCTAGGAAGAAAGGAAGATCCAATCAGAACAAGAGCAAGCTTCAGAAACTCTGAAGAAACTCTTATGGGACTTGTGTCTCTGATTGAACCTTCTTCTATTGATGAAGCACTTCTGGATAATGACTGGATTCTGGCAATGCAAGAAGAGCTGAATCAATTCACCAGAAATGACGTATGGGATCTCGTTCCCAGACCAAAAGGATTCAACGTCATTGGAACAAGATGGGTGTTCAGAAACAAGCTAAATGAACAAGGTGAAGTCATCAGAAACAAGCCACGACTGGTTGCACAAGGTTATAGTCAGCAAGAGGGGATAGACTATACAGAAACCTTTGCCCCAGTCGCCAGGTTAGAATCTATCAGACTTTTAATTTCATTTGCTGTTAATAGAGGCATCACTCTATATCAGATGGATGTCAAAAGTGCATTCTTAAATGGTTATATAGAAGAAGAAGTTTATGTTCACCAACCCCCAGGTTTTGAAAATACAAAACATCCAGAACATGTTTTCAAACTAAAGAAGTCACTGTATGGTCTGAAACAAGCTCCCAGAGCTTGGTATGAAAGGCTAAGTAACTTTCTGCTTGAAAATGAATTCACCAGAGGGAAAGTGGACACTACTCTATTCTGTAAAACAGTTAAGAGTGACATTTTAGTCTGTCAAATTTATGTTGATGATATTATCTTTGGTTCTACTAATCCTTCTCTTGGAAGAAAATTTGCTAAGTGTATGCAGGCAGAATTTGAGATGAGCCTCATGGGGGAACTGAAATTCTTTCTAGGAATTCAGATCAATCAGACTCCAGAGGGAACTTACATTCATCAGAGCAAATACATCAGAGATCTTCTGAAGAAATTTGACCTCTCAGAATGTAAGCCATCAAAGATTCCAATGCATCCCACGTGCATTCTGGAAAGAGAAGAGGTAAGCAAAAGTGTAGAACAGAAAGTCTACAGAGGTATGATTGGTTCTCTCCTTTATCTGACAGCTTCAAGACCTGATATCTTATTCAGCGTATGTATTTGTGCTAGATTCCAATCAGATCCTAGAGAATCTCACTTAACAGCTGTTAAGCGAATTTTCAAGTATCTGAAAGGTACTACTAATCTGGGTTTGTTTTATAGAAAATCTAGTGATTACAGCTTAGTAGGCTACTGTGATGCTGATTTTGCTGGAGACAGAGTGGAACGTAAAAGTACTTCTGGAAGCTGCCAGTTTCTGGGAGAAAATCTGATCTCGTGGTCCAGCAAAAGGCAATCAACAATTGCTCTGTCAACAGCAGAAGCTGAGTACATAGCAGCAGCAGGATGTAGCACACAAATGCTCTGGATGAAAAGTCAGCTTGAAGACTTCCATATTTTTGAGAGTAACATTCCTATTCTTTGTGATAATACTTCTGCTATTTGCTTAAGTAAGAATCCTATTTTACATTCTAGAGCTAAGCATATAGAAATAAAACATCACTTCATTAGGGACTATATTCAGAAAGGTATTTTAAACTTAAAATTTATAGATACAGACCATCAATGGGCTGATATCTTTACTAAACCCCTTTCAGAAGATAGGTTCAATTTCATTCTGAAACATCTCAGCATGAAAGTATGCCCAGAGTGAAAATGTTTTAATTCCATATATTTACTTTCAGAATGTAATTATTTTACTGTGAACTTCTGATCAATCTCCTTTCAGAAAGATAGAACATGCAGATTGTATCAGATGCAAGTCTAAAGATCTGAGAGTCTAATCTCAAAGACAGACGTGCTGATCCCTACATCAAACAAGTGTCATCCAATCATCAGCAAATCTCTGAAGCAGAACGCGTGCACGCTTCTGAGAAGGCAAAGCGCTGATTGGGTGCATTGAGACACATGTCTGGTAACCGTTTTTAAGTATCTTTCTCAAATCCCCCAAAATCAGCAAGCATTTAATGCAAAGTAATCACGCCTGTTAATGGCAATCATTATTTTTTTCTCTCTCTTAAAAACGTTTAATTTTTCAAAAATAATTTTTGAAAACTTTATTTAAGCACATTATTCTTCATTCTTATTCTTTACGCCTTCTCATAATCTCTCAAGTATTTTCTGCATATTTCTGAGTTCATCTTCTTCAAACCTTTTTCTCTCAAATCATTCTCAAAGCTTTTGTGTGAGAACAATGGCATCCTCCAGCATTTCTGCAGGCAATCAGAAGAAAGAAACTTCTGAGCAATATCAGGTGCCCCTCAGAACTCTTCTCACACCGGTAAAGAATCTTGAAGTTCTCTCTGAGTTAATCGTCGACTTCGAAAGCTTGAAGGATAATGGATTTGACCTAACTGAGGAAATTAGGGCTCAAAAGTGGGAGAGGTATTTCGATAGGTTGGTTGGACCAACATTCCCAGCGCTTGTCAAGGAATTTTGGATTCACGCCAAGGTTTCCAAATATCTAGTCATCTCTTCTGTCATGGGAAAGAAGATTGTAATTTCTGAAGACCTCATTGCTAGGTTAATCGGTCAAAGTGGTGGTGGAGTCCGTTGTGTGGACATGGCTGAAAGATGCCCTGATATAGGTGTGGTAGCCAACAGAATTTTCACTCTTGGAATGCCCAGCAGCAAAATTAAGGATCTGAAGGATCACTGCAGAGTATGGGCTAAGATTGTTCTTGGCTGCTTCAATCACAGGAAACCAACAAGTTCTCCTGATTATATAAACGTGGATCAGCAATTTCTGATCTACTTTATTGATCAGAGGGTGAAGATCAATCTGGCACACTTCCTGTTCAACCATCTCAAGACCAGCGTCAAAGAGACTAGAGAAGAAGAAAGGACCAAAAGAGACTGGATACCATTTGGAAGGCTCATATCAGATATTCTGACAGAGAATAAGCTGATAGAGTATCTGAGCGAAGCTCAAATGCTGAGCACTATTGAACAACCAACTGTTGGAAAACCGCTGAACGCTAAGAACCTGAAAAAGATGAAGCTGATAGAAAATATTCAGAAGGAACCCAGAGCTACTTCAACTGCTGACATCTCCAGCAGAAGAGTGCCTCTGAGTGATTTTCCGGTATTTTCTGAAATGGAATCCAAATCAGATATGTTTCTCAAGTATCCAGATTCGTACAAGGCAGAAGATACAGGTTCAAAGCTGAAGATCAAAGATCTGAGTCAACCCCAACCTGAAGTGACTCAGAAGAAGACAAAGAAGAGGAAAGCACCAGCAGAAGGATCATCTCATCAGACTCCAAAGAAAAGAGGTATTTCATCTGCTGCCCCTATTTCAATTTCATCTACTATTCCAACATCTGTTGCTCCTCCTCAAACCTCTCATAGAATATCAATCCCAATCCCTACCATTGATGAAACCATACCAGAAGACCCTTCTGAGGCCTTACAACTCAGAAGAACCAGAATTAAAATTCCCAAACAACCAACTGTTTCAACAACACCAGCACTTGATAGAGTGCTAGCTGATATTGAGCGTGAACATGCTTCTGCTCAACCAAATTCTGAACCACCAAATATTCCTCCTCAACAACCAGAACCACAACCTGAACCAGAAATACAACAACAACCAGAACCAGAACCACAACAACAACAACCTCTCACAAAAGAACCTCTGATCCCTGAGCAATCAGAGATTCCACCTCCTCAACCAGAAAATAATCCACCTTCACCACAAACAGAGTTTCACCATTCTGAA
Organism: Vicia faba; assembly: GCA_948472305.1. Lineage (NCBI taxonomy): Eukaryota > Viridiplantae > Streptophyta > Magnoliopsida > Fabales > Fabaceae > Vicia > Vicia faba. The sequence continues at coordinate 1,358,704,640 of OX451740.1, forward strand.
ACCCCTTCTCCTCATCATTCTGACCCTCACTCACCTCAACCTTCACCGTTGGCAATCCAGTTTCCATGTGGAACCACCATTGTCAGACCCCAGTTGCCATCCTCATTAGAATCAACACCTCCAAAAACTCCTACCACTCCAATCGAAATATCTGACTCTGATTCTGATACCCCTCCTCCAAAACAAACAGCATCTCAGCAAGCCTCTGAAAACCAATCCTCTGAAAACCCCAGCAGGATCTTCATTGACTTAACAAGTCTTGAACGTCTAGCTGATCTAAGACACAAAATTGCCATTCCCAAACCAAAGCAACTAGATGTTGGCTCTGGTATTTTGAATTTTGAAACAGGTATGCTGCAATGGATTGCTTCTTTGAAGCAAGTCTGTCCTGAGATGATTGACCCAGCTGCTTCTGATCAGCTCTGGTCACAGTTCAGATTATGGGTACGTGCTGAAGCACTCAAGCTGCAGGACGTCAACTATGAGCAGGCTCAACTGAACTTCAGCAAGCTGCTGAAGGAAGTTGAAAATCAGCTGCCTCAGGAAGTTGTACTTCCTCTGGACAGTGAACCTTGGTTGGAGAAAGAGCAAGCTGCACAGGTGCAACCATCAGAAGAAGACAAGACCATTCAGGAAGAAAATCCAGCAGAAGATGTAGCTGAAAGTTCTGAGAAGCTTCCTCCTTCTGAAAGTTCTCAAGCTGCCTTGGACAGGCAGGCTCTGGAAGAACTAAGGCTGAATGACTTGCGTCTCCAGCAGCGGATGGACGACAATGATCAGAAGATGAAAGCAAGAATGGATGTTCAGGACAGCAAAATTGACACTGTTGTCAACATGGTTCAGAAGCAGAATGAAACTTCTGAAAAGATTCAAGCGATGCTGGAAAGCCTGTTCTCACGCATGCCACCTCAACCTTAAATCTTTTTCATGCATAACTTTTTCATGCTTTCTTCATTTTCTGATGTACTGTTTTGACTATGTTTGTGTAATGTTCTTTTGCTCTGAACTATTTTAATATAATTTGTTTTTCTGATCTAAATTGTTTTAGCACATCACTAACACTTTTTGATTGCTGACAAAAAGGGGGAGAACGAATGATATTTAAAATCAATAACGGCTAACTAGACAGAAATTCTCAAACATTCTAACTCTATTACTTGAAAATGTTTTTCTGTTTTGTTTAAAAGTCTACAGGCACAAGGAAGCTCCTGAACACTATGAAGACTAGAAGCTAGAAGCTCTGATCAAAATGTAGAAGCTCATGTTGCTCTGATCAAATATGAAGTTCTGATATATGAAGTTCTGATCGTCCTAACACTCTGATCCAAAGCAAAGCTCTGACAGGAAAAGCTCTGAAGCTCTGCTCTCTGATAAGTCAAAGACTCTGATAATATGATGTTCAAAGAAAGAAAAAGATCTGATCCTGAAGAACACGTATCATCAAAGGGAAGTAATCAACTCAGGGGGAGTATCTCTTAACTCTGATTTCTCCTTACTTCTTAACTCTGAAACATTTCCCAGATACCTTTTCACGTTATTTTTTCATTTAAAATATCCAGTTTTTGTCATCATCAAAAAGGGGGAGATTGTTAGAACAATGTTTGAATCTACTACCCTATATTTGAGTTTTGATGATAACAAAGTGAAAAGATATAGTATTTATATGTTTCATGTTTGAATTATATGCTGCCTAAAATTACTATGCTCTGACTTGCAGATATGCTGATTAAAATAAGCAAGATCACTTATTCAGCATCAGAATTTGATTTCATGCACCAGCATCAGAAGTTGCTGAATCAGAACGTCAAGATCAGATGATCAACTCACGCACATGTTGAAGCTTGATGAACAGAACTGCGCATAAAACACTCTGATACAGAAACACAATAGTTCATCAGCAGCGAAGCAGAATCAGAATGAGCCAAGCCAGAACGTGCATTGAAGAAGCAACGGTACTGTGCATTGAAAGCTAATCAATTCCAACGGCCTCATTCTAGACAAGATCTTCTCAAAAAGGAAAGCTTGTTATTAGCATTAAATCAAGAATATTGCATTCAACGTTCATCTTCTCAAGTGCTATATAAACAAAGCTTCGAAGATTATAATGGCTAATGCTCTCCAAATCTTTACACGCACAAAGCTGAACAATAATCTTCATCTACCAGTTTTGCTAAACCACAAACTCTGATACTCCATTAGTGTTTAGCAATCTAGTTTCTAAGCTTAATTTGTGTATACATCACAGTTGTGATAAAGTTTTGTAGAAAACATTCACACACATTGTTTTATACCCTTGTAAGAAAGTGTTGCCTTGACAAACCGGATTGTGGTTTGAATCAAGAAGGCTTTAGCAGTTGTTAAAGCAGTCTGTAATATTCAGTTGAATATAGTGAATTAAGACCTCGTTGGAGAGAGGCGAAATCACCTTGACGGGTGGACTGGAGTAGTTTGAGATCAAACGAACCAGGATAAAAATATCTTGTCAATTGCTTTAAGATTTCAGTTTTACAATTCAACCCCCCCCCCCCCCCCCCCCCCCCCCCTTCTTGTGTTTTTCACCCCTTCATAACAGTCATTAAGATTATTCGATAGTTTGGAGGACTAGCGGTTGTTTACCAGAAATAACTGTAAACACCAGGCCAGAGCATAACATGTATTTTCCAGCATAGAATACCGTGACTCATAGTCAGTAAACTTCTTGCTGAGATAATAAATGGCATATTCCTTCTTCCCTATTTCATCTTGTTGTCCTAAAATACCGCCCATAGAATTATCTAACACTATCAGATACATAATCAATGGTCCTCCTTCAACAGGAGGGAGCAAGATAGGAGGTTCAAGCAGACACTCTTTAATACTTTCAAATTCCCTTTGGCAATCATCTGTCCACACGAAACCTTGATATTTCTTTAAAAACTTAAACATCGGTTCACACGTTGCAGTCATATGGGAGATAAATCTGGAAATGTAATTCAAGCGCCCAAGAAAGCCTCTAACTTGCTTTTCAGTTCTTGGCGCTATAATTTCTTGAATTTCTTTGACTTTATCAGGGTCAACTTCAACCCTTTTTGGCTGAAAATGAAACCTAACAATTTCTCTGATCAGACACCGAAGGTACATTTATTTTGATTCAAGCGGAGACGATACTTTCTCAAACGTTGGAACAATTTCAACAAATCTTCTATATGCCCTTCTTCAGTCTGAGATTTGGCAATCATATTATTACCATATACCTCAATTTCCTTGTGCATCAGATCATGGAATAGGGTTGTCATAGCCCTCTTGTACGTTGCATCAACGTTCTTCATCCCGAAGGGCACCACTCTGTAACAGAATGTTCCCCAGGGTGTGATAAAAGTTGTTTTTTCCATGTTCTCATGAGCCATTCTGATTTGATTATATCCGTAAAATTCATCCATAAATGAGAATACTTTGAATTTTGTTGTACTATCAACCAACATATCAATATGTGGCAATGAAAAAATCATATTTTGGGCTATCTTTGTTTAAATCTCTATAATCGACGCACATGCGAACTTTTCTGTCTTTCTTTGGTACTAGGACAATATTGGTAATCCACTGAGGTTACATTGATGTCATAAGAAAACCGACATTAATCTGCTTTAAAACTTCTTCTTTAACTTTTACGGCCATATCAGGGTGAGTTCTTCGCAATTTATGCTTGATTGGTGGGTGTAGCGGTAGAAATGTTTAAGACTAAGCCATTGGATTGACTAGACTTATACAAATCAAAATAAAAATTGCCATCGCGCTTTATTGTTTCCAAAGGAATGGGAAAAGAGCGAATAACCCAAAAAGAGGGGGAAAGATTCAAAGTAAGGGGGTTGGTTATGCAAAGGGAAGGTATTAGCACCCTAAACATCTACGGTACTCTGAAGGAACCTCTTTGAAAAATCTGTATATTTTGGCTATGAAAAATGTTGTATAAAAAATGGATGGTGGAGGTGAGAAAAAAAATATATTTATTTTATGATTTTTTCACACGCCGCGGTTGCGAACCTTTAGTGCCTACTTACCACCTTTTCGTGCAATAGGGGATCCGGGTACACGTAGTTCCTCTTTTTAAAAAATTTTAAAACACAAATGTGTTGGTTAATTTTATGAGATAAAACATCATCGTCATTGTCCGTGTGGAAAACATACCTACTACCCACAATCATGAGAAAGTAGAATTTGTATTATCTCAAAGTGGAGGATATGGCTTAGATTTTAAAATCAACAATGCCTCACTCAACACCCAAGTGGAAAATATCTCTCTTCACTATATATTGTAGAAGTATAGTTGTTTGAATCACTACAAGGATTGACAAGAGTTCAATCTTTTGACAAAAGTTTAAAGATAAAGGCCAAAGTGGCAAAATGGTTTGAAATGAGATCGATTGACTTTTAGTCTTCTCACAAAAATGTCAAAGTATTATTAAGTTTACTGAATTTTATTTATGAAAATGTTTGAAAATGCATGGATCTAAGTCCAAGTTTATTATGAAGGTGGTTCAAGTTTAAAACAAGAAGAGTTTTCAAAAGGAGGCAGAAGATTTTTGAAATTAAAGAAGATGTGAGGAGAAGAAGAGGCTATCCTAAAGCATAAGGTAAAATAGAGGGATAAGAACCATCTAACCAACAAGAAGCCAATACTTGACACTATGAGCCAAGATATAATTCTCATTCTTTGGATTGAAACCAAACAAGCAGAAATACTAGACCTCTTGAGAGAACCAAACATCAAGTGTATTAAGTCTTCACAAAAATTGGGCAGAGTAACGGCTGTATACGGGTGAATTCCAGATTACAAACATAGGGTGCAATCACAATAACCTGCACACAAAACAAACAGACAACCCAATGTCTTGAGGTAAACCTCAAGAGTTCCATACAAAATAATCAGATAAGATCACAAGGTCTCCAATCATAGTCCAAGGTTTCTAATCCTAAGTCCAAAAAGTCCAATGCTCCATAATTCCAAGGATAGTAACCAAATAGTCCAAGTATCCTTAAAGATTTTTAGGGTTTATGTTGATTATTAGGTGTTTTGAAAAAGAAAAGTAAAGCTCAAGTGAGCAAAAATAAAAATGACAAGAAGGTAAATGCTCAAATGAGCAAAGATGAAAATGGCATGAAATGTAAATGCTAAAAGTAAATAGTGCATAAAAATAAAGGGGCGTATAATAAAATAAAGGATAAAGTCAATTATTAGTGATTAGTGGTTAGTTGGATGATCATTTTGAAACTTGCATTTGGAACTCATTAGAGGATTGGTAGAACCAAAGCCTCCACACAACAAGTTGCATTTGCTTTTTGTCAAGTATATCATCCATTTGGAATCCTTATGAGTATCATTTAATGATCAACGATGTTTAAGTGATCCGCGTTGACCAAAAGTGTTGTATATCCATTAGAGGATTGGTAGAACGAAAGCCTCCACACAATAAATCTCAAGGTTATTGGATCAAAGAGATCAAATTAACATACTTGGGTTTACAAACATAGGTTTGGGCCACGAATGATCATTTATTCGAATCGAGACAAAATTTAGTGCTATGTTAAGCAATCGTAAGTGGACTTATATAGAAGTCTCACCTATTTTGAGGCAGGTCAATAGGAATCTGAAACTACGCGGCGGGAACCTGTCATCTGGATGTTTAATGAAACATCAATGAAGTCGCCACCGAACGTCTTTTATCCCGCCGAAAGGGAAAGGTAAACATCGAGAAAACCTGTAAAGGGAGAAATCACGGTCTTTCAACCGAGAGATCGGGTAAGGGAGTCTGTTACGCGAGGGGAAGGTATTAGCACCCCACACGCCCGTAGTACTCTACGGTATCTACTCTTGTTGTCTAATCTAATGGGTGTGGTCAAATCCTATATCTATGGCTTAAAACTGAAAAGGGAATGCATGCGAAAGAACAAGAAAACAATGTAGGGAAAATAAAAGTTGTGCTCGGTTGGGCCCTACCCCAATGCCTATGTATCCCTTTTAAGGAATCAGAGTAGCCGTAGTTCGGCTTACATATTTTTGGTTGGTTTGTGTTTTTTAGTTAAGACGACAGAAACAGTCGAGATGGCAAAACGTCAAATAAAACCACAAACAAATGAGATGGTCAAACACCGACTAAATAATAACAAGGTAACATGTCAAAGATGGCGAAAGATCAAACAAAAAGCGGATGACAACACATCACACCTAGCAATGATATTGAGAATCAAGGTAGGATAACAAACATATGCGATGGCGTAACATCGGCTTCAAACAAATGTGCGATGGTGAAACATCGACTAAGAGACAACAAGATATCATGGAAAAGATGGCAAAACATTGATAAAACAGATGACAAAACACCACACCTAACAATGATATTGAGAATCAAGGTAGGATAACAAACATACGCGATGGCAAAATATCGGCTTCAAACAAATGTGTGATGGCGAAACATCGACTAAGAGATAACAAGATATCATGGAAAAGATGGTGAAACATCGATAAAACAGATGACAAAACATCACACCTAACAATGATATTGAGAATCAAGGTAGGATAACAAACATACGCGATGGTGAAACATCGGCTTCAAACAAATGTGGGATGGCGAAACATCGACTAAGAGATAACAATATATCATGGAAAAGATGGCAAAACATCGATAAAACAGATGACAAAACATCACACCTAACAATGATATTGAGAATCAAGGTAGGATAACAAACATACGCAATGGAAAAACATCGGCTTCAAGCAAATGTGCGATGGCGAAACATCGACTTCAAACATATGTGTGATAGAGAAACATCGACTAAGAGAAAACAAGATATCATGGAAAAGATGGTGAAACATCAATAAAACATATGACAAAACATCACACCTAATAATGATATTGAGAATCAAGGTAGGATAACAAAAATACGCGATGGAGAAACATCTGCTTCAAACAAATGTGCGACGGTGAAACATCAACTAAGAGATAACAAGATATCATGGCAAAGATGGCGAAACATCGATAAAACAGATGACAAAACATCACACCTAACAATGATATTGAGAATCAAGGTAGGATAACAAACATACGCGATGGCGAAACATCGGCTTCAAACAAATGTGCGATGGCGAAACATCGACTAAGAGATAACAAAGACAAATTAAAATTGATTAGTATCTTTTATTTTGAAGATGGATTTGAGTTCATTAGAAATGTATTATGATTTGCCAAGAAACAAATTTTTGTTTTAAGATGCAGAATGCATAGAAAGGGAAAACAACTAAGGGAAACTAACCTAGTACTATCCCTAGTGTTATCATACAAAGGTTGACCCTAAGGTTGAGGATAAAGGAAAGTCTTATCCTATGTTAGCATACATGGATTCCTACCTTTAATCAGCATGCCAAAGAGAGCTTAACAAAACTATCCTATAGGGAACATGCAATGAGAGCGAAGTCGTGATCTCAATTTCTAAATTGAGTGACTCATCGATTAACAATTAAAGAAGAAAAGCAATAAACATCCTATGGGGAACATGCACTGAGAGTGAAGTCGTGACCTCAATTTCTAAATTGAGTAACTCATCGATCAACAATTAAAGAAGAAAAGCAATAGATATCCTATATGGAACATGCAATGAGAGCGAAGTCATGATATCAATTTCTAAATTAAGTGACTCATCGATCAACAACACAATACATGCATCAGATAAGTAACCAGAGGGCCTCCTGACATATATCAGCAACCGAGGTCCCATCATGCAATCAGATAATTATGAAAAATGAAAATGGGAGAAAGGAAGTAGTATAATACCAAACAAATAACTATTTGTAGCAATCAAGCAAGAATAAAAGAAACCCAGAGAAACTTCAAGCAAGCTGGCATCAGTAAACAAATTGAGTCAGGAATCTGTCAGATATGAACAAGACCCAGGGGCAATGTATGGCATTCACAATCACATATATATATATATATATATATATATATATATATATATATCCTGTATAAACCATCAAACATGCCAAGCACAAAACAATGCCAGTACAATAGATTGTGTTTCACAAATAAAGTGAAACACAGAAAAGCCTCAAGCCAAAAGTGGCAACTTGCTCAGAGTACCTCTCACATTCAACAACCAAGTTAGTATTCTATAAGGTGAAAAAGGGAGAACAAACATGGTGGCTTTAGACATGATAAACAAGAAGAAACGAGCATATGCACATATTAGGTCAAGAAAAGCAAGGGAATATTGATCCTTTCTATCACCATGTTGAATTGACAAATGAATGTCAATCAAGGATCATAAGAGCTTGAGAATAATATGAACAAAGACCATGAAAGTCAGTAGTAAACACATCTCAATCATGCATAGCTAAATCAACCACGACTTCATGAACACAATGGGAAATGAAACCTACATAATGCACTAGGAGGTTTAAAACATTCAAGTATGAAGCTTAAGTGAAATGGCTTGAGCTAATATGAACAATCATAATCACATGATCATTAGGTTCCCAATTATAGGCCTCACTCAAGTTCATTGGCCAACTAACAAATTGTAACAAGACATGCAAACATGGTTGGGTACCTTCACTTCAAAATCATATAAAAAATAGAAACAAGGATCCATTATTCAAACCAAAAAGTATCTTAACATCTTGGAAGTGTTTAGAAGTCAGAATGCAAGCCCAAAGTTCATGAATGATTGAGGAAGAGGCCAAGTGAAGTTCAAATCTCAAGACTAGCTGGCAAAACTACCAAACTAGACAAGTTTTCAAAATAATTTGTGGAAAAATGTCAAACCAAGTCAAATAATTCAAGAAAATGGTTTTCAAATCCCCAAGACATTCATGAACTATAAACAAGACCTGAATTCCCAACAAAGTCCAAGGCACAAGGGTTTAAAAAATGAAACTTGCACCATAAGCAACAAAACCCTAATTTTTGACCTTTTTATCTCAAATATTGATTAAATGAGATCAAAATTCAAACAAATTTAGTCAAGATCATACAAATCATCAAGGAACCCTAAATATCAGAAAATATATTTTCTCATATTTATTTGAATTAGGAAAAGTCAAGAAACAAATTAATATTCAAACAATTATGCAATTAACAAATATTCACATATTAAGATGATATTTAAATCAAAAAATTCAGAAAAATGGCCAACCAAAATTATATTCAAATATTAGGGCTAAAAACACACATCCCTGAATTTTTGTGAATTTTTTGGATAAAAAGAAAATATTAAAAACAAAAAAAAACAAACAACTAATAATAAAATTATTATTTAAGAGCAAGAAAAGGAAAACCATTACCAAAAATCATGAAATGGTCAAAGTAAAAATATTTTCAGATTCTATGATTAAAAACAAGATTACACGATTTTTTGGGAATTTTTAAATTATTAGAAGTATTAAAAATAAAAAAAACAAACAAATATTACAAATAACCTTTTGAAATTAAATTTTTAATCAAAAATAAGAAAAATGATAAACCAAAGTCAGAATCAATTTTCACATTATTTTGTGAGTCTCAAATAATTTTTGTGGATTTTTTAGATCAATAGGACTATTATAATAAAAATAAACTTTGAACAATTAATTAATTAAACCTATGAATTTTTTAAACCAATTAAATTATTTTAAAAAAATCAAAAAAAAATATGACAAATACTAGAAGATAATATTGACCTATGATAATTTTTTTGTGATTTTTGAATGTGTTTTGATCAGAAAACAAAATTAAACAAAATGCCAAATAAAACAAAAATTCAAATAAGCCAAAAAATTCAAACAGACCAATCATGATGTGCCACTACATCATCTTCAACCTCTGGATATTCAAAAAACGCGCGCATCATCCATATTTAGGGCTCACTTTCAGATCAACATAACACACTAAATTTTGCATCATTTTTTTATGAAATCAAAGGCAAATCAAAGCTAGCATGGAAAGGAATCCATAGCAATTCGAATCAAATCAAATCATCAACCACATTGTCCACAATCAAGTCACGAATATGAACAAAAACATTCTGAATTGTGAGTTTCAGAGCATCCAATCATGCATAATTCATCAAATTAAATGCTACAAAGCTTCAGAATCATTCCATAGACTTCAAACAACATGATTATGAACTTAAATCACACGAGACATAGCTAGAAATCATAATTCAAAGTTGAGAATTCAAACCTTTGAGAAAAAATGGATCTACTGTCTCCTTCACTCCAGTTGCAATCCAAGCCTCGATCTACAATCCTTATCACTTGGAGACGAGAATGCAAGAAGAATTGGCCAAAACGCGCAAGGGAGATGGAAGAATCGAAGAAAAATGCAGAGCAACAAGTTATGGAGTTTCTGACTTTGATTGATGAAATGAGGCACAAAACCTTATCATTGAGGCTTCCTTCTCAATATATGGAGCATCAGAAGGAGGGTAGGATCGGTTTTTCGCGCTGAAAGCTCTTGGAATCAAAGAAATCTTCTTTTGGCCAAAATCAAGTATGCACATGCATCCTTGAAATCCCTCGTGCGTTGGCTTGCTTTTTTCGTTCATTTTAATCCATTTGCCCTCAGGAAGAGATTAGCAACAAGATTAGGACTTAAATCCTTACATTAAGCTAGTGTTGGTGATTAGGCAACTTCATGCCATTTTTTGCAAAACCATGATTTCCCTTCTCATTTGCCCATGTGCAACTCACACTTTGGCATGATGGGCCTTGGTACATTGCATGTTGGTCATGGACCAAGTTTGAAGTGAAACAAAAGGCCACAAATCAAGTTATCAACAATTTGCAATTTGCATGGCATGCATGAATTCAATGAAAAGTCTCAAAATTCCAAAGTCCACAACTTGCTCATAATTTTGAATTTTGGCACAAATGAGCACAATTTGGAAAGGTATTGAAAATATATACAATCCCCTATTTTTGCGTTTTTGCAAATTAATCTATTAAGGCTCCCAAAATCTAGCTTGAAATTCACTAATTTTGAAAAATGACCTATAATTTTGTAACTTCAAAAGATCATAACTCTTGATTCCTTGCCAATTTGGTCATGAGACCAAAATGAGGTGAAAGATCATTCTCTTATCTTTCCAAGCCTATTTCATTTGCATCTTCTTGATCAAGGGTGAATAAAATATGATTTTTTGAAATTAGGTCTTTATTTAGTAACTTTTAGGGTTTCTTCAAGAATAAGTTTCAACCCAAACTTCAATATCTTTGATCCAATGACCAAGATGGACTTGAAATATGAAAAGTACATCCTTCAATTGATGGTTGGCCAAAAATTCACTTGGTCAACTTTGACTTTGACTGATTTTGACCAAAATGACCATTTTGCCCTTCTGAATCAATTGATCCACTTCCCTTCAAAATTGATGACTAAAACTTCAAACATATGATCTTCCAAACATATAAAGGCCATGTGCAAAGTTTCACTTTAAAATTCTCAAGAAATATTGAAGAAATCCCAAACCCTAGTTTTGGTCAACACATTAGGAGACTGATGAATTATCTTCAAAACTTCAAATCCTCTAGGTATCTTGACCAATTACTTGTGCAAAGACCTTTCAAATATCCAAGAAATGTTGTAGCTCCCTAAATCAAGTCTTGTACATTGGCCCACAACCTTGCTCAAGCAAACCCTAATTTGACTGGTGAATCCAAAGAGTGATTCCCCTTGTAGTCAAACACAAATCTCAATCCTCTGATGATCCAAAAAGATGGATGAAGCATCTTTGAGACATGCAATAAATTTTGAGCTTGAAAGATCCAAAAGGTTTAGATAATAAGATTTTTTCTTGAGAAACTTGTCAATGCAAATAACCTTCAAGGCTTGAGGAAGACTTGACAACCAAAGTGCTTTGATCCCATCACAATGTATGAATGCAATGCAATATGATATTCATGATGAAACATAAGCCTAAATCAAGAGGGTAAATTTTGGGGTGCAACAATTGCCCCTATTCAAATATCTTTAACATGATAAGTGAGAAAAGTGATAACTTTCGAGCGTTCAGGGTTGAAGATGTTTGAATACTAAAGAACCCGAAAATTTACACTCTTGAAAGAAACGGAAACAGAAAAAACTCCCGAGACATGCGTCAGAATGAAGCTGCAATGCAGGCTGAGACATAATGAAAAAAAAGAAGAGTAGATGCAACTAAACTTCCGGACAGATGTGCCAGGGCAAAAACTGGGCTTCAGAAAAGGTGAGATAAAACTCAAACTACAGAGTAGGAGAAACTAAACTCTGGAAAAGAAAACGTACGCGGGCAAGGAGGCGACACTCTTAGCCCGACCCAAAGCAAGGTGGCTAGAGTGCGTGTTTCTAGGAACACTTGCTAATATCAACTAAGATAGACAGTATGAAGGAGCTGAAAGAATATCAGAAATGAGGAACAAAAGCGAGACGAAACTCGACTTGAACCAGTCAGATGAAACTAAACTAGATGAGTACCAGGAAAAAACTGGATTTCACGCACGGGTAACGAGGCGAAACTCGACCCATAGCAATGTGATGAGAGTGCATGTTTCTCAGAGAACCTGCTGGTCTCAGATCAATGGATAAACAGTGACGAAAATTGATAGAAGCATCCAAGGAACAAAGGAGACTGATCTCAAGCCAGGGACGCAGTACAATCACTGTACTCGGTAAACAATCACCGTCAAAAGGTCCAAGGTATGAAAACAAAGGTGAGATAAAACTCGACTCAATAACTAGTTAGGTGAAACTAAACTAGATGAGTACCAGGACGAAACTGGATTTTATGCACAAGTTGAGGAGACGAAACTCTAAGCTCAACCCAAAGTGAGGAGATTAAGGCGTACACCTAAAAACCTGATGAAAGCAAAAATCAGGACGAAACTGGTATTCGAAAGGTGCATCAATAGACATTGGAATAAACCGAAGAGGGTAGTGAAGACTAACCTCGAAAAGACCGCACCAGGGCGAGACTGAACTACAATCGAGAGTAGACATTTAAACAAAAGATTGACGTCAGAAGGATATTAGTATGGGGTGTAAACTGATATAATGAGGATGAAGACCTCGCTGGGGATCAAATCCGAAGTATTAGCAAATCACTAGAGATGCCGGAAATAATAATGGATTATGTTTCGATGCATGTTTGAATTCTTTTTTTATATAGCGCAATGCTCCATATAATGGAAATGATGCGCATTTAGGCAGATGCAATGTAATGATGCATGTTTAAGAGTTCCATTATGGAATGGCCAATTGAGAAGCCAATAACCAAAGAGTCAGGATCTGTCATGACTTGCAAAAATAAATTGCAAAATCCAAAGGAGAGGGGAAAACACGGGAAAACCACTAGAGAGGGAACCTTGAAGAGTTGAAGCTTCGCGAGGAATAACAAAGGAGCAACCGGCAGAAACGGGCCATAAACACTTGGGAGGAACTGCAAAAAATATATTGCAAATTCCTAGAGAAGATCAGGTCGACACTGCAGCTTCTGGAAAGGGACGAAAACCTTTGTTGGGGGAACAAAGCCTTGCCGAAGAGACGGGACCTCACCGGGGAGATAGAACTCTGTTGAGGATTATCTTGCTGGAGAGATATTCTCTTGGAATGCAACCAAAGGATGAATCCTGCAGATAGTCACACGGTATCAAAACTTTACTGGGGAATAAGAGAAGATCCTTAACATAAAGATGCCCCGGTCAACAGATCGGCTAGAAGATGAGAGGTTAAAGCGAGGGATCTCTATTGGAAATCTCAAAGGGGAGTTGAAACTTCTTCAGAATGTAGGTTCCAGCTTAACGACTCCATTGGGGATAGGCGACATATCCAAACTTGAAGTCTTGGAACGAGGCTTTTGAAATAAAATACCTGGAGTAATAAAACTTTGCTGCAGAAACGAAACTTCACCGGGGAAAGGAAACTTCACTGGGGAAACGAAACTTCACCAGTAATCAGCAGAGTCATAATTAAACACGGGCTCTGTCAAAACAGAAGAAATCCGAACATTCCTTTCTTGACCATCATTAAGCTCTTTACAAGTGTTCAATGTGTAAACTCTTTTGATGTCAAACAGCTGTTTTGCATACAACAAAGTGTTTATTGAGAATGATAGACCTGATGTGATGATTATTTAAACCTTGAAGAACTTAACAAAGTGTCGCATCTCTGTTGTGAAAGAATCACTGGCTAGAGTGCAAAAATGTTTTAAACTTTTCTTTCGCTTTTTGAAAAAACGAGTCAAAACGCGGGTGATAAGATACCAACACGGCTATGCAACACATATTTGGGAGTTTAGGAAACGTTATCCTGTTGTAGTATGCTTTCGAGTTAAACCCTAGTTTCAGTTAGGACTTTTAGAGGTTGTAACGTGGCATGGTTTGAGGTTTTTAGAAGAAAAAAAAAGTTTTTCAAGGCTCAAGTTATTTGGTGCCCACCCCCTTCGTGATATTCTCCTGTCTTAAGTTCAGCCGATTTACCACAAGCATTCACCTTTCAAAAGGATTTATAATGGTTGAGCGATCACGACAAATCCTCCAACCTGATCGTCACTTAACTTCTGCTGCTTCGGTCTTTTGTTTTTTTACATTATTGTTCTTCCTTTGATGAAAATTTTATGGGATAATCTCTCCCCTTTTTTTTTTGCTTTTTAGGCTCTTCTTTTCCCTAACTTTTTCCTGGACAATATCTTTTGAATTTCCATTTTGGGAGTCCAGCGGGACGCCCTAACTTTTGCCTAAGCGACTTGTTTTCAAGTTTCGACTTAGCGGGGCCTTTTTTTTCTTTCTTATTCATGCTTTCCATCTCGAACAATACAATGTGACTTTAGATCTTTGAACTTTTCCTTTCTTTCTCTCTTTTTTTTGAAGAAAACAAATGCCTCATTCCTTGGTCGGTGAGGGATAGCCATTATTGTATCGATTCGATCTCGACCTCAAGGCTTTGTGAGGAAATGAACATCGTGGTTTAGACATTTTTCCTGATCTCATGCGAAAGATAAAATGCAGTGATCCTCAGAGGGGATAATCCTTCTGAAATTTGAATGCTTGGGAAAATCAAACTGAACATCTACCTTTCCCCAAGTTAAAAAAGAAGGTTTATTTTTATTTTTCGAACAGAAATAAAACTCCTACTTCAAAGGCTCAGAGGGGTTAACGAGGGCCTAACTCCCTTATATCTACGGTGTTTAGGGATTGAAACAATTCATGTACATCGTCAACAGGGTTCCACCCAAAAGCATACCACTACGGTAACTGTTTTTTTTAGCTAAACTCCTTCCACCAAATTTTTGGCTAAGCAGAACAATTAGCACGACTGGTATCAAAATACCCGAAAAACAATTGAAGAGTGACATTGTAAAAAAAAATTTCCAAGGCAAAAAACATCCAACGCATCAAGACTGACATTCAGCTATAAACAAAATCCTATATGCAGATAATGTTAAAACAATCAATCAAGATAACACATGGAAGTGCAGTAAAGAAACGTAATAAAAGCCATTATGAGGAAGCAGTATCTCCGACCAAGTTCACCGGCCCTGCTGACCTGCTGTAACCTTGACATTACCCTGACCTATGATCCTTACCAATGGCCCGGAGCTGTGAAACAAAACCGCAAGGCAAAAAGCCTAAAAGAGTGAAAGAGAAGTCCACCAAACATAGAAACAAACATGCCCCTTGCACAACGGTGGTGACGTTTGTTATCCATATTTCAAATGATCAACTAACCATGACTTAGATTACCATATCCGTGTAAGGCCCACAAAGTTTGTATGCACATGCTTATCAAAAATGTTGGACTTTTTTGCAAACAAAATAGTAAAAAGAGAGAAAAGAAAAATATGCGTATACTTGAAAGAATATATTCTATTGATTTTGAGAAATTAGCCTGTGAAAAAGGCATTTACATTTGTAAGTAAGTAATTACAAAATCAAAGCAAACAAGTGTTTATAAATAGCAATGTAAATGTGAATATCCATTGAGTCCCGACTCTACTATGACTCTTATGACCCTCATCTTCCTACTTTCAGACAGATCAAACTTGGATTAGCTTCGAGCTTATGCCAGGTGACGGATCAAAGGAAAGAAACAAAGGAACTCATGTTGAGCGTAGTCATTTGCTTTAAGTCCCTAACTTTTGCCTGAATCGCCCTTTCGGGTTTTCGATTCACCAGGACACCCTCTTTTTGCCTAAACCGCCCTTTCGGGTTTTCAGTTTAGCGGGTTATTATTTATTTTTATGAAAATTATTTTTTAACTACGTCAGCATTCACAGGGAGAGGGAAGTACTCTCCATCCATAGTCGTGAGCATCATCGCCCCTCCAGAGAAAACTTTTCTGACCACGAAAAGACCTTCATAAGTTGGAACCCACTTGCCCCTGGGATCTCCCTGGGGAAGAATTATCCTCTTGAGCACAAGGTCACGTGGTTTGTAACACTAAGGTCGTACCCTCTTATCAAAATCTTTTCTCATCCTTTGCTGATATACCTGACCATGACATACGACCGTCAATCTCTTTGTGAATTAAGTCATGAAAGAGAGTGACCATGGCGTGCTGATATGTTTCCCCGGCATTTTTCAAACCAAATGGCATCACTTTATAGCAGAAGGTTCCCCAAGGCGTGATGAATGTTGTCTTCTCCATATCCTTCGGAGCCATCTTAATTTGATTGTAACCCGAAAAGCCATCCATGAATGAGAACACCTTGGAATGAGCAGTATTATCGACCAACACATCAATATGCGTAAGAGGGAAATCATCTTTAGGGTTGGCCCTGTTCAAATCCCTATAATCCACGCACATCCTGACCTTACCATCTTTCTTGGGCACAGGCACAATATTTGCAATCCATGGCGAATAGTTGACAACTTTTAAGAAATTTGCGTCCAACTTCTTCTGGACCTCCTCCCTGGTCTTCTTGGACATCTCAGGATGAGTTCTTCGGAGATTTTGCTTGACAGGAGAACAACCTTCTTTGAGCGGTAGTCGATGCACCACTATATCTGTATCCAACCCAGGCATATCCTCATAAGACCAAAGATATCGGAATACTCACAGAGTAGCTCAATCAATCTGACCTTTACACTTTCTTCGAGATCTGCCCCTATCTTGACTTCTCTTCTTACCTCTTCTGTGCCAATATTCACCACCTCAATCGAATCCGGATTCGGCTGGATAACCTTCTCCTCTTGTTTCAACAGTCTTGCTAATTCCTCAGGAAGATCACAATCCTCATATGCTTCTTCTCCAGTTTGATAAATAGGAGTATCAAAGTCATAATGAGCCATGGCAGAGTCGTTATCAATATAATCGGTGGTGGAAGTGAATCTGCATGAATGACATTTTTTGCGTTTTTAGTGACAGTGTGTGAAAAGAGAAACATTGCCATTTAAAAAATAAAAAGGAAAAAAAAGCAAAATTTTGAATGCAAAAACGTCCTTTATTTGATGATAAACTTGAAAAATAAGCATGGTGGCCCTACACAAATGATCCGTTACGCCTTGGGCAGAGCGTGGGAATTATGATATGACAATAAAAGAAACAATAAAATTACTCCTCAGCGCTTGAATCTTGGATAACATCCACAAAAGTCCAATTGTTGTGTGTCTGGCCTGGAATACTCGGATGAATCCAATCTTCAACATTGTAACCATCAACTATATCGTCTCCTATTGCAATGACGTGTCCTTCTTGAGTAGCACAAGGACGGGAAAACTTCACAGGAGTAGATAAACTAGATGCTCTGGGAGTTGCACTCTGCTGACCTGGGCTAAAACCAAGACCAAATTTATCAAACTTTAGAGTAACATCTAGCACCTTACCCCAACCTTCAGGGTAACCATTCTCCACCATAGCTCTCGCATCCTTGAGAGAAGACATAACATTTTCCGATTTCCTTTTCTGCTCTGGAGGAGGAAAATTGACAGCATGAATTGTCTCGAACGCTTGAAATGGAGTCTCATGAATCTCGCCTTCAACTTCGACATAGCAGAATGATGTCAAATGACTTACGATGTACTCTTCCTTGCTGCATACAGTTATCACCTTTCCCTCTGCAGGATACTTGAGTTTCTGATGAAGGGTAGAAGTTACTTCCCTTGCTCTATGAATCCATGGTCTCCCCAACAAGCAACAGTATGCTGGCTGTATATCCATCACAAAAAATGTAGCCATGAAGGTGCGAGGACCAACCTTGATTGGTAGCTCCACCTCCCTAAATACTGACCTTCGAGACCCATCAAACGCCTTCACCATCAGACCGCTAGGGTGCAACTCTAGTCCAGAATAATCAATCTTCATCAATGTTGACTTGGGCAATACATTTAAAGACGATCCAGTATCTACCAATACCCGGAATAAAGTAGTGCCCCTACACTCCATTGAAATATGCAACGGTTTGTTATGGTATGGTCCCTCTGGAGGAAGTTCAAAATCGATGAAGCCCAAACCATTCCCGGCAGATATATTAGCACAGACATTCTCAAATTGATTGACTATTATCTCATGTGGAACGAACGCATTCTTTAACAACTTCATCAAAGCATTTCTGTGAGGTTCTGAATAAATCAACAGAGACAAGATAGACATCTTAGAAGGAGTGTGGCTCATATGATCAATTATACTATAATCACTCTTTCTGATAATTCGCATCAACTCTTCAACCTCATCGGGAACTGAAGAAGCTTCTGGTATCGGAATTGGTTTAGTCACATTGGCTGGCATAACCCTTGGATTACCAATCATTACCTGTTGTTTTCCCTTTTCTCTTGCAGAAGCATCAGCCGCATCTTGCATATTGGAAGGACCAAATACTCTCCCGCTTCTAGTCATTCGACCCACACCAGAAAAGTTATGGACTTCCTCTTCATCACCTTCATCATATTCTTTCTCGGACAAACGATCATTTACTTCCTGCTTCACCCTGTGGTAATAAACATCGGCACCGTAATGCCACGGGACCGCCTTCTCACTGGTATATGGCATGGGACCAGGTACCATAATCATCAGAGGGGGTGCCCTTGATGGGGCGGGAATGCGTGCATGGGTGTAAGGAATAGATATCACAACAACATCTTCTTCAATAATCTTACGGTAGCTCGGTTTTCTATCAAACTACAGGGAACCCTCCTTTATCAACAACTGGATACCTGCTATTAAATCATCACAACCCTTCGGTTGCTCTCTACACTTGGCACACTTTGAAGTACATCCCGGAAAAATAGAATTGTCAAGCAAATACCTCTTAACAAAGCTCAACGGAGTAGTTACTTTTTCCACATCCATGATTAAATTCAACATTTCACCATTATCATCAATCAAATTAACAACGCCCCCTCCATGCCTAGGCATTGGGTTCTGAGTAACATTCGAACCGATTACTGGGGTAAACTCAATTGCCTTTGCATCCAATAAGTCTTGTACCTTGCACTTCAACGCAAAACAATTGTCAGTGGAATGACCAACTCCACCTGAATGGAATTCACATCTAGAGTTAGCATCATAGTTAACGGGAAGTCTTGTGGGTGGCGGCGACATATTCCTCAAACTGATCAACTTCAAATCAAGCAGGTGGTGGAGCGCTTCAGTAAGAGTTACTGGCTAGGGATCAAATTTCCTTGGTTGTATCTGTTGCTGGTTATTATACTGACGAGGAACATCTTGCTGCCTTTGTTGTTGCGGCATTGTATTCAGTCTCTGCTGCGGAGGAGTATTAACAGGAATAGAAACAACATTAATTTGTTGGTGCTGACGATCCTCTCTTCGTCCCCTATGAGAGTAAACCGCGCTTGCGTCGCCTTCCCTTTTCTTAGGGTAAGTGTTAAATGGTTTCTTACTTCCCCCTGATGAGCCGCTAGAACCTCCAATCTGAATCTTCCTCAATTTCAAGGCTACTTCAATTCTTTCACCAGCCATAACCAAGTCTGCAAATCATGCCGAAGTACTTCTTATCATGTGCTCATAGAATGGTCCTTGCAGGGTACCCACAAACATATCAATGAGTTCTCTCTCCATGAGTGGAGGTTGAACCCTCGCAGCCAACTCACGCCACTTCTGAGCGTATTCCTTGAAAGATTCTTTTGGTCCCTGTGACATATTCTATAACTGAGTGCGATTAGGTGCCATATCCACATTGTACTGATAATGTTTGACAAAATCCCAAGCAAGATCATTCCAGCAACGAATATGAGTTTTTTCCAACTTCATGTACCACTCCAGGGATGCCCCAGATAGGCTATCCTGGAAAAAGTGAATCAAAAGCCCTTGCTCCTCAGTATGTACTGACATCTTCCAGAAATAAGCAGTCGCATGAGTAATAGGACACGCCGTTCCGTTGTACTTTTCAAATGTTGGAGGCTTGAACTTTGGAGGAACCTTCACCCCAGACACCAACCCAAGATCATTAGCATCCATATCAATGACTCCTTACCCTTCCACAGCCTTCAGACGCTCTTCCAACAAACGATACTTCATATCCTCAATCTGAACCCCCGGCTCTGAACACCGCACAGAAAACTGATCTTCATCCTGTTCAAAGTCAAAATCCTGATCCTGATAATTCCTTACACCGCCCTGATTAGCTCTTCTGTTCCCTACAAGACGGGGTCCAGGAGACGGGGGAAATTGCCGTACGTTGCGCACAAAAGGGTTTCCGGGCATCCAGTGAAAATTTCCAGCAGGCTGATCTTGCACATCCCCCAATCCTACAGAAACGTCCTGATAAAGCCCTTGATTTCCACCATCCCCTGGATAGCGGTGTTGGTTGTTGACAATGGCAGCTAGTTCCTCCTGTCGGCAATTCACATTGGTTATGACCTCCATGAACTGAGTCATCTGAGTAGCCATCTGAGCCCTCATTTCAGTGAGTTCAGCTTGAACCTGTTCCATCTGTCTTGGCAAGTTGTTTCTGGTGGAATACCAATGAGTAGTCGTCTTGAATTCTAAATAAGAAAAGCAGCAGAATAAGAAAACCGTCTTGAGATAACCTGTAATGTTATGAAATGCATGATGTGCATGATATGTTTGTCATTTCTAGGTATCCAAGAGTCCTTTTATTCATCAGTTACAGCGTGCGACCATACAATCAAAAGAGAAAGGATAATAAGATGAACACTTCAATTATTTACAAGCAAAAGAAACGATGTCCAAGTGACTTCGGTCATTTAAGAGTAAAATGATAAACAACTAAATACATGTCTTAACAAATAAAGCAAAAATAACTGAATAGTAACAACAAACAATTGGTCCCTTCAAACAATTCTAGGGCTGACCAAACATACTAAAAGTAAATAACAAAACTAAATCTCTGGAACTAAACATGCTTCAAGTTGTTGACAGTACTCTTCAAGTATGGCTTTCTCCTTCAAAAGTTGAGTTGCGACTATTTTACTTTCTTGGAACCGATCTTCTGCGACACGCTTCTGGGCCACTTCCTTCTCAAGCTGAGCGTCTTTGTTTTTGAGTTGTTTTTCTAAGTTCTGAATCTTCTTCCTGTAACTATTTTCTGAGGCCTGAAGCTTCCAACACTCTTGCTGAGTCTTACTTAATTCTTCTTCCATTTTAGCATGAGATCTCTTCCTAGAACCGGTTGCATCATAAATTTCCCCTTGAGTTTCCTTGAGTTTGCGGGCTAAATCGGCCCTTTCTTGGTCTACCCAATAAAGTTTCATCCCCTCCTAACGGTCTTTTGCACGAAGCTGAATGTTCTCAACATGAATCTGGGTGAACATCTCGGTAGGCAATGTGTTACTCAGAACAACAGGAGGTTGCTCGTATAGAGGAGCCGACCTTGAAAATGGTAACCGCAAGATATTAACCTTGGCTTTAACCCACTCCAGGTAGGGAGCCCTGGCAATAGGAACCTTCTCGCCCAAAGTAGTTCTATCCTTCTTATGAATTCCCTTCCAAGCACTTGTCACTCTTTTCAGCATCTCAGGATCACTTCCTATAGCGAAATACACTGATTCATACACCTCCTCAACCTTCGGCGGTCCATCCATTACATATCCCAATTGTCGATAAGCAAGCACAGGATTATAGTTGATACACCCCTTAGTTCCTATGAGGGGAACATTAGGGAAACCTCCGTATCTAGTGACAATACTTCACACTTCCCCCATGTCATAATTCCACAGGATATCAAATGAAGTGAGGTTGACAAGCCTTGACGACCATCAGAGAGAATTCCTGGTATCCACGAAAGGGCCACTTGCTGGTAGATGAAACTTAAGCCATTGATACAACATCGAATGACATAAACTTACGTTACCACCTTTTCCATGCCTGGAATGAATGGTGTAAAGAGTATCTTCCAAGAGTGTTGGTATCAGGTTCTTGTTTCTAAAAACACAAATAGCCGCCAAATCCACAAAATTTCTCTTGCAAGGGAAGAGGACGATCCCGTATATTATGAGAGCAAACAGAGAACTGAAGTCACTCCAATTGCCTTTCTTTGCCCAGTCTTCAGCTTTCTTCACTAAGAAATCCAAATAAAACCCTGTAATACCCTCACTGGACTTCCAATTGTCTTTCACCTCTTTCCAACTCAAATGAAGAATCTCAGCAATAACTTCGAACTTTGACTTCTCCGGCACTTGGACAAAAGGAACTTCATTGGACAACTTGATATTAAGTAGGTACGCGTACTCTTCTAAGGTGGGAACCAGTTGATAATCTTGAAAAGTAAAACACCGTAATTCTTTGTCATAGAACTGGAAGAGAGTGATCAAAGCCACTGGGTCAACTGGAGTGTTAAGGGTTAGTAGCAAGTTGCCATAATTTCTGTTGAAATTACTCAGAACATCACCCTTCAGATAAGAACTCAACCTCTTCAACTCGGACACATCAATAGTAGGAATCTGATAAGAGAAAGTATGCCTGGTAAGCTCTTTAACATGAATTGAATCATACTCAACTGGAGGGAGACTGGCCATTTCTGATTTAAAGAAGAATCTTGAATGTCCCTGGAAAATGACATGCGCATGCTAGTTATTTTTTGACATCATTTTTTTTAGAAATAAATATGCTATGATGCAACATGACAGGGTCAAAGTTTCACACTGGATAATGGTTGGACCATTACAGGACAACACCACCCAAGATCGAAAGAGAATCCCAAAGCTTCAAAGTTATCATGGGAACGAGTCACCTTCGCAACACAAAGTCACCAATAGTACCTGTACCTGTAAGAAAAATTTTCCCACCCTTCTCACGGGTGTAGTCTAGGTCAAGGTAGGGTTAAAAGCCAAATCAGAGTACGAGAGCTCGAATGTCGGTATCATCATACGATAACACATATCTGAACTACCTCCGAAGTCATGTGTCTCATGGTCAGGTCTACAAAGCATCCGCCTCATAGCTGCCATGGACACTCTATTCCTAGTTCCTATGGATTTAACTCATAGCCTGGGTACGAGGCCTTTTACCTCATGGAACAACCCACCCACCAAGAAAATCCAGAAACCAAACAGTCCAGCCAAATCCAATATGCAGAAAGTAAAGCGCACATAGGATGCAATGCAAACAGATAAATATGCAAAGCGGTAAAATTAACACCCAAAAAAATAAAACAAACAAGAGCTAGGATCGACTCCGGGATAGACCAGCAAAAGGTCAATCTGATCCCCAGTGAAGTCGCCAGCTGAAACTACGCGGCTGGAACCTGTCATCTGGATGTTTAATGAAACATTAATGAAGTCGCCGCCGAACGTCTTTTATCCCGCCAAAAGGGAAAGGTAAACATCGATAAAACCTGAAAAGGGAGAAATCACGGTCTTTCGACAGAGAGATCGGGTAAAGGAGTCCGTTATGCGAGGGGAAGGTATTAGCACACCACACGCCCGTAGTACTCTACGGTATCCACTATTGTTGTCTAATCTAATGGGTGTGGTCAAATCCTATGTCTATGGCTTAAACCTGAAAAGGGAATGCATGCGAAAGAACAAGAAAACAATGTAGGGAAAATAAAAGTTGTGCTCGGTTGGGCCCTACCCCAATGCCTACGTATCCCTTTTAAGGAATCAGAGCAGCTGTAGTTCGGCTTACATATTTTTGGTTGGTTTGTGTTTTTTAGTTAAGACGACAGAAACAGTCAAGATGGCAAAACATCAAATAAAACCAAAAACAAATGAGATGGTCAAACATCGAATAAACAATAACAAGGTAACATGTCAAAGATTGCGAAACATCAAATAAAAAACGGATGACAAAACATCACACCTAGCAATGATATTGAGAATCAAGGCAGGATAACAAACATATGAGATGGCGAAACATCGGCTTCAAACAAATGTGCGATGGCTATGTTAGAACAAAGTTTGAATCTACTACCCTAAGTTTAAGTTTTGATGATAACAAAAGGCAAAGATATATTAATTGTATGATTCATGTAAGACACATGTGCTATCTAAACATTACATTCTGTTTTACAAAAACTCTTATGGGTATTAGCAGGAGAACATCATCATCAGCATCAGAAAATTGGATATCAACATCAGCATCAGATGATGTTATATCAGATACCAGAATCAGAAGATCAACTTGCGCTTATGCTGAAGCTTGATGAACAGATCTGCGCTTAACCATCTGAACTCTGATAAAGACATCAACAGTTCATCAGCACCTAAGCAGCGTCAGAATGAGCCAAAGCCAGAACACACTTAAGTGGCAACGGTACTGTGCATTCAAGTTGATTTATTACCAACGACATCATTCCAGACAAGATCTGCTTAATAAGGAAAGAATGTTATTGGCATTGAAACAAAATTATTACTCCAACGTACACTATTTCCAATGCTATATAAACAAGTCAATGAAGATTGAATTGGCTAAAGCTCTACAACAATCTACACGCCAAAAAGCTATTCATCATCTTCCTCACTCTCAATTTGCTAGAAGCTTTCAATTCCTTACTCAATTATTTTAGCAATTTAATTCTCATAAGCTTAAGTTGTGTAGTATCACAGTTGTGATAAACAGTTTTTGTAGAAAACATTCACACACCTAGATTTCAATTCTTTGTAAGAAAGTATTTCCTTGAGAAACCGGTTTGTGGTTTGACTCAAGAAGGCTTTAGCAGTTGTTAAAGCAGTTGTAATATTAAGTTGAATATAGTGGATTAAGACCTCGTTGGAGAGAGGCGAAATCACCTTGACGGGTGGACTGGAGTAGTTTGAGATCAAATGAACCAGGATAAAAATATCGTGTTGATTGCAATTGATTTCCAGTTTTTACAATTCAACCCCTCTTCTTGTGTTTTTCACTTCTTCAATTGGCATGAGAGCGCCTGGTTCTGAGATAAAACACTTAACCGTGTCAGTACAAGATCCAGCGTCAGAAAAACACAATGGCAGGAACTTATCAACACACCAGCAATGACAACAATGAAGACAGAGACAGATTCAGCGGCAAACCTCCAGTCTTTGATGGAGAAAATTTTGATTACTGGAAAGACAGAATTGAAAGCCTCTTTCTGGCACATGATGCTGATCTGTGGGACATGGTGACAGATGGATACACGCACCCAGTGAATGCAAGCGGTCAGAAGATTGACAGGAAAGCAATGTCTGACCAACAAAAGCGTGACTTCAAAAATCACCACAAGGCCAGAACCATCCTTCTCAGCGCCATCTCTTATGCTGAATATGAAAAGATCTCTAACAGAGACACATCAAAGAACATGTTTGACTCACTCAGAATGACGCATGAAGGCAACATTCAGGTCAAAGAAACTAAAGCTCTTGCGCTCATTCAAAAGTATGAGGCATTCAAAATGGAAGAAAGTGAATCCATTGAAACAATGTTCTCAAGATTCCAAATTCTGGTGGTTGGTCTCAAGGTTCTGGACAAAGGATACTCTACTGCTGATCACGTCAAGAAGATCATCAGAAGCTTACCAAAGCAGTGGAGGCCAATGGTTACAGCTCTAAAGCTAGCAAAAGATCTCAACAAAATTTCTCTGGAGGAACTTATCAGCTCCCTCAGAAGTCATGAGATAGAGCTAGAAGCTGATGAACCTCAGAAGCAAGGTAAGCCTTTAGCATTAAAATCTAACAAAAAATCTGAGTCTAAAGTTTTGCAGGAAGTCGAAGAAACATCTGATGGATCCTCATCAGAAGAAGACGAACTTTCTCTCCTCTCCAGAAGAGTGAACCAACTGTGGAAGCAGAGGCAAAGGAAGTTCAGGAATCCCAGAAGATCTGAATAGAATGAGTCTTCTTCCAGATACAGAAGGACAGATTCTTCCTCTGGATACAGAAGATCTGAAGGCTCCTCAGGAAGCAGAAAGCCAAACACCAAGGACATCGTCTGCTATGAGTGCAATGAGCAAGGACACTACAAGAGTGACTGCCCAAAGCTTCAGAGGGAAAAGCCCAAAAAGAAATTTGGAAGAAAAAAGAAGAAAAGTCTCATGGCTACATGGGATGACTCTGACTCGTCTGAAGCTGACTCAGAATCAGACGATGAGAGAGCAAACATAGCTCTCATGGCCAATATTTCAGAAGACAGTGAAGCTTCTGAATCAGACTCAGAATCAGATACTAAAGAGGTATTTCCTGACTTTGCAATTAATTTTACTAAGGCTGAACTTGCTGAAAGCCTTAATGAAATTCTGGAAAGGTACCAGCAGATTAGAGTTAAATTCAGAAACCTGAAAAGGAATCTTGAATCTGACTCTGATAAGACTGAGAGTCTTAAATTGGAAAATTCTGAGCTGAGAAATAAAATTTCAAAATTAGAAAATGTTTTACAAAACTCTCAGAAGGAACCAATTTCTGAAACTCCCAGCAGCGCTGATGAGATCATCAAGGAGTATGATCACAGTTTCCAGAAGTTCCTTGCTAAAAGTATAGATAGAAGCAAAATGGCTTCAATGATCTATGGAGTTAGCAGAAACGGCAGGAAGGGAATAGGATACCAAGGTAAGGTTCCTACACCAAAGAATGCCATGGATTTAACCATTAAACACACTCCTCTGAACTCACATTTTGTGTATGGTCACACACATGATATTAAATACACTAGCAGTAAGTATTATGTGAAACCAAAATTCAACCAGAGTTTTGGTAAATCTAACAAATCAGGACCCAAGAAAATCTGGGTACCTAAGGATAAAATAATACATGTTGCAGATATCTTTAGCAGCAAATCAGAAACACCAGTCATGGTACCTGGACTCTGGCTGCTCGCGACACATGACGGGAAGAAGGCATATGTTCCAAAGCCTGGAACTTAAGCCTGGAGGCCACGTTGGCTTTGGAGGCAATCAGAGGGGAAAGATCATTGGCTCTGGAACTGTAGGTAATGGAAATCTTCCCTCTATAAATAATGTTCTGCTAGTAGATGGATTAATGCATAATCTGTTATCCATAACTCAATTAAGTGATAACGGTTATGATATAATCTTTAATCAAAATTCATGTAAAGCTGTTAGTCGGAAAGATGGGACTATCCTGTTTAATGGAAAGAGGAAAAACAACATCTATAAAATCAAACTTTCTTAACTGAAAAGTCAGAATGTAAAGTGTCTTCTGTTTGTTAACAACGAGCAGTGGATCTGGCACAGAAGATTGGGGCATGTTAGTATGAGAAGAATATCTCAGATTAACAAACTCAATCTGGTCAGAGGACTTCCTAATTTGAAGTTCAATTCAGATTCTCTGTGTGAAGCATGTCAGAAAGGCAAGTTTGCAAAACCTTCTTTCAAATCTAAAAATGTTGTTTCTACCTGTAAGCCATTAGAACTTCTGCACATTGACTTATTTGGACCAGTTAAAACTGCTTCAGTCAGTGGCAAGAAGTATGGGTTAGTAATCGTAGATGACTATAGCAGATGGACATGGGTAAAGTTCTTAAGACACAAGGACGAGTCACACTCTATGTTTGTTACCTTCTGTAACCAAGTTCAGAATGAAAAGGATCTTAGAATCGTTAAAGTCAGAAGTGATCATGGTGGAGAGTTTGAAAACAAAAATTTTGAGTCATTCTTTAATGACAGAGGCATTCTGCATGATTTCTCTTGTCCTAGAACTCCCCAACAAAATGGAGTTGTAGAACGAAAGAACAGAACATTGCAAGAAATGGCCAGAACCATGATCAATGAGACAAACGTTGCTAAGATCTTCTGGGCAGAGGAAATAAACACGGCGTGCTACATTCAGAATAGAATCTCAATAAGACCTGTTGTACCCCAAAATTTGCCCTCCCATATTCATCAAGAATTATCAAAGTCAAGGTCACAAAATGCCCCAAGGGTTGTGCAGCTCAACTGTCTCCTAGACAGTCAAAACTAGGGTTTGAGTTCTGGTCAAGCAAATGAACTTCTCAAAGGCCCAATCAAGTCTCATATGCCTACAAATGTGGTCAAGCACCTTCATGTCAAGTTTCAAGGCATTCAGCTCAAAATTGCACAGTCAAAACCCTAAATTGCACTACAGTCAACTATAGGGGCAAAATGGTCATTTGACAGTCAAAAAGTTCAAATTTTTGGTCAACATATCATTTTGAAGCCACAAACATCATTTGATCAATGATTGATCATGATTCTCAAAACTTGGCTCAGAAATCATCAAAGATGCAAAAGCTGCTATATTTGGACAGCTGAAAAAGTCAACTGAAATTGACCAGGGCATAACTTTCACATGGATTATCAGAAAAATTCCATCCAAAGCTCATTTTGAAGAGAAAGACATTTCCCACAATTCATCTTCATGTTCCAAGTCCAAGAAATGCTCTCACAAAAAGTTATCAATTTCAACATTATAGGTCATTTTCAAAAGTCAACAAAAAGTGACTTTAAGTCAAAGGCCATAACTTGAGATTGGTAAATCAAAATGACATGGGACCAAAGGCATTGGTTAAAGGACTCAAAGACCTTTCCAAAATGTCCAAGAACATGTGAAAAGCTTAAAAATTGACCAAGTTATGCCTTGTAGAAGTTGGGAAATTTTTGGAAATTTTTGAAAGTCAACATTGATGCAAAAGGCCTAAAAATGCAAATGGGCTCAATTATCTTCCAAATTTCTTCATGCCAAGTCTATGCACGACCACTAGGCCCAAAGGGAAGTATTCTCATATTTTTTTATTATTTATTTGAATTAATATTAATTTATATTCATTTAAATGATTTTAATATATGAAAAATATTAAACCTAATCTAAAAAATCTTTTTATACACATTATAGGCTCAATATTTCGTGTGAAGGCAAATGAGGAAAGATTTGGGGTGATTGGATGCAAATTGATACAAAAGCCATAGAAAAAGATTCAAAAAGATTTTGAAACAAATCAAATATCTTAATCCATAATTGCAAGGGATTTGTACCAAGTTTGTTGACCTAAATGTTCCATACATATACTACAACACAATCCTAATCACCCAAGACAAAAGCTGCGCACAAAGAAGCCATAGCACTATTGAAATTTTTCAAAAAAGCTCAATTCTGAAAGCTACCCTAGAGACAGATTCAGGCCTCCATTCCTTTGGCAATAGCTTCCTTGTGAATTCTTGATCGTACTCCAATCACAAACAACAACATAAGCTCAAAGAATTAGGGTACAGAACTCACGAAAGTCCATGGAAAATTCAAAATCGTATTCTCCATTCTAGGCATCTTTACTGCATTTTAATCACATATTCATGCTCCTTGTCAAGTTTTGAAACTAATCACTATATTCAATTTGATTTTTGCATCGTATGTAGAATTTCACCATGTTTGAAAATTAGGGTTTGCAGGTTCTCGATTTGGGGTTTTTATAACCAGGCAAAATCAGGCCATCCCAACACCACCATTGTAACCAGTGCATTTGGACGAATGAATTGAGATAGTCGCGCCTATTTTATATGGGGACATGACCTAATCGCTATTTTTTCAAAAACGGCTTTAGACCACGCCATGGAAACCGTGGCCATAGGGTTTTATTTGCAGGGAAGGTGGAAGGGACGAAGACGTGTTGAAGCGTGATACGTCCATTCAAAACAGCGCGCGCTTTTCCAGGCCACCAACGCGCTTGCTTTTTCTTATTTGTTTGTTAATATATGTTAAATATAAATTGCATGGTTCAGTGGCAGGTGGAAGGCATTGGCAAGGCGTGAGACCCGGGTTCGATTCCCAGGTCTTCACCAAATTCACATTATTTTTCCTTTGGTCATCACGTGCAGTCATTATCTTAAGGTTCACCATGCACATTCAGTAATCAGCATGCACGCGTCCATCTCGTTCCAATCAAGGGCCAGGATTCTGAAGAACATGCTGGGCATAAGTCAACGTGCCATACAAGATCCAAGAAAGTCAGCGAACTCAGAATCAAATGGGCCTGATTTACTAGGCCTGAACCTCCAAAATTGGGTTTACCCCCCCCTGGTTTGCATTAGTTTCTAATTTTCTTTTATGTTTTATTTTATTTTCAATTATTTGATCATTTGTTTTATTATCTTAAATTAACTAATTATTTTTGACAAAAAATATAAAAACCTCAAAAATACAGAAAAGACCTCAAAAATATAATTTTTTATTATTATTATTTTCATAAATAAATTAGAATGTAAATTGTTTAGTTTAATTAGGTTTTAATATTAATTTCTTTTTAATAAAAATCCAAAAAATGTAGAATTAGGTTAATTGCTATTTTTTATTACTTTTAATATTTTTCTCTTTTTTTAGAATAATAATAATTAGTTATTTATTTACTTTCCTATTTAAATTGTATATAATAAATCTTAGGTTTAATTTAGACCTTAATTTAATTCTTTCTTAATAAATAAAATATTAGAATTAGGGTTTGCCGTCTAATTTAGTTTCAATTAAATTCTTTTTTCGTTAAAATCTAAAAAAACACAAAATACCAAAAACAATTAGTCATTTAATTTTTAATTCTCATTAACTTTTAATTATTTGCAAAAGGGCCCAAATGTCCTAGTTTCGTCATTAATCAGTTAATTGCGCATTTATTTTATTATCGCTTATTATAATTTTGTAAATATCCCAAAGCCATGTAATTTACTTTTCGCACTTTATTTCTTCGCATTATTTATTTTTCCGCTAAATCGGGTCCTGGAAATTTTGGCGATGTGGGCCCGCGCCTTTGTAATAGTCGTAGATTTATCTTTTCCGCACTCCTAACTGTTAATCAAGCATGAAAGAATGTATGGACCATAATAAAATCAAGCGTAGATCACAATGAACATGACAAGACTAAAATACTTGAAACACGACACACAATTCGCACACACCACCCCTAGGGTACGCCTCACTGTTGCCTTGCCTCGAAAGGTGATCGTCGAGTAGAGGATGTCTTAGTAAGTCCTCATGATCCGGGAACCTGGCATGAGGGTAGCTTCTAAGGTGTCTTCCCATTGCTCTGGTGATCACCATGTCCCTACAAACTCGAATTGACCCGAACACCTCCAACGGTGGTGCTACCTACCTCTCAATGGTGGGATGGCACTACTTTTAAGGACATTTACACAGACGAATTCCTTAGGGTAGGTAGGTTCTCAAGGATACTTGCTCTAATTCAAAACAAATCAAAAACTTCTTTTCACACCAACACATTTTCAAAAGCTTTCAAAGCAAATTTTTCAAACACTCTGACGTACGAGTCGAACTGAAATTTTTCAAAGAAACTTTTTAAACCCACATTGAAAAGCAAACAAACATTTTGAAAACACATTGAGCAAGTATCTAAGAGCCCATGGATAACCATGGATAGAAAGGGTGCTAACACCTTCCCTTTCTATAACCTACCTCCCGAACCGAGAGCAATCTCTATAAGGAATTTTTCTGTGCTTTTGTCCTTTCCATTTGGAGAAAATAAAAGACGGTGGCGACTCTTGCTTCCGCGACATTTCGCGAACCAGCGTTAAACAGTCAGTTCCAGATCCACCGATCACAGAACTGGCGACTCTGCTGGGGATACAAACTTAAAGTGAGGTGTACCTTAGGGCTAGCTTATAACTATGTTTTCAATTGTCTTCCTTGTGTGCTTTAAATTGTGGGTTGCTTGGGAGTTCTATAGGTCCTACACCCGGATCTGGGGGATACCTTTCTTAGAAAGTAGCAACAAGGCTGTGAGGGAACTGTGCGGGGTATACCGACACGGTTGAAACAGTCTGCTACGTTGATGTGGCACTTTGGTGTGTACCGGTAACCCTTGAGTTCAGTCAAGGAGAGTACGGGGCCTCCGCGTGGTGTCGTGAAGCATCAACAGACCTTAGGAACCTTAATTGAACTATCTTGGCCTCTTTAGGGTAGTGAGATCACTGACTTTGGTGCAGTCCGAGGTTGGTGGATACTCGATACTACGCTCAATTGAGGGTTGCTTTCCTGGAATATTTCGGTCGCCAGTTCAGTGGCTAAATCGAAACGATGAACAATGAAAGCAACCCCGTGATATTGGGAACCTTAGAACCCGGTTACTTTGATTAGGACAGGTATGAACCCACCAACTCAAGAGGGTATTACCCAGACCCCATGCTGGCCTTAAACCTTAAGGGCTTGTCTTGTGTGCCTTGTTTGCCCTACATGTTTGTCTTTGTAAATATCTGTGGTGTGTTTAATCATAGCATCATGACATCATCCAGCATCATATGCATTGACTAACCATTTCAGGGGTTCGAATTTTCATCTTTGTTCTTGTTTTGTAGGCCATGGAAACTGCTCGTAGAAAGACAATTCAGGTCAATCTTGTAAGGATCCCTCCTCAGCTTAAGGAGCTTATATCCAGGATTCCCGAGAACTCTTCATTCAGTGACAGACATGGAAGCCTCATCAGCTTGGTCAACACCAACATTGAGGAAGATATGATAAAGGTCTTGTTCCAGTTCTTTGACCCTCTGCATCACTGCTTTACCTTCTTGGACTATCAGTTGGTACCTACACTGGAGGAGTTCTCCCGGCTCCTGAAGATCCCTATCCTTGATCAGCTGCCTTTCAACGGCACAGAAAGGGAACCTAAGCTGGAAGAGATTGCTAAAGCCTTGCACCTACAGTCATCTGACCTCAAGGGACATTGGGAAGTTAGAAGTGGCGTCAAAGGGTTCTTAGCCAAGTTTCTGTTTGAGAAAGCCCTTGAATGTTGGAACTCTCTTGATTTGCAAGCTTTTGAAGAAGTGGTAGCCCTCCTTGTTTATGGTTTGGTACTATTCCCTAATCCAGATCAGCTTATCGATATCAGTGCCGTCCAGATCTTTATGTCCAGAAATCCCATACCTACACTGCTGGGGGACATCCTTCACTCATGTTACACTCGAACCATGAGAAAAAGAGGTGT
Source organism: Vicia faba (assembly GCA_948472305.1). Taxonomy (NCBI): domain Eukaryota; kingdom Viridiplantae; phylum Streptophyta; class Magnoliopsida; order Fabales; family Fabaceae; genus Vicia; species Vicia faba. The sequence continues at coordinate 1,358,737,891 of OX451740.1, forward strand.
CCTTATGTGTTGCACTCCTCTCCTGGGAAGGTGGTTTATTTCGCACCTTCCCCAACCAGTCCTGAAGAATGAGCGGGGTTTGAGATGGTCACAACGGTTGATGACTCTTACACATGCAGATATACATTGGTGCCCTAGATCCAGAGGAGATGTCACTATCATTGATCGTTGTGGGGAGTACCCTAATGTTCCTTTACTTGGAATCAGAGGAGGTATTACTTATAGCCCATGCCTGGCTTGGAGACAGTTTGGTTATGCTCGGAGGGATGGTCCTCATGACATGTTAATTCCCGACATAGTTTTTGACTTCGACAGTGATACTCAAGGACTTCGTCAGAAATTTATCAGAGCCTGGAGGATGCCCAGTAGGATAAACAGCAAGACACTGGGGCACAGGAACTCCATCCCTTTGGAGCCCTATCTCAAATGGGTACGCGCCCGTTCTCAGAAGTTAGTGATGCCTTATCCTCACATGCTTCCGGTAATCAAAGAGCCTGTCTTGGAAGGGGAAGTGTCTCATGTTATTCAGCACCCTGATATGCCCACATCCTGGGAAGAGATGCAGAAGAGCTGGATTCAGCTTAAGGAGGAAAGGAATTCTTTGGAGACTAATCTGCATGCCAGTGAAAAGAAAGTCTTGGAGCTCACCCGTCTGCTGCACGAGGAGAGGAACCTCAACACCTACATAGCTCCGAAGAGGATGCGCAGTGTATTTTGGGATTGACTTGACTTTTGTATTTCCTTTTTGCCCACGAGGCCTTGATGTATTAAACAATGATTTCTTTAATGATAACGTGTGTTCTTTTCTTGTCTACAATGAATTTGAACTTTCGAACCCTTGAATGCATTGCATACGCATTTCATACATCATGTGCATAGCAGGTTTTTCCCCTTTTTCAGGTTGCTTACAGTTCTTCGCTGTTTATTTCAGCATCATGAATTCCGGATCTGAATCAACTGAGACTTCAATCAAGGCTCTCCAGGCGCAGAATGCGCAGTTTCAAGAAATGATCATGGGTCTAGCTAAAGGCCAAGAAGAGCTGAAGGCCATGCTCCTGAAGAAGGAGAAGAAGAAGAAAAGAAGGACTGTTCTATTCAACTCGGGCCGAAGGTTGGGTAATACTCTGCACCAAGAAGAGGTTGTTTCTTCTGTTGGCAAAAGTCCTTCTCAGGCAGAAGCAAGGGTTCCTAGTCCGGTGGTCTCCGACAACGAGACAGATTTTGATGAAGAGCAGTACCCTCCTGAAGACAACAAGTATAAACAACTGGAGGACAGGCTGAAAGCTATGGAGGTGCAACAGACACCTGGGCTGGACTTCGGAGATCTGGGTTTGTCGACTGGTATAATTATCCCGCACAAGTTCAAAGCTCCAACCTTTTCCAAGTATGACGGGGCATCCTGTCCCAAGCTGCATTTGAGGTCTTACGTGCGAAAGATTCAGCCGTACTCTGCGGACAAGAATCTATGGATCCACTTCTTCCAGGAGAGTCTTTCAGGGACTCATCTCGAATGGTTCTATCAGCTGGATGGGACCAAAGTTCGTAACTGGGAGGAGCTGGCTACTGCTTTCTATAAGCAGTATCAGTATAATGCCGACCTTGCCCCCACGCGTACCCAACTCCAGGGTATGTCGTTGGGCGTAAGTGAAGGTTTTAAAGAGTACGCGCAGAAGTGGAGAGATCTGGCTGGCAGGGTGCAGCCACCTTTGACTGATCGAGAGTTAGTGGACATGTTCTTGGGAACCCTATCTGGGCCGTTCTTTAATCATCTCATTGGGAATTCTTCTGCTGGTTTCACTGATTTGATCTTAACTGGAGAGAGAATTGAAGCTGGGTTGAAGTCTGGAAAGATTGCAAAGGCTGCATCATCATCTGGGTCGGACAAGAAACCGTTTAAAAAGGAGTCTAGTGCTGTGTATGGCTCCAGAAAATCAGAAAGACCTGATCGCCGCCAATCTGTCAGTGCGGTCATGATTGCTACGCCTGCTGCCGCTCCCCGGCCAAACAATCCCCAAAGGACTGATAGACCCCGGAGAGAATTTACCCGGTTAAGCATGACCCTATCGCAGATTCTGCCTCAGCTGCTCGCAACCAATTTGGTATCTGTCAAGGAGGCACCAAAGTTCCCTAACATTACCTCTCCTAAGTACAACCCGAATGCCCGTTGTGCTTACCATTCAGATAGCCCGGGGCATGCCACTGATGACTGTTGGGCACTAAGGAACAAGCTGCAGGACCTCATTGATGCTAAGGAGGTACAGTTTGAGGCATCTGACAAGCCTAATGTGGTGACAGCTCCCCTGCCTGCTCAGGGAGTTAATGCCATCGGGGACGAAGAGGAAGTTGATGAAGCTGAGTTCGATAGCTGGATCTACCCGGCTGCTGATGGTGGACTTAACAATTGGAGCGCCAAGGACAATCTCTCTGTTTCTTTTGACACTAAGTAATAAATTTCTTTGTTTCATCTTGTAATAAACTATGATAAACTCTATGGCCCGGTGTCTTACCCGAGGCACCGTGGTTCTATTTGTGAGGGCATATAAACTGTCATTTTATACATCATGAATGAAAATCTTGGACTATTTTCGCATCGCAAATATTGTGTTCCTTTTTTATCTTTCATTTCCTTTACATAATTTTCAAAAAAAACAGCTGTATTTACACACACACTCACTCATACAGGTTCCAATCCACTCTGGATCTCACTGATAACAGCTCTGCTAATGCCAATTATGACTTCGAAAATCCGATCAACTTAGCCGAAGACGAAGGTGAAGATGATTGCGAAGTGCCCGGCGAGCTTGCAAGACTGTTGCTTCAGGAAGAGAGGGCGATTCAACCCCATGAAGAGCCAGTGGAAACTATAAACCTAGGTACTGAGGCAGACAGGAAAGAGGTAAAGATTGGTGCTAACCTAGAGCTCAGCGTGAAGCAACGGTTAACCAAGATGCTGCATGACTATATGGAGATCTTTGCCTGGTCCTACGAAGACATGCCAGGGTTGGATACCGATATTGTTGTCCATCACTTACCGACTAGAGAAGACTGCCCTCCAGTTAAACAAAAGGTTCGTCGGATGCGTCCAGAGATGTCAGAAAAGATTAAGGCCGAGGTGATGAAACAGTTTGAGGCCGGGTTCCTTGCAGTGACTTCTTACCCTCAGTGGGTTGCTAACGTGGTGCCGGTACCTAAAAAGGACGGCAAGGTCAGAATGTGTGTTGATTACAGGGATCTGAACAGGGCCAGCCCCAAGGATGACTTCCCCTTACCTCATATTGATGTCCTTGTTGATAATACAGCTCAACACAAAGTATTCTCTTTCATGGATGGTTTTTCAGGCTACAATCAGATCAAGATGGCACCTGAAGACATGGAGAAGACTACATTTGTTACTCAGTGGGGCACCTTCTGTTACAAGGTCATGCCGTTCGGATTGAAGAATGCTGGGGCAACCTACCAGCGTGCCATGGTTGCCTTATTTCATGATATGATCCACCATGAGATCGAAGTGTATGTGGACGACATGATCGCTAGGTCCCAGACTGAGGAAGAGCATCTAGATCACCTGCAGAAGTTGTTTGACCGGTTGAAATTGTATAAGCTGAGATTGAACCCGAACAAGTGCACCTTCGGGGTAAGATCTGGGAAGTTGCTAGGCTTCGTGGTCAGTGATAAAGGTATTCAAGTGGACCCTGCTAAGGTCAAAGCTATTCAAGAGATGCCAGCTCCTAAGACAGAGAAGGAAGTCAGAGGCTTTTTAGGACGCCTGAATTACATCGCTCGATTCATATCTCATTTGACTGCTACCTGTGAGCCAATCTTCAAGCTGCTGAAGAAAGATCAGGTAGTACGTTGGAACGATGAATGTCAGGCCGCTTTCGATAAAATCAAAGAGTACCTCCAAGAACCACCCATCCTCATGCCACCGGTTGAAGGGAGACCTCTGATCCTATATCTGACAGTGCTAGACAACTCAATGGGGTGTGTGCTGGGGCAGCATGACGAGTCTGGCCGAAAAGAGCATGCCATTTATTACCTTAGCAAAAAGTTTACCGACTGTGAGACCCGATACTCACTGCTTGAGAAAACTTGCTGCGCTTTGGTATGGGCAGCTCGCCGGCTGAGACAGTATATGCTGACTCACACTACCTTGTTGATCTCAAAGATGGATCCGATAAAATATATATTTGAAAAGCCTGCTCTGTCTGGGAGAATTGCAAGATGGCAAATGATCTTGACGGAATACGACATTCAGTACACCACCCAGAAAGCCATCAAAGGGAGTGTATTGGCAGACCACTTAGCTCATCAAGCTGTAGATGACTACCAATCAATGAACTTCGAGTTTCCAGACGAAAGCATCATGATTGTGACTGATTGTGAAGTACCTGGACCGGATGAAGGACCCGAACCAGGATCCCGATGGTCTATGCACTTTGACGGAGCTTCCAATGCTTTGGGAAATGGTATCGGCGCCATTATCATATCTCCACAAGGTACTCACACTCCACTCACTGCCCGGCTGTGTTTCAACTGTACCAACAACATGGCGGAGTATGAGGCGTGTATCATGGGTCTTCAAGCTGCGATCGACTTAAGGATCAAGTTCCTCAGTGTTTTCGGAGATTCCGCTCTTGTGATCAATCAGATCAAAGGAGAGTGGGATACGAAACATCCAAACCTGATTCCTTACAGAGAATGTGTGTTGACCCTGATTCCCCACTTCACAGAGATAACCTTTGAGCACTTTCCAAGAGAAGAGAATCAGTTAGCGGACGCGTTAGCTACAATGTCTTCAATGTTCAAGGTCAAATGGGATAACGAGGCTCCCCGGATCATCATCTGGAAATTGGACGAACCGGCATACTGTTGTGATCTCGAAGCTGAATTGGTAACTGAGAAGCCTTGGTACCACGAAGTGAAGAGATATCTAGAAGCTCAGGAATACCCTGAAGGTGCATCCATCAATGACAAGAAATTCCTGAGAAGGTTTGCAGCCAAGTTCTTCCTAAGCAACGGCATCTTGTACAAGAGAAACCATGATTCAACCTTACTGCGTTGTGTGGACAAGACTGAAGCGGAAAGAATCATGGAAGAGCTACACGAAGGGACCTTTGGTACGCATTCCAGTGGGCATACTATGGCTAAGAAGATCCTACGGGCAGGATATTACTGGTCCACCATGGAAGCTGATTGCTACCAACATTCTAGGACATGCCACAAGTGCCAGATCTACGCAGATAAGGTGCATGTTCCTCCGGTTCCCCTGAATGTTCTGACTGCGCCCTGGCCATTTGCAATGTGGGGCATAGACATGATCGGCGAGATAAGACCTACGGCATCCAATGGACATCGCTTCATCCTAGTGGCGATTGACTATTTTACGAAGTGGGTTGAAGCAGCATCCTATGCTACAGTAACCAAGACTGTTGTGGCACGGTTTATTCGGCACAATCTGATCTGTCGATATGGCGTCCCTGAACGGATAATTACAGACAACGGTACCAATCTGAACAATAAGATGATCGCTGAGCTTTGCGAACAGTTCAAGATACAGCACCACAATTCTTCTCCTTACAGACCGAAGATGAATGGGGCTGTAGAAGCAGCAAATAAGAACATCAAGAAGATCGTGCAAAAAATGACAGTGACGTACAAAGATTGGCACGAGATGTTACCGTTCGCTCTGCATGGGTACCGTACCTCAGCAAGGACGTCAACCGGGGCAACTCCTTTCTCTCTGGTTTATGGCATGGAGGCAGTCTTGCCGATCGAAGTGCAAATTCCCTCTCTCCGGATAATGAGGGATGCAAATCTGAACGAAGATGATTGGATTCAGACACGACTTGACCAACTCAACCTCATTGACGAGAAAAGACTTGCTGCTATCTGTCATGGTCAGACGTACCAAAAACGAATGATCAGGGCATTTAACAAAAAGGTCAGACCACAGGAATACCAAGTCGGGGATCTGGTTATCAAGAGAATCATACTTCCTCAGAGTGATCCAAGGGGCAAATGGACCCCTACGTACGAAGGGCCGTTTGTGGTTAAGCATGTGTTCTCAGGAGGAGCAATGATCTTAACCAACATGGATGGTGACGACCTTCCTCACCCCGCCAATGCAGACATAGTTAAAAAATACTACGCATGAAAAAAGACCCGCTAGGCTGACATGCCTAGGCAAAAATTAGGGCTTCCCGTCGAACCAAAAGGGTTCGGGCAAAATGTAGGGATGAAAATGAAAAATCTGTACACCCGGCAAGTCGAAAACCTGAAAGGGCGGCTTGGGCAAAAATGGGTATCCCGGTGGACTGAAAACCCGAAAGGGCAGTCCAGGCAAAAATTAGGGATAAAGCGTAAAACTATGTCTCATTGGATCACTTTGCATCCAGAATCCGGTATCAGCATCAAGTTCAAACGGCATCGATCAGTCAGCTTCATCTTCAACCAAGGTCATCAAGTGATGAGACGCTCGGAGTTATGAAGACAATAGCAGAGTTGAAACCCAGTGGATCATTCATCTTTCACACAGCTGTTTTATTTTGTACAAAACTTGTATAAATTCTTTTGATCGGCGACGCACCTCTTACTAGGGCGTCAGCCTCTTGTACACAAAACGCCTATTTTCAGGCCATTCAAAAATCAATAAAAATATATTTTCAGTTAAACGTGCCCAAGTGTTTTTCTTTTTTCTGTTTTGTTTTGCGAAGAACGTCCAAGGTTCAATTTGTGATGTATGCATTGACAATAATTTGCTAACTCATAAATATTTGCATACGAAACGAAGGAATTCATTGCAGGTGACACTAGAAACAGGGGCAATAAGAGAGTTGTCTGAGCAGTCTAATTGTTCTATCCTCCAAGGTACCAGGGTAGGTTCAGCTACAGAACACGGCCAAGTGTATCTTAATTCCCAGAGAGTGGTTCAACGAAACAATACATTCTCCTCCAAGCAAATCATCAAATATCAAGGAAATTGAGTATCTTCCTGTAGTTCTCAATACCTCCGCAGCAGCATATATTCTTAACAAGTATCCCCGGCAGTCTTGGTCTAAAGATTGTTCCCCGGCGGTATCTCAACATTCAAAGGAGTCACCTCCCCTGCAATTCAAACCTCCCCCAGAAGAGTCCAATCCAGTTTCCCCAGGAAAGTTGGAATTCATATCTCCCCAAGCAGCAAGCTTACCCCCAGTAGATTCTGGAAGCTTATCCCTCGCAGAACACGAACGCGTCGTCCCGGCTTGATTTAAAGAGTTATTTCCGTAACAGGATATAACTGGGTTATCCTCAGCCAAAAGCCACGGAAAGAGCGTCCTCAGCAAAGTATCTTTCTACCCCCAGCGAATTCTATCAACACTTCCGGCACAACAAGGATGTCCCTAGCATAACTCATCAACGGTATCCCCAGCGGAGTTATCTTCATCAACTCAGCAAAGCATCGCTATCCCCACAGAATAGCACTCCCCAGCATGATCTCTAGAGCATCTTTTCTCCCGTAGAATTATTTCATTTGCCAAGTTTATTCCTCAACGGAGTTGTCTCCTCCTACCGGTATTCTTGCAACGAATCATCCACAGCGGAAGCAAAATCTCTTCATCAGCCCAGGATATGACTTCCCGGCACACGTCAAGAATTCATTTTCCTAGACAAAAACATACATGAATCATCACATACATCATTATAGCATGCATAACGTATTGCATCATACAAGTCTCCTTTATATTGATAACATCATTACTTGATCCATATCATGCATCGCATATAACTGACCTTTACCTTTCAGGAAAGATGCAGTTGAAATTCTCAAACATATTTCAAGGATTTCTCTAGTCCAGCTAAATCGACTCCAAACAGATTTTTCTGATAAAGACTCAGTAGAAGTTATGGTTCCCTCTCCAACGGCGTGTGAGGTAGTAATCCCTTCTTCAGATGTTCCCCTCTCCGGCATGAGCGTGAGGTGATAGTCTTTTATGGTCCCCTCTCCGACGGTGAGCGTGAGGTGGTAATTCCTTTTTCAAGATGTTTTCCTCTCCGACGATGAGCGTGAGGTGATATTCTTTTGTGGTCCCCTCTCCGACGGTGAGCGTGAGGTGGTAATTCCTTTTTTAAGATGTTTTCCTCTCCGACGATGAGCGTGAGGTGATATTCTTTTGTGGTCCCCTCTCCGACGGTGAGCGTGAGGTGGTAATTCCTTTTTCAAGATGTTTTCCTCTCCGACGATGAGCGTGAGGTGATATTCTTTTGTGGTCCCCTCTCCGACGGCGTGTGAGGTGGTAATTCCTTTTTCAGATGTTTCCCTCTCCGGCATGAGCGTGAGGTGATATTCTCTCATGGTCCCCTCTCCAACGGCGCGTGAGGTGGTAATTCCTTCTTCAGATGTTTCCCTCTCCGGCATGAGCGTGAGGTGATATCTCCTTTCAGATTATAATTTCCTATAGTTCCCTCTCCAACGTGAGTGAGGTAACTCCCTTTGAGATTGTAATATCCTTTGGTTCCCTTCCTGACACTACAAAGATGGTAATTCTCACCAAGATTTTTCTCAACGAGCGTTGTTGAAGTTAAAATCACCCAAGGTTCTCTTACCATTCCTGATTAAGGCAGTAACCATTCCTGGTTCATTCATCAGCGTTTGAAGCTCCAGACTCAGCTCCTGTAACCAATCAGGACATATCTATATCAAGCATCTAAAATCAGCTCCTGCGACGTGTCAGGTACTCATTTTTCTGTTTTGCAGGTATGCAGGTTCTCGTTAAGGAACTTCCTACGCGATCAATATCCAGATGGCATCTATAAGCCCATCATCCTATCCAAGCAACATCCAAATGGCATCTATAAGCCCATTCCCTCATCATCACTATTACTATGTGAGCACAAATTTCTGGGCACTTTAGTGTTCAATCATCTTCTACCCTCGGATTACGAAAGGCACGTCAGCCAATCTGCATCCTCAGGTCTAAGAAGATTGAACAGGGGCAACTGTTGTACCCCAAAATTTGCCCTCCCATATTCATCAAGAATTATCAAAGTCAAGGTCACAAAATGCCCCAAGGGTTGTGCAGCTCAACTGTCTCCTAGACAGTCAAAACTAGGGTTTGAGTTCTGGTCAAGCAAATGAACTTCTCAAAGGCCCAATCAAGTCTCATATGCCTACAAATGTGGTCAAGCACCTTCATGTCAAGTTTCAAGGCATTCAGCTCAAAATTCCACAGTCAAAACCCTAAATTGCACTACAGTCAACTATAGGGGCAAAATGGTCATTTGACAGTCAAAAAGTTCAAATTTTTGGTCAACATATCATTTTGAAGCCACAAACATCATTTGATCAATGATTGATCATGATTCTCAAAACTTGGCTCAGAAATCATCAAAGATGCAAAAGCTGCTATATTTGGACAGCTGAAAAAGTCAACTGAAATTGACCAGGGCATAACTTTCACATGGATTATCAGAAAAATTCCATCCAAAGCTCATTTTGAAGAGAAAGACATTTCCCACAATTCATCTTCATGTTCCAAGTCCAAGAAATGCTCTCACAAAAAGTTATCAATTTCAACATTATAGGTCATTTTCAAAAGTCAACAAAAAGTGACTTTAAGTCAAAGGCCATAACTTGAGATTGGTAAATCAAAATGACATGGGACCAAAGGCATTGGTTAAAGGACTCAAAGACCTTTCCAAAATGTCCAAGAACATGTGAAAAGCTTAAAAATTGACCAAGTTATGCCTTGTAGAAGTTGGGAAATTTTTGGAAATTTTTGAAAGTCAACATTGATGCAAAAGGCCTAAAAATGCAAATGGGCTCAATTATCTTCCAAATTTCTTCATGCCAAGTCTATGCACGACCACTAGGCCCAAAGGGAAGTATTCTCATATTTTTTTATTATTTATTTGAATTAATATTAATTTATATTCATTTAAATGATTTTAATATATGAAAAATATTAAACCTAATCTAAAAAATCTTTTTATACACATTATAGGCTCAATATTTCGTGTGAAGGCAAATGAGGAAAGATTTGGGGTGATTGGATGCAAATTGATACAAAAGCCATAGAAAAAGATTCAAAAAGATTTTGAAACAAATCAAATATCTTAATCCATAATTGCAAGGGATTTGTACCAAGTTTGTTGACCTAAATGTTCCATACATATACTACAACACAATCCTAATCACCCAAGACAAAAGCTGCGCACAAAGAAGCCATAGCACTATTGAAATTTTTCAAAAAAGCTCAATTCTGAAAGCTACCCTAGAGACAGATTCAGGCCTCCATTCCTTTGGCAATAGCTTCCTTGTGAATTCTTGATCGTACTCCAATCACAAACAACAACATAAGCTCAAAGAATTAGGGTACAGAACTCACGAAAGTCCATGGAAAATTCAAAATCGTATTCTCCATTCTAGGCATCTTTACTGCATTTTAATCACATATTCATGCTCCTTGTCAAGTTTTGAAACTAATCACTATATTCAATTTGATTTTTGCATCGTATGTAGAATTTCACCATGTTTGAAAATTAGGGTTTGCAGGTTCTCGATTTGGGGTTTTTATAACCAGGCAAAATCAGGCCATCCCAACACCACCATTGTAACCAGTGCATTTGGACGAATGAATTGAGATAGTCGCGCCTATTTTATATGGGGACATGACCTAATCGCTATTTTTTCAAAAAACGGCTTTAGACCACGCCATGGAAACCGTGGCCATAGGGTTTTATTTGCAGGGAAGGTGGAAGGGACGAAGACGTGTTGAAGCGTGATACGTCCATTCAAAACAGCGCGCGCTTTTCCAGGCCACCAACGCGCTTGCTTTTTCTTATTTGTTTGTTAATATATGTTAAATATAAATTGCATGGTTCAGTGGCAGGTGGAAGGCATTGGCAAGGCGTGAGACCCGGGTTCGATTCCCAGGTCTTCACCAAATTCACATTATTTTTCCTTTGGTCATCACGTGCAGTCATTATCTTAAGGTTCACCATGCACATTCAGTAATCAGCATGCACGCGTCCATCTCGTTCCAATCAAGGGCCAGGATTCTGAAGAACATGCTGGGCATAAGTCAACGTGCCATACAAGATCCAAGAAAGTCAGCGAACTCAGAATCAAATGGGCCTGATTTACTAGGCCTGAACCTCCAAAATTGGGTTTACCCCCCCCTGGTTTGCATTAGTTTCTAATTTTCTTTTATGTTTTATTTTATTTTCAATTATTTGATCATTTGTTTTATTATCTTAAATTAACTAATTATTTTTGACAAAAAATATAAAAACCTCAAAAATACAGAAAAGACCTCAAAAATATAATTTTTTATTATTATTATTTTCATAAATAAATTAGAATGTAAATTGTTTAGTTTAATTAGGTTTTAATATTAATTTCTTTTTAATAAAAATCCAAAAAATGTAGAATTAGGTTAATTGCTATTTTTTATTACTTTTAATATTTTTCTCTTTTTTTAGAATAATAATAATTAGTTATTTATTTACTTTCCTATTTAAATTGTATATAATAAATCTTAGGTTTAATTTAGACCTTAATTTAATTCTTTCTTAATAAATAAAATATTAGAATTAGGGTTTGCCGTCTAATTTAGTTTCAATTAAATTCTTTTTTCGTTAAAATCTAAAAAAACACAAAATACCAAAAACAATTAGTCATTTAATTTTTAATTCTCATTAACTTTTAATTATTTGCAAAAGGGCCCAAATGTCCTAGTTTCGTCATTAATCAGTTAATTGCGCATTTATTTTATTATCGCTTATTATAATTTTGTAAATATCCCAAAGCCATGTAATTTACTTTTCGCACTTTATTTCTTCGCATTATTTATTTTTCCGCTAAATCGGGTCCTGGAAATTTTGGCGATGTGGGCCCGCGCCTTTGTAATAGTCGTAGATTTATCTTTTCCGCACTCCTAACTGTTAATCAAGCATGAAAGAATGTATGGACCATAATAAAATCAAGCGTAGATCACAATGAACATGACAAGACTAAAATACTTGAAACACGACACACAATTCGCACACACCACCCCTAGGGTACGCCTCACTGTTGCCTTGCCTCGAAAGGTGATCGTCGAGTAGAGGATGTCTTAGTAAGTCCTCATGATCCGGGAACCTGGCATGAGGGTAGCTTCTAAGGTGTCTTCCCATTGCTCTGGTGATCACCATGTCCCTACAAACTCGAATTGACCCGAACACCTCCAACGGTGGTGCTACCTACCTCTCAATGGTGGGATGGCACTACTTTTAAGGACATTTACACAGACGAATTCCTTAGGGTAGGTAGGTTCTCAAGGATACTTGCTCTAATTCAAAACAAATCAAAAACTTCTTTTCACACCAACACATTTTCAAAAGCTTTCAAAGCAAATTTTTCAAACACTCTGACGTACGAGTCGAACTGAAATTTTTCAAAGAAACTTTTTAAACCCACATTGAAAAGCAAACAAACATTTTGAAAACACATTGAGCAAGTATCTAAGAGCCCATGGATAACCATGGATAGAAAGGGTGCTAACACCTTCCCTTTCTATAACCTACCTCCCGAACCGAGAGCAATCTCTATAAGGAATTTTTCTGTGCTTTTGTCCTTTCCATTTGGAGAAAATAAAAGACGGTGGCGACTCTTGCTTCCGCGACATTTCGCGAACCAGCGTTAAACAGTCAGTTCCAGATCCACCGATCACAAGACCTATTCTGGAAAAGACTCCATATGAATTGTGGAAGAACAGAAAGCCCAACATTTCATATTTTCATCCATTTGGATGTACTTGTTTTATGTTAAATACAAAAAATTATTTGAACAAGTTTGACTCTAAAGCACAGAAGTGTATTATGTTAGGATACTCTGAACGCTCAAGAGGGTACAGAGTATACAATACAGAAACACAGATTGTGGAAGAATCAATCAGTGTTCGTTTTGATGATAAGCTTGACTCTGAAAAGTCAAACCAGAATGAAGTTTTTGCAGGTATGGAAATTGAATTTACAGGTTCTGAAGACAAGTCATCAGAAGCTCTCAACACAGACACTCCTTCAACATCTGAAAGGAGCACTGCTAGCAATCCTACATCAGATGCTGATCAACCTCAGAAGAGACTACCCAAAAGCAGCTTGGATCACCCAGAAGAAACTATCCTAGGAAGAAAGGAAGATCCAATCAAAACAAGAGCAAGCTTCAGAAACTCTGAAGAATCCCTCATGGGACTTGGGTCTCTGATTGAACCTTCTTCTATTGATGAAGCACTTCTGGACAACGACTGGATTCTAGCAATGCAAGAAGAGCTGAATCAATTCACCAGAAATGACATATGGGATCTTGTTCCCAGACCAAAAGGATTCAATGTCATTGGAACAAGATGGGTGTTCAGAAACAAGCTAAATGAACAAGGTGAAGTTATCAGAAACAAAGCACGACTGGTAGCACAAGGTTATAGTCAGCAAGAGGGGATAGACTACACAGAAACCTTTGCTCCAGTCGCCAGGTTAGAATCTATCAGACTCTTAATTTCTTTTGTTGTTAATAAAGGCATCACTCTGTATCAGATGGATGTCAAGAGTGCATTCTTAAATGGTTATATAGAAGAAGAGGTTTATGTGCACCAACCCCCTGGTTTTGAAAGTACAAAAAACCCAGAATATGTTTTCAAACTAAAGAAGTCACTATATGGTCTGAAACAAGCTCCCAGAGCTTGGTATGAAAGACTAAGTAACTTTCTGTTAGAAAATGAATTCACCAGAGGGAAGGTGGACACTACCTTATTCTGTAAGTCAGTTAAGAATGACATCTTAGTCTGTCAAATTTATGTTGATGATATTATTTTTGGATCCATTAATCCTTCTCTTGGAAGAAAATTTGCTAAGTGTATGCAGGCAGAATTTGAGATGAGCCTCATGGGGGAACTGAAATTCTTTCTAGGAATTCAGATCAATCAAACTCCAGAGGGAACTTACATTCATCAGAGCAAATATGTCAGAGATCTTCTGAAGAAATTTGACCTCTCAGAATGTAAGCCATCAAAGATTCCAATGCATCCCACGTGCATTCTGGAAAGAGAAGAGGTAAGCAAAAAGGTAGAACAAAAGGTCTACAGAGGTATGATTGGTTCTCTCCTTTATCTGACAGCTTCAAGGCTTGATATCTTATTCAGCGTATGTATTTGTGCTAGATTCCAATCAGATCCTAGAGAATCTCACTTAACAGCTGTTAAGCGAATTTTCAAGTATCTGAAAGGTACTACTAATCTGGGTCTATTTTATAGAAAATCTAGTGATTACAGCTTAGTAGGCTACTACGATGCTGACTTTGCTGGAGACAGAGTAGAGCGTAAAAGTACTTCTGGAAGCTGCCAGTTTCTGGGAGAAAATCTGATCTCTTGGTCCAGCAAAAGGCAATCCATAATTGCGCTATCAACAGCAGAAGCTGAGTACATAACAACAGCATGATGTAGCACACAGATGCTCTGGATGAAAAGTCAGCTTGAAGACTTCCAGATTTTTGAGAGTAACATCCCTATATTCTGTGACAATACTTCTGCCATTTGCTTAAGTAAGAATCCTATTTTACATTCTAGGGCTAAGCATATAGAAATAAAACATCACTTCCTTAGGGACTATATTCAGAAAGGAATTTTGAACTTAAAATTTATTGATATAGACCATCAATGGGCTGATATCTTCACTAAACCTTTTTCTGAAGATAGGTTCAATTTCATTCTGAAACATCTCAGCATGAAACTCTGCCCAGAGTGATAATGTTTTAATTTTATATACTAACCTTCAGAATGTGTTTTCTGTTTACTGTGAACTACCGATCAATCTCCTTTCAGAAAGATAGACATGCAGATTGCATCAAATTCTATTCTTAAAGATCTGAGCGTTTCAGCTCAAGGATAGACGTGCTGCTCACTAAATCAAACAAGTGTCATCCAATCATCAGCAAATCTCTGAAGCAGAACGCGTGCACGCTTCTGAGAAGGCAAAACGTTGATTGGGTGCATTGAGACACCTGTCTGGTAACCGTTTCAAGTATCTTTCTCAAATCCCCCAAAACCAGCAAGCATTAAATGCACGTAATCATGTTTTAAAATGTAATCATGAATTATTTCTCCTTCTTAAAACCGTTTACGCTTTCAAAACATATTTTGAAATCTATTTAAGCACATTAACATCATTCATTAATCTCTTACCCTTTCTTACAATCTTACAAATATTTTCTTCATTTTCCTTGTGTGTTCATCTCTCTCAAAAGAAACCCATTTTTCAAGTTTTCTCAGAAAACCCTAAGTGTGAACATGGCATCCTCCAGCAATGTTTCTGCAAGCTCTCAGAAGGAGGCTTCTTCTGAACAATACCAAGTTCCCTTCAGAACACTCCTTACACCAGTGAAGAATTTGGAAGTGCTGTCTGAACTAATTTTTGATTTCTCCAGTCTGAAAGAAAATGGATTCGATTTGACAGAAGAAGTTAGGGCACAGGGATGGGAGATATATTTTGATAGGCTGGTGGGACCAACATTCCTAGTCTTGGTCAAGGAGTTCTGGATTCATGTGTACTCATCAACACATCAAGTTACCTTCTAAATAATGGGAAAGAAGATTGTGATCACTGAGGATCACATTACAAGATTAATTGGATACAGTGGTGGCGGTATCCGCTGTATCGACATGGCTGAAAGATGCTCTGACGTTGCTGTCATTGCAAGGAAGATTTTCACCCATGGGGTTCCCAGCAGCAAAATCAGAGACTTAAAGGATCAGGACAGAATATGGGCGAAGATTATTCTGGGGTGCTTTAATCACAGGAAGCCCACAAGCTCTCTTGATTATATAAATATAGATCAGCAGTTTCTGATCTATTTTATTAATCATAAGGTAAAGATTAACTTGGCTCATCTTCTGTTCAATCACCTCAGGACCAGCGTCAAGGAGACAAGGGAAGAAGAAAGGACAAAAAGGGATTGGATATTGTTGTACCCCAAAATTTGCCCTCCCATATTCTTCAAGATTTGGCAAGATCAAGCTTCAAATGGATTAAGGATTGCACAGTGCAAGCACCCTCCTAACACAGTCAAAATTAGGGTTTTGGTTGTTGCAAAGAAATTGAGGTTTCCAAGGGTCCAATCAAGTCACATATGCCTATATACATTGTCAAGCATCCATATGTCAAGTTTCAAGACTCACAGCATCAAGTTGCACAGTCAAAAGCCCTAATTGCTTCACAGTCAACTGTAGGGGCAAAATGGTCATTTGACAGTCAAAGTCAAAAAATTTGGTCAACATCTTATTTTGAAGCCACAATCATCATTTGATCAAATCTTGATCATGATTCCACAAGCATGGCTCAGAAATCATCAAGATGCAAAAAGTTTCTATTTTAGGACAGTTGAAAAGTCAACTGCAAATTGACCAAGGCATAACTTTTTCATGGTTCATCAGAAAAATCCCATCCAATGCTCATTTTGAAGGGGATGACATTTCCTACAACTCATCTTCACATTCCAAGTCCAAGAGATGCTCTCACAAAAAGTTATCAATTTCAACATTATAGGTCATTTTCAAAAGTCAACAAAAAGGCACTTTAAGTCAAAGACCATAACTTGAGATTGGTAAATCAAAATGACATGGGACCAAAGGCATTGGTTAGAGGACTTCAAGACCTTTCGAAAATGTACAAGAACATGTTCATAGCTTCAAAATTGAGCAAGATATGCATTGGAGAAGTTGGGAAATTTTTGGGAACTTTCAAAAGTCAACTTTGCCTAAAACACTTCATTTTTGCTAATGGGCCTCAAATTCCTTCTTGAATCTTTACCCAAAGCCTATGCACGACCCATTGGGCTTAAAATGATTTATTTTCTTATTTTTAATTAATTAATTGAATTTATATTAATATTAATTCATTTAATTGGTTTTAATTATAGGAAAATTAAAAAGATATGGTTTTTGGATCTTTTGTGAAGCAAATCAGATCAGGGCAAGCTGGAAAACTCGTTTCTCAATCAAAAAGGCAAAATCATCCATGTTTGGCAAGTTTTGGCAATCAAAAAAGTTGGAAAAGATTTGATAAAAATCAAATATTGAAAACATAATTTCATGGACTTTTGGGCCAAGGTTTTAACCTAATTCTCTTCACATACATATGCTGAAGCAAACCCTACTCTTGGACACGTGAAAGCTGCCATAGAACTCCATAACCAATTTGCAAAAATTCAAGAAATATTGTGAAACTAAATTCCTATTTGCAGCGCACTTCAAAGCTTCTTTTTTATTCAAACATATTGCATGAATCTCCAGGAAGCCATTGCCATCAAAAACCAGTCCTAACACGCGAAGAATCAAAGAACACGAGCCCCACGGTTTGAATATATTTCCAAAATTGCATAACATGATTCATGCGCTTTTAATCCATTTTTTTGATTGGTTTATGTTGTTAGGAACATTCTGAAGCTAATGGGATAGTTTAATTGTGTTGAAACTGCCTGAATCGAAATCCACCATGGACGAAATCTAGGGTTTCTGAAGCTCTCAATTAGGGCTTTATGCATAAGGAAAAATTGGACCACATCCTGACTATGGTTGAATTCGTCAAGGCCAGACGAATTCAACCCCATCCTCGCGCTCAATTTATATCAACCCTAACTCTAATCGTTATTATTCGTGGCTGTAGTTAGTGGGGGTTAAAAACCCCCGCTACTTGTTCTTTGTTTTTGCAGGAAAGCTGAAGAAGACGATAGGTGGCAAGGCATGGTTGGTGGGTTCAAAACAGCGTGCGTTATTTTGTTTGATTATCATGATGTTTGTTTTTTTATATAATAATTGTTGTCCCTTTATATTACAAACGCGCATGGTAGTCCAGTTGGCAAAGGCACAAAGGCAAGGAGCGCTGGGACCTGGGTTCGATTCCCAGGTCCCCCATATAATTGTTCTTATTTTTTCCAAGGCGTTCCACTGAAGCGTTCATCCAAAGTTCCATCATACACCCTCACGCCTAAGCTTGCCAAGTGGCCTTGATCAGCAATCTGAAGGCCAGGAGGTGATGAATACTCTATGCCCTAGTCAACAAGCAGGCACATGATCAGGAAAGTCAACGAGGCTTTGTGCTTCTTGGGCCTGAATTCCAGCATTTCACCTCCACTTGGGCCAACATACCCCCTTGGTTTGCATAATTAATTTTATTTTCTTTTCTTTTATTTTCTTTCAATGGTTTTAATTATTATTATTAATTCACCACAAATTAATTTTTTTCAAATAAAAATCAGAAAATCAAAATTGTAAATATATTTTAATTATTTATTAATTTCACCATTAACTTATTTTTTGTAAATAAATACTAATAACTAACTTAGCTTAATTTAGGTTTTAATTTTAATCCTTTTCTTAATAAATAACAATTGCATAGAATTAGGTTTTGATCACTTTTAATCATTTTCTTAATTAATTATTTTTATCATTATTAATTATTATTATTTTTGTAAATAACATGTAATTAATTAATTAATTTAACTTTAACATTTTCATTAATAATTAAAATAAACTTAGAACTAGGGTTTTCTTGACTTTTAATTTATTTTATTTTCATTAAATACAAAAACACAAAAAATATCTTTCTTATAAATAATTAATTAAATTAGTATTAGGTTTAATTTTAATTTAATTCCAAGCAAAGGACAAAAAGCTCGTAATTTCTCAAAAGGGTCAAAAACCCTAGGACGTCTTGATTTTAATTCTTTCGCACATTATTTTTATATTATTATGTAACTGCTTCCAAGGATGTAATAGTAATTAGGTTTACCACTTTCTTTACTTTCCGCATCCTTATCAAAAACGGGTCTTTGTTTTTTGGCGATGTATAGACCCGCGCCTTGTAATAGCGTAGCTTTTACCTTTCCGTATTTTATTTTCCGCACTCCTAACTGCTAAATTGCATGAAAGAATGTATGGTAATTAAAAACAACTCGTAGCTCACAATTTCATGATCCAAGATAAATTTTAACATGAAAACAACACACAATGCACATGCCACTTCTAGGGTACGCCTCACTCGTTGCCTCGAAAGTGGTCATCAAGTATAGGGTGTTTTAGCGGTCGCCCTTATGTCTAAGATCCAGTTGCCTCGAAACGGTTGCCTCGGATTAAAAAGGATCTAGGACATTAGGTTTACTTCTAAGGTGTCCTACTATTGCTTCGGTGACCACACTGTCCCTACAATCGAATTGACCCGAACACCTCCAACGGTGGTGCTACCTACCTCTCAATGGTGGGATGACACTATCTTAAGGACTCTTACACAGCCTAATTCCTTAGGGTAGGTGGATGACTCATGGGTACTTGCTCTCTTCAAAAACAAACAAAATAATCTTTTCACACTGACACTTTCAAAAGCTTTCAAAACAAATTTTTCAAACACTCTTGAGGACAGATACAAGAGTTACTTAGGAATTTTTCAATGAAACTTTTTTCAAACCCACTCACATTTGAAAAGCAAACACATTTTGAAAACATAAGAGCGAGTACCTAAGAGCCCGTGGATAACCACGGATAGAAAGGGTGCTAACACCTTCCCTTTCTATAAATCTACCTCCCGAACCGGGAGACATTCTCAATAAGGAATTTTGCTGTGCTTTTGTCTTTTCCATGTTGGAGAACATAAAAGACGGTGGCGACTCTTGCTTACCGCGACATACGCGAACCAGCATTTCAAAACAGTCAGCTCTATTTCCACCGATCACAGATACCCTTTGGCAGGTTAATATCAGATATTCTGACTGAGAATAGGCTGATAGAACACCTTACAGAAGCTCAGGAAGTAATTTCTATTGAACCTACTGTTGGCAAGCCTCTGAACGCCAAGAATCTAAAGAAAATGAAACTGATAGAGAATATCAGAAAGGAGCCCAGCGTTACTCCTCTTGCTGACATCACCAACAGAAGAGTCCCTCTGGACGACTTTCCACTGTTTTCTGAGATTGAATCTAAACCAGTAGTTGTTCTCAGATACTTGGACGCTTGCAAGGCTGATGGTACAGATCCCAAACTGAATATTAAAGATCTGCACCAACAACATCCAGAAGTTACTGTGAAGAAGACGAAGAAAAGAAAGGCCACTTCAGAAGGACCATCCCAGCAGACCCCTAATAAGAGAGGTAATCTATCTGCTGCTAATGTTTTAAATTCTTCTGCTATTCCAACATCAATCCCAACCCCAGCTTCAAATGAACTTCCAATCCCCATACCATCTATTGATGAAACCGAACCAGAGGATGACCCTTCTGAGTCACTGACTCTCAGGAGATCCCGCTCCAAAAATCCAAAACCCACAACATCAACAGAATCAGAACTTGACAAAGTTCTGTCTGAAATTGATCAACGTGTTTCCGCTCACCTCTCAGAAAATCCAAACACTCAACCAGAGATTGTCCACTCTCCTCAACCAGAACATACTCTCTCACCCATACCAGAAGAACCACAAATTCCACATCCTTCTCCACAACCAGCAATTCCTCCTCCCTCTCCGTAACCAGAACTTCATCCACTTTCACCTCAACCATCACCTCCACAACCTGAGTTTCATTGTTCTGAAACTCCATCACCTGAACCTCATTCTCCTCAATCCTCTGAGCCACAACCATTGGCAATTCAGCTGCCATGTGGTACAACTATAAACATACCCCAGCTGCCATCCTCGCCAGAAACTACCCCTCCAAACACTCCAAACAGTCCTATTCTCATCTCTGGTTCTCCCACTCCATCTCCCAAACAAACTACTGAAGACCACAACAGGACCTTCATCGATTTAACAATCCTTGACCGTCTTGCTGACCTTAAAAACAAAATAGCCATTCCCAAACCAAAACAGCTAGATGTTGGCTCTGGCATTGTGAATTTTGAAACAGGCTTGCAGCAGTGGATTGCTTCTCTAAAGCAAGTTTGCCCTGGAATGATTGATCCTGCTACCTCAGACCAACTCTAGACACGTTTCAGAATGTGGGTACGCGCTGAAGCCCTCAAATTTCAAGACATCAATTATGAGCAGGCACAACAGAACTTCAGCAAGCTGCTGAAGGAAGTTGGAAGTCAGCTGCTGAAGGAAGAAGTGCTCCTTCTTGATAGTGAGCCATGGTCTGAGAAGCGTCCAGCTTCAAAAGTGCAGCCAGAAGAGGATCAGACAACTCAAGCTGAAGAGGTTAGTCAAGCTCAAGATGTTGCAGAAAGCTCTCAGAAGCTTCCTGCTTCTGACGTTTCTCAAGCTGCCCTGGACAGGCAGACTCTGGAAGAGATGAAGCTTAATGATATTCGCCTGCAGCAAAGAATGGATGAAAATGATCAGAAGATGAAGGAAAGGATGGATGTGCAAGACAGCAAGATAGATACAGTAGTCAGCATGGTGCACAAGCAGAATGAAACTGCTGATCAGATTAAGACAATGCTGGAGACTCTGTTCACACGCTTTCCGCCCCAACCTTAGTTTTTCATTCATGATATTTTCGTTGTTTTCTTTGCATATCATCTGTACTGTGTGTCTGGCTCTAAATTTAATATAACAAGCTTTTCTGCTCTGATCGTTTTAGCTTATATCACTTACACTTTTTGATTGCTGACAAAAAGGGGGAGAACAAGAATGATATTTTTCAATAACGGATTACTGAGACAAATAGTCTCAAACATTCTAACACTCTGATATACTTGAATGTTTTCTGTTTTTGCATAAGGCTACAGGTACAAGAAGTTAATCACCTCTGATACACTGAAGCTCTGATATTCTGATCTGAAGCTCTGATATTCTGATGTTCAAAGAAAGGCAATAAAAATCTGATCCTGAAGAACTCTTGGAATTAAAATGGGAAGTAATAAATTCAGGGGGAGTATCTCCGATCTAAACTCTGATATCTCTTTATCCCTTATCTTTGATAACTTCCTATTTAATTCTGATACAACTTATTATTCAGTTATCTCTGATACTTTTCACGCTAATTTTCAATTAAAAATATCTAGTTTTTGTCATCATCAAAAAGGGGGAGATTGTTAGAACAAAGTTTGAATCTACTACCCTAAGTTTAAGTTTTGATGATAACAAAAGGCAAAGATATATTAATTGTATGATTCATGTAAGACACATGTGCTATCTAAACATTACATTCTGTTTTACAGAAACTCTGATGGGTATCAGCAGGAGAACATCATCATCAGCATCAGAAAATTGGATATCAACATCAGCATCAGATGATGTTATATCAGATACCAGAATCAGAAGATCAACTTGCGCTTATGCTGAAGCTTGATGAACAGATCTGCGCTTAACCATCTGAACTCTGATAAAGACAACAACAGTTCATCAGCACCTAAGCAGCCTCAGAATGAGTCAAAGCCAGAACACGCTTAAGTGGCAACGGTACTGTGCATTCAAGATGATTTATTACCAACGGCATCATTCCATACAAGATCTGCTTAATAAGGAAAGAATGTTATTGGCATTGAAACAGAATTATTACTCCAACGTACACTATTTCTAATGATATATAAACAAGTCAATGAAGATTGAATTGGCTAATGCTCTACAACAATCTACACGCCAAAAAGCTATTCATCATCTTCCTCACTCTCAATTCCTTACTCAATTATTTTAGCAATCTAATTCTCATAAGCTTAAGTTGTGTAGTATCACAGTTGTGATAAACAGTTTTTGTAGAAAACATTCACACACCTAGATTTCAATTCTTTGTAAGAAAGTATTTCCTTGAGAAACCGGTTTGTGGTTTGACTCAAGAAGGCTTTAGCAGTTGTTAAAGCAGTTGTAATATTCAGTTGAATATAGTGGATTAAGACCTCGTTGGAGAAAGGCGAAATCACCTTGACGGGTGGACTGGAGTAGTTTGAGATCAAACGAACCAGGATAAAAATATCGTGTTGATTGCAATTGATTTCAAGTTTTTACAATTCAACCCCCCTTCTTGTGTTTTTCACTTCTTCAGGCTAAACATCAGCTAAGAGACAACAAGATATCATGGTAAAGAGGGTAAAACATCGATAAAACAGATGATAAAACATCACACCTAACAATGATATTGAGAATCAAGGTGGGATAACAAACATACGCGATGGCGAAACATCGGCATCAAACAAATGTGCGATGGCGAAACATCGACTAAGAGATAACAAGATATCATGGCAAAGAGGGTGAAACATCAATAAAACAGATGACAAAACATCACACCTAACAATGATATTGAGAATCAAGGTAGGATAACAAACATACGCGATGGCGAAACATCGGCTTCAAATAATCTTGAAAGGTCTTTATTGTGCTTTTTTACCTTTCCTTTTGGATAAAAGAAAAGCCGGTGGTGACTCTTGCTATCCACACAAATGCGATCAAAACGCAAAACCTCAAGTCAGTTCTCCCACCGTATCATAGAACTGGAGACTCTGCTGGGGAATAAAAAAAAGCGGGGTTACCTTAGGGTTAGATCATTTTTTACTTATTTCTTTGCATGCTTTATATTTTGTTCTTCGTATTGGGCTTGCTTTGATCCTTCACCCGGATCTGGGACACCTCTTTAGGTAAATAGAAATAGATTGTGGAAACTGTACGGAATAGACCGATATGGTTGAAACAATTGCTATGTTAGTGTGACGCATTTGTGGCTACCGGTATCCCTCGTGGTGAATCGGGGAAAATACGGGGCCGTTGAGTGGCGTCATGAAGCACTAACTGACTTTAGAACCCTAATTGAACAAACTTGGCCATTAGGACATAGTGAGATAACCGGTTTCAGTGTAGAGCTGAAAATTAGTCGATACTCGATACTACACTCATTAAGGTTGGACTTTTGGGATATCTCATCCGCGAGAAAAGATTTTTGTGCTGAGACAATGCCTAAGAGAAAGGTCGGTGATATTGAGATCCTTTAGAACCCGATCACTATTACTAGGACAGGTTGAGCCAACTAAACTTCAAGAGGGTACTTACCTATAAAACCCCATGAAAGCCTAAAACATAGGAACTTATTTGCTGTGTGTGTATATATTTACTTGTACATAACATCATAAACATCATGAGCATCATACGCATGCTCACTAACCATTTCAAGGATTTAGAAATTTATCTTTGTTTTTGTTTTGTAGGTCATGAATTCTATCCGAAGAAACACCATCTGAATCATCTTTGTAAAAGCACACCCTCAACTTCAAGAGTTAGCCTCAAGAGTTCCCGGGGATTCTCCTTTTACCAAGAAATATGGTCGACTCCTCAGTTTGGCTACATCTAGTTTCCAAGAAGAGATGATGTGTGTGCTGTTCCAATTCTTTGATCTCGTACATCATTATTTCACTTTCCTGGACTATCAGTTAGTACCTACACTGGAAGAGTTCTCTCTACTCTTTGGGGTGCCCGTGCTTGATCAGATACCATTCACCGGCCTAGAAGAGATTCCAAAACCTGAAGTCATCACCGAAGCTTTACATCTGAAAAGTGCTGACATCATAGCCAATTGGGAGACAGGAAGCGGGGTTAAAGGCTTCCTAGCCAAGTTTCTATTGGAGAAGGCTCGTGCATTCTGGGACGACATTGATTTCCAAGCTTTTGAAGACGTCCTGGCTCTTCTCATTTATGGTTTGGTTTTGTTCCCCAACTCAGACTAATTCATAGATATTAATGCCATCAAAGTCTTTCTCTCTCGCAATCCCATACCTACCTTACTAGGAGACATCTTGCATTTCCTTCATACCCGCACCATGAAGAAAAGAGGTACTCTCTTGGGTTGTATCCCCCCTACTCGCTAAGTGGTTCAATTCACACCTACCTCAATCTGCATTGAAGAATGAGCAAAGACTGACATGGTCCCAAAGGATGATGTCCCTCACCCATTCTGACATCCGTTGGTGTTCGAGATCCTTGGAAGAGGTCTCTATCATTGACCACTGTGGGGAATTCCCTAACATCCCTCTACTTGGTATTAGGGGAGGTATCACCTACAATCCCTGTTCAGCTTTTCGACAGTTTGGGTATGCCCGAAGAGACGGCCCTCATGAGATGCTCATTCAAGGTTTGGTGTTCGATTATGACAAAGAAGACCAAGGTTACCGCCAGAGGTTTACACGAGCTTGGAGAATGGTGAACAAGGTGGAAAGTCAGACTTTGGGACACAAAAAATCTATCCCTCTCGAACCTTACCTTAGGTGGGTACGGGCTCGTGCTCAGAGTCTCGTGATGCCTTACCCTTCCATCCTTCCTGTTATCATAGAGCCTGTTGTTGAAGGAGACGTCCCATACACTGTCATCCATCCTGACATGCCTACCTCTCTCGAAGACTTGCAGAAAGCTTGGGTTCAGTGGAAGGAAGAGCGAGACACCTTTGAAGCCCAATTTTATGCCAGCGAGAAGAAGGTTATGGAACTCACCAAGCAGCTTCATGAAGAGCGGAATCTGAACGCCTACATCGCGCCAAAGAGGATGCGTTCAATCTTTTTGTCTTAGGACTTTTTGTTGTATTTTGTTTCTTTCATTATAAGCCCAAAGAGGCATGATGTACTCAAACTTGGTTTTATTAATATAACGTGTGTTCTTTTTTTTTGGTTTGAACAAATTTAAATCTCTAATTTCCTTGAAATCATTTACATATTGCATCTCCATTCATCATAACTTCATACAGGTTTCTTACAACAGTCTCCTTATCCCTCTACTGTTTATTTCAGTGAGATGGATATTGAACAGACAGTGAAAGATCTTCAGGCGCAGAACATCCAATTTCAACAAATGCTCTTGACTCTGACAAAAGGACAAGAGGAGTTGAAGACTCTATTGGCCAAAGAAAAGAAGAAGAAAGCGAAGAAACCACCCGGTATTGTGATCATGGGAAGAAGGTTCCAAGGACAAGCCAGATGAACTTTAGACTTCACAACATCATCGGGTGAAGGAGATAATCAAGAAGACAGGACCAAGGAAGTGAATAACAACCCAGCATCCGAAGAAGAGGAAGAACCTGACTATTCTGAGGAACAGTATCCTCTTGCTGATAATAAATACAAAGAGCTAGAGGATCGTTTGAATGCTATGGAGGTTCAGAGGGTACCCGAATTGGATTTTGAAGAGTTAGGACTTGTCTCAGGGGTTGTCATCCTGCAGAAACTCAAGGTCCCCACTTTCTCTAAATATGACGGTGTCTCTTTCCTGAAGTTGCATTTAATGTCATACGTCAGAAAGATTCAACCCCTTACGACTGATAAGGATCTGTGGGTGAATTATTTCTAGGAGAGCTTGTCAGGGACGCAGTTGGATTGGTTCTATCAGTTAGAAGGGACCAATATTCATAATTGGGAATATTTGGCAGCTGCCTTTTACAAACAATACCAGTATAATGCTGACTTAGCTCCAACTCGGACGCGATTGCAAGGCATGTCTATGGGTGCAGGTGAAGGTTTTAAAAACTATGCTCAAAAATGGAGGGATCTCGCAGGCAGAGTTCAGCCCCCTCTATCTGACAGAGAATTAGTGGATATGTTTCTAGGCACCTTGTCAGGACCATTCTTCAACCACCTGATCAGAAGTTCCTCAGTTGGATTTACTGAATTAATCATGACTGGTGAGCGGGTGGATACCGGTATAAAAAGCAGCAAAATTCAAAGAGATGCATCCTCGAGCACGATGAAGAAACCCTTTGTTGGAAAGAAGGAGGTTAGTGCTGCATATGACCATAGGAATCAAAACAAAACTGAAAGTCTCCCGGCGGTAGGGGGTGTTATGATTTCTAATCTTGTGCCAAATTAACAGCGAAATTATCCGCGCAAGCCAGAAGCGTCCATGAGACGATTTACCCGAATCAACATGACCATGTCTCAAGTTTTGCCACACCTTCTGAAGACCAATCTAGTAATTTTAAAAGAAGCTCCCAAGAACCCCAATACTGCTTCTCCTCGCTACAACCCGAACGCTCGATGTGCCTATCATTCTGAAAGCCTGGGGCACGATACAAACGACTGTTGGGCCTTGAAGAATAAGGTTCAAGACCTTGTCGATGCAAAAGAGATTGAGTTTGATCCCCCAGAAATGCCTAATGTGATAACGGCGCCAATGCCCAGACATGGCCAAGGTATCAACGCCATTGATGATGATCGTTTTGTCTCCTCCATGAATGACTTAATTACTCCTCTGTTGACCATTAAACAGAATCTGCTGCAAGCCGGTCTATTCCCGGGCTGCGATAAAGATTGTCACTTATGCAAGTCTCTACCAAATGGTTGTTTGTTACTAAAAATAGGTGTTCAACGCCTGATGACTAGCAAAGAAATTTTATTTGAAAAGATTCCTCTTACAATAACTTCTTATCAAGATGTCTCGATAATCACCATTTCTAACAATCCTCCTGGGGTCTCCACCAAAAGACCCATCAGGATTACATCTGCTCCAAGGTATGCATCTCTAATCATGACTATGCCAAGACCAATATCATACTCTTCGGATAAAGTTGTTCCCTGGAGCTATGGGGCTGACGTTTATTACTATCACGTCAAGCAAGATTAGTTGGCTGTCAAAGAAGAAGTTGCGAGAGATATTGATCCTGACATCGGTAATATCACTAGGACCAGTAAGATAATAAAGAGTGGAAGAGTCTTCTCACCCGAGATTTCTCCAAAGACCGTTGCTACTCCTGTGATCATTCCCACTACCACTCCTACCGACACTCCCAATGATACTCCTACTGTTATCCCTGCTATCGAGACAAGGGGAAAAGAGGTCTTGAATGAGCATGTCCAAGCAAAAGAGCGTCCCGAGATCATCCTTGAAGCTTATAGAAAGGAGATAGAAGAAATACTGAAGATAATCAAGAAAAGTGACTACAACATTGTAGAACAGTTGGGGCAGACCCCCTCGAAGATATCATTGTTGTCCTTACTTTTGTGTTCTGAGGCCCACTCCAAAGCCTTGGTAAAGTTTCTTAAGACCGCCCACGTGCCCCAAGAGACCTCTATTGACCAATTTGAAAATTGTGTGGCCAGTCTAACTGCTGATAACGGATTAGGCTTTTCCGACGCTAATCTAACTTCTAAGGGAAGGAAGCACAACGATGCCATGCATGTTTCCATTAAATGCAGGGGCACCACACTTGCCCACGTCCTGGTGGATACCAGCTCATCATTGAACGTCCATCCCAAAAATGCTCTTGACCGACTGGACTGCAAGGGGCTCACCTTAAAGCCTAGAAACATCATAGTAAGGGCCTTTGATGGTTCTAAAAGGACAGTGCATGGAGAAGTTAATATCCCCATAAAAGTTGGAACTCATACTTTTAATTCAACATTCTATGTAATGGACATTCGTCCGTCTTACTCCTATTTATTGGGACGACCCTGGATCCATGGTGCTGGTGCCGTCACTTCTACCCTGCATCAGAGGCTAAAATACCCGATCAAAGGAAAAATTGTCACAGTTCACGGAGAGGAGGAGTACATGGTTAGCCACCTGAACTCTTTCAGGTATGTTGAAATGGATGGTGAATTCATCGAAACTCCCTGTCAGAACTTTGAGGAGGTTCCAGAAACAATTGCGGAAACCAAGTCTACTTCCAAAGTTCCGAAGATTACCAGACCTCCACTGAAGATGGCCTCTTTGAAAGATGCTAGAGCAGTAGTTGAAGAAGGAGGGTGTACCATCTGGGGTCAGCTTCCAGATATTCCCTACAAGTCCGACAAATTTGGTTTGGGATTCACTACAGAGGCCCAAAGAGTTGTTCGACGTTCTCGCGCCGGGGGGCCACCTTTGCGTATCAGCAATCAGGGAGTCAATGCAGTAGAAGACAATGATGGCAGCTGTGATATGGACGAATGGATTTTTCCAACCATCAGCGGAGGGCTCAACAATTGGGAGGCCAAGGATTTCATTCCTATTACTTTTATTCAAGAGTAATTGTCTTTTAATGTTTTCAGGCTTGTAATATTTAAACAATTCAGACTTTTTAAAACCTTATGTCTTACCCGAGGCACAACAGTCCATTTGTGAGGGTTGTCACTTCATTCTCATATGTCATCAATGAATCATGGACGTTTTTGCATATAAATTTTGTGTTCTTTGTCTTTCTTTCTTACACTTTATTTCTTTCAAAGGTAGCTATGCTCTTACACACACTCGCATATTAAAATGTAGATCTACATCCACTCAGGATCCCATGGGTAACGGTTCTGCTATGGCCTATTGTGACTTTGAAAATCTGATATACCAAGCCGAAGACGAAGGTGAGGAAGATTGTGAGGTACCGGGGGAATTGGCCAGGTTGTTGCAACGGGAAGAAAGGACCATTCAGCCTCACGAAGAGCCGGTGGAAACGGTTAACTTAGGTACTGAAGAGGACAAGAAATAAGTTAAGGTGGGTGCGAATCTGGAACCCAGTGTCAAAGAGCGTCTGATTTAGTTGCTGCACGATTATGTTGAGGTCTTTGCCTGGTCGTACAAAGACATGTCGGGACTTGATACAGACATTATGGTACATCGTCTGCCTACAAGAGAAGATTGTCCTCCAGTAAAGCAAAAGGTTCGCCGCATGAGGCCTGATATGTCAGAAAAGATTAAAGTAGAAGTCATTAAGCAATTCAATGTTGGATTCTTGGCTGTCACCTCTTATCCCCAATGGGTTGCCAATGTTGTTCCCGTGCCCAAGAAAGACGGAAAAGTGTGAATGTGTGTGGACTACATAGATTTGAATAGGGAAATCCCCAAGGATGACTTCCCGCTCCCGCACATCGACATTCTAGTTGATAACACGACACAACACAAAGTGTTTTCCTTCATGGACGGTTTCTCAGGCTACAACCAAATCAAAATGGCGCCTGAGGATATGGATAAAACAACCTTTGTTACACAGTGGGGCACATTATGCTATAAGGTCATGTCATTCGGACTGAAGAATGTTGGGGCAACCTATCAGCGTGCCATGGTAGCTCTGTTTCACGACATGATACATCATGAAATAGAGGTCTACGTGGACGATATGAAAGCCAGATCTCAAACAGAAGAAGAGCATCTCGATCATTTACAGAAGCTGTTTGAGAGAATGAAGAAATACAAGTTGAGGTTGAACCCAAATAAATGCACGTTCAGGGTACGGTCTGGTAAGCTCATAAGCTTTGTCGTCAGCAACAAAGGTATCGAGGTTGATCCTGCCAAGGTTAGAGCAATACAAGAGATTCCTTCTCCTCATACTGAGAAGGAAGTTAGAGGATTTTCGGGACGTTTGAATTACATTGCCAGATTCATTTCTCACCTGACAGCTACTTGTGAACTGATCTTCAAATTATTGAAGAAAGATCAGGTAGTCAAATGGAATGACGAATGCCAAGTTGCTTTTGACAAAATCAAAGAATACTTACAAGAGCCTCATGTGTTGTTGCCAGCTGTCGAGGGAAGGCCTTTGATCCTGTATTTGACTATTTTACAAAAACACAATGGGGTGTGTGTTGGGGAAGCATGACGAGTCTGGCCGAAAAGAGCATGCTATTTATTACCTAAGCAAAAAGTTTACCGACTGTGAAACAAGATATTCACTGCTCGAGAAAACTTTCTGCGCTCTGGCATGGGCTGCTCACCTGCTGAGACAATATATGTTGACCCATACTACCTTGTTGATATCTAAAATGGATCCAATAAAATACATCTTTGAGAAGCCCACTCTCTCTGGGAGAATAGCAATATGGAAGATGATCCTGACGGAATATGACATACAGTATACTACCCAGAAAGCAATAAAGGGTAGTGCACTGGCGGATCACCTTGCCCATCAAGCCGTGGAAGACTACCAATCCAGGAAGTTCGAATTCCCAAATGAGGACATCATGATAATAGACAATTGTGAAGAGATCAGACCATATGACGGACCTGGACAAGGATCCTGATGGATCCTGTTCTTCGACGAGGCATCCAACGCACTTGGCAATGGTATTGGTGTTGTACTCGTATCTCCTGAAGGGTGTCATACTCCCTTTACGGCAAGACTCTGCTTCGATTGTACAAACAACATGGCAGAATATATAATGTGCATCTTTGGTCTCAAAGCTGCCATAAATTTGGGGATCAAATCTTTGGTTGTGCTTGGAGATTCCACTTTGGTCATCAATCAGATCAAAGGGGAATGGGACACCAAACACCCTAACCTTATCCCTTACAAAGAACATGTGTTGACATTGCTTCCATATTTTGACAAGATTACTTTTGAGCATTTCCCGTGAGAAGAAAATCAGCTAGCAGACACACTAGCTACAATGTCATCTACGTTTAAAATTAATTGAGATAACGAGGCTCCTCAGATCACCATTGAGAGGATGGATGAACCAGCCTACTGTCACGAGATCGGTTTTGAAGAAGTAGTGGATCAACCTTGGTTCCATGAAGTTAAAAGGTATTCTGAGTCTCAGGAATATCCAGAAAGAGCTTCAGTGAATGACAAGAAATTCCTAAGAAAATTCCCGGCTAAGTTCTTCCTTAGTAACGACATTTTGTACAAACGCAGTCATGACTCTGTATTACTTTGGTGCGTAGACAAGGTTGAAGCTGAAAGGATCATGGTTGAATTACATGAAGGCACTTTTGGAACCCATTCTAACGGACATACAATGGCAAAGAAAATCCAGCGGGCAGGCTATTATTGGTCTACCATGGAGGCAGATTTCTATCAACACTCTCGGACTTGCCATAAGTGTCAGATTTATGCTGATAAAGTGCACTTCCCTTCAGTTCCTCTGAATGTCTTGATAGCTCCTTGGCCCTTTGCTATGTGGGGAATCGATATGATTAGGGAAATCAAGCCAACAGCCTTCAACAGACACCGCTTCATCTTAGTGGCCATTGACTACTTTACAAAATGGGTTGAGGCAGCTTCCTTAGCTTCCGTAACCAAGAATGTTGTCGCTCGGTTCATCAAACAGAATCTCATCTGTAGTTACGGTATCCTAGAGAGAATCCTCACTGATAATGGTACGAATCTAAACAACACTATGATCACCGCCCTGTGCGAGAAATTCAAGATAAGGCATCATAATTCTTCCCCTTACCGGCCAAAGATGAATGGCGCTGTTGAAGCTGCTAACAAAAACATTAAGAAGATCATATAGAAAATGACAGTCACATACAAAGACTGGCATGAGATGCTACCATTCTCTCTCCACGGGTATCGTGCCACTGCTTGCACATCAACTGGGGCAACACCGTATTCTCTGGTATACGGCATGGAGGTTGTCTTACCTATTGAGGTCCGGATCCCCTCTCTGAGGATCATGAAGGATGCTGGTTTGAACGAAGAAGATTGGATCATGATCATGTACCAAAAACGCATGATCAAAGTGTTGTACCCCAAAATTTGCCCTCGCATTTTTCCACAAGAAATCACAGCTTCAGGCGTTTCCTGATTTTTCAAACTGGCTCAAGAATCGGTCAAACAGACTTTTCTCGTCAGTCAGGACACAATTAGGGTTTCATTGATTTTCAGGGCTCTGGAATGTTTCACACAGTTGGCTTAGGGTTTTGGTTGACTTTGGCTCAACTTTGATCAGGCGAACGCTCTTTGGCATTTAATCAGGAATTAGGGTTTTCGTGCGCGGTTTCTCAGAAAGATTTAATTCTACGATGCTTTGCAAGTTATTCCGAGATTTGGGTTTGAATTCGCGTTGTTTGACTTAATCAATAAAAGAATGCATTTGGATTGAATTCACGTTTGTTTGATTGAACCAGTCAAAGGATACATTCAGTTTGGATTTGCAGTGTTTGGTAAAAAATCAGTGAAAAGAGAATGCGCATGATCAGTTGTTTTGATTAACTGTTGCTTTGCCTTGGGTGTTGGAAATGCCAGGTTTAACTGATCAATTTGCTAAAGCTTTGTTTATTTAAATTATTTATTATTCTAAGATTAAGTGATTGGAATTTATTTTTCAATTATTTTAATTCAAAGAATTTTAAATAATAAATAAACAATAAAGGATAAAATAGAATTAATTGGATAAAGACTTTTTATTCACTTTTAAATTATTCGTACAATTATTGTTTACAATTTGTTTACGACAATAATTTTACAGTGATTTAAACTTAAATAAAAAACTATCCTAAACATTTTCTATTCTTCAATTCTTCATCTGCCATCCTTTGCTCCAGTGCTCCTTTTTAATTATTCATCTGCAAAAAGAAAGGAGGAAAAGTCAAATAGCAGATAAATAAATAAAGGGACAGATATAAAAATTCATCATTAAGGGCCACTGATTGGGATCAGTTAACCCTCTCTGCAAATCACGGGAGTTCTCCCGGTTCACAAAGAGGTACGAATTTTTATTTGCTAAAATTGAATGCACAAAAGTCAAAATTGCACAATTCAAAAATTGTCCAAAATGCATAATTCAAATCTCAAACAAAACTCCAAAGTTGAAACCAAACTAGAAGTCCAAACTGAAAAATTCAAACTTGCTGTCAAAGTGTCACAAGGCTACCCAAGCTGTCAATAAAGAAGATTTGAAAAGATACAAAGCACAAAATCTGGAAGAAGGGACAAATATGTAGAGGAAAATTGTTATGCAAGCAATAAAACTCATTTTCATCATTTCCCAAAGAAGGGGCCCTTTCAGAAAGTACAGTACAAACATTATTTTAATGCCTAAAGTGTACTGGAGAGAGAGAAGAAAGAAGAAGTGTTTAGGCTTACTGGCTTTGAGGCTTTAGGCAAGAAAATATACAACAAACTGCAATAGCACAGTGGATAAAAGGGGGAAAGAAAATATAAAGTTTTTGGTCAACAAAACAGTAGGAGGATATATAACAGAAGAAGGATATCAAACAAAAAGGGGAGAGCAAATCCAAGAAAGCCTTAAACCACTGTCAAGTATCAAAACCTGCAAAACCTCAAGCTTGAAACCTTCAAACACACAAACATAACTAACATATGCCAAAGACCTCAAACCTGCCTGAAGCAAGTAAAAAGCCCATAACCTGCAGTTGAAACTAAAACTGCAGGAAGAAAGCCATAAACCAGCTAACCTGCATAAGACCAAGCGTATGCCAATACCTGCCTGAATAACCCAAGCATCAAACCTGCCTCAGCATCAAACCTGCCTCAGCATCCAACCTGCCTAAGCACAAATCAAAATCCAAAACCAGTAAGACCTTGTTCACGGCCAAGACCTGCATTAGCCTTACCAAAAAAAAGCCATTAGACCTATCAAGCTCAACCTAAGGCCAAACTGCACCCAAACCAGACCAAAAGCCTTACCATTCCAAACCTTGTCAAGACTCAAACCTGCTGAGCATATGCCAAAACCTGCTTGAAGCCTTCAAGCCTCACAGTCTTCAAGCCTCACGCGAAAAAGGCAAAGCCTTACTACTCAAAAAGCATCCAAAATCAAACCCTCAAGGCCCTCAGAAAGACATCATCATTGGGCAGTAATAAAAAGGGGCAAACAGTCAAGGCAATAGAAGGAAGAGATAAAGAAATACACAGGCAACCCAGGCATCCGACAAAGGCAACATAAGCATGTAAACAGGGCCCTCAATAGGGTCATCACAGGGCATACAAAAGGCATCCAACACAGGCAACAAAGGCAACATAAGCATGTAAACAGGGCCCTCAGTAGAAACATCAAGGCAACCAAGTATCAATAAGGAGAAGCATGCAGTAAAAGAGAAGAAGAAAGAAGATATAAGGGTTTTCAGAGTAAACATCACGAAACCTAATACAAACCAGTTTTCCCAAGCTAGCCTCCAGCTTCATCAAACCGTCGCTCTCAGCCGTCCAACGCGCCTCCGGGTCAAACTCCTCCTCCATCTCCAAAAGGTTTCCGTCTCCAAGAAGGTAAAACTCTTCCCTTTCCTTAAAGTATCTCACAAAACATAAACAAAATTAGAAACTGTAAAAGACTGTTAGCTCACACGCGCGAACTAAAACAAAGAATGTAAAACGAGAGGTGATCACCTTCGGTTGTCATTGTCGTGCTCGACTATGGAGGGTGGAGGAGCAGACGGTGGCGCTTGACAACCACGCATGGAGCTGTGTTCAGAAGCCATGGGCAAGAGTAACTCAGACGAGGATGAACGAAGGCAAACGGAGAAGACGAACGAGGCTAGCAACGGCGCCTCTGTCTCAAAACCCTAACATGTTCCCAACTGAACACAAGCCAGTTAACCCTAAACGTTTGTCAAGCTTGCTGGGCCTTGCCCGTTTCAACCACGCCTAAGCCCAAGCATATTCCAATTCACACCCCCTCCTTACCTACCTCTGAAATGCCTAAAGCCCATTTCTGATTTTTTGTTTCCAATTCTTTTTAAACATCATTTTCTTTTCTTATACATTTAAATTAACAAAACCCTTTCTTTTATTATTTATTGACATCAAAATATTTTTATTTTTTAATAATTGAAATACATTTTTTATTACACAATACAATTAAAATGTAAAACCTTTTTCTTTTAACTAAAATACCATTCTTTGTACATAATATAATTTAAGGTATTTAATGAAAATCTTCTATTTATACATAAATATATAATTTTTCTTAAGATTAATACAACAATACATTAATACTTTAACACTTTTAAAATATATTTTTCAATATACATAAACTTTAAAACATTTAATTAAAATACTTTTTGTACATAACAAATAAAAATACTTTTTTTTATATACATAATTAGAACTTAGAACATTTAATCAAAACATTCTTTTTTGTACATATTAAAGAAAATACAAGATTATTAATTAAATTAAATAAACATTTAATTTTTCTTTAAGTTAAAACAATACTTAATACACATTCGAATTTTCATTTTCCTAACCTGTAAATAATTACATACACATATGCACGTACACTTACACCATATACTTGTACTTGATACCTTATACATTTGCTTATTTTGTATATTCGTTACATTTACATTTGATCGCAAATTCGATTTGGTTGTAACTTATTGGACATTACATTCCTAAAGTCTCATCCCCATTCGTAAATTTGTACCCCCACTCCCGGATACTTATTTTGTAATAGCGTAGACTTTAAATTCTTGCAATTTACCGCTTTCGAATTATACCATGGTTAGACCTAGGGTTTGCATGTACATAAAATCAAACGCTAGATAACCTAATACAAGACAAATACATGAAATCAATAAACAATCACACTTGCACCCTCTAGGGTAATCCCACATGTTGCCTTCCAAAATGGGCCATGCTTGCACGTCGAGTATCTTTGGCAAAACAAATTCAAATGATCATAAGTCCCTCGATGACGCTTTCGAATGTTGCCTAAAAGGAATGATCATAGTCCCTTCAAAAGCAAATTGCCAAAGATACTTGGCATCATTGCATTCATGGTCCATACGATGACCAGCGCCCGTCCCGTTAAACATCCTAAACGCAAGATTGTCCACCAAATACAATGGTGGAACAAAATTGTTAAAAAGGGTTGAAAACATAGAGAAAACCTTTGAGTACAATAGGGGTAGACAAAACTCTTAGTTACTTGAGATAAACTTGCAAAAACACTTGCCTTCTTTTCAAAAACCACATTCCACAAACACTTTCAAAACAAACTCTCAAAAACACTTTGAAACATCTTTTCGAAAAGATACACACCTTTGTAAAACATTCGAGTAAAGAATTGTTACAAGGGTAGCCTAAGACAAGGCATCTTCTTCAAAAACATTTTCAAAAACACACACACACACCATTTTCAAAGCAATCGAAAATCAAGGCAAGTGATCTAAAAACCAAGTAACTAAGAGCCCATGGATAACCATGGATGAAAAGGGTGCTAATACCTTCCCTTTTCATAATCTACCCCCCGGACCCACGAAATATCTCAAAAGGTTTTTGCTGTGCTTTTTTAACCTTTCCTTTAGGATAAAATAAAAATTCGGTGGCGACTCTTGCTCAACCGAACAAGTGCGAATATAAACGCAAAACACACAAGTCAGTTCTCCCACCGTATCACAAAACTGGCGACTCTGCTGGGGATAAACTTAAAAGTGGGGTTACCTTAGGGTTTAGATCACCTTTACTTTCTTGCTTTGATTGACTTGATTGCTTTATCTTTTGGGTTATTGTTTGGGTTTGTTGTAAATCCTCCACCCGGATTTGGGGCACCTTTTTAGGTAAATAGCAAAAAACTGTGAGGGAATTGTGCGGGGTATACCGACATGGTTGAAGCAGTAAGCTATGTTAGTGTGACATATTTGTGAGTACCGGTAACCCTTGAGTTCAATCAAGGAGAGTACGGGGCCGCTGAGTGATGTCGTGAAGCACTAACGAACTCTTAGAACCTTAATTGACCATCTTAGCCTTTTTAGGGGTAGTGAGATGACCGACTTTGGTGCAGTCCGAAGTTGGTAGATACTCGATACTACACTCATTTGAGGGTTGTTTTCTTGGAATATTTTGGTCGCCAGTAAATGGCTAAACCGAAACAATGAACACAGAAAACAATCCAATGATATTGAGCTCCTTAGAACTCGGTTTCTACTTTAGGACAGGATGAGCCAACTAACTTCAAGAGGGTACTTACCTAAACCTCATGCAAGCCTAAACCTAAGGACTTGTTTGCTTTGTGTGAATATGTTTGCCTGTATATACACTCACTTGCTTTTTGCATACATGTACATAACATCATAACATCATACCATAGCATTTTCAATAACCATTTCAAGGATCTCGAGGTTTCTTTTGATGCAGGGTTACGTTGAACCAGACGTCTACCAAGGGGCAAGGGGTTTCTCCTCTAACCAATGCAATCAAAGATCAAGTACAACAACTTGAATCAGTGGCGATGACCCACTTGACATGGTGAGCTTGATTCTCGTGGAAAGACATCCAACCGGTGCGGAGATCTCCAATCCAAGAGCAAAGTTCAACCTCTAACATTTTCTTGTGTTTACCCCAAGAGATCCTTGAAAGCATGCATCCACATATCATGCATTGCATTATTGACAATCTTTCCTTTTTCAGGTTTCCTTACTCTCCTGCTGTTTATTTCAGTAAGAGATGGCTCTAGAAAGGTCTGTCAAAGACATCCAAGACCAGACTGCTCAGCTGCAGGAGATGTTCCTGAACTTGTCTCTGGGGCAAGAAGAAATGAAAGCTCTCCTCACAAAGGGCTTGGAGAATTCCAACAATGCCAGGAGTGACCAGCTTGCGGAGTTGCAGTTTGATCTGAAAACATTGAGGACCCAAGTGATGGGACAGTTGGTGGGCCAGATGGCTCTCATCCAAGACCTATCTCAAAGACAAGAGGAACTCAGAGTTCTTGTCCGCCAACTACTTCCAAACAACCAACTGGGGCAAGCATCTGAGGTTGAAGAGCAAGTCACCGCTCAGCCTCCATCCACTCAAGAAGACAAGGGGAAAGCTCCTTTGCTTGCTTCAGGGTCACAAGCCCATCAACAGCCTCTCCAGCGTCAAAGGGGTAATCGGCATAAGCAAGAAACATCGGGAAGACAGTTCACGGAGACTGAAATACCATCATTCTTTATACTGAAGCGCCTGTTGGAGGTCAACTTTCTCACCCTAAGGGATCCTCCTCAGAAGCTCAATACCTCCTCTCCTAACTATCGTCCAGACGCATTTTGTGTTTACCACTCCTACAGCCCGGGACACGACACCAACGACTGTTGGGCCTTGAAGAACAAGATTCAAGATCTGATCGACATTGGAGTGCTGGAATTCATGCCAGACGGCGAGATGAAAATCTTCCGTTAAAGGGTTCTCCACTTGAAGTGACGAAGCTCAAGCTGAAAGACTTTTGCTTCTTTTTGAATTTTCAAAGTTGTAATTTCTTTTGCTGTCAAACAATTATCTGTTGATGTTAAACTTTGTTTTCATTAATGCATCGCATATGTTTGTCTTGAATTCATCCATTCGTTTCACTACTCTTATGATTTTCTTTATGATATTTGACTCTTGATAAAAAGCTGTAAGCCTTTAGAGGGAGGATGACGAAACAATACCATAATCTTATACAGTATGCTTTTGAACAGACCTTGCTGATGATGTACAGGCATTTCTTTCAATTCCCAAACACTGGAGTTATAAGGAAGTTAATCCCTAGTCAACCCCTTCGAGCCAAAGAAGTAGGAGCTTTCTGTTCTAAACAATCGAAACCTTTGATATAAACCTGGGGCAGGGTAGTATCTCAGTAAATTCAAAAGAAAATGCGCATTGAAGTCGCAAATTCTCAGTTTATAATACAACGAACGACGTCAAAAAAGAAAGCATTCCTTTGGAATCAAAAGACAAGGGTGGTTCCCTATCACATAGACAGTCAATCTCTCAAAAGAGAAAAGCCCACCAAGCCAAAACCTATAAAGGAGGCTTAAGAAAGCTGGAGCATCCCGCTGACTGTAATCTCGAAAACGGGAACAGTCAGGCAAAAGTTAGGGATAACAAATCAAAATCAAAATAGTGAGGTCATTACAAAATCCTCAACAACATGAAAAATGTTGAAAAAGAAAAGGAGATGATGACTGTCTCCCCAAATTCAACTGGTGAACCATCGCCCAAAAGTCGTTCCAAACTCAAAACAGAGTGTGACGCACAATTAACCGAGCTTAGGTATGAAGGACATCACGAAGAGCGGGTGGGTACAAATATATTTTGAGCCTTTATCCTTTGTTTCTTAAACCGTGAACCAAGCCACGTTACAACCCTTCAAAAGTCCTAATTGAAGCATGGGTTAATTCGAAAGCATACTGTTACAAAAGGTATCCTGACTCCTTGAGGGCTTTACTCTAAATCTTGTGTTGACTTGTCTTATGAAACGTTTTCTGCTAAAAACGCATTTTTCAAAACTTCGAGACAAACATAAACTTTGCATTGCTTGAATATCACTGTCTGCATTTGGTTTTTTGTTTGACAGCGAAGAAATTCATACAGCGAATGTTCGGAAGAACGAAAACTCTCTCAGTAAGTAAAAATCACTTCAAGAGGATAACACTTCCATTGCAAATCTCCTATCAGCAGGGGGCATGACATGTCACCGTCCAATTAACCTGGGGCCGTCCAGTCGAGGTCCAACAGATCTTTCAGAATCCAATTAACCTGGGGCAGTCCAGTCATGTTTCAATAGATCTTTCAAAGTTCAGTTAACCTGGGGCAGTCCAGTCAAGATTTCAAGAAATCTCTCAATATGTAGAGTAATCTGATTCAAGACTCCTTCATCACCATTTGGGGCATTCGAATGTCAAAAGTGGTCAACAATTTCCTTATCACCTCAAAAGACAAGATGTAGTTCAAGATGTGACCCAGAGATGGCGACATTCTATAACTCATTCAGACTTTCAGAAATAGTTCAGATGTGATCCGGACACGGCGACATTCTGACACTTATTCCAGATTTATCCAGATGCAGTTTTACACGAGCTCATCATCAGGGAACCCTACACCGGTTCTTTCTCCAAATTCAAGACTTCTGAAAACAGTTCACGGGTTCTCCAGTAACGGATGTTAACCTATCGCTTGTTCAGACACTTCTCAACGCTCTGAAAACAGTTTACGGATTCTCCAGTAACGGATGTCAATCTATCGCTTGTTCAGACTCAAGACTTCTGAAAATAGTTTATGGATTCTTCCCAACAACGGATGTTAATCTATCAGCTTGTTCAGATGCAACTTTTGAAAACAGTTTACGGACGCTTCCCAACAACGGACGCTGCTCTATTGCTTATTCAATCTCAAGATTTCTGAAAACAGTTCACAGGTTCTCCAAGTAACGGATGTTGACCTATCACTTGTTCAGATTCTTCTCAAGACTTCTGAAAACAGTTTATGGATTCTTCCCAACAACGGATGTTAATCTATCAGCTTGTTCAGATGCAATTTTTGAAAACAGTTTACGGACGCTTCCCAACAACGGATGCTGCTCTATTGCTTATTCAATCTCAAGATTTTTGAAAACAGTTCACGGGTTCTCCAAGTAACGGATGTTAACCTATCACTTGTTCAGACACTTCAAGGTTTCTGAAAACAGTTTACGGATTCTCCAGTAACGGATGTCAATCTATCGTTTGTTTAGATTCCAAGCCTTCACCTGCAGCAATCAGAGGACTCTCGCAATCCCCAGCCAGAGAACCTTCCAGAAGCTAACTCCACTCAGAGTCAAGTTTCATTATCCCCGGCGAAGCTAAAACTTCAAATTATCAATCCCTAGCGGAGCCAGACTAATGAACCTTCTCCCCACAGAGTTTTGGGAGGGAAAATCTTGAGTTCCCCAGTGAAGTCGCCAGAAATACTTCCCACCAAACTGAAGATTCTCAGTCTTACCTCCCCAGCGTGAGTCAATTATATTGGAACTCCCCAGTAGAGGTCATCAGGAATTCTCTTCCCCAGCAACAGCCAAGGAATTATTTTCCCGGCAGCAGTCAAGATTCTTTTATCTTCAGCCGTCCAAGATTCATTTATCCTCAGCGAGATAGCTCATCAGCTTACATGCGCATTCATCACATTCATGTCGTAAACATTGATGTCACATACATTGCATCATGCATCATGACATTGCATACAACTAACCCTTTACTTTTTCAGGTAAGATCAGTCGACAGACAAAGATCACCTCCCGAGATTCATCCAGAAATAGTTCAGATGTGACCTGGACACGGCGACATTCTGATACTTATTCCAGATCTATTCAGACGCATCATCAG
The DNA here is from genome assembly GCA_948472305.1 of Vicia faba. Lineage (NCBI taxonomy): Eukaryota > Viridiplantae > Streptophyta > Magnoliopsida > Fabales > Fabaceae > Vicia > Vicia faba. The sequence continues at coordinate 1,358,779,540 of OX451740.1, forward strand.
GAAACCCTACACCGGTTCCTCTTCAACTTCAAGACTTCTGAAAACAGTTCACGGGTTCTCCAGTAACGGATGCTAACCTATCACTTGTTCAGATTCTTCTCAAGACTTCTGAAAACAGTTTACGGATTCTTCCCAACAACGGATGTTAATCTACCAACTTGTTCAGATGCCAACTTTTGAAAACAGCTTACGGACGCTTCCCAACAACGGATGTGGCTTTATTGCTTATTAAATCTCAACTTCAAAATAGTTTACGGATTCTCCAAACATGGATGTCAATCTATTGCTTACTCGGACCCCCAATTCAGAGATGTTCCAAAACAGGGAGGCCTTTCTGATACTCGTCCACTCACCAATGACATACAATTCAACATCTTCAGATGGCATCTTTAAGCCCATTCTCAGATGGCATCTCTAAGCCCATCCCCCGACAAGATTCTATCGCATCAGATGGCATCTTTAAGCCCATCACCAAATGGCATCTTTAAGCCCATTCACCTCTACCATCACATCACCGAGTGCAAATTTTCTGGGTACTTTGGTGTCCAACCTTCTTTTACCTTCAAGTCGCGAAAGGCAAACTTGCCAATCTAACTCTTCAGGTTCAAGAAGATTGAACAGGGGCAACTGTTGTACCCCAAAATTTGCCCTCGCATTTTTCCACAAGAAATCACAGCTTCAGGCGTTTCCTGATTTTTCAAACTGGCTCAAGAATCGGTCAAACAGACTTTTCTCGTCAGTCAGGACACAATTAGGGTTTCATTGATTTTCAGGGCTCTGGAATGTTTCACACAGTTGGCTTAGGGTTTTGGTTGACTTTGGCTCAACTTTGATCAGGCGAACACTCTTTGGAATTTAATCAGGAATTAGGATTTTCGTGCGCGGTTCCTCAGAAAGATTTAATTCTACGATGCTTTGCAAGTTATTCCGAGATTTGGGTTTGAATTCGCGTTGTTTGACTTAATCAATAAAAGAATGCATTTGGATTGAATTCACGTTTGTTTGATTGAACCAGTCAAAGGATACATTCAGTTTGGATTTGCAGTGTTTGGTAAAAAATTAGTGAAAAGAGAATGCGCCTGATCAGTTGTTTTGATTAACTGTTGCTTTGCCTTGGGTGTTGGAAATGCCAGGTTTAACTGATCAATTTGCTAAAGCTTTGTTTATTTAAATTATTTATTATTCTAAGATTAAGTGATTGGAATTTATTTTTCAATTATTTTAATTCAAAGAATTTTAAATAATAAATAAACAATAAAGGATAAAATAGAATTAATTGGATAAAGACTTTTTATTCACTTTTAAATTATTCGTACAATTATTGTTTACAATTTGTTTACGACAATAATTTTACAGTGATTTAAACTTAAATAAAAAACTATCCTAAAAATTTTCTATTCTTCAATTCTTCATCTGCCATCCTTTGCTCCAGTGCTCCTTTTTAATTATTCATCTGCAAAAAGAAAGGAGGAAAAGTCAAATAGCAGATAAATAAATAAAGGGACAGATATAAAAATTCATCATTAAGGGCCACTGATTGGGATCAGTTAACCCTCTCTGCAAATCACGGGAGTTCTCCCGGTTCACAAAGAGGGACGAATTTTTATTTGCTAAAATTGAATGCACAAAAGTCAAAATTGCACAATTCAAAAGTTGTCCAAAATGCATAATTCAAATCTCAAACAAAACTCCAAAGTTCAAACCAAACTAGAAGTCCAAACTGAAAAATTCAAACTTGCTGTCAAAGTGTCACAAGGCTACCCCAAGCTGTCTATAAAGAAGATTTGAAAAGATACAAAGCACAAAATCTGGAAGAAGGGACAAATATGTAGAGGAAAATTGTTATGCAAGCAATAAAACTCATTTTCATCATTTCCCAAAGAAGGGGCCCTTTCAGAAAGTACAGTACAAACATTATTTTAATGCCTACAGTGTACTGGAGAGAGAGAGAAGAAAGAAGAAGTGTTTAGGCTTACTGGCTTTGAGGCTTTAGGCAAGAAAATATACAACAAACTGCAATAGCACAGTGGATAAAAGGGGGAAAGAAAATATAAAGTTTTTGGTCAACAAAACAGTAGGAGGATATATAACAGAAGAAGGATATCAAACAAAAAGGGGAGAGCAAATCCAAGAAAGCCTTAAACCACTGTCAAGTATCAAAACCTGCAAAACCTCAAGCTTGAAACCTTCAAACACACAAACATAACTAACATATGCCAAAGACCTCAAACCTGCCTGAAGCAAGTAAAAAGCCCATAACCTGTAGTTGAAACTAAAACTGCAGGAAGAAAGCCATAAACCAGCTAACCTGCATAAGACCAAGCGTATGCCAATACCTGCCTGAATAACCCAAGCATCAAACCTGCCTCAACATCAAACCTGCCTCAGCATCCAACCTGCCTAAGCACAAATCAAAAGCCAAAACCAGTAAGACCCTGTTCACGGCCAAGACCTGCATTAGCCTTACCAAAAAAAGCCATTAGACCTATCAAGCTCAACCTAAGGCCAAACTGCACCCAAACCAGACCAAAAGCCTTACCATTCCAAACCTTGTCAAGACTCAAACCTGCTGAGCATATGCCAAAACCTGCTTGAAGCCTTCAAGCCTCACAGGCTTCAAGCCTCACGCGAAAAAGGCAAAGCCTTACTACTCAAAAAGCATCCAAAATCAAACCCTCAAGGCCCTCAGAAATACATCATCATTGGGCAGTAATAAAAAGGGGCAAACAGTCAAGGCAATAGAAGGAAGAGATAAAGAAATACACAGGCAACCCAGGCATCCGACAAAGGCAACATAAGCATGTAAACAGGGCCCTCAGTAGGGTCATCACAGGGCATACAAAAGGCATCTAACACAGGCAACAAAGGCAACATAAGCATGTAAACAGGGCCCTCAGTAGAAACATCAAGGCAACCAAGTATCAATAAGCAGAAGCATGCAGTAAAAGAGAAGAAGAAAGAAGATATAAGGGTTTTCAGAGTAAACATCACGAAACCTAATACAAACCAGTTTTCCCAAGCTAGCCTCCAGCTTCATCAAACCGTCGCTCTCAGCCGTCCAACGCGCCTCCGGGTCAAACTCCTCCTCCATCTCCAAAAGGTTTCCGTCTCCAAGAAGGTAAAACTCTTCCCTTTCCTTAAAGTATCTCACAAAACATAAACAAAATTAGAAACTGTAAAAGACTGTTAGCTCACACGCGCGAACTAAAACAAAGAATGTAAAACGAGAGGTGATCACCTTCGGTTGTCATTGCCGTGCTCGACTATGGAGGGTGGAGGAGCAGACGGTGGCGCTTGACAACCACGCATGGAGCTGTGTTCAGAAGCCATGGGCAAGAGTAACTCAGACGAGGATGAACGAAGGCAAACGGAGAAGACGAACGAGGCTAGCAATGGCGCCTCTGTCTCAAAACCCTAACATGTTCCCAACTGAACACAAGCCAGTTAACCCTAAACGTTTGTCAAGCTTTCTGGGCCTTGCCCGTATCAACCACGCCTAAGCCCAAGCATATTCCAATTCGCACCCCCTCCTTACCCACCTCTGAAACGCCTAAAGCCCATTTCTGATTTTTTGTTTCCAATTCTTTTTAAACATCATTTTCTTTTCTTATACATTTAAATTAACAAAACCCTTTCTTTTATTATTTATTGACATCAAAATATTTTTATTTTTTAATAATTGAAATACATTTTTTATTACACAATACAATTAAAATGTAAAACCTTTTTCTTTTAACTAAAATACCATTCTTTGTACATAATATAATTTAAGGTATTTAATGAAAATTTTCTATTTATACATAAATATATAATTTTTCTTAAGATTAATACAACAATACATTAATACTTTAACACTTTTAAAATATATTTTTCAATATACATAAACTTTAAAACATTTAATTAAAATACTTTTTGTACATAACAAATAAAAATACTTTTTTTATATACATAATTAGAACTTAGAACATTTAATCAAAACATTCTTTTTTGTACATATTAAAGAAAATACAAGATTATTAATTAAATTAAATAAACATTTAATTTTTCTTTAAGTTAAAACAATACTTAATACACATTCGAATTCACATTTTCCTAACCTGTAAATAATTACATACACATATGCACGTACACTTACACCATATACTTGTACTTGATACCTTATACATTTGCTTATTTTGTATATTCGTTACATTTACATTTGATCGCAAATTCGATTTGGTTGTAACTTATTGGACATTACATTCCTAAAGTCTCATCCCCATTCGTAAATTTGTACCCCCACTCCCGGATACTTATTTTGTAATAGCGTAGACTTTAAATTCTTGCAATTTACCGCTTTCGAATTATACCATGGTTAGACCTAGGGTTTGCATGTACATAAAATCAAACCCTAGATAACCTAATACAAGACAAATACATGAAATCAATACACAATCACACTTGCACACTCTAGGGTAATCCCACATGTTGCCTTCCAAAATGGGCCATGCTTGCACGTCGAGTATCTTTGGCAAAACAAATTCAAATGATAATAAGTCCCTCGATGACGCTTTCGAATGTTGCCTAAAAGGAATGATCATAGTCCCTTCAAAAGCAAATTGCCAAAGATACTTGGCATCATTGCATTCATGGTCCATACAATGACCCGCGCCCGTCCCGTTAAACATCCTAAACGCAAGATTGTCCACCAAATACAATGGTGGAACAAAATTGTTAAAAAGGGTTGAAAACATAGAGAAAACCTTTGAGTACAATAGGGGTAGACAAAACTATTAGTTACTTGAGATCAACTTGCAAAAACACTTGCCTTCTTTTCAAAAACCACATTCCACAAACACGTTCAAAACAAACTCTCAAAAACACTTTGAAACATCTTTTCGAAAAGATACACACCTTTGTAAAACATTCGAGTAAAGAATTGTTACAAGGGTAGCCTAAGACAAGGCATCTTCTTCAAAAACATTTTCAAAAACACACACACACACCATTTTCAAAGCAATCGAAAATCAAGGCAAGTGATCTAAAAACCAAGTAACTAAGAGCCCATGGATAACCATGGATGAAAAGGGTGCTAATACCTTCCCTTTTCATAATCTACCCCCCGGACCCACGAAATATCTGAAAAGGTTTTTGCTGTGCTTTTTTAACCTTTCCTTTAGGATAAAATAAAAAGTCGGTGGCGACTCTTGCTCAACCGAACAAGTGCGAATACAAACGCAAAACACACAAGTCAGTTCTCCCACCGTATCACACAAAGCTTTTAACAAAAAGGTCAAACGTCAGGTATATCGGGTCGGTGACTTGGTAATCAAGCATATCATTTTTCCACAAGTTGATCCCAGGGGCAAATGGACTCCTACATATGATGGACCGTTTGTAATCAAAAGCATATTCTCTGGTGGAGCAATGATCTTGGCCACTATGGATGGCGACGACCTCTCACACCCTGTAAATACGGACATAGTTAAAAGATACTACTCGCATGAACAACGACCCGCTAGGTCTAATGACCTAGGAAAAAATTAGGGCATCCCGGACAACCAAAGGTTCGGGAAAAATTAGGGATAAAATACAAAAAAAATTGTACACCCGGCAAGCTGAAACCTGAATGGGCGGCTTGGGAAAAAAGGGGTATCCCGGTGGATCGAAAACCCGAAAGGGCGGTCCAGGCAAAAGTTAGGGAATTAAAGCGTATGACTATATCCCGTTGGATCATCTTGCAGAAAATCTTCAGCTTTGACCAACCAGCTCAAACGGTTCTAATCAATCCAATCAGCTTCACCGAGGCGACAAGTAGACAAGACACTCAGAGACACGAAGACTATAGCAAAATGGGAATCCCATGGGATTATTTCACATAGCTATCTTTTCTTTGTATCAATTTTCATTTTTTTACGATGACATTCTCTTACTAGAATGCTCCTCTCGTTGTACAAAAAAGACTTATTCAAGATAATACAAAGATATCCCTTTTGAAAGTGCAAAACTATTTGTTTTTCTTTATTTCTGTGTTTTGTTTACAAAAGCATCCAATGATTTATTTTTGAACATATGCATTTGAACGTGATTACTGTTTACAAATGAACAGAAAATGGAAAGACAATTACTAATGGCTTTAAGAAATAGGATAAGATCTATAGGCTAATCCATAAAATCCCCGTAGGTACCTTCTCCAGCAAGAGCGGAAGCAAAGACATCCTACTACAAAATCGCTAACGTATTTCCAATATGCAACCTAATGGTATCAAGCGCTCTCATATCCCTGACAGAGCAAAACCTCTAACTACCACTCCAAAGGTTCCCCAGTGAAAGTTGCCCAACTTCTCAGGATTCCCCAGTAGGATTTCACGAAGTCCACAAGCAATGTCCGATGTTTCCCTTCTACAACAGAGTTTATTTCTCTAATAAATGGAAACTCACTCATCAACGCTTCAAACTTCAACAAAGTATAGAGACTTACACTCCTCTTTCCCAACAGTACTCAGGGATTTATTTTCCCCGTTTCTAGTAACACTACGACACGAACAATTATTATGTTCGTACATTACATCCATACGTCATAGCATTGACAACACAAATACATACAGTGCAATCTCATTTATTTTGAGAAAACAAAATCATATCATGCATTACATACATCGAAGAATTACATACAATTAACTCTTCACCTTTTTAGGAAAGAATCAATCGACAGGAAATTATCATCAACAAATTCCCGACAGACAAATATTTTCAACAAGTCAGATACAGATCAGTTCCCGAGAAAAGACTGTTTCTTACTGGTTCAGATAAATCTCTCAACGGTTTATTCTCATTCGTCTCTAGATTCTTACTGGTTCAGATAAATCTCTCAACGATTTATTCTGATTCGTTTCTAGATTCTTACTAGTTCAGATAAATCTCTCAACGATTTATTCTGATTTGTCTTCAGATTCTTACTGGTTCAGATAAATCTCTCAACGATTTATTCTGATTCGTTTCCAGTTTCTTACTGGTTCAGATAAATCTCTCAACAGTTTATTCTGATTCGTCTCCAGATTCTTATTGGTTCAGATAAACCTCTCAATGGTTTATTCTGATTCGTTTCCAGATTCTTACTGGTTCAGATAAATCTCTCAACGGTTTATTATGATTCGTCTCCAGATTCTTATTGGTTTAGATAAATCTCTCAATGGTTTATTCTGATTCTTCTCCAGATTCTTACTGGTTCAGATAAATCTCTTAACGATTTATTCTGATTCTTATCCAGATTCTTACTGGTTCAGATAAATCTCTCAATGATTTATTCTGATTCGTTTCCAGATTCTTACTGGTTCAGATAAATCTCTCAACGATTTATTCTGATTCATTTCCAGATTCTTACTGGTTCAGATAAATCTCTCAACGATTTGTTCTGATTCGTTTCCAGATTCTTACTGGTTCAGATAAATCTCTCAATGATTTATTCTGATTCTTCTCCAGATTTTTGCTGGTTCAGTTAAATATCTCAATGATTTATTCTGATTCTTATCCAGATTTTGCTTGTTCAGATAAATCTTTCAATGATTTATTCTGATTCTTCTCCGAACTTCTGCTGTTTCAGTATAAACCTCTCAACGGTTTATTCTGATTCTTCCACACCGACAATTTTATCTGGTTCAGATAAATTGCACCAAGATTTATTCTGATGCTTTTCAGTCAAAGTTAATCCAAGACCTCTCTTAGTTCAGTATTAAATCGCTCCAAGATTTATTATGATTCTTTCCAGTCAAACAAAATTCAATACTTCTGCTAGTATCAATTTAAATCAACCAAAGGTTTATTCTGATCCATTTTTGTCAACAATCACCTTTAGATGGAATCTATAAGTCCATCTCCGACAACTCTCCATCATTTCTCCAAATGGCATCTTTAAGCCCATTCCCTATACAATCAACTAGCGCAGCATCCAGTGCAAATTTCTGGGTACTCTAGTGCTCAATCATCTTCCACTTTCAAGCTACGAACGACGAACATGTCCATCTTACTTTTCAAGTTTAAGAAGATTGAACAGGGGCAACTGTTGTACCCCAAAAATTTCCCTTCTATTTTTCATCCAAGATACTATCCTAGGGTTTCTCGGATACTCAATTTGGCTCAGAATTCGATCAGACAGATTATCTCCCTAAGCAGTAAATCAGCAATTAAGGTTTTTCATTTTTCAAAGAAAATTGAGTCTTCAAATTCTCAAATGGTCTTCACAGATCTTCATGCCTCCCCAAGGATGTTTGTGCCAAGTTTCAAACCTCGCATCGCAAGTTTACTCGATCAATGGTCCAGATAACTGGAAACGACCACGTCAACCCAAAGAAAAATTGACCTTTTTTGTGAGAACAAGTTCAAACGATTGTAACTTCTTCATTATTCGATATTTTTGACTAGTTCTTTTTGCATATAACTTTCCTTGACATCGTCTCAAATTCCTCTTTAACAAGTCAAAAGCCGATTATGTGCGGAAGATTATCAAAGTTTCAAATACTTTAGAGGTCACTTTCTGGATTTTTAACTTAATCTCAAATAATTGTTTCCTGACTTCCAAGAGTCGTAGTTTTCTCAATTTTCAACATCTTGAGATGAATATCTTAGCACATTGTCACAAATAAGATCATCAACAAGTTTTTCTACAAGAATCAAAGTCAAATGGTGTTTATAAAGCATAGGGATTTATTGAAACATTATAAGTCATCTTCTTGACTTAAATCTTTCTTGAGTGCTAATAACTTCACGATGTCAATTCTTCAATGTGATAGCTTTTTCCTCGAAACCTCTTCTACTAATTGTTCAAGGTCTTTTAAGTTGATTTTTGAATTCTTATGCATGATGTAAGTTGGGTTGGTTTAAGGTTTGTTAACCATTGGCATAAGCCATTCCTTTTTGGATATTCAAAGCAGATTCGCAAAAAAAAACGGCTAATTGAAGTTTCATCAAGTTTGAAAGAAAGATTGAGTCTTGTTTGAATGAAATGTTTAAACTCAAGTTTGTTTTGGAAGAAAAAGTATATTTTGAGTTCTTATCATTTGAGATCAATGGTTAAAGTTAAGTACTCATCATGTAAGTACAAATTTTCAAGCAAAAGGCACTCATGAATTTTGGTACAAATTTGTTCCCAATATTCATTCAAATGATGTCTTTGATTTTGCATCAATTCAAGTGTACAAGGCATGAATCATTTTATTCAAGTTCATTCAAGAGAATTCAACATTACAATGTCATTCATTATTCAAGTTCAAAATTCCACAAAAAAAAATAATATATACAATTTCAAAGTTCCAAATTCCCATTCATGTTACAAATTTTATTTAGAATTATTATTATGTAGTTACAAGAAGAATTACTAGGTTGTACATAAAAAATCAAACTATTAATTCTAAATGTCCTAAAGCTTCATGCTTCAAACATACAGCCTATTTCCAACCATGTTGCAATGCAATAAGCCAAATTTTGTAGTATTTTTATGTCCAAGATATTGCAAAATAGTCCCAACAAAAGTGCTGTAGAAATTCCATAAAACAGTCCCAAAAAAAAGCAGACTATGACAGTCCCAAATGCTGCCAAAATTCTACTACTTTCTTACTACAAATCTGCCCAAAATCAGTCCAAAACCATGTTGTCCTATGCTGCCCAAAACCTGCATAAATAGTCATGTATCACACAAAAACAGCAACACAAAATCTGCCCCAGAAAGCAATAAAACAGTAGCCAAAATTATTCAAAAATTATCAAGTTTTTCCCCTCATTTTCACACTATCTCACCTATATAACAGGTTCATCTTAACCAGAAGAAAAAGGAGATACAACAGAGAAAAGATACAAAAAACAAAGAGAGGGCAGCAATACATAAAAATTCAAAAGAATAAAAAAATAACAGTCTAATACCTCAATCAAACTCAAACCTCTCAAAATACTTGTTCACATCCCTCAATCTTCAACCCCTTATAAAACTTAAAATCCTCCTGCAACCGGCTACACCAACAATTTTCAATATCACAAAGCTTCAAAAAAATTTCAGAATCATTCACAAAGCTCCAATATTGTAAGTCTCCCTTTCTGGTCTCATAAATATATTGCTGCTTTATGTTGCCTTGATTGGTAGTTGAACTTTTATTGTATTTGCTGCTGTTTTGTTGTTACTGTTATAACTATTAAAACATGAAGAAAAAAAACTATGTTAAAACAGAAGAAAAAAGACAGATCAAAAAAAATATTCACAGAAAACCAGAGAAAAATTCATACACAAAATTCCATAGAAAAAAAAACTTATGTCAAAGAAAACTCACCATTTATCTTCTTGAGTTTAATGATATCTCCCACCATAAATATATCTATTAACTCACTCTCAACCTACATTTACAACATACCTTTTATCAACCTCACAACTATAAGCCTTAAAACTCAACTTGCAGAAAAGACATAGAATTTACTGCATAACTTCACTTCCACAACCCTCTGCATACTCCTTCATCTGCTTCACCTTTTTCTCCAAAACAAATAACATTTCGCTACTTTTAAAACCATGCTTGAAATCGACGTTGATGAATGGTATATAAAAGACATGGCTTTTCCATCTAACTTGGATATGGTGTTACTCAACACTGTCGATTATGTTACTTCCTCTTCATGTTCACCTTCTTCCTCTGTTTTCAAAGCACTTGATCCTTTACCGTCGAATCTTCGGTATCTGCTTCCTCATAATCATAAACATGTTGATACCCTTTCTTCTCTTCTCAACAACCCTTTTTAGATTCCATCCAAATTTGGTTTTCTTGAACCTCAGGGTTCAGCATTACCTCCTTCTTCAAGAATGGGTGGTTTGGTTGATTTCACAGCTATCGAGAAGATGAGTTTGCCCCATTTGCCTCAAACTAGCGATGGATTCATGGGGTTTCAGAACTCGGAAGAGGGTTCTGGAAAGACGTTGTTTTTGGACAGGTTCAAGGTTTTAAGATCGCTTGATTCTTTGCCTCCTTTTGGAACACAACCTACTATGTTTCAGAAGAGAGCGGCATTGAGAAAGAATGTGGGGAAGGGTAAAATTGGGGAAGGGATCGATAAGAAAAGGAAGTTTAGAGGTGGATTGAAATTGGTGATTTAAGTTTTGATGGGTCTGGTTTGAACTATGATTCTGATGATTTGACTGAGAGTAATGGCAAAAACTTTGGAAATGCTTCCAATAGGAACAACACTGTCAGTGATCAGAAAGGGAAGAATATGGGGGTTTCAATTTTGAATTTTATCAAAAAAAGAGGAAGTTTGGTTTAATTGAATCATTAAAATAACAAAAAAAATTCCCCTTTCCAATGTGCTGGCCGCGGCGCCCTTTCCTTGTATCTAGGGTTTGCAAAAATTTTTGTCTTCCTCTCTTGGGCCTCAACCCGGCCCAGTTTGTTTACTAGTCCATTTATTCATTTTTTGGATTTTTATATTAATGAAGTCATTAAAATACATGAATGGTTAAGTGATGCAATGGTTGAGGAGATGTTGGATAAGTGCAAGGCCCCAGGTTCGAGATATTATTAGAGTTAATTTAGATTATATTTAATTTAGTAATTTTATAATTAGCTTAGTTTAGGTTTAGCTTAGTGACTTAGAATTTTAAGTTAGTTTAGAATTATTTTAATAACTTTCTTTAGTTTAGATTTAATTTTATTAATCTTTGATTTTATTTTTTTTTAAAATAAATTAAATTATATATATATATATATATATATATATATATATATATATATATATATATATATATATATATATATATATATATATATATATATATATATATATATATATATATATATATATATATATATATATATATATATATATATATATATATATATATATATATATATATATATATATATATTTTAAAAAAAATTAGTTAATCTTCTTAATTAGTTTAGTTAGGGATTTTTGTGAATAATTTTTAATCACTTTCTTTTTTAGTTAACATTCCTTGAAATTTGTCTTGTTTAAATTCTTCATGATAAAAAATACTACAAATTATATATACAAATGGTTTAATTTATTTCTTTTCTAGAATATGTTTTTATTTTCTCCTCAAAATTCCTCACAAACAAAAATGCCAAGAATTTTATTATCATATTTTTACTTTGCTAATTAATTTTATTTATACATTGTTGTAGTTTAATTAATTGTTTAAATTCGATTGGGTTGTATTGATTGCTTATTTAGACTTTTAATTGTATTGTCGATTTGATCCATCCCCATTTGTAAATTTGTATCCCCAATCCCGAAACTTTGTAATAGCGTAGAATTTTAATTTCCGCAATTTACCGTTTTCCTTTATACTGTATAGTAATTAGGCGTGTATGATAAGATATAAAATCAAACGATAGATAACCATAAACTTCAAGACAAATTAACTTGACTAAAACACATCTTTCACACGCGCACCTCTAGGGTAACTTCGCTCGTTGCCTCAAAAATATAGTCATGTCCCTCGAATATGGGACGTTTTAGCAAAGACTCTTTGATAAAAAAGATCGTAGTCCCTCGATGACCCTCGATGTTGCCTCCGGTAAAACGATCTAGTCCCTTACGAAAAATTGCTAAAGCGTCTCATAAGTTACTTTGAATGACTGTAAAATTGTCCCGCGTCTGTCCCTTCACATCCAACGATGGGCTTCTTACAAAATAAATGGTAAGATAGCAACGTCTAAAGGAGGAAGAAAAGAACATTTAAGACCTTTCAAGTAGATAGATTCGCTCTTAGTTGCTCGCTTGCTCACAACCAAACATTTTACACTAATACTTTCACATTAAAACCTTTTCCAAAAGACAAAAACTTTTTTGTATACGTTTTTATAGAGACGAGAACCATTACAAAAACATCTTTTCAAAATCACCTTCAAAAAACACAATACACAAACACCGCTTTGAACTATTTTTCGAAACAACCCTTTGTATGCGTTCTTATAGAGACGAGAACCATTACAAAGACATTATCAAAATACTTTCAAAAACCACACCACAAGCAAATTCAAACAAAAGCAAGTGATCTAGAGAGTAACTAAGAGCCCGTAGATAACTACGGATGAAAAGGGTGCTAATACCTTCCCTCTTCATAATCTACCCCCCGAACTCGAGAAATAATCTCGAAAGGTCTTTCCTGTGCTTTTTTACCTTTCCTTTTGGATAAAAGGAAAGTCGGTGGCGACTCTTGCTATCCGCACAAATGCGATCAAAACGCAAAACCTTAAGTCAGTTCTCCCATCGTATCACATTGGGTAAAAGCTCAAATTTCATTAATAGGATGGTAGTCTGCAAATGGCGAGACTCCATAGATGATTACAAGGTTTGGAAAATGGTAATATATAATGGAAAAGACACATTGAGATGCAATGACCACTATCCCCTCTAACAATTTTTGAAATTCTTAGCAGTATCTTCCGTTGAAGTATGATGAGGATTCGAGAAGATTGTTGCTTCAATGATCAAGTTTTGTCTGATGTAGTTACTTTCCAAGAAAGTCCCTAACTTTTGCCTAAGCTGCACTTGCGGGTTTTTAAATTAGCGGGAAATTTATTCTGTTTATGTCTCTAACTATTTCCTAGACCGCCATTTCGGGTTTTCGGCCTACCGAGGCGCTCTTTTTTGCCTAAGTCGCCCTTTCTGGTTTTCAACTTAGCGAGTTGTTCTTTTATTTCTTTAGGCGAAGTATTTCTTGACTGCATCAACATTCATGGGACGTGGGAACTCCTCGCCATCCATAGTTTCAAGAATTAATGCACCGCCAGAGAAGGCTTTTTCTTGACGACATATAGGCCTTCAAAGTTGGGAGTCCACTTGCCCCTAGAATCAGTGTTGAAAGACATGATCTTCCTGAGCACGAGGTCGCCTTTCCTGAATTCACGAGGTTTGACCTTTTTATTAAAAGCTTTATTCATTATTTGCTGATATAATTGTCCACGATATAAAGCTGTCATCCTCTTCTCTTCGATCATATTCAATTGGTCAAATCGGTTTTGGACCCATTCAGCCTCTGCCAACTTGGTTTCCATTATCACACGCAAAGAGGGAATCACAACCTCGATTGGGAGCACAACTTCCATTCCATACACAAGGGAGAATGGAGTTTCTCATGTTGAAGTGTGGACAGACGTTCGATATCCATGCAAAGCAAAAGGGAGCATTTCATGCCAATCCTTATAATTAACAACTATTTTCTGGATAATCTTCTTGATATTCTTATTAGCAGCTTCAACAGTCCCATTCATATTTGGCTTGTATGGAGATGAATTGTGATGGACAAACTTGAATTCTTCGCACAGTTCTGTCATCATTTTATTGTTCAAATTCGAGCCATTGTCGGTGATAATTCTGCTCGGCACACCATACCGACATATAAGATTATTCTTGATGAAACGCGCAACCACCTTCTTAGTAACATTGGTATATGAAGCGGCCTCCACCCACTTGGTGAAGTAATCAATTGCTACCAAGATAAAATGGTGTCCATTCGAAGCTTTGGGTTCTATCATCCCAATCATGTCAATACCCCACGTAGATAAAGGCCATGGGGAAGATATCATATTGAGAATTGTTGGAGGCACATTGACCTTATCTGCATAAATTTGACATTTATGACACTTCTTTGAAATTTATAACAATCAGATTACATTGTCAGCCAATAATAACCAGCCCTTAGTATCTTTTTTATCCATCGAATGTTCATTGGCATGAGTGCCAAATGAACCTTATGCATCAACATGTCTGCTTCGTGTCTATCCACGCATCTGAGCAAGACCATGTCATGATTTATCTTATACAACACATTTTCATTGAGGAAGAAACTGTCTGCCAATCTTCTCAATGTCTTTCTATCTTTCTTCGAAGCACCAATCGGGTATTCCTGAGTCTAAAGAAAATGATTGATGTCATGATACCAAGGTTTTTCATTTGCTACTTCTTCTGTTGTAAACATATGAGTGGGCCTATCCAGTCACCGAACCATAATCCGAGGTATATCATTCCAAGTATTTACTTGATACATAGAAGCCAGAGTTTCCAGAGTGTCCGCCATTTGATTTTCATCTCTAGGAATCTGGTGGAATTCAACTTTGTTAAAGAAGGGTAACAATCTTCTAGCGTAATCTTTGTAAAGGATCAAGCCTTGGTGACGAGTATCCCATTCTCCTTTAATCTAATTTATTACCAAAGCTAAATCACCATACACATCTAGAATTTTAATTCTAAGATCAATAGCTTCTTTGAGACCCATGATGCAAGCCTCGTATTCTGCCATATTATTAGTGTAATCAAATGTTAACCTTGCGGTAAAAGGAATGTGTGATCCATGGGGAGTGACAATCACGGCAACAATTCCTTTACCATAAGCATTCACAGCTCCATCAAATATCATACTCCAACGAGATTCATGGTCAGGACCTTCCTCAGGCAATGGTTCATCACAATATTTCACTTTCAGGAACATCACATCCTCATCGGGGAATTCATATTCTACAGACTGATGATCCTCCACTGGTTGGTGAGCAAGATAATCAGCCAACACAGTGCTTTTAATAGCTTTTTGAGTGTGGTATTCGATATCATATTCAGATAACAACATCTGCCAGCGGGCAATTCTCCTAGTAAGAGCAGGCTTTTCAAAAATGTACTTGATTGGATCCATTTTGGAGATCAACCAAGTAGTGTGATTCAACATATACTGCCGCAAACGCTTTGCCGCCCAGGCCAAAGCACAACATGTCTTTTCCAGCATGGAATATCGCGAATCATAATCAGTGAATTTTTTACTAAGATAATAAATGGCGAACTCCTTCTTCCCTATTTCATCTTGTTGTCCGAGAGTACAACCCATGGACTTATCTAACACTGTCAGATACATAATCAACAGTCTTCCTTCGACGGGAGGGAGCAAGATAGGAGGTTCAAGCAGATATTATTTAATACTTTCAAATTCCCTTTGGTAGTCATCCGTCCATACATAACCTTTATCTTTATTTAACAACTTAAAGATCAGTTCACATGTTGCAGTCATGTGGGAAATGAATCTGGAAATATAATTCAAACGCCCGAGGAAACCTCTGACTTGCTTTTCAGTTCTTGACACTGGAATCTCTTGAATTACTTTGACTTTATCAGGGTCAACTTCAATTCCTTTCTGGCTAAAAATGAAACCCAACAATTTCCCTTATCAAACACTGAAGGTGCATTTATTTGGATTCAAGCGAAGACGATACTTCCTCAAACGCTGAAACAACTTCAACAAATCTTCTACATACCCTTCTTCAGTCTGGGATTTGGCAATCATATCATCAACATATACTTTGATTTCCTTGTGCATTAGATCATGGAATAGGGTTGTCATAGCCCTCTGGTACGTTGCACCAGCGTTCTTCAACCCGAAGGGCATCACTTTGTAACAGAATGTTCCCCAGGGTGTGATAAGATTTTTTTTCCATGTCCTCCAAAGCCATTCTTATTTGATTATACCTGGAAAATCCGTCCATGAACGAGAATACTTTGAATTTTGTTGTGCTATCCACTAACATATCAATGTGTGGCAATGGAAAATCATCTTTTGGACTAGATTTATTTAGATCTCTGTAATCTACGCACATGCGTACTTTTCCATATTTTTTCGGTACTGGGACAATATTGGAAATCAATTGAGGATACACTGACGTCATAATAAAACCAACATTAATCTGCTTTAGAACCTCCTCTTTGATTTTCACTGCCATATCTGGGTGAGTTCTTCTCAACTTTTGTTTAATTGGCGGACACTCTGGATTCAACGGAAAACGGTGCTCTGCAATATATGTATCTAGACCAGGCATATCTTGATAAGACCAAGCAAAAATATCCACATACTCTTTCAACAGTCCAACCAACCTTCTCTTCACATCTGGACGCAACAATGCTCCAATCTTGACTTCCTTCGGATCTTCTTCTGAACCCAAATTGATCACATCCAATGGCTCTTTATATGGATGAATGGTATTTTCCTCGTGCTCAAGCAACTGTGAGACGTCTTATGGAATCTCATCATAGTCTTCTTCTTCAGCCCCATACACAGGACATTTAAAATTGGGAGAGGGTGTAGGTTCATTGTATTCAACAGGTTTTTTAATTAATCTGCACATATGATCTATGATTGCTTTTAGAAACTGACACGTATAACAGGTGATCATGCAGATTGAATTTCAGTTATTATTTATTTTAAAAGGTTTTTTTTACCATTTTCCAAGAAAAATAAGAAAATAAAGACACAATTTGGGAAACAAAGACAACTTTTATTATTGATTTTAAAAGTCACAGCAAACAGATAAGCCCTACAACATTAATACTTCCACCTTGGGTAGAGTGAAGCTTTTTTCAAAAAGATTAATAAAACAAATTACTTTGAAACATGTATGCAAGAGGGAACATCAATGGTGATCCAGTTCTGAACCCTAACTCCGTGTGTCACATAATTCGGCCTTTCCTGCTCTGCTTTATCTCCTACAATGGCATTAATCCTGGAACAGTTGGATGAAGATAACCCCCGCTACAGAATATGTCTTGATACTTGCTCGCAGCAGACTTCGGCTTTATGCCCTTACCGTTGTCATTCTTCAAAGAGAACCTCAAGCCAGCTCTGTTCTTGTTCACAGGTGGATCCACAATCTGTCCCCACACTTCACTATGACCCTTACGCACAACCTGATGCGCATCCTTAAGTGAAACCATGGAATTCTTATTTCCTCTTAAATAATCAATGGATAAGGTTTGGAATTGGGTTCCAACAGCAGCTTCATCCGCCTCCACAATACTGAAAGAGGACAAATGAGATATCAATAATGCATGTTTCCCATTTATGATCACTATTTTCCCTTCACGTACAAACTTCAGTTTCTGGTGTAAAGTTGAAGTGACAGCCCCTACCTCATGTATCCACGGCCTTCCTAGCAAACATCTATAAGCGGGTACAATATCCATAACCTGGAAGGTTATCTGGAAAAAAATGTGGTCCTATAAGAATAGGCAAGTCCACTTCACTAATAACAGATTTCCTTGATCCATCAAATGCTTTCACAATGATGCCACTCGGGCGCATAGGCGTTCCTTGATATTTAAACTTCATAAGTGTATTCCTCGGTATAAAATTCAATGCGGATCCATTATCAATTAGCACATTGGATAGTGAATCATTCTTGCAGTTCATAAAGATGTGGAGGGCCAAGTTTTGATTCCTTCCTTCATCTGGTAATTCATCATCGCAGAAAATCAAGTTATTACATGACGTAATGTTCCCTATTACACTGCTGAATTGGTCTATTGGCATATCACTCTCCACAAAAGCTTGTCCAGTACCCTCATCAAGGATTCTCTGTGAGCAGAAGAGTTCATCAATAACGCCAAGATATATATTTTTGAAGGAGTCTGCAGCAGCTGATCTACAATTCTATAGTCGCTCATCTTGATTATCTTCAAAATATCATCCACTTATTTCTCTAACGCAGCCCCACTAGTCTCACCCGTAGCCTTCTTGGGTTCAACGTTCTCAGCAATTTTCTTTCCAGCACTAACATCTCCTCGAACAACTGGTGCAAACCCACGACCGCTACGGGTCACCCTGTTATTTTCAGCAATATTCCCACCATCAGGCATTGGCTGGATGGGAACTTCCACTCCATCCTCTAAGATATTAGCGTTGTATTTGTAAGTCACAGCCTTATCTGACTTGTAGGGCATAAGACCCCTCAAACTAATCACCAATGGGGTAACAACTGGCCTCCTATAATATTAAACTTCAAGATGGGCGGGTGTCCCAAAACAAGGTACAATGACGTTTACCCCTTCTTTAACGCAATCAGCCATTATTGAGTCATTTATGGAAAACAAATCCTCATCTGAGGAGAAATACTCATCTGCGGAGACATACTCTACATCCGACTCTTCTTTCGTCAAACAAACCTCAACCATATCAACTTCATGGTAATCATCCCTTTGACTTGTAACCTTGATAATTCCATTATCTAACAACAACTGAACACCCTTCTTCACGATTGAACATCCTCGGGAATCTCGACAGCAAACTCGGTAAGATCCATATTGGTGTTCCACCTGACCAGCCATATGGCAGAAGGTAGCATGCAATTGCACAAGGTCCTCATTCATATACTCTACATCAAAAATTATGAATTCTCCAGGACATCCAGAAACCATATTCACCTCATCTTCATACTCTTTCCTAGGCCTGATTATATGGATTAGGCCCTCATCCATCATATCTTGTAAATCAGCCTTTATCTTATCGCAACCCTGTATGTTTATACTGCAAATAGCACAATCGGCATGGTCATGCGTATAGTAGCTAAATTCAGAAAGGTCTGCATGCATTTTCACCAAATCTCCTCTAACCAGATTAATATCAAAAATCCGGAAGTCGCCTAGACAACCGGCCACCTTATTCACAACATTTACTCCCCCATGCTTGGGTAGAGGATTATTTTTCACATTAGGTCCCACATCCTTGAAAGATAGAACACCATACTTCACCAACTTCTCCACCTCAGTCTTCAAAGGATAACAATTCTCAACATTATGCCCTGGTGCTCTCTGATGAAAGGCACATGTTTGGTCTGCCTTGTAATACCAAAGTAATGGTGATGGTACGGCGGGAGGCGGTCGGGTCTGAACTAACGTCTTCTGAATCAATGCTGGTAGTAACTCTGTATAGCTCATAGGAATAGGGTCATAACTCTCCCTTCTCTGGTTATACCCTTGATTCCCCTGGTGGGACGGTCTCTGATAAGCAACGGTGGTTCCATTAAAGTAGACTTGAAGGAGAAAGGGGATTTATTTTCTCCTAAGCCTCAATCAGGTGCTGATTACTCACTTCCTGATTCAGATGATTGGAAGGAGGTTGCCATCAGATATGCGGAAGAAAACCAGAGGTTGAAGGCTCAGATTGTCAGGCTCACGGGGAAGTGCCAGCGTATAGAGTGATCTCTATCATTTCTATTTCTCATAGTTTCAGATTTTATTTTCATCTTGTACTTGGGATCATTGAAACTTGTAATCCATTTTGAAGATATTATAATAAAGTTTTCAGTATTTCAAACGTGTTATTACTCTGATATTTTCAATGTGTCTATAAATCTATAAATCCCTTGAAATATTAAATAACAAAGTAAAAATAATCATATGCATTACATATCATGCATCATATTGCACATTTTTCTTGCATTTGTTATGCATATCTAGGTGTCTTACAAAGCTTCTTTACTTCGTTCAGTAAGTTGACTCATCACTACAATACTCGGGCTAATTTCAGAAAGAAGATGGACAACTTAGAACAAGTGAATCGCGAGTTGCGCGAGGAAGTTTCTGCTTTGAAGGCCGGCATGGCCAATCTGACTACTTTGATGGAAGCTCTGGTGGCTGCTCAGAATCAGCCATTGAGTGTTCAACCTCAACCAACAGGGGCAACTACTGAAGCTCTGACTGTTCCCGTATCTGCTACTCTAGCTGTTGTTCAGAATCACATGCCCCAAGGTTATCCATGGGGAATGCCATAGAATTTTTCACCTGAAGGTTTCAATCTTGGTCCTCAAGATACTCCAGTGTTCAGACTATTATTACTCCTGCACCTCCTGTGGTGCATGTTTCTGCTGCACCTCCTTCGGTGAATATGGTTCTGTTTGTTAATGATGATGTGTGTCGTCCTTTCCCTCCACCGAGTGAAGACTTGGGTCTTTATGACAGAATGTATGATTTTCAAGAGCAGTTTGACAAGATGCAAAGAGAGATGAAGGCCCTCAGGGGAAAAGAGCTATTTGGGCAGAATGTGAATGAGTTATGCTTGGTCCTGAATGTTAAGATACCTGCTAAGTTTAAAGTCCCGGAGTTTGAGAAGTATAAGGGCAACACTTGCCCCCGTGCTCATCTGGTGATGTATGTAAGGAGAATTTCTACCGATAATGATGATCAGTGTCTGCTGATCACTTTTTCAGGATAGTTTGATTGGTGTTGCACTGAAGTGGTATATGAGTTTGGACTGTGCCAATATCCATACTTTTAATGATTTGGGAGAAGCATTCATCAAACAATACAAGTACAACATGGACATGGAGTCTGACCGTGATCAACTCAGGGTCATGGTTCAGAAAGACAGGGAATCATTCAAAGAATATGCATAGAGATGGCGTGAGGTAGCCGCCCAGGTGATTCCTCCCATGGAAGAGAAGGAGATGACTAAGATTTTCTTGAAGACGCTGGGTGCTTTTTACTACGAGAGGATGGTAGCAAGTGCGCCAAGTGACTTTACTGAAATGGTAGGAATGGGTATCCGCTTAGAAGAGGCTGTAAGAGAAGGCCATTTGACAAAGAGTGAAGGATCTAGAGGTGCGAAGAATCCATCTTATGGGTTTACCAAGAAGAAGGAAGGGGATACAAATGATTTCATGCAAGAGATGACGGTTAACACTCCTAGAAGGAATTATCAACGTCATCATCAAGTCGCCTCAGTTACTCCCGTTATGAATGTCGCTCCAACTACCGTTGCTTATCAAAGACCGTCCCAGCAGGGGAATCAAGGGTATAATCAAAGAAGGGATAGTTATGACCCTATTCCCATGGGCTATACAATGTTACTACCGATATTGATTCATAAGAAGTTGGTTCAGACCCAACCACCTCTCGCGGAACCATCACCATTGCCTTGGTATTACAAGGCAGACCAAACATGTGCTTTTCATCAGGGAGCACCAGGGCATAATGTTGAGAATTGTTATTTTTTGAAGACTGAGGTACAGAAATTGGTGAAGTCTGGTGTTCTATCTTTCAAGGACGTGGGACCTAATGTGAAAGATAATCCTCTACTCAAGCATCGAGGAGTAAATGTTGTGAATATGGTAGCCGGTTGTCCAGGAAACTTCCGGATTTTTTATATTAATCTGGTTAGAGGAGATTTGGTGAAAATGCATGCAGACCTCTGTGAATTTAGCTACTATACGCATGACCATTCCTGTTGTGCTATTTGCAGTACATACATACAGAGTTGCGATAAGATAAAGGCTGATTTATAGGAGATGCTAGTTGATGTCCTAATCCATATAATCAGGCCTAGGGAAGAGTATGAAGAGGAAGTGAATATGGTTTCTGGATGTCCTGGAGAATTTATAATTTTTGATGTATAGTATATGAATGAGGACCTCGTACAGTTGCATGCTACCTTCTACCATACGGCTAGTCAGGTGGAACACCAATATGGATCTTACCGAGTTTGCTGCCGAGACCCCCGAGGATGTTCAATCGTGAAGAAGGGTTTCCAGTTGTTGTTAGACAATGGAACTATCAAGGTCACAAGTCAGAGGGATGATTACCATGAAGTTGATATGGTTTAGGTTTGTTTGACTAAAGAAGAGTCAGATGAAGAGTATGCCTCTGCAGATGAGTATTTCTCTTCAGACGAAGATTTTTTTTCCAGAAATGACTTATTAATGACTGATTGTGTTGAAGAAGGGGTAAACTCCATCGTGCCTTGTTTTGGTGCACCCGCCCATTTTGAAGTTGAGTATCATAGCAAGCCAGTTGTTACCCCATTGGTGATTAGTTTGCCGGGTCCTATCCCCTACAGATCAAATAAGGCTGTGCCTTACAAATACAATGCTATTGGAAGTTCCCATCCAGCCAATTCCTGGTGTTGGAAATATAGCTGAAAATAGCAGGGTGACCCGCAACGGCCATGTGTTTGCACCATTTGTTCGAAGAGATGTTGGTGTTGGAAAGAAAATTGCTGAGAATGATGAACCTAAGAAGGCTACGGGTGAGACTAGTGGAGCTACGTTAGAGAAAGAAGTGGATGATATTTTGAAGATAATTAAGATGAGCGACTACAGAATCGTAGATCAGCTACTGCAGACTCCTTCAAAAAAATATATCTTAGCTTGATTGATGAACTCCTATGCTCACAGAGAATCCTTGATGAGGGTACTGGACCAAGCTTTTATGGAGAGTTATATGCCAATAGACTAATTCAGCAGCGTAATAGGAAACATTACTTCATGTTGTAGCGGTAGAAATGTTTAAGACTAAGCCATTGGATTGACTAGACTTTATACAAATCAAAATAAAAATCGCCACCGCGCTTTATTGTTTCCAAAGGAATGGGAAAAGAGAGAATAACCCAAAAAGAGGGGGAAAGATTCAAGGTAAGGGGGTTGGTTATGCAAAGGGAAGGTATTAGTACCCTAAACATCTACGGTACTCCGCAGGAGCCTCTTTGTGAAATCTGTATATTTTGGCTATGAAAAAAATGTTGTATAAAAATGGATGGTGGAGGTGAGAAAAGAAATATATTCATTTTATAATTTTTGCACCCGCCGCGGTTGTGAACCTTTAGTACATATGTACCACCTTTTCGTGCAATAGGGGATCAGGGTACACGTAGTTCCTCTTTTAAAAATTTAAAACACAAATGTGTTGGTTAATTTTATGAGATAAAACATCATCGTCATTGTCCGTGTGGAAAACATACCTACTACCCACAATTATGAGAAAGGAGAATTTGCATCATATCAAAGTGGAGGATATAGCTTGGATTTTAAAATCAACAATGCCTCACTCAACACCCAAGTGGAAAATATCTCTCTTCACTGCATATTGTAGAAGTATAGTTGTTTGCATCACTACAAGGATTGACAAGAGTTCAATCTTTTGAGAAAAGTTTAAAGATGAAAGCCGAAATGGAAAAATGGTTTGAAATGAGATTGATTGACTTTTAGTAATCTCACAAAAAATGTCAAAGTATTATTAAGTTGATTAGGGTTTATTTATGAAAATGTTTGAAAATCATGAACCTAAGTCCAAGTTTATTATGAAAGTGGTTCAAGTTTAAAACAAAAAGAGTTTTCAAAAGGAGGGAGATAATTTTTGAAATCAAAGAAGAGGGGAGGAGAAGAAGAGGCTATCTAAGAATAAGGTAAAAGCTAGGGATAAGAACCATCTAACCAACAAGAAGCCAATACATGACATTATGAGCCAAGATGGAATTCTCATTCCTTGGATTGAAACCAATCAAGGAAAAAAAATACTAGACCTCTTGAGATAATCAAACTTCAAGTGTATTAGGTCTTCACAAAAATTGGGCAGAGTAACAGGTGTATACGGGTGAATTCTAAATTACAAACAAAGGGTGTAATCACAAAAGCCTGCACACAAAAATAAACAAGCAACCCAATGTCTTGAGGTAAACCTCAAGAACTCCAGACAAAGTAATAAGATAAGATCACAAGGTCTCCAAGATAGGCCAAGGTTTCTAATCCTAAGTCCAAGAAAAAAGTCTCATGCTCCATAATGCCAAGGATAGTAACCAAATAGTCCAAGTACCATTAAAGATTTTTATGGTTTATGTTGATTATTAAGTATCTTAAAAAAAAAAAGCTCAAGTAAGAAAAGTAAAAATTACAAGAAACTAAATGCTCAAATGAGCAAAGATGAAAATGGCATGAAATGTAAATGCTAAAAGTAAATGGTACATAAACGAAAAAAATAAAATAAAAGCATAAAGTAAAACAAGTATATAATTAGTGGTTAGTTGGATGAAAATATTGAAGTTTGCATTTGGAACTCATTAGAGGATTGGTAGAACCAAAGCCTCCACACAACAAGTTGCATTTGCTTTTTGTCAAGTATATCATCCATTTGGAATTTTCACAAGTGCCATTTAATGATCAACGATGTTTAAGTGATCCGCATTGACTAAAGGTGTTGTAGATCCATTAGAGGATTGGTAGAACCAAAGCCTTCACACAATTAATCTTAAGGTTATTGGATCAAAGAGATCAAATTAACATACTTGGGCTTGCAAACATAAGTTTGGGCCACGAATGATCATTTATTTGAATCGGGACAAAATTTAGCGCTATGTTAAGCAATCGTAAGTGGAGTTATATAGAAGTCGCACTTATTTTGAGGCAGGTCAATAGCAATCTATGCACCATTTGTTCTGAGACATGATATAGAGATCATGCTCCAACAACATTTAGTGCAATAAGAAGGGGATGAGATGAAGAGGGATGGGAGAGAATATACAAACCACTTTTGAATTAAATTTAATCAAACTATTATTAAAATCATTCATCCATTTTTTTTGGAGTTAAACTCAACACCATGGATCCAATTATGTTAATAAAGTTCATGATCTAAAATTTAACCCAAGATCAGCCAGAAAATAGTCACAAAATCATATTACATTTTAATATATACAAAAGGGTTTAAAAATAATGTTTAAAAATAGAAAATAAAGAGAAAAATATCAATTATGTTCAAATTAATCAAGAAATAAAAAGTAAGACCATAAAAAAATCAGGAAAAGGCTCAAATAATTTTACAAACTTTTTGGTAATTTTTTAATGTTAGAAACTATTTTTAAAATTAAAATAAATGGTTAAAAAAAACCAAAAATGATAAAAAAATAGTAAAGTAAAAAAAAAATAAGGTCACCAATATTTGTCACAATATCATTGGATCACTCCATAATTTTTTCAAAATTTAAAAATGTATAAAAGTATTTTTAAACATTTAAAACAATTCAAATAAAGTGTAAATTTATAAAAAATACCAAAACAATAAATTAAATTTTGAAAAAATAAAAATCAGAAAGAGAATAATCAAAATATTTTTTCATCATTTTTTCAGATTATTTGGACTTAAAATGAATTTTCTATGATTTTTTTGAAATTTAAAACAATTAAAATATAAAAATCAGAAAAGAAAATAAAAGTAAAAATATGTGGACCATTGGATGAGAGTTAAAATGCGTTAGTAATCAAATCCAATGGATCTGGCGCATTGTGCATATCATGGTCATTGGTGAATAAAGTACATAATCAAATATAAATCAGATTTTCAAAAATAACAAGTGGTGTGCCATCATTGGTTGGAAGATGACACGTAGGTCATCTTCAACCTCCAGCCAACATGATTTGCAGGTCTCTCAAACTGTAAAATCAGAAGCTCAGACCTATTCCGTTCGCTTCGTCTCTTCAAGACGAAGACAACCACACCCTCCCGCCAAATTTATATAAAATGTAGCTCAATAAATTTGGAAGGAAAGTTTTGAAAATGGATTTGAAATTTCATGGTCAAAATGTGTTTCCAGTAAAAGGTAAGTGTTGCGACTAGAACTAGGGCAATGAGAGAAACACAATGATATCAGAGTTTTGAAGAATTGATGAAGGAATATACCTATTGAAGTTGAGTTGCAGAGGTCTGAAACTGGACTTCTATGGAGCAGTATAGGGCACGACTCTTGAATGTAATTATGTGGTTAGCTTCAGAGGAGATCAAGGAAGGTGAATTGATGGAAAAATTGGATTGAAAAAGGCTTGATAATGGATTTTGAAGTTAATGAATTCTGAATTGTGGAACAAGTTTGGCAAGGTGATTCTGGCTATCCAAGCTTGAGAAAATGAATGGGGAGAGACCCTCTATTTATAGGGAATCAAATGGAATGTTCAAGCGTGTGAAATGATGAATTTGGAGGGAAATTGTGTGAAGTTGCAAACAAGAAAAGTGTGACTTCAAACTTGATCAAAACTCATCTAAAATGTGCGTTTTGCTATGCTAATCACTTCTGGAAGTTCACTAAACATGTTTAGAAGCAAAAACGCGCAAAAACAAAGTGTTTAGAAGCCAAATCAAGGATTTCAAATTCTGACTTGTGATGATACTTCAGTTTCAAGTTACCAATTTCAAAATCATGGCATTCTCAGCTCAAGGGGTCTTAGGGCATGATTCTTGATGCTTTAGAAAGATGAGTTTACAAGCTTTGCATTGGAAAAAGAATGGAATCAAGTGGATGCTTGAGACGAAAGTTGTGTTGAGTCAAAGTTGGAGAAAAAGAGCTGACTTTCCATACTTAGAAATATTTTAAGTTCTTCTTCAAAAATGACATATAATGTCTTGCATCCAAACATGGCCTTCCACTTAGAATTTTCTCTTGACCAAAAAAGATGGCATGAAGTAGATCTCTTGAATGACATTTTGAAACTTGAGCCATTAAAAATATCCAAAAATTGAGAATGTTATGACTTATTGAAGTTGGCAAAATTTCATGAAATGACCTATAATCTTTTGCATCCTTAAGGCAACTTCCATCCATTTTCTCACTTTGCACATAAAATAAGGCATAAATATCACACCTTCAATATCATTATGCAAAAGAAATGGGCTAAAGGTGATAAAAATTGACCAAGTTATAATCATTTGAAGTCACACATGGAAAATTGGGGATTCATCTGGAGGACTTGTAATCTTTCTTCCTCATTAAGTCTCTTCCTCATGACAACTCCTTGAAACTTTTGAAGTGATTTGTTGGTAACCATTTGAATAGAAAGATGTCTTTGGAATCACTTAAAAATACCAAGAGATGAGCAAGATATATTCCTTTGAAGTTCAAAACCCTAGCTCCTTAGATCAAGAGAATGCTTTGAGGAACTTTGACAATTTTGAACAAAATTCTTGTACAAACACAAATGATTTGTAAATAGAAGATGCTGAGGATGATAATGTTAACTCATGGCCACGAAAACCACTTCCATATCTTGAATATTGAGAGAATTAAGCACTTGTGACCAAATGGAATAAAATCTTGTCCAACCATGACAACCTCTCCAATCAATCCCTTGTGCTTTTCAACCAAATTTGATAACCTTGAAATGTGATGAACCAAAACAACCTTTCCATGCCAATTCTTCCAAAACCAATCCAATAGTGAGGTTTGAAGTTCTCATGCTTTATTGACTAGGGCATGGAAATAAACTCATGAACCCATGGGGTAACTTGTTAAATCCCATTGCCTTTACCTACATGGATAACAAGCAAGACAAACCAACATTGAATTTTATTTAGTTAAAAGAAGAAATCAAGACAAAAACAATATTCATGATCACAAAAGAACATAAGTCAAGGTGCTTGGTGATTCCTCAAAGGGGCAAAGCTAAATATAGGGAGGGGAACCAAGAATCCTAGTGTGATCTTGTTGTGAATGAATCAACATGGCATGATGAAGGGATCTTAGGGGCAAAAATTGGGGTACAACAGCTGCCCTTATTTAAGTTTCTTCTATCCGGAGATACAAAGGTTAAAAATCTTCGTGTCGATGCGATCAAAGATACTTAAATATAAAACAAACCCTATTTTTGGCCCTAATATGCCATGCAAATATGATCATGGATGCACATGGACAATTCCAAAGGGACACAAATCACTACTGGGGATGTACCAAATAAAGAAACAAGGGAGCAACCCACAAGGAAAATAAATCACTAGTGGATCAAAAAGACCTGAATCAAATAGGATGGTAGAATGGTCAAAGAATACATCAACTTCTACCGAAGGCGAAGCTACCGACGTTTACTGAAGGCAGAGAGAAACATAACAAACATCGACGTTCACTACTGATTTCCTACCGACTTTCACTGAAGGTAGAGAGAAAAGAAATATCATAGCACCGTCGTTCATTGACGATGAACTACCAACGTTCACTGGGGGTAGCAAAAAGATAACAAACACCAACTTTCACTGATGGTGATCTACCAACTTTCACTAAAGGTAGAAAGAGAAAATATATCATTGCATCACTGTTCACTGACAATGAACTACCAACGTTCATTGAGGGTAGCAAAAAGATAACAAACATCTACGTTCACTGCCGATGTTCTACAAACTTTCACTGAAGGTAGACAGAAAAGAAAAATCATAGCACCGCCATTCACTGACGATGAACTACCAACATTCACTGAGGGTAGCAAAAAGATAACAAACACCAACTTTCACTGATGGTGATCTACCAACTTTCACTGAAGGTAGAAAGAGAAAATATATCATTGCATCGTCGTTCACTGATGATGAACTACCAATGTTCACTGAGGGTAGCAAAAAGATAACAAATATCAACGTTCACTCCCGATGTCCTACCAACTGTCACTGATGGTGATCTACCAACTTTCACTGAAGGTAGAAAGAGAATATATCATAGCACTGCCGTTCACTGATGATGAACTACCAACGTTCACTGAGGGTAGCAAAAAGATAACAAGTTTCCCCAAGATTCTGGCGTTTCACCTAGAACGGATGTCAACTTCTTCTTTAACCAAGGCACTCCGCATGGAAAGGATAATATATAAGCTGTCTCAAATAAAGAGACTTCCACTTGCAAAGATTTCACAACGAGCTATTTCTGTGATATTGAAAGTCTTGCCATCCGTTAGCATAATCTGACGACAAACTGCAAACTATTCACTCATAGAGGAAATAGCAAAAAACATTATGTCGACTTTTACAAGGAAGCACAAGTTACTCAAATAAAGAGACCTGCTACTTGTTGTCATGGAGGATTGTAAAAAGAAATGACTTTCTGGGGAGAGAAATATGACTTCTTGGAGAAAGAAATATGACTTCATGTGGGAAGAAATATGACTCCATGGAGAGATTCCACGATATTCCTGCTAAGGAGATAAAGTCTTCTCGTGCAAAATAAATGCACCAACCAAAACATGAAGTTTTCAGAAATCCAAAGTAAATAATATTATTGTGGAACCACAGATTAAAACCAGAAATAAACTGGAACGAAACGGTCAACAGAATACATCCTTTGAGAAATAAAATCAAGAGGGAAAACCAAATCCATCCAAACCAGGGACAACTCAGTGGGGAAATTGAAAGAATATACGCTTTCTGCTTAAGGCCAACACTCTATTAAAGAGAAGACAACGTAACTCTGCAAAACAGGATGATATATCAACAAAAATATTAAAATATGTTAATGAACAATGATTTGCCAATTTTAGCTATGCATGATGTATGTATGAATGTATGAGTGTTATCGTGCGTATGCTGATAAAACAGATATACAACATTGGGAATAACCATGCAAAACCACCTCGGGCACTAACAACACTTGGCTAAACTTCATCCAAGATGATCATTCCAAGAAAAAGTAAATGCCAACTGAAGAATGAAAACCTAATGGCTGCTTTAGCTTTAATGGGGAGCGACATAATCCAGAAGTAAGCAAAACAAAGTGACAGAATAGTACAGATACAGGGATAGAACATCCTTCTTCAGGCTTCACCGGGGAAACAAGTGTTTTTAAAAGTAACACTCCTACTGAAGATTGCAAAACCAGTCTCAAGTAAAGCAGACTGACATCAAAACATCAAAACATTCACCGGGGAATTCAGGCCTACTTCATTGGGGAGGTTAACACCACATCCACAAAGGGAAAACCATAATACGTCCTTCACTTAGAGAAACCAGGGACATGCGTTCTTCAAGAGTGGTTATGATACCAACTTCTCTGGAAAAATAACTTCTATTAGGCCAAACAAAAACTTCACTGGAGAAAATGAGGATTGAAACTTCACATCATGAAAACTCAGAAAAGAGGAGAAATGAATCCAAACTTGACCAAAGATACCAGAATCATAAACCCAATACGGCGAAAACATCCCGAGTAAAGCTTCAATGTAAAAGCATATTGTAAAATCTTTTTTTTGAAAAATCAATTTTTTTATTTAATCTTTTTTGCTTTGAAAGTTATTATCAATAATAAATGGAGTCTTTGCAAGCTAAATAAAAAAATAAATACAAATAATTAGGTAAAAGCTCAAATTTCCTTAATAGAATGGTAGTCTACGAATGGCGAGACTCCATAGATGATTACAAAGTTTGAAAAATGGTAATATATAATGGAAAAGATACATTGAGATACAATGACCACTATCCCCTCTAACAAATTTTGAAATCCCGAGCAGCAGCTTCTGTTGAAGTATGGTGAGGATCCGAGAAGATTGTTGCTTCAATGATCAAGTCTTATCTGACGTAGTTACTTGCCAAGAAAGTCCATAACTTTTGCCTAAGCTTCCCTTGCAGGTTTTCAACTTAGAGGGAAATTTATTCTGTTTAGGTCTCTAATTTTTGCCTAGACTGCCATTTCGGGTTTTCGGCCTACCGAGAATCTCCTTTTTTTCCTAAGCCGCCCTTTTGGGTTTTCAACTTAGTGAGTTGTTCTTTTATTTCTTTAGGCAAAGTATTTCTTGACTACGTCAGCATTCATGGGACGTGGGAACTCCTCGCCGTCCATAATTTCAAGAATTAATCCACCGCCAGAGAAGGCTTTCTTGACAACAAATGGGCCTTCAAAATTGGGAGTCCACTTGCCCCTAGAATCAGCGTTGAAAGACATGATCTTCCTGAGCACGAGGTCGCCTTCTCTGAATTCACGAGGTTTGACCTTTTTATCAAAAGCTTTCTTCATTCTTTTCTGATATAACTGTCGACATAAAATTGTCATCCTTTTCTCCTCAATCAAATTCAATTGGTCAAACCTGTTCTGGACCCATTTAGCCTCTACCAATTTGGTTTCCATTATCACACGCAAAGAGACAATCTCAACTTCGACATGGAGTACAGCTTCCATTTCATACACCAGGGAGAACGGGGTTGCTCCTGTTAAAGTGTGGGCAGATGTTCGATATCCATGTAGAGCAAAAGGGAGCATTTCATGCCAATCCTTATAAGTAACAACCATTTTCTGGATAATTCTCTTAATATTCTTATTAGTAGCTTCGACATCCCCATTCATCTTAGGCATGTATGGAGATGAATTGTGATGGACAATCTTGAATTCTTTGCACAGTTCTGTCATCATTTTGTTGTTCAAATTTAAGCCATTATTAGTGATGATTCTGCTCGGCACACCATACCGACATATAAGGTTATTCTTAATGAAACGCATAACCACCTGCTTAGTAACATTGACATATGAAGTAGCCTCTACCCACTTAGTGAAGTAATCAATTGCTACCAAGATAAAACGGTGTCCATTCTAAGCTTTGGGTTCTATCAACCCAATCATGTCAATACCCCACATAGAGAAAGGCCACGGGGAGGAAATCACATTGAGAAGTGTCAGAGGCACATGGACCTTGTCTGCATAAATCTGGCATTTATGGCACTTCTTTGCAAATTTGTAATAGTTGGACTCCATTTTCATCCAATAGTAACCTGCCCTTAGCATCCTTTTAGCCATCGAATGTCAATTGGCATGAGTACCAAATGAACCTTCATGAATCTCATGCATCAACATGTCTGCTTCGTATTTATCCATGCATCTGAGCAAGACCATGTCATAATTTCTCTTGTACAACACATTTTCACTGAGGAAAAATTGCCTGCCAATCTTCTCGATGTCTTTCTATCTTTCTTCGACGCACCAATCGGGTATTCCCGAGTCTGAAGAAAATGCTTGATATCATAATACCAAGGTTTTTCATCTGTTACCTCCTCTGCTGTAAACACATGAGCGGGCCTATCCAGTCGTCGAACCATAATTCGGGGTATATCATTCCAAGTATTCACTTGGTACATAGAAGCCAGAGTTTCCAGAGCATCCTCCATTTGATTTTCATCTCTAGGAATGTGATGGAATTCAACTTTATTAAAGAAGGGTAATAATCTTCTAGCATAATCTTTGTAAGGGATCAAGCCGGGGTGACGAGTATCCCATCCTCCTTTAATATGATTTATTACCAAAGCTGAATCACCATACACATCTAGAATTTTAATTCTGAGATCAATAGCTTCTTCGAGACCCATGGTGTAAGCCTCATATTCGGCCATATTATTAGTACAGTCAAATGTTAACCTTGCAGTAAAAGGAATGTGCGATCCATGAGGAGTGACAATCACAGCACCAATTCCTTTACCAAAAGCATTCACAGCTCCATCAAATATCATACTCCAACGAGATTCAGGGTCAGGACCTTCCTCGTGCAATGGTTCATCACAATCTTTCACTTTCAGGAACATCACATCCTCATCGGGGAATTCATATTCTACAGAATGGTGATCCTACACTGGTTGGTGAGCAAGATAATCTTCTAACACGCTGCTTTTAATAGCTTTTTCAGTGCGATATTCGATATCATATTCAGATAACAACATCTGCCAGCGGGAAATTCTCCCAATAAGAGTAGGCTTTTCAAATATGTACTTGATTGGATCTATTTTGGAGATCAACAAAGTAGTGTGATTCAACATATACTGCCGCAAATGCTTTTCCGCCCAAGCCAAAGCATAACATGTTTTTTCCAGCATGGAATACCGCGACCCACAATCTGTGAATTTTTTACTGAGATAATAAATGGAAAACTCTTTTTTCCCTGTTTCATCCTGTTGTCCCAGAATACATCCCATGGATTTATCTAACACTATCAGATACATAATCAACGGTCTTCTTTCTACAGGAGGGAGCAAGATATGAGGTTCAAGCAGATATTCTTTAATACTTTCAAATTCCCTTTGGCAATCATACATCCACACACAACCTTCATCTTTCTTTAACAACTTAAAGATCGGTTCACATGTTGCAGTCATGTGGGAGATGAATCTGGAAATATAATTCTAATGCCCGAGGAAACGTCTGACTTGCTTTTCAGTTCTTGGTGTTGGCATCTCTTGAATTTCTTTAATTTTATCAGGGTCAACTTCAATTCCTTTCTGGCTAACAATGAAACCCAACAATTTCCCTGATCAGACACCGAAGGTACACTTATTTGGATTCAAGTGGAGACGATACTTCCTCAAATGCTGAAACAACTTCAACAAATCTTCTACATGCCCTTCTTCAGTCTGGGATTTGGAAATCATATCATCAACATATAATTCAATTTCCTTGTGCATCAGATCATGGAATACGGTTGTCATAGCCCTCTGGTACGTTGCATCAGCGTTCTTCAACCCAAAGGGCATTACTCTATAACAGAATGTTCCCCAGGGTGTGATAAATGTTGTTTTTTCCATGTCCTCTGGAGCCATTCTTATTTTATTATACCCGGAAAATCCGTCCATGAACGAGAATACCTTAAATTTTGTTGTGCTATCCACTAACATATCAATGTGTGGCAATGGAAAATCATCTTTTGGACTAGCTTTACTTAGATCTCTGTAATCTAGGCACATGCGGACCTTTCCGTATTTTTTCGGTATTGGGACAATATTGGCAATCCATTGAGGATACACTGACGTCGCAAGAGAACCAGCATTAATCTGCTTTAGAACCATCTCTTTGATTTTTACTGCCATATCTGGGTGAGTTCTTCTCAACTTCTGTTTGACTGGAGGACACTTTGGCTTTAACGGCAAACGGTGCTCTATAATATATGTATCTAGACCAGGCATATCTTGATAAGACCAAGAAAAAATATCCACATACTCTTTCAACAGCTCAATCAACCTGCTCTTCATATCAGGATGCAGCAATACTCCAATCTTGACTTCCTTCGGATCTTCTTCTGAACCCAAATTGATCACTTCCAATGGCTCTTTATATGGATGAATGGTATTTTCCTCGTGCTCAAGAAACCGTGAGACCTCTTATGGAATCTCATCATAATGTTCTTCTTCAGCCCCATACACAGGACATTCAAAGTTGGGAGAGGGTGCAGGGTCATTGTGTTCAACGGGTTTTTTAATTAATCTGCACATATGATTTGTGATTGCTTTTAGAAACTGACACATATAAAAAGTGATCATGCAGATTGGATTTCAGTTATTATTTATTTTGAAAGGTTTTTTTTGATTACCATTTTCCAAGAAAAAGCAGAAAATAAAGACATAATTTGTGAAACAAAGACAACTTTTATTATTGATTTTAAAATTCACAACAAACAGATAAGCCTTACAACATTAATACTTCCACCTTTGGCAGAGTGAAAGATTTTTCAAAAAGACTAACAAATCAAATTACTTTGAAACATGTATGCAAGAGGGAACATCAATGGTGATCCAGTTCTGAACCCTAACTCTGTGTGTCACATAATTCGGCATTTCCTGCTCTACTTTATCTTCCACAATGGCGTTAATCCTGGAAACAGTCGGATGAAGATAACCCCCGCTACAGAAAATGTCTTGATACCTGCCTGCAGCAGACTTCGGCTTCATACCCTTACATTTTTCATTCTTCGAAGAGAACCCCAAGCCAGTTCAATTCTTGTTCACAGGTGGATCCACAATTCGTCCCCAAACTTCATTATGACCATTACGCACAACCTGTTGCGCGTCCTTCAGCGGAACCATGGAATTCTCACTTTCTCTTATGTTGTCAATGGATAAGGCTTGGAACTGGGTTCCAACAGTAGCTTCATCCGCCTCTACAATGTTGAAAGAGGACAAATGAGATATCAATAATGCATGCACCCCTTTTATGATCACCACTTTCCCTTCACGTATAAACTTCAGCTTCTAGTGTAAAGTTGAAGTGACAGCCCCTGCCTCATGTATCCATGGTCGTCCCAACAAACAGCTATAAGCGGAAACAATGTCCATGACCTGGAAAGTTATATGAAACAAATGTGGTCCTATATGAATAGGCAAGTCCACTTCACCAATAACAAATTTCCTTGACCCATCAAATGCTTTCACAATAATGCCACTCGGGTGCATAGGCGTTCCTTGATATTTCGACTTCATAAGTGTACTCCTCGATATAACATTCAACGCGGATCCATTATCAATCAGCATATTGGATAGTGAATCATTCTTGCAGTTCATAGAGATGTGGAGGGCCAAGTTGTGATTCCTTCCTTCATCTGGTAATTCATCATCGCAGAAACTCAAGTTATTACATGAAGTAATGTTTCCTATTACGCTGCTGAATTTGTCTAATGGCATATCACTCTCCAATAAAGCTTGGTCCAGTACCCTCATCAAGGATTCTCTGTGAGCATAGGTGTTCATCAATAAAGCTAAAATAGATAGTTTTGAAGGAGTCTACAATAGCTGATCTACAATTCTGTAGTCGCTCATCTTAACTATCTTCAAAATATCATCCACTTCTTTCTCTAACTTAGCTCCACTAGTCTCACCCGTAGCCTTCTTAGGTTCATCATTCTCAACAATTTTCTTTCCAACACCAACATCTCTTCGAACAACTGGTGCAAACACACGACCGTTGCGGGTCACCCTGCTATTTTCAGCTATATTTCAGACATCAAGCATTGGCTGGATGGGAACTTCCACTTCATCCTCTAAGATTGTAGCGTTGTATTTGTAAGGCACAGCCTTATCTGACTTGTAGGGGATAGGACCCGCCAGACTAATCACCAATAGGGTAACAATTGGCTTGCTATGATACTCAACTTCAAAATGGGAGGGTGCACCAAAACAAAGCACAATGACGTTTACCCCTTTTCAACACAATCAGTCATTAATAAGTAATTTCTGGAAAACAAATCTTTGTCTGAAGAGAAATACTCATCTGCGGAGGCATACTCTTCATCTGACTCTTCTTCAGTCAAATAAACCTCAACCATATCAAATTCATGGTAATCATACCTCTGACTTGTGACCTTGATAGTTCCATTGTCTAACAACAACTGAACACCCTTCTTCACGATTGAACATCCTCGGGGGTCTCGACAGCAAACTTGGCAAGATCCATATTGGTGTTCCACCTGACCAGCCATATGGCAGAAGGTAGCATGCAACTATACGAGATCCTCATTCATATACTCTACATCAAAACTCTGAATTATCCAGGACATCCAGAAACCATATTCACTTCCTCTTCATACTCTTCCCTAGGCCTGATTATATAGATTAGGCCTTCATCCATCATCTCCTGTAAATCAGCCTTTATCTTATCGCAACCCTGTATGTATGTACTGCAAATAGCACAACCGGCATGGTCATGCGTATAGTAGCTAAATTCACAGAGGTCTGCATGCATTTTCACCAAATCTCCTCTAACCAGATTAATATCAAAAATCCGGAAGTCTCTTGGACAACCGGCTACCATATTTACAGCATTTACTCCCCCATGCTTGGGTAGAGGATTATCTTTCACATTAGGTCCCACGTCCTTAAAATATAGAACACCAAACTTTGCCAATTTTTGTACCTCCGTCTTCAAAGGATAACAATTCTCAACATTATGCCCTGGTGCTCCCTGATGAAAAGCACGTGTTTGGTATGCCTTGTAATACCAAGGCAATGGTGATGGTACGACGGGAGGTGGTCGGGTCTGAACCAACTTCTTCTGAATCAATTTTGGTAGTAACTTTGTATAGCTCATGGGAATAGGGTCATAACTCTCCCTTCTTTGATTATACCCTTGATTCCCCTGCTGGGACGGTCTCTGTTAAGCAACAGTAATTGGAGCGACATTCATAACGGGAGTAACTGAGGCGACTTGCTGATGACGCTGATAATTCCTTCTAGGAGTGTTAACCCTCCTCTCTTGCATGACAGCATTTACATCCCCTTCCTTCTTCTTGGTAAACCCATAAGATGGATTCTTCGCACCTCCAGATCCTTCACTTTTCGTCAAACGGCCTTCTCTTACAGCCTCTTTTAAGCGATACCCATTCCTACAATCTCAGTAAAGTCACTTGGTGCACTTTCTACCATCCTCTCGTAGTAGAAAGCACCCAGCGTCTTCAAGAAAATCTTAGTCATCTCCTTCTCTTCCAAGGGAGGAATCACCTGGGCGGCTACCTCACGCCATCTCTGTCCATATTCTTTGAACGATTATCTGTCTTTCTGAACCATGGCCCTGAGTTGATCACAGTCAAGCGCCATCTCCACGTTGTACTTGTATTTTTTTATGAATGCTTCTCCCAAATCATTAAAAGTATGGATATTGGCGCTGTCCAAACTCATATACCACTTCAGCGCAGCACCGATCAAACTATCCTGAAAAAAGTGAATCAGCAGACGCTGATCATCAGTATTGGTAGACATTATCCTTACGTACATCACTAGATGAGTACGAGGGCAAGTGTTGCCCTTATACTTCTCAAACTCTGGGACTTTAAACTTAGCAGGTATCTTAATATTCGGGACCAAGCATAACTCATTCACATTCTGCCCAAATAGATCTTTTCCCCTGAGGGCCTTCATCTCTCTTTGCATCTTGTCAAACTACTCTTAAAAATCATCCATTCTGTCATAAAGACCTAAGTCTTCACTCGGTGGAGGGAAATGATGATACAAATCATCATAAACAAATGAAACCATATTCATAGAAGGAGGTGCAGCAGGAACATGCACCACAGGAGGTGTAGGAGTAATAATAGTATGAACAACTAGAGTATCTTGAGGACCAAGATTGAAACCTTCAGGTGAAAAATTCTCTGGTATTCCCCATGGATAACCTTGGGGCATGTGATTCTGAACAACAGTTGGAGTAGCAGATACGAGAACAGTCAGAGCTTCAGTAATTTCCCTTATTGGTTAAGGTTGAACACTCGGTGGCTGATTCTGAGCAGCCACCAGAGCCTCCGTCAGAGTAGTCAGATTGGCCATGCCGGCCTTCAAAGTAGAAACTTCCTCGTGCAGCTCGCGATTCTCTTGTTCTAATTTGTCCATCTTCTTTCTGAAATTAGCCCGAGTGTTGTAGTGATGAGTCAGCTTGCTGAACGAAGTAAAGAAGCTTGGTAAGACACCTGGATATGCATAACAAATGCAAGAAAAATGTGCAATATGATGCATTATATGTAATGCACATGATTATTTTTACTTTGTTATTTAATATTTCCAGGGATTTATAGATTTATAGACACATTGCAAATATCAGAGTAATAACACGTTTGAAATACTGAAAATTTTATTGTAATATCTTCAAAATGGATTGCAAGTTTCAATGATCCCAAGTATAAGATGAAAATAAAATTTGAAACCCTGAGAAATAAAACTGATGGAGATCACTCTATACGTTGGCGCTTCCCCGTGAGCATGGCAATATGAGCCTTCAACTTCTGGTTTTCTTCCGCATGTCTGATGGAAACCTCCTTCCAAACATCTGAATCAGGAAGTGAGTAATCAGCACCTGATTGAGGCTTAGGAGAAAATAAATCCCCTTGCCTCTCCATAGACTCTACCGCTCGACTCTCAAGGATCTCAATCAAGTCGTCTTTCTCATTCAAGTTTGCTTTATAGGAACTCTCTAAAGTTTGGAACTTATTATTTCAAGTATCATTTTCCTGTTGCATCCTAACCAAAGCAAGTTGCAGCTCTTCTAGATCATCTAATAAGGGAGGAGTGGTCTTCATAAATAGATCGGGCATGGGTGTCTCCCGGGTATACGGCATATTTAACTGAATAGCTCTCGATCGGATCCACTGAAGATATGGCTCCAAAGAAATAACACCCCTAGGTCCCAAATAATTCCTACTCTTCTTATGAATGTAACGCCAGGCCTTCGCAATCTGCTCCCTAGCTTCCCTATGGTCTTCTCATTCCTTCAGAAAGAAACTACTCAAATGAATACTATTCGGTTTATCCCTCATCGGATAACCAAGCTGTCGTCGTGCAAGAACAGGGTATAATTAATTCCTCCGTTTGTACCAAGAAGAGGTACATTAGGGAAACTACCACAACTGTCAATAATCTCTATATCCTGGTAAGATCGATGATACCAATTAATATTCGAGTGAGTAAGTGCCATGATCTTAGGAGCCCAACGGGGTTCCTTCTTGACATCCCCAAAAGCATCAGACTGAGGCATATGAGAGATAAACCATCGGCACAACAGAGGTGTGCAACAGATAATCATCCCTCCATGATAAGAATTTTGAAGGTGAATAGAGTAATAAGCATAACCCAACAATGTAGGAACTGGTTTTCCAATCATGAAGATCCTGATAGAATTAATGTCAACAAACTTTTCCACATTAGGAAATAAAAACAACCCGTAAGCAAGTAGAGTAAAGATGCCCTCAAAAGCAATTGTACTCTTTATTCTGGCAAAGTAACAAGCTTTCTCCAATAAGAACTGAGCTGGTAATCCTCTAATTCCTCCTTTAGTAGTCATATGGGCTTCCACCTCATATTTCCCCAGATGAATCAAAGCAGCAATCTCATGTGGTTTTGGCTCACCCTCCAAACTAGTAAAAGGAACACGATTGGTAACAGGTAAATCCAATAGATAAGAATACTCCTCTGGTGTGGGCATCAACTGATAGTCGGGAAAAGTAAATCAATGATACATCGGATCATAGAACTGGACCAAGGTCGAGAGAATACCCTCCTTCATCTTCAGCTTTATGAGAGGAATAATGGATCCATACTTCTTCTGAAAGTCTGCAGAACACTCGATCTCAAGAATTAGACTGATCAACTCATCTATCTTGGGATCCTTGAAACTGTATTTCCCAATCTTTCTCTTTCCAGAATCCATGGTTAGAAAGTACCTGAGATATTCACAAATGGTCAACCTTTAAATCCCTTGAAATATGGTTTCTACAAAAGATGCTTATGAGTGCATGTATGTATGATGCAACAATCACACATAAGATCACACATATAGGGTTCATAGGTTCGACGTCACAAGCATGAGGTTGAAGGTGCTACCCATAAGGTATCGGTCTAAAATTTATCACCTGCCGAACAAGGTTATAGAGGTTCCCAGAGTCTACATCCTTCCTTCGGATATAACCAACTTCTTAATTAACTCTGTAATTAGTAATATTCTCAAGAAAGACTCGTCCGAGTGTAGTATCGCGTGACAACTATTTCCGGATTACTCCGTCATAGCTTCCGCACTAAACCTAAAAGGCCAAGATTGGTTTGGTATTCTACGGTCCTCAGTTTCAGCAGGCTCCCAGGTCAAAAGCAGTATGTCTTCCCAATTACTCGGTAAATGATACTATAGTCAAAGGGGCCTCCAATGAGTGGGGGATCTCATGCCTCATTTTTTGGGATTACTCCCTCAAAGTTAACATGACTATACTGCTCGTCCTATCTTAAAGTTTTCCCATGTTCGGGTATAGGACTTATGAGTAATCACCTAGCACCCTGAAAACCAAGAAAATCCAGACAAACATATATACAACATATAACACAAAAAAACAGTAATAACACATATACAGATATAAACAAATATAGGCTTAACCCACTTAGGGATGGACCAACAAGAGGTCAATCTGTCCCCAGTGAAATCGCCATTTTTCTGTAGCGGTAGAAATGTTTAAGACTAAGCCATTTGGTTGACTAGACTTTATACAAATCAAAATCAAAATCGCCACCGCGCTTTATTGTTTCCAAAGGAATGGGAAAAGAGAAAATAACCCAAAAAGAGGGGGAAAGATTCAAGGTAAGGGGGTTGGTTATGGAAAGGGAAGGTATTAGCACCCTAAACATCTACGGTACTCCGCAGGAGCCTCTTTGTGAAATCTGTATATTTTGGCTATGAAAAAAATGTTGTATAAAAATGGATGGTGGAGGTGAGAAAATAAATATATTTATTTTATAATTTTTGCACCCGCCGCAGTTGTGAACCTTTAGTGCCTACGTACCACCTTTCAATGCAATAGGGGATCAGGGTACACGTAGTTCCTCTTTTAAAAATTTAAAAAACAAATGTGTTTGTTAATTTTATGAGATAAAACATCATCGTCATTGTCCGTGTGGAAAACATACCTACTACCCACAATTATGAGAAAGGAGAATTTGCATCATCTCTAAGTGGAGGATATGGCTTGGATTTTAAAATCAACAATGCCTCACTCAACACCCAAGTG
Source organism: Vicia faba (assembly GCA_948472305.1). Classification (NCBI taxonomy): domain Eukaryota; kingdom Viridiplantae; phylum Streptophyta; class Magnoliopsida; order Fabales; family Fabaceae; genus Vicia; species Vicia faba. Next base: position 1,358,821,113 of record OX451740.1, read on the forward strand.
GAAAATATCTCTCTTCACTACATATTGTAGAAGTATAGTTGTTTACATCACTACAAGGATTGACAAGAGTTCAATCTTTTAAGAAGAATATAAATATAAAATCCAAAATGGAAAAATGGTTTGAAAGGAGATTGATTGACTTTTAGTATTCTCACAAAAAAAGTCAAAGTATTATTAAGTTGATTAGGATTTATTTATGAAAATATTTGAAAATGCATGGACCTAAGTCCAAGTTTATTATTAAAGTGGTTCAAGTTTAAAACAAGAAGAGTTTTCAAAAGGAGGGAGATAATTTTTGAAATCAAAGAAGAGGGGAGGAGAAGAAGAGGCTATCTAAGCATAAGGTAAAAGCTATGGATAAGAACCATCTAACCAACAAGAAGCCAATACTTGATATTATGAGCCAAGATAGAATTCTCTTTCCTTGGATTGAAACCAATCAAGGAAAAAAATACTAGACCTCTTGAGAGAACCAAACTTCAAGTGTATTAAGTCTTCACAAAAATTGGGCAGAGTAACGGCTGTATACGGGTGAATTCCAGATTAAAAACAAAGGGTGTAATCACAAAAACCTGCACACAAAAACAAACAAGCAACCCAATGTATTGAGGTAAACCTCAAGAACTCCAGAAAAAAATAATCAGATAAGATCGCAAGGTCTCCAAGATAGGCCAAGGTTTCTAATTCTAAGTCCAAGAAAATAGTCCCATGCTCCATATTGCCATGGATAGTAACCAAATAGTCCAAGTACCATTAAAGATTTGTATGGTTTATGTTGATTATTAAGTATCTTAAAAAAAAGCTCAAGTGAGCAAAGTAAAAATGACAAGAAAGTAAATGCTCAAATGAGCAAAGATGAAAATGGCATGAAATGTAAATGCTAAAAGTAAATGGTACATAAAGCATAAAAAAAATCATAAAATAAAACAAGTAAATAATTAGTGGTTAGTTGGATGACCATCTTGAAGCTTGCATTTGGAACTCATTAGAGGATTGGTAGAACCAAAGCCACCACACAACAAGCTGCATTTTCTTTTTGTCAAGTATATCATCCATTTGGAATTCTCACAAGTGCCATTTAATGATCAATGATGTTTAAGTGAACCACGTTGACCAAAGGTGTTGTAGATCCATTAGAGGATTGGTAGAACCAAAGCCTCCACACAATGAATCTCAAGGTCATTGGATCAAAGAGATCAAATTAACATACATGGGCTTGCAAAAATAAGTTTGGGCCACGAATGATCATTTATTCGAATCGGGACAAAATTTTGCGCTATGTTACGCAATCGTAAGTGGACTTATATAAAAGTCGCACCTATTTTGAGGCCGGTCAATAGCAATCTATGCACCATTTATTCTGAGACATGATATAGAGATCATGCTCCAACAACATTTAGTGCAATAAGAAGGGGATGAGATGAAGAGGGATGGGAGAGAATATACAAACCACTTTCTAATTAAATTTAATCAAACTATTATTAAAATCATTCATCTATTTTTGTGGAGTTAAACTCAACACCATGGATCCAATGATGTTAATAAAGTTCATGATCCAAAATTTAACCCAAGATCAGCCAGAAAATAGTCACAAAATAATATTACATTTTAATATATACAAAAGGGTTTTAAAATAATGTTTAAAAATAGAAAATAAAGAGAAAAATAACAACTATGTTCAAATTAATCGAGAAATAAAAAGTAAGACCATAAAAAAATCAGAAAAAGGCTCAAATAATTTTACTAATTTTTTGGTAATTTTTTAAGTCAGAAACTATTTTTAAAATTAAAATAAATGGGTAAAATAAACCAAAAATGATTAAAAAAATAGCAAAGTCAAAAACAAAAATAAAATAAGGTCACCAATATTTGTCACAATATCATTGGATCACTACATAATTTTTTCAGAATTTAAAAATATATAAAAGTATTTTAAACATTTAAAACAATTCAAATAAAGTGAATTTATAAAAATAAAAAAAACCAAAACACAAAATTAAATTATGAAAAAATTAAAATCAGAAAGAGAATAATCAAAATATTTTTTCATAATTTTTTCAGATTTTTTGGACTTAAAATGAATTTTCTCTGATATTTTTGAAATTTAAAATAATTAAAATATAAAAATCAGACAAGAAAATAAAAGTAAAAATATTTGGACCATATGATGAGAGTCAAAACGCATTAGTAATCAAATCCAAGGGATCTGGCGCGCTGTGCATATCATGGTCATTAGTGAATAAAGTACAAAATCAAATATAAATCAGATTTTTAAAAATTACAAGTGGCGTGCCATCATTGGTTGGAAGATGACACGTAGCTCATCTTCAACCTCCAGCTAACATGATTTACATGTCTCTTAAACTATAAAATCAGAAGCTCGGACCTATGTCGTTCGCTTCGTCTCTTCAAGACGAAAACAACCACACCCTCCCGCCAAATTTATATAAAATGTAGCTCAAGCAATTTGGAAGGAATGTTTTGAAAAGAGATTTGAAATTTCATAATCAAAACGTGTTTCTAGTAAAAGGTAAGTGTTGCGACTAGAACTAGGGTAATGAGTGCAATACAATGATATCAAAGTTTTGAAGAATTGATAAAGGAATCTACCTATTGAAGTTGAGTTGCAGAGCTCTGAAACTGGACTTCTATGGAGCAGTATAGGGCACGATTCTTGAATGTAATTATGTGGTTAGCTTCAGGGAAGATCAAGGAAGGTGAATTGATGGAAAAATTGGATTGAAGAAGGCTTGAGAATGGATTTTGAAGTTACTGAATTTTGTGTTGGGGAACAAGTTTGGCAGGGTGATTCTGGCTATCCAAGCTTGAGAAAATGAATGGGGAATGACCCTCTATTTATAGGGAATCAAATGGACTGTTCAAGCGTGTGAAATGATGAAGTTTGGAGGGAAATCGTGGGAAGCTGCAAACAAGAAAAGTGTGACTTCAAACTTGATAAAAGCTCATCTAAAACGCGTGTTTTGCTATGCTAATCACTTCTGGAAGTTCACTGAACATGTGTAGAAGAAAAAACGCGCAGAAACAAAGTGTTTAGAAGCCAAATCAAGGATTTCAAATTCTGACTTGTGATGATACTTCAGTTTCAAGTTACCAATTTCAAAATCATGGCATTCTCAGCTCAAAGGGTCTTAGGTCATGATTCTTGATGCTTTAGAAAGATGAGGTTACAAGCTTTGCATTGGAAAAAGAATGGAATCAAGTGGATGCTTGAGCTGAAAGTTGTGTTGAGTCAAAGTTGGAGAAAAAGAGTTGACTTTCCATACTTAGAAATATTTCAAGTTCTTCTTCAAAAATGACCTATAATGTCTTGCATCCAAACATGGCCTTCCACTTGGAATTTTCTCTTGACCAAAAAAGATGGCATGAAGTAGATCTCTTGAATGACATTTTGAAACTTGAACCATTCAAAATATCCAAAAATTGAGAAAGTTATGACTTGTTGAAGTTGGCAAAATTTCATGAAATGACCTATAATCTTTTGCATCCTTAAGGCAACTTCCATCTATTTTCTCACTTTGCACATAAAATAAGGAATAAATTTCACACCTTCAAGATAATTATGGAAAAAGAATGGGCTCAAGGTAATAAAAATTGACCAAGTTATGATCATTTGAAGTCACACATGGAAATTTGGGGATTCATCTGGAGGACTTGTAATCTTTCTTCCTCATTAAGTCTCTTCCTCATGACAACTCCTTGAAACTTTTGAAGTAATTTGTTGATAACCCTTTGAAGAGAAAGATGTCTTTGGAATCACTCAAAAATACCAATAGATGGGCAAGATATATTCCTTTGAAGTTTAAAACCCTAGCTCCTTAGATCAAGAGAATGCTTTGAGGAACTTTGACAATTTTGAACAAACTTCTTGTACCAACAAAAATTATTTGTAAATAGAAGTTGTTGAGGATGATAATGAGGACTCATAGCCACCAAAACCACTTCCATATCTTGAACATTGAGATAAATATTCACTTGTGACCAAATGGAATAAAATCTTGTCCAACCATGACAACCTCTCCAATCAATCCCTTGTGCTTTTCAACCAAATTTGATAACCTTGAAATGTTATGAACCAAAACAACCTTGCCATTCCAATTATTCCAAAACCAATCCAATGGTGAGGTTTGAACTTCTCAAGCTTTATTGAGTATGGCATGGAAATAAACTCATGAACCCATGGGGTAACTTATTAAATTCCATTGCCTTTACCTACATGGATAACAAGCAAGACAAACCAACATTGCATTTTATTTAGTTAAAATAAGAAATCAAGACAAAAACAATATTCATGATCACAAAAGAACATAAGTCAAGGTGCTTGGTTATTACTCAAAAGGGAAAAGCAAAATATAGGGAGGGGAACCAAGAATCCTATTGTAATCTTGTTGTGAATGAATCAACATGGCATGATGAAGGGATCTTAGCAAAAAAAATTAGGGTACAACACATGTAATAACTTGAGTTTCTGCGATGATGAATTACCAAATGAAGGAAGGAATCACAACTTGGCCCTCCACATCTCTATGAATTGCAAGAATGATTCACTATCCAATGTGCTGATTGATAATGGGTTCACGTTGAATGTTATACCGAGGAGTATGCTTATGAAGTTGAAATATCAAGGAACGCCTATGCGCCCGAGTGGCATCATTGCGAAAGCGTTTGATGGGTCAAGGAAATCTGTTATTGGTGAAGTGGACTTGCATATTCATATAGGACCACATTTGTTTCAGATAACTTTCAAGGTCATGGACATTGTTCCCGCTTATAGTTGTTTGCTAGGACGATCATGGATACATGAGGCAGGGGTTGTCACTTCAACTTTACACCAGAAGCTGAAGTTTGTACGTGAAGGGAAAGTAGTGATCATAAATGGGAAGCAGGCATTGTTGATATCTCATTTGTCCTCTTTCATCATTGTAGAGGAGGATGAAGTTGTTGTTGGAACCCAGTTCCAAGCCTTATCTATTGACAACATAAGAGGAAATGGGAATTCCATGGTTTCGCTGAAGGACATGCAGCAGGTTGTGCGCAATGGTCATAATGAAGTTTGGGGATAAATTGTGGATCCAGCTGTGAACAAGAACAGAACTGGCTTGGGGTTCACTTTGAATAATGACAAAGGTAAGGGCATGAAGCCGAAGTCTGCTGCAGGCAGGTATCAAGACATTTTCCGTAGCGGGGGTTATCTTTATCAGTCTGTTTCTAGGATTAACGCCATTGTGGGAGATGAAGCGGAGCAGGAAATTCCGAATCATGTGACGCACGGAGTTAGGGTTCAGAACTGGATCACCATTGATGTTCCCTCTTGCATACTTGTTTCAAAGTAATTTGATTTGTTAATCTTTTTGAAAAAGCTTTCACTCTGCCCAAGGTGGAAGTATTAATGTTGTAGGGCTTATCTGTTTGCTGAAATTCAATCTGCATGATCACTTGTTATATGTGTCAGTTTCTAAAAGCAATCACAAATCATATGTGCAGATTAATTAAAAAACCCATTGAATACAATGACCCTGCACCCTCTCCCAACTTTGAATGTCCTGTGTATGGGGCTGAAGAAGAAGATTATGATGATATTCCAAAAGAGGTCTCACGGTTGCTTGAGCACGAGGGAAATACCATTCAGCCATATAAAGAGCCATTGGAAGTGATCAATTTGGGTTCAGAAGAAGATCCGAAGGAAGTCAAGATTGGAGCATTATTGCATCCTGATGTGAAGAGCAGTTTGATTGAGTTGTTGAAAGAGTATGTGGATATTTTTACTTGGTCTTATCAAGATATGCCTTGTATAGATACAGATATTGTAGAGCACCGTTTGTCGTTGAAGCCAGAGTGTCCTCCAGTCGAACAGAAGTTGAGAAGAACTCACCCAGATATGGCAGTAAAAATCAAAGAGGGGGTTCTAAAGCAAATTAATGCTGGTTTTCTTGTGACATCGGTGTATCCTCAATGGATTGCCAATATTGTCCCAGTATCAAAAAAAGACGGAAAAGTCCTCATGTGTGTAGATTACAGAGATCTAAATAAATCTAGTCTAAAAGATGATTTTCCATTACCACACATTGATATGTTAGTGGATAGCACATCAAAATTTAAGGTATTCTAGTTCATGGATGGATTGTCCGGGTATAATCAAATAAGAATGGCTCCAGAGGACATGGAAAAAGTAACGTTTATCACACCATGGGGAACATTCTGTTACAGAGTGATGCCCTTCGGGTTGAAGAACGCTGGTGCAACGTACTAGAGGGTTATGACAACCCTATTCCATGATCTGATGCACAAGGAAATAGAAGTATATGTTGATGATATGATTTCCAAATCCCAGACTGAAGAAGGGCATGTAGAACATTTATTGAAGTTATTTTAGCGTTTGAGGAAGTATCGTCTCCGCTTGAATCCAAATAAGTGTACCTTCGGTGTCCGATCAGGGAAATTGTTGGGTTTCATTGTTAGCCAAACACAAATTGAAGTTGACCCTGATAAAATCAAAGCAATTCAAGAGATTCAAGCACCAAGAACTGAAAAAGCAAGTCAGAGGTTTCATCGGGCGTTTGAATTATATTTCCAGATTCATCTCCCACATGACTGCAACATGTGAGCCGATCTTTAAGTTGTTAAAGAAAGATCAAGGTTGTTTGTGGACGGATGATTGCCAAAGGGAATTTGAAAGTATTAAAGAATATTTGCTTGAACCTCCTATCTTGCTCCCTCCTGTAGAAGGAAGATCGTCAATTATGTATCTGACAGTGTTAGATAAATCCATGGGATGTATTCTGGGACAACAGGATGAAACAGGGAAGAAGGAGTTCGCCATTTATTATCTCAGTAAAAAATTCACTGATTGTGAGTCGCGGTATTCCATGCTGGAAAAAACATGTTGTGCTTTGGCTTGGGCGGCAAAGCGTTCGCGACAATAAATGTTGAATCACACTACTTGGTTGATCTCCAAAATGGATCCAATCAAGTACATTTTTGAAAAGCCTGCTCTTACTAGGAGAATTCCCCGCTGGCAGATGTTGTTATCTGAATATGATATCAAATACCGCACTCAAAAAGCTATTAAAAGCAGCGTGTTGGAAGATTATCTTGCTCACCAACTAGTGGAGGATCACCAGTCTGTAGAATGTGAATTCCGCAATGAGGATGTGATGTTCCTAAAAGTGAAAGATTGTGATGAACCATTGCCTGAGGAAGGTCCTGACCCTGAATCTCATTGGAGTATGATATTTAATGGATATGTGAATGCTTATGGTAATGGAATTGGTGTTGTGATTGTCACTCCTCATGGATCGCATATTCCTTTTACTGCAGGGTTAACATTTGACTGTACTAATAATATGGCTGAATACGAGGCTTGCATCATGGGTCTCGAAGAAGCTATTGATCTCAAAATTAAAATTCTAGATGTGTATGGTGATTCAGATTTGGTAATAAATCAGATTAAAGGAGAATGGGATACTCATCACCCCGACTTGATCCCTTACAAAGATTATGCTACAATATTATTACCCTTCTTCAATAAAGTTGAATTCCATCACATTCCTAGAGATGAAAATCAAATGGCGGATGCTCTGGCAACTCTGGCTTCTATGTACCAAGTGAATACTTGGAATGATATACCTCGAATTACGGTTCGATGACTGGATAGGCCCGCTCATGTGTTTACAGCAGAGGAGGTAGCAGATGAAAAACCTTGGTATTATGATATCAATCATTTTCTTCAGACTCAGGAATACCCAATTGGTGCGTCGAAGAAAGATAGAAAGACATTGAAAAGATTGGCAGGCAGTTTTTTCCTCGGTGAAAATGTGTTGTACAATAGAAATTATGACATGGTCTTGCTCAGATGCGTGGATAGACACGAAGATGACATGTTGATACATGAGATTCATGAAGGTTCATTTGTCACTCATGCCAATAGACATTCGATGGCTAAAAAGATGCTAAGGGCAGGTTACTATTGGCTGACAATGGAGTCTGACTGTTATAAATTTGCAAAGAAGTGCCACAAATTCTAGATTTATGCTGACAAGGTCCATGTGCCTCCGACACTTCTCAATGTGATTTCCTCCCCGTGGCATTTCTCTATGTGGGGTATTGACATGATTGGGATGATAGAACCCAAAGCTTCAAACGGACACCGTTTTATCTTGGTAGAAATTGATTACTTCACCAAGTGGTGGAGGCTGCTTCATATGCCATTGTTACTAAGAAGGTGGTTGTGCGCTTCATTAAGAATAAACTTATATGTCGGTATGGTGTACCGAGCATAATCATCACTGATAATGGCTCGAATTTGAACAACAAGATGATGACAGAACTTTGCAAAGAATTCAAGATTGTCCATCACAATTCATCTCCATACACGCCAAAGATGAATGGGGTTGTCGAAGCTGCTAATAAGAATATCAAGAGAATTATCCAGAAAACGGTTGTTACTTATAAGGATTGGCATGAAATTCTCCCTTTTTCTCTACATGGATATCGAACATCTGTCCGCACTTCAATAGGACCAACCCCATTCTCCCTGGTGTATGGAATGGAAGTTGTACTCCCTGTCGAGGTTGAGATTCCCTCTTTGCGTGTGATAATGGAAACCAAATTGACAGAGGCTGAATGGGTCCAGAACAGGTTTGACAAATTGAATTTGATTGAGGAGAAGAGGATGACAGCTTTATGTCATGGACAGTTATATCAGAAAATAATGAAGAAAGCTTTTGATAAAAAGGTCAAACCTCGTGAATTTAGGGAAGGCGACCTCGTGCTCGGGAAGATCATGTCTTTCAATGCTAATTCTAGGGGCAAGTGGACTCCCAATTGTGATGTCCCACATGTTGTCAAGAAAGCCTTCTCTAGTGGTGCATTAATTCTTGAAACTATTGATGGTGAGGAGTTCCCACGTCCCATGAATGCTGACGCAATCAAGAAATACTTTGCCTAAAGAAATAAAGAACAGCTCGCTAAGTTGAAAACCCGAAAGGGCGGCTTAGGCAAAAAAGGAGCGTCTCGGTAAGCCGAAAACCTGAAAGGGCGGTCTAGGCAAAAATTAGAGATCTAAACAAAATAAATTTCCCGCTAAGTTGAAAACCCGCAAGGGCAGCTTAGGAAAGAGCTAGGGACTTTCTTGGCAAGTAACATCGTCAGACAAGACTTGATCATTGAAGCAACAATCTTCTCGGATCCTCACCATACTTCAACAGAAGCTGCTGCTCAGGATTTCAAAAGTTTTTAGAGGGGATATTGGTCATTGTATCTAAATGTATCTTTTCCATTATATATTACAATTTTTCAAACTTTGTAATCATCTATGGAGTCTTGCCATTCGCAGACTACCATTCTATTAATGAAATTTGAGCTTTTACACAATTCTTTGTATTTCTTATTTTATTTAGCTTGCAAAGACTCCATTTATTATTGATAATAACTTTCAAAGCAAAAAAGATTAAATAAAAAAATTGATTTTTCAAAAAAAGATTTTACAATCTGCTTTTACTTTGAGATTTATGATGAAACAATGACAACAAAAATGGTGATCCCAGGAATGGACAAACTCCAGTTGTTTTGAGAAGTTTTTGTTCCCCTCGGGAAGGTTTACTAGGGATGTTTTCGTCGTATTGGGTTTATGACTCTGGTATCCTCGGTTAAGTTTGGATTCATTTCTCCTCTTTTCTGAGTTTTCATGATGTGAAGTTTCAATCCGCATTTTCTCCAGTGAAGTTTTCGTTTGGCCTAATATAAGTTCTTTTTCCAGAGAAGTTGGTATCATAACCACTCTTGAAGAACGCAGGTCCTTATTTTCTCTAAGTGAAGGACGTATTGTGGTTTTCCCTTTGTGGATGTGGTGTTAACCTCCCCAATGAAGTAGGCCTGAATTCCCCAGTGAATGTTTTGATGTTTTGGTGTCAGACTGCTTTACTTGAGATTGGTTTTTCAATATCCAGTAGGAATGTTACTTTTAAAAACACTTGTTTCCCCGGTGAAGCCTGAAGAAGGATGTTCTATCCATGTATCTGTACTATTCTGTCACTTCGTTTTGCTTACTTTCAGATTATATCGCTCCTCGGTAAAGCTAAAGCAACCAGTAGGTTTTGTTTCCTCAGTTGGCATTTACTTTTTCTTGGAATGATCATCTTGGATGAAGTTTAGCCGAGTGTTCTTAGTGCTTGAGGTGGTTTTTCCTGGTTATTCCCAATGTTGTATATCTGTTTTGTCAGCATACGCACGATAACACTCATACATTCATACATACATCATGCATAGCCAAAATTGGCAAATCATTATTCATTGACATTTGTTAATATATTTTTTTGATATATCATCCTATTTTGCAGAGTTACGTTGTCCTCTCTTTAATAGAGTGTTGGCCTTAAGCAGAAAGCGTATATTCTTTCAATTTCCCCACTGAGTTGTCCCTAGTAGAAGATTTTTGCTTTAGCCTTCCTGTACAGCTCCTGGTTTGGATGGATTTTTTTCCCTCTTGAGTTTATTTCTCAAAGGATGTATTCTGGTTGACCGTTTTGTTCCAGTTTATTTCTGGTTTGAATATGTGGTTCCACAATAATATTATTTACTTTGGATTTCTGAAAACTTCAAGTTTTGGTTGGTGCATTTATTTTGCACGAGAAGACTTTATCTCCTCAGCAGGAATATCGTGGCATCTCTCCAGGAAGTCATATTTCTTCCCCCAGGAATTCATATTTCTTTCTCCAGGAAGTCATATTTCTCACCCCAGAAAGTCAGTTCTTTTTACAATCCTCCATGACAACAAGTAGCAGGTCTCTTTATTTGAGTAACTTATGCTTCCCAGTAAAAGTCGACGTAACTTTTTTTTCTATCTCCTTTATGAGTGAATAGTTTGCAGTTTGTCGTCAGATTACACAAACGGATGGCAAGAATTTCAATATCACATAAATAGCTCGTTTTGAAATATTTGCAAGTGGAAGTCTCTTTATTTGAGAAAGCTTATATATTATCCTTTCTAGGTAGAGTGCCTTGGTTAAAGAAGAAGTTGAGACCCGTTCTAGATGAAACGCCAGAATCTTGGGAAAACTTGTTATCTTTTTGCTACCTTCAGTGAACATTGGTAGTTCATCGTCAGTGAACGGTGGTGCTATGATATATTCTTTTTCTACCTTCAGTGAAAGTTGGTAGATCACCATCAGTGAAAGTTGGTGTTTATTATCTTTTTTCTACCATCAGTGAATGTTGATAGTTCATTGTCAGCGAACGGTGGTGCTATGATATATTCTCTTTCTACCTTCAGTGAAAGTTGGTAGATCACCATCAGTGAAAGTTGGTGTTTGTTATCTTATTGCTACCCTCAGTGAACATTGGTAGTTCATCGTCAGTGAACGGCAATGCAATGATATATATTCTCTTTCTACCTTCAGTGAAAGTTGGTAGATCACCGTCAGTGAAAGTTTGTGTTTGTTATCTTTTTACTACCCTCAGTGAATGTTGGTAGTTCATCGTCAGTGAATGGAGGTGCTATGATATATTCTCTTTCTACCTTCAGTGAAAGTTGGTAGATCACCATTAGTGAACGTCGATGTTTGTTATCTTTTTGATACCCTCAGTGAACGTTGGTAGTTCATCGTCTGTGAACGGCGGTGCTATGATATTTCTTTTCTCTCTACCTTTAATGAAAGTCGGTAGGACATCAGCAGTGAACGTCGATGTTTGTTATCTTTCTCTCTGCCTTCAGTAAATGTCGGTAGCTTCGCCTTCGGTAGAAGTTGGTGTGTCCTTTGACCATTCTACCATCCTCTTTGATTCAGGTCTTTTGATCCACCAGTGATTTATTTTCCTGGTGGGGTTTCTCCCTTGTTTCTTTATTTTGTTACATCCCCAGTGGTGATTTGCGTCCCTTTGGAATTGTCCATGTGCATTCATGATCATAAACCTTTGCATGGCATCTTAGGGCCAAAAATAGGGGTTTTTTTTATATTTAAGTATTTTCGATCGCGTCGACACGAAGATTTTTAACCTTCGTATCTCTAGATAGAAGAAACTTAAATAAGGGCAGCTGTTGTACCCCAATTTTTCCCCCTAAGATCCCTTCATCATACCATGTTGATTCATTCACAACAATATCACACTAGGATTCTTGGTTCCCCTCCCTATATTTAGCTTTTCCCTTTTGAGGAATCACCAAGCACCTTGAATTATGTTCTTTTGTGATCATGAATATTTTTTTTGTCTTGATTTCTTCTTTTAACTAAATAAAATGCAATGTTGGTTTGTCTTGCTTGTTATCCATGTAGGTAAATGCAATGGGATTTAACAAGTTACCCCATGGGTTCAGGAGTTTATTTCCATGCCCTACTCAATAAAGCTTAATAATTTCAAACCTCACCATTGGATTGGTTTTGGAAGAGTTGGCATGGCAAGGTTGTTTTGGTTCATCACATTTCAAGGTTATCAAACTTGGTTGAAAAGCACAAGGGATTGATTGGAGAAGTTGTCATGGTTGGACAAGATTTTATTCCATTTGGTCACAAGTACATATTTCTCTCAATGTTCAAGATATGGAAGTGTTTTTGGTGGCTATAAGTTCTCATTATCATCCTCAACAACTTCTATTTACAAATCATTTGTGTTGGTACAAGAATTTTGTTCAAAATTGTCAAAGTTCCTCAAAGCATTCTCTTGATCTAAGGAGCTAGGGTTTTGAACTTCAAAGGAATATATCTTGCTCATCTCTTGGTATTTTTGAGTGATTCCAAAGACATCTTTCTCTTCAAAGGGTTATCAATAAATCACTTCAAAAGTTTCAAGGAGTTGTCATGAGGAAGATACTTAATGAGGAAGAAAGATTACAAGTCCTCCAGATGAATCCCTAATTTTCCATGTGTGACTTCAAATGATCATAACTTGGTCAATTTTTATCAAATTGAGCCCATTATTTTTCCATAATGATCTTGAAGGTGTGAAATTTATGCCTTCTTTTATGTGCAAAGTGAAAAAATGGATGGAAGTTTCTTTAAGGATGCAAACGATTATAGGTCATTTCATGAAATTTTTCCAACTTCAACAAGTCATAACTTTCTCAATTTTTTGAGATTTTGAATGTTTCAAGTTTCAAAATGTCATTCAAGAGATCTACTTCATGCCATCTTTTTTGGTCAAGAGCTAATTCCAAGTGGAAGGCCATGTTTGGATGCAAGACATTATAGGTCATTTTTGAAGAAGAACTTGAAATATTTCTAAGTATGGAAAGTCAACTCTTTTTCTCCAACTTTGACTCAACACGACTTTCATCTCAAGCATCCACTTGATTCCATTCTTTTTCATTTCAAAGCTTGTAACCTCATCTTTCTAAAGCATCAAGAATCATGCCCTAAGACCCCTTGAGCTGAGAATGCCATGATTTTGAAATTGGTAACTTGGAACTGAAGTTTCCTCACAAGTCAGATTTTGAAATCTTTGTTTTGGCTTCTAATCACAAGTTTTCCACGTGTTTTTGCCTCTAAACATGTTTAGTGAACTTCAAGAAGTGATTAGCATAGCAAAACGCGCGTTTTGGATGAGTTTTGATCAAGTTTGATGTCACACTTTTCTTATTTGCAACTTCACATGATTTCCCTCCAAACTTCATCATTTCACACGCTTGAACATTCCATTTGATTCCCTATAAATAGAGGGTCACCCTGCCAAACTTGTTCCACAACTCAGAATTCAGTAACTTCAAAATCCATTCTCAAGCCTTTTTCAGTCCAATTTCTTCATCAATTCACCTTCCTTGATCTTCCCTGAAGCTAACCACATAATTACATTCAAGAATCGTGTCCTATATTGCTCCATAGAAGTCCAGTTTCAGAGCTCTGCAACTCAACTTCAATAGGTAGATTCCTTCATCAATTCTTCAAAACTTTGATATCATTATGTTGCTCTCGTTGCCCTGGTTCTAGTCGCAACACTTACCTTTTACTGGAAATACGTTTTGACCATGAAATTTCAAATCCCTTTTCAAAACTTTCCTTCCAAATTGCTTGAGCTACAGTTTATATAAATTTGGCGCGAGGGTGTGGTTGTCTTCGTCTTAAAGAGACAAAGCGAACGACATAGGTCTGAGCTTCTGATTTTACAGTTTGAGAGACCTGCAAATCACGTTGGCTGGAGGTTGAAGATGACCTACGTGTCATCTTCCTACCAATGATGGCACGCCACTTGTTATTTTTGAAAATCTGATTTATATTTGATTTTGTACTTTATTCACTAATGACCATGATATGCACAGCGTGCCAGATCCCTTGGATTTGATTACTAACGCGTTTTGACTCTCATCCGATGGTCCACATATTTTTACTTTTCTTTTTCTTTTTCTGATTTTTATATTTTTATTGTTTTAAATTTCAAAAAATCATAGAAAATTCATTTTAAGTCCAAAAAATCTGAAAAAATTATGAAAAAATATTTTGATTAATCTCTTTTCGATTTTGATTTTTTCACAATTTAATTTTGTGTTTTGGTATTTTTTATAAATTTACACTTTATTTGAATTGTTTTAAATGTTTAAAAATACTTTTATACATTTTTAAATTCTGAAAAAATTATGGAGTGATCCAATGATATTGTGACGAATATTGGTGACCTTATTTTATTTTTGTTTCTGACTTTACTATTTTTTATCATTTTTGGTTTATTTTACCCATTTATTTTAATTTTAAAAATAGTTTCTGACTTTAAAAAAATTACCAAATAATTTGTAAAATTATTTGAGCCCTTTTCTGACTTTTCTATGGTCTTACTTTTTATTTCTTGATTAATTTGAACATAGTTGATATTTTCCTCTTTTATTTCTATTTTTAAACATTATTTTTAAACCCTTTGTATATATTAAAATGTAATATTATTTTGGAATTATTTTCTGGCTGATCTTAGGTTAGATTTTGGATCATGAACTTTATTAACATCATTGGATCCATAGTATTGAGTTTAACTCCACAAAAATGGATGAATGATTTTAATAATAGTTTGATTAAATTTAATTCAAAAGTGGTTTGTATATTCTCTCACATCCCTCTTCATCTCATCTCCTTATTATTGCACTAAATATTGTTGGAGCATGATCTCTATATCATGTCTCAGAACAAATGGTGCATAGATTGCTAATGATCGGCCTCAAAATAGGTGTGACTTCTATATAAGTCCACTTACGATTGCTTAACATAGCGCTAAATTTTGTTCTGATCGAATAAATGATCATCCGTGGCCCAAATTTATGTTTGCAAGCCCAAGTATGTTAATTTGATCTCTTTGATCCAATAACCTTGAGATTCATTGTGTGGAGGCTTTGGTTCTACCAATCCTCTAATGGATCTACAACACCTTTGGTCAACGCGGATCACTTAAACATCGTTGATCATTAAATGGAACTTGTGAGAATTCCAAATTGATGATATACTTGACAAAAAGAAAATGCAACTTGTTGTGTGGAGGCTTTGGTTCTACCAATCCTCTAATGAGTTCCAAATGCAAGCTTCAAGATGGTCATCCAACTAACCACTAATTATTTACTTGTTTTACTTTATGCTTTTATTTTTTTATTATTTACGTACCATTTACTTTTAGCATTTACATTTTATGCCATTTTCATCTTTGCTCATTTGAGCATTTACTTTCTTATCATTTTTACTTTTCTCACTTGAGCTTTTCTTTTCTTTTTTTAAGATACTTAATAATCAACATAAACCATAAAAATATTTAATGGTACTTGGACTATTTGGTTACTATCCTTGGCATTATGGAGCATGGGACTTTTTTCTTGGACTTAGGATTAGAAACCTTGGCCTATCTTGGAGACCTTGTGATCTTATTTGATTATTTTGTCTGGAGTTCTTGAGGTTTACCTCAAGACATTGGGTTGCTTGTTTGTTTTTGTGTGCAGGTTATTGTGATTACACCCTTTGTTTGTAATCTGGAATTAACCCGTATACAGCCGTTACTCTGCCCAATTTTTGTGAAGACTTAATACACTTGAAGTTTTGTTATCTCAAGAGGTCTAGTATTTTTTTTCTTGATTGGTTTCAATCCAAGGAATGGGAATTTTATCTTGGCTTATAATGTCAAGTATTGGCTTCTTGTTGGTTATATGGTTCTTATCCCTAGCTTTTACATTATGCTTTAAATAGCCTCTTCTTCTCCTCCCCTCTTCTTTATTTCAAAAATTATCTCCCTCCTTTTGAAAACTCTTCTTGTTTTAAACTTGAACCACTTTCATGATAAACTTGGACTTAGGTCCGTGCATTTTCAAACATTTTAATAAATAAACCCTAATTAACTTAATAATACTTTGACTTTTTTTTGTGATAAGACTAAAAGTCAATCAATCTCATTTCAAACCATTTTTCCATTTTGGCTTTTATCTTTAAAATTTTCTCAAAAGATTGAACTCTTGTCAATCCTTGTAGTGATGCAAACTACTATACTTCTACAATGTGTAGTGAAGAGAGATACTTTCCACTTGGGTGTTGAGTGAGGCATTGTTGATTTTAAAATCCAAGCCATATCCTCCACTTTGAGATGATGCAAATTCTCCTTTCTCATAATTGGGGTAGTAGGTATGTTTTTCACACGGACAATGACGATGATGTTTTATCTCATAAAGTTAACCAACACATTTGTGTTTTAAATTTTTAAAAGAGGAACTACGTGTACCCTGGTCTCCTATTGCATGAAAAGATGGTACGTAGGCACTAAAGGTTCGCAACCGCGGCGGGTGCAAAAATTATATAATAAATATATTTATTTTCTCACCTCCACCATCCATTTTTATACAACATTTTTTTCATAGCCAAAATATACAAATTTCACAAAGAGGCTCCTGCGGAGTACCGTAGATGTTTAGGGTGCTAATACCTTAACTTTGTATAACCAACCCCTTTACCTTGAATCTTTCCCCCTCTTTTTGGGTTATTCGCTCTTTTCCCATTCCTTTGGAAACAATAAAGCGCGGTGGCGATTTTTATTTTCATTTGTATAAAGTCTAGTCAACCCAATGGCTTAGTCTTAAACATTTCTACCGCTACACTGTGCATATCATGGTCATTAGTGAATAAAGCACTGAATCAATTATTAAATCAGAATTCAAAAATAACAATTGGCACGCCATCATTGGTTGGAAGATGACACGTAGGTCATCTTCAACCTCCAACCAACGTGAATTGCAGCTCACTCAAACTGTAAAATCAGAAGCTCAGACCTATGCTATTCGCTTTGTCTCTTCAAGACGAAGACAACCACACCCTCGCGCCAAATTTATATAAACTATAGCTCAAGCAATTTGGAAGGAAATTTTTGAAAAGGGATTTGAAATTTCATGGTCAAAACGTGTTTCCAGTAAAAAAGCAAGTGT
Source organism: Vicia faba (assembly GCA_948472305.1). Lineage (NCBI taxonomy): Eukaryota > Viridiplantae > Streptophyta > Magnoliopsida > Fabales > Fabaceae > Vicia > Vicia faba. The sequence goes on from OX451740.1 coordinate 1,358,838,493, forward strand.
TGCGACTAGAACCAAGGCAATGAGAGCATCACAATGATATCAATATTTTGAAGAATTGATGAAGGAATCTACCTATTGAAGTTGAGTTGCAGAGCTCAGAAACTGGACTTCTATATAGCAATATAGGGCACTATTCTTGAATTTAATTATATGGTTAGCTTCAGGGAAGATCAAGGAAGCTGAATTGATGAAGAAATTGGATTGAAAAAGGCTTGTGTATGGATTTCGAAGTTGCTGAATTCTGAGTTATGGAACAAGTTTGGCAGGGTGATTATGGATATCCAAGCTTGATAAAATGAATGGGATAGTTCATGTATATATAGGAGAAGCAAATGGGATCAAAAGGAAGAGTGAATGATGAATTTTGGAGGGAATTCGTGCAAACCTGATGCACGAGTGAAGTGTGATCTTATTTTCACCAAAACTCATCCAATCCTTGCATTTTTAGGTGTTAAACGCTTATGGCAAGTTTGTTAATCAAGTTTAAATCAAAAAAGCGTATAAATATTATGATTAGAGGCCATATTATGGATTTCAAAATTCTGACTTGGTGAGAAATTCAGTTTCAAGTTACCAATTTCAAAACAATGGCATTTTCAACTCAAGGGGTCTTAGGGCATGATTCTTGATGCTTTAGAAAGATGAGGTTACAAGCTTTGCAATGGAAAAATAATGGAGTTAAATGGATGCTTGAGCTGAATGTTGCATTGAGTCAAAGTTGAGGAAAAGGGGTTGACTTTCCATACTTGAAATATTTCAAATTTTTCTTCAAAAGTGACCTATAATGTCTTGCATCCAAACATGGCCTTCCACTTGGAATTTGCTCTTGACTAAAACATATGTCATGAAGTAGATCTCTTGAATGACATTTTGAAACTTGAATCATTCAGAACCTCCAAAAACTGAAAAAGTTATGACTTGTTGAAGTTGGCAAAATTTCATAAAATGACCTATAATCATTTCTATCCTTAAGGAAACTTCCATCCATTTTATAACTTTGGATATAAAAGAATGCATAAAGTTCACATCTTCTAGATCATTATGGAAAAAGAATGGGATCAAGGTGATAAAAATTGACCAAGTTATGATCATTTGAAGTCACACATGGAAAATTGGGGATTCATCTGGAGGACTTGTAATATTTCTTCCTCATCAAGTTTCTTCCACATGAAAACTCCTTGGAACTTTTGAAGTGATTTTTTAATAACCCTTTGAAGAGAATGATTTATTTGGAATCACTCAAAAATACTAAAAGATGAGCAAGATATACTCCTTTGAAGTTCAAAACCCTAGCTCCTAGATTAAGGAACATGCCTTGAGGAACTTTGACAATTTTGAACAAACTTCTTGCACCAAAACAAATTCTTTGTAAATATAAGTTGTTGAGGATGATAATGAGAACTCATAGCAACCACAACCACTTCCATATCTTGAGAATTGAGAGGAACATGCACTTGTGACCAAAAGGAATAAAATCTTGTCCAAACATGACTATTTTTTTCAATCAACCCCTTGTACTTTTTGGATAAAATTTGATAATCTTGAAATATGGTGAACCAAAATAAGCTTGCCATGCCATTTCCTCCAAAACAAATTCAATGGTGAGGCTTGAACTTCTCAAGCTTTATTGACTAGGGCATGAAAATAAACTCATGAACCCATGGGACAACTTGTTAAATCTCATTGCCTTTACCTATATGGATAACAAACAAGACAAACCAACATTGCATTTTATTAATTAAAAGAAGAAATCAAGATAAAAAAAATTGTCATGATCACAAAAGAACACAAGTCAAGGTGCTTGGTGATTCCTCAAAGTGCAAAACTAAATATAGGGAGGGGAACCAGGAATCCTAGTGTGATCTTATTGTAATGGAATCAACATGGTATGATGAGGGGATCATAGGGGCAAAAATTGGGGTACAACAGTGGACATTTTGGCTTTAGCGGTAAATGATGTTCCACAATTTCAGTATCCAACCCTGGCATGTCTTGGTATGACCAAGAAAAGATGTCCAAATACGCTTTCAACAATTCAATTAATCTTCTCTTCAGGTCAGGATGAAGAAATGCTACAATCTTGACTTCTTTCGGATCTTCTTCTGTACCCAAATTAATAGTCTCAAACGGCTCTTTATACAGCTGAATGTCACTTCCCTCGCGCTCAAGCAACCGTGAAACCTCTTCTAGAATTTCATCATATTCTTCTTCTTCGGACACATATGTAGGATATTCAAAGTTGGGAGAGGGTGCAGGGTCATTGTATTCAACAGGTTTTTTAATTAATCTGCACATATGATTTATGATTGCTTTTAGAAAGTGACACATATAACAACTGATTATGCAGATTTATTTACAGTTATTATTTATTTTGAAAGGTTTTTTTTCTGATTACCATTTTCCTAGAAAAAGCTGAAAATAAAGACACAATTTAGGAATCAAAGACAACTTTTATTATTGATTTTAACGATCAAAGAAAACAGATATGCCCATACAATATCAATACTTTCACCTTGGGCAGAGTGAAAGATTTTTGAATCCTCAGAACAGTTGGATGAAGATAACCCCCATTGTGAAAGATGTCTTGATATTTTCCCGAAGCAGACTTCGGCTTCAAATTCCCATCTTCATTATTCTTCACAGAAAAACCTCATACTTTACTAGGGCCATTACGCACTATCTTCTGAGCATCCTTAAACGAAGCCATAGAATTCACATTTTCCTCACATTATCAATGGATAAAGCTTAGAACTGAGTTCCAACAGTAGCTTCATCCGCTTCCACAACACTGAAAGAGGATAGATGAGATATTAACAATGCATGTTCTCCATTTATGATGACCACCTTTCCTTCATGAACAAACTTCAGCTTCTGGTGCAAAGTTGAAGTAACAGCCCCTGCCTCGTGGATCCATGGTCGTCCCAGTAAACAGCTGTAAGCGGGCACAATATCCATAACTTGGAAAGTAATCTGAAATAAGTGTGAGCCTATATGAATAGGAAAATATACTTCCCCGATGACAGACTTCCTCAATCCATCAAAAGCTTTCACAATTATGCCACTCGGGCGCATGGGAGTTCCTTGGTACTTCAGCTTCATAAGTGTGCTCCTCAGTATGACATTTAAATTGGACCTATTATCAATCATCACATTGGATAATGAATCATTCTTGCAGTTCATAGAGATATGGAGAGCCAGATTATGATTCCTTCATACATCAGGCAATTCGTCATTACAAAAACTCAGGTTATTACAGGATGTAATATTCCCAACAACACTAATGAATTGGTCTAAAGGCATATCACTTTCCATAAAAGCTTGATCCAATACTATCATCAAATATTCCTTGTGGGAAGAAGAGTTCATTAGCAAGGCTAAAATAGATATCTTTGATGGAGTCTGCAACAATTGATCTACGATCATGTAGTCGCTCATCTTGATAATCTTCAATATATCATCCATATCTTTTTCTAGAGTAGTACCACTAGATTCCCCCACTAATTTCTTAGGTTCAACACTTTCTACGGCCTTCTTATCGGTATTAACATTCCCTCGAATGATAGGTGCGAAAACAAGGCCACTACGGGTCACTCGACTGGCTTTAGCAATATTCTTGATATTAGACAAAAACTGGATGGGAATTTCCACATTATCCTATAGGATTGTAGCATTATATTTATACGGTACGGCTTTGTCTGATTCATAAAGAACAGGACCCTGCAAGAAAATCACCACTAGAGCAACAATTGGCTTGCTATGGTATTCAATATCAATAGGGGCGGGAACACCAAAACAAAGCACGATAACATTCACCCCTTCTTAAGAATACTTAGACATTACAAAATCATTGTTGGAGAGCATATCTTCATCTGAGGAAAAGAATTCATCTTCAGAATCATACTCATCATCTGACACAGTCTCAGCCAAGCAATCTTCAATCACGTTAACTACACAATAATCATCTTTATTTCCTGAAATCCTGATAGTACCATTATCCAATAACAATTGAACACCCTTTCTCACTATGGAACAACCACGAGAGTCTGGGCAACAGATTTGGCAAGACCAATAATGGTGTTCTTCTTGACCATCCATGTGACAGAAGGAGCGTGCAACTGCACCAAATCATCATTCATATGATCCACGTCAAAAATCTGGAATTCCCAAGGACATCCGAAGACGATATTCTCATCCTCTTTGTACTCTGCCCTTGGCATGATTATATGAATGAGGCCTTCGTCCATCATTTCCTGAAGATCAGCTTTTATCTTATCACAACCTTGGATATCTGTACTGCAAATACCACAACCAACATGGTCATGCATATAGTAACTGAACTCAGAGGTCAGCATGTATCTTCACCAAATCCCCTCTAACCAGGTTGATATCAAAAATCCGGAAGTCCCCTAGACAATCAGCAACCATGTTTACAGCATTTGCTCCTCCATGCTTAGGTAAAGGATTATCTTTCACGTTAGGGCCAACATCTTTAAAGGATATGAGGCCAAATCTCACCATCTTTTATACTTCAGATTTCAAAGGATAACATATCTCAATATTGTGCCCTAGTTCTCCCTAATGAAAATAACACGTCTGGTCTGCTTTATAATATCAAGGTAAAGGTGATGGTATAGCAAGGGGTAGCTTGGTCTGAACCAACACCTTCTGAATCAAAGCCAAAAGTAACTCTGCATAGCTCATTGGAATAGAGTCAAAAGCTTCTCTCTTCTGACTTTTCCCTTAATTTCCCTGAGGAGATGGTCTCTGATAGGAAACAGTGGTTGGATCTATATTGACGATTGTAGTCACAGAAGCAACATGTTTCCGGTACCGTTGATTCCTTCTAGTTGGTCTAATCTTCCTTTCTCCAATAACAGCATTCGTTTCACTTTCTTTTGAGAGAACTCATACTATGACTTCTTTGTCCCTTCAACTTTTTTCAAGCTCCCTTCTCCGACAGCTTCTTCCAAACGTACACCCATGCTTACCATTTCGGTAAAACCACTCAGCGCACTGGCGACCATCCTTTCATAATAAAATGATCCAAGGGTTTTCAGGAAGCCCTTGGTCATTTCTTGTTCTCCCATAGGTGGCACCACCTGGGCATCTATCTCGCACCATTTTTGTGCATATTCTTCGAATGACTCCTTGTCTCTCTGAGCCATTGCCCTTAACTGGTCACGGTCAGGTGCCATGAGCATATTGTACTTATATTGCTTGATGAAGGCTTCCTCTAGACCAATGAAGGTGCGGATACTGCTACTATCCAAACTCATATACCACTTCATAGAGGCACCAGTCAAACTATCTTGGAAGAAATGAATGAGTAAATGTTGATCATGAGTATGGGTAGACATTTTCCTTATATACATCACAAGGTGGTCACGAGGGAAAGAGTTTCCCTTGTACCTCTCAAATTCGGGTATTTTAAATTTGGCTGGCACCTTTACATTGGGGTCTAAGAAGAGCTCACTAACATTTTGTCCAAATAATTCTTTTCCTCGAAGGGCCTTCTTTTCCTTCTGTATCTCATTGAATTGATCTTGAAAGTCATCCAACCGGTCATAGAAACCCACACTTTCACTTGGTGGAGGAACAAGATGATAAACTTCATCATTAACAAATGGCATAACATTCATTGAAGGAGGTGCAGTATAGTGGATCTCATTTTTAGCAGCAGGAGTAATATGCACCACAGGAGGTGTGAGAGTAGCAGCAGCTTTCACAATTGGAGTAGCTTGAGTATCAAGATTAAAACCTTATGGCATGAAGTTTTCATGAATTCCCCACGGGTAACCCTGAGGCATACGGTTTTGAGTAATAATAATTAGGGTAACAGAAACGGGTACTGATGGACTTTCAGAAGCATTTGTTGTTTGTTGAGGTTGAGCAAGTGGTGGCTGATTCTGAGCAGCCACCAATGATTCTATCAAAGCAGTCAGATTAGCCATACCATCATGCAGTAACCTCGTCATGCAGCTCGCGATTCTCTTGTTCAAGATTCTCCATTTTCTTCCTGGAATTAGCCCGGGTATTGTACTGGTGAGACACTTTGCTGAATGAAGTAGAAAAATTCAGTAAGACACCTGGGTATGAACAGAAATGCAAGAAATATGTACAAGATGATGCATGATATGCGATGCACATGATTTATTTTTATCATCATTATTTCAAGGGAATCAAAGAATTATAGACAATTTTGCAAATGTTAAAGTACTAACACATTTTGAAATACTGAAAATCTCATTATAATAACTTCAAAATAGATTACAACTTTTTAGTACAAGTTTCAAAAATCCCAAGTACAAAAGAGATAGAATCTAAAATCTTAAGAAAGTAAAGCTGATGAAAATTACTCCACACACTGAAGCTTTCCCGTGAGTCTTACAATCTGAGCCTTTAACTGCTTGTTCTCTTCTACATACCTGTCGGCAACCACTTTCTAATCACCAGAGTCTGGAAGTGAATGAATAAGTCTTGATCAAGCTCAAGAGGAAAATAAATCCTCTTGCTTTTCCATCATCTCTACAGCACGACTCTTAAGAATCTCAATTAGGTCATCCTTCTCCTTCAAGTCTGCTCGATAGGACATCTCTAAAGTCTGACACTTATTCTTCCATGCCTCTTTCTCCTACTGCATCTTGACTAGGGCTAGCTGAAGTTCTTCCACATCATCTAAAAGGGGAGGAGTGGTCTTCACAAACATATCAGGCATGGGTGCTTCACAAAAATATGGCATCTTCAACTGAATTGCCCTTGCTTGTACCCACCGGAGATAAGGCTCCAAATAAAAAGCTCCTCTTGGTCCCAAGTCCTTTCTACTCTTCCTGTGAATATGGCGCTAAGCCTTTGCAATCTCCTCCTTAGCTTTCTTATTATCCTCTCCCTCTTTGAGAAAGAAACCACTCAGATGAATACTATTTGTATTATCTCTTATTGGATATCCAAGCTGACATCATGCAAGAACGATATTGTAGTTAATTCCTCCCTTTGCACCAAAAAGAGGTACATTGGGAAAACTATCATAACTATCGAAAATATCTACATCATGGTAAGCCTGATGATACCAAACAATATCTGAATAAGTGAGGGCCATAATATTCAGAGCCTAACGAGGTTCCTTCTTGACATCCCAGAAAGCATCGGACCGAGGTAAGTGATAAATAAACCACTGATATAGCAAAGGCGTGCAATAAATTATCATCCCTCCATGATAAGAATCCCGAAGATGAATGGAGTAATAAGCATCTCCTAATAATGTAGGTATTAGATTCCCTATCAAAAAGATCCTGATGGCATTTATGTCCACAAAGTTGTCGATGTTCAGAAATAAGAACAACCTATGAGCAAGCAGAGCAAAGATTGCCTGAAAAGCAACTGTACTCTTTATCCTAGCAAAATAGTGAGCTTTCTCTAATAAAAACCGAGTGGGTAATCCTCTAATTCCTCCTTTAATAGTCATGTAGGCCTTAATCTCGGACTTCCACAAATGAACCATAGTAGCAATCTCATGAGACTTTGGCTCCTCCTTTAAACCGGTGAAAGGAACACGATTGATAATAGGTAAATCCAGTAGATAAGAATACTCCTCCAATATAGGAATCAACTAATAATTAGGGAAAGTGAAACATTGATACATCGGATCATAGATTTGTACCAAAGTCGAGAGAATCCCCTCCTTCATCCTGAGCTTCATGAGAGACACGACGGATCCATACTTCTTCCAAAAATTTGTAGAACTCTAAGCCTCAGGAATCAGACTCATCAAATCATCTATCTTAGGATTCTTGAAATTGTACTTCTGAGTCTTTCTTTTTCCAAAATCCATGGTCAAAAGTACCTGAGATATTCCCAAAAAGTCAACTTTAAGTCTCTTGAACCAAAATGTTTTAAAAGATGTTCATGAGTGTACGAATGCATGATACAACAATCACACACAAGATCATAAACAATGGGGGGTTCATAGGTTCGATGTCACGAGTATGAGGTTAAAGGTACTACCCATAAGGTATGGTCTGATAGTTTATCACTTGCCGAACAAGGTTCTAAGAGGTTCCCAGAGTCTACATCCTTCCTTCGGATATTACCAATATTCCGATTGACTCGGAAATTAGTAATATTCTCAGGAAAAACTCGTCTGAGTGTAGTATCGTGTGACAACCATTTCCGGATTACTCCGTCATAGCTTCCGCACTACACCTAAAATGCTAAGATGGGTTAAGGGTTCTACGGTCCTCGGTTTCAGCAAGCTCCCAGGTCGAAAGCAGCACATCTTCCTGATTACTCGGTAAACGACACTACACTAAAAGGGGCTTCCACTGAGTGGGGGATCTCATGCATCCTTTTTTGGGATTACTCCCTCAAAGTTAACATGACTATACCACCCGTCCTATCTTAAGTTTTCCCAAGTCCGGGTATAGGACTTATGAGAAATCGCCAAGCACCTTGAAAACCAGGAAAATCCAGACAAACATATACAACAGATAATATACAACAAATAATAGAACATACACAAATAAACAAAGATAGGCTCAACCCACTTAAGGATGGACCAGCAATTGTTTGATCTTTCCCTAGTGAAGTCGCCATTTTTTCTGTAGTGGTAGAAATGTTGAGACTAAGCCATTGGATTGGCTTGACTCGTACAGATCAAATAAAAATTGCCACCACGCTTTATTGTTTCCAGAGGTATGGAAAAAGATAAAATAACCCATAAAGAGGGGGAGAGAATCTAAGTTCGGGGGTTGGTTATGAAAAGGGAAGGTATTAGCACCCTAAACATCTATGGTACTCCGCGGGAACCTCTTTGAAAATCTATCTATTTTGGTTATAAATGTTGTATAAAAATAAATTGTGGAGATGAGGAAAGAAATATTTTTTTAAATTTTTGCACCCCCCGCGGTTGTGAACCTTTAGTGCCTACGTACCACCTTCCATGCAATAAAGAATTAGGGTACACATAGTTCACCTTTAAAAATTTTAAAACACATGTGCGTTGGTTAATTTTCAGAGACAATACATCATCGTCATATTCGAATGAAAAACATACATACTACCCACGATTATGAGAAAGGAGAATTTGAGTCATCTCAAAGTGGAGGATATAGCTTGGATTTTAAAACCAACAAAGTTTCGCTCAACACCCAAATGGAAAATATCTCACTTCACTATATATCGTAGAAGTATAATAGCTCGCATCACTAGAAGAATTGACAAGAGTCTAATCTTTTGAGAAAAGTTTTAAAGTAAAAAAGCTAAAGAGGTAAAATGATATGAATGAGATTGATTAACTTTTAGTCTTCTCACAAAAAATGTCAAAATATGATTAAGTTGATTAAAATTTGATTAAGAAAATATTTTTTTGAAAATGTATGGACCTAAGTCCAAGTTTATTGTGAAAGCGGTTCAAGTTTAAAAACAAGAAGATTTTTCAAAATGAGGGAGAAGATTTTTGAAATTAAAGAAAATGGGAGGAGATGAAGAGACTACCCTAAAGCATAATGTAAAAACTAGGGAAAAGAAGCGTCTAACTAACAAGAATCAAACACTTGACACAGTGAGTTAATGTAGAATTCCCATCATTTAGATTAAAACCAAACAAGCAAGGATAATAAACCTCTTAAGAAAACCAAACTTAGAAGGCATTAAGTCTTCACAAAATTTGGGTAGAGTAACGGCTGTACATAGATGAATTCCCAATCATTGATAAAACACATAATTAGAATAACCTACACACAAAGAAAACAAACAACCCAATGTCTTGGGGTGAACCCCAAGAACTCTAGACAAAATAACAATAGCAGCCACAAGAGTCTCAAGGTTGGTCAAGGTCTCTACTCCTAAGTCCAAGAAGTCCATAACTCCATCATGCCAAGGATAGTAACCAAATAGTCCAGGTAACATTAAAGCTTTTTATTATTCAAGTTGATTATTAAGTATCTTCAAAAAGAAAATGAAAATCTGAAGTGAGCAAAATAAAATGACATAAAGATAAATACTCAAGTGAGCAGGGATGAAAGTAGCATGAAATGAAAATGCTAAGATAAATGGGGCTTAAAGATAAAACCTTAAAGTAAAAGCATAAAAATAAAAGTCATATGTTAGAAATTAGAGGTTAGTTTAATGACTATATTGAAACTTGCATTTGAAAACTCATTAGAAGATTGATAAAATCAAAGCCTCTCAACAACAAGTTTCATTTACTTTTTGTCAAGTATATCATTCATTTCAAAATCTCAAGGCAACAATAAATGATCAACGATGTTTAAATGATTCACTTAGTTCCAAAATTTATGAAGATTCATTAGAGGATTAATAAGACCAAAGCCTCCTAACAATGAACCTTACGGTTATTGGATCCAAGGTTTCAAATTAAACATACTTGGGCTTGCAAATGTAGGTTTGGCCCACAAATGATCATTTCTCGAATTGGGACAAAATTTAGCGTTATGTTAAGCAATCATAAGTGGACTTATATAGAAGTCACACCTATTTCGAGGTGGTCAATAGCAATCTATATGCCATGTGTTTGGAGTGATGATATGTAGATCATCCTCTAACAACATGTAGCACAAAGGAGAAAAGGATGAAATGAAGAGGGCGGGGATACATTTGAATAAAAAATTTAATCAAACTATCATTAAAATCACCCATCCATTTTAGTGGAGTTAAACTCAACACTCAAGATCCAATGATGTTAATGAAGTTTATGATCAACAATCACATAGTCAGAATATATTATAAAAAATTTGCATTTAATGAATAAAATAAAAGAAAAAAGACTTTTAAATTGTTTTTAAAATGAAAATAAAAGGTAAAATAGCAAACTATATTCAAAGTATCAAAGAAAAAATTATAGAGACCAAAGTAAAATCAGAAATGACCTCAAATATTTTTATAAATTTTTTGGTAATTTTTTAAAACAGAAAAGCATTTTTAAACTAATTAAAATCACTCAAATAAGTGAAAAAAGGATCAAAAAAAGTAGAAGTCAAAATAAATTTATAGAAAAATTTCAGAAGGTTAGAAATAAGAAAAATGATTTTTATAAAAAAATTTAGAATTTAAAAATATCAAAAAGCAATTTTAAATAATTAAAAACAAGTTAAAATAAAGGAGAATTTATAAAAATATCAAATTTGAAAATAAAATTATGAAAAAATAAAAATCAGGAAGAGAATATTTTAAAATATTTTTGTGAATTTTTTTCATAATTTTTTTGTCAAAATGAATTTTCTATGATTTTTTGAAGTTTAAATCAATTAAAATAAAAAATCAGAAAATAAAATAACAAACCAAAAAAATGTGGACCATCTGGTCATTGTTAAAATGCGTTAGTAAACAGATCCAGTAGATATGGTGCGCTGTGCATGTCATGGACTTTATTGAATATCCCACCTAATCATTTTTTATAAAATAAAAATAACTTAAAATGTGGCACCTTGGATGAAGTCTGACTCACTCAAGTAATCAGATCATAGGACTCACAACACACGCGCATGGTAAAGTGAAACACCAAATCTCTTTCAAAAGAAATAACGTGGTTAAACGTCATTGGTTGAAGACGGACATGTCATCATCTTCAACCTCCAGTCAACCTCTAATGGTACCATCGCGCTAAATTTATATAAACTGAGTAAGGCTTAAATTGAGAAAATGCAGAAATAATAGCGTGCACAAAATTTTGGAATATCTCACTCAAATCTTAATGAAATTGCAAATTATAAAAAGCATGAGAATCAGAAGGACACAGATAGTAGATTAGTCTTTTATTTGGATCGATTTAACCAAGAAATCTACCTGAATGAAGTAGCAAAAGGTGGCTCTGAAACTGGACTTCTGTAGATCAGTATATGTTACAATTATTGAAGGTAAGAGTATTGTTAGCTTTAGAGAAGTTCAATGAAGCTAACTGAATGGAGCTTTTGGTGTTTTGGAGTGAGAAAGCAAGAAATCAGAAATTCAAATTCAAAGTTCGTGTGGGATCTGAACAAGGGTAAATTGGCTATCCAAATCTTGAGAAAATAAGTGAGATATAACCCTCTATTTATAGGGAAGAAAATGGGATGCTCAAGCATGTGGAATTATGGTTTGGAGGGAATTCGTGTGAAGTTGCAAACATGAAAAGTGTGACTTCTATTTTGCTCAAAACTCAACCAAAACTTGTGTTTCAAGGTGATAATACCTTATGGAAGATTGTTAAACAAGATTAGAAGTAAAAACACGCAAAAATTTAGTGATTAGAATCTTAATTGTGCATTTCAAATTTTGACTTGGAGGAAAAAAATCAGTTTCAAGGTATCAACTTTGAATCAATGGTATTCACAACTCAAGGAGTCTTAGGGCATGATTCTTGAAGAAAATTAAATATAATATCACAAAATTTACAATGTGCAAAGAATGGAATTAATTAGATACTTGAGCTAGGAGTTGTGATGAGTCAAAGTTGAGAAAAAGATGCTGACTTTTTGTACTTAGAAAAGTTCTAAGTTTTTCTTCAAAAGTGACCTATAATGTTTTGAGTTCAAACAACGCCTTCTTCCAAAATTGAGCTTTGATCATTGATGATAACTTGAAGTGGACATCCCAAAGAGAATTTTGAAACTTGAATCACTCTAAAATACCAAGTATTGAAAAAGTTACGGCCTTGTAAGATTGGTGAAAATTCATGAGGTGACCTATAATCTTTTGAGTTCTTAGGGCATCTTCCACTCATTTTCAAGCTTTGCACATAAAAGATGATTTTAATTTCACATTATTAAGATCATTGTGGAAAAATAATGGGCTCAAGGAGATAAAAATTGACCAAGTTATGATATTTTGAAGTCACATACCATAATTTGAAAGCCTATCTAGAGGACATGTAATCTTTCTCAATCATTAGGCATCTTCCACACAAATATTTATTGAAACTCTTGAAGTGATTTGTTCATACCCCTTTAAAGAGAAGCATGTATTTTATATTCACTCAAAAATACCAAAATGTGAGCAAGATATAGCCCTTAGAAGTTCAAAACCCTAGCTCCTAGAGCAACAAAATGCCTTGGAAACCCCTTTCAATTTTGACAAACTTTCTTGTACAAATACTTTTGTCATGTAAATAGAAGTTGTTGAGGATGATAATAAGAAACCATAGCAAAAAAACCACTTCCAAATATTAAGAATTGAAGGAGTTATGCACTTATGATTAATGAATCAAAAACTTGTCCAATTAGGTCAAACCTCTTCAATCAACCTTTGCATTATTTAACTTTCTTTGACAAATTGAGGTATAATGAATCATAGTAGACCACATCATTATATTTATTTGAAGTACTCTGATGAAGCTTGAATTTCAATGAAGCTTTGTTGAAGTAGGCATGGAAATAAACTCATGAACCTATGAATCCATCTGATGAAATGTATTGTGCCCTCACCTATAGGATCACCACTTAGAGAAAACATTTATTGTATTTGTTAATTAAAAGTTAATCAACACAAGTCAAATATGATCACAATATACAAATCAAAGTTCTTGGTGATCCCTCATGAGCAAACCTAAAGATAGGGAGAAAAACCAAACCCTAGTGTAATATTGATATGATTGAGTTGATATGAGATGATAGAGGAATCTTAGGGGGAAAATTGGGGTACAACAGGTTGGAATAAGATCTATATTTTTGGAATCAAATCTCAAATTAATAACCTTCCAAAATAAGAATATTATGTCTCCAACGGTTTCATGATAGTTGCCTTTATAAAAAGGTCTATGAAAGGTGAAAAACAACATTCACGCATATCAACAAGAGAAATTAAAAACATCCTCATATTTCTTATCTCTTGAATTACTCCTTGTGCTAAATTTGTGTTAACATCACAGTTGTGATAAATCTTGTTACAAGCAAACTCAAACACATTCTATAATTATTTTTAGTTGTATTTCCTTGAGAAACCAAGTTATGTTTTGATCTCAAGAAGGCGTTTACAATTGTCTTCCTGAAATTATAATCATTTTTGATTAGTGGATTAAGACCTCGATTGAGAGAGGCGAAATTACCTTGGTGGATGGACTGGAGTAGTTTTGAGTTCAAAATGAACCAGGATAACCAACGTGGTTTTAGCCTTAATTTTTGAAAACCCCAATTCGAACCCCATTTTCTGTGTTTTTCTATCCTTCAATAAGTCCTTATTGTTTTTGTTAGGGTATGGGTGAGTATCTTTTGGGTCTGGTTTTATAGGGGATTTGTTTGTCAATTTTTGGCCAAAAAGGAGGAGAGAGGTATTGTTCAGATGTTGTTAAGTCTGAGGTATGTTTTTGCAGTTTTTTTGCAAAGATGTCATATAAAATGTCCTATTCGGAGTTTATTTTTTAGGGTGTTTTTGTGACTTGTGATCCGAGTTATGAACACAGTTGGGACATGTGTTCTGAGTTACCCAGGAGTAACCATGAGGTTTCCTAGGTTGGTGGTTGGATGCATCTTGTGAGGAATGTTTCTGTATTAAGGGAGAGTATCTTTAGTCCTGTGAGGAATATTTCTGGGTTAAAGGGGAATTTCAGCAATCTTCTTCCTCGTGTACATCAATTGTCCTGAGGTTGTTGTTTCCTGGTGATGGAGCCCGATTGGTCATAATGGGTTGGTTCAATTGATTATGAAGTTGCCTTGTTATACATAAGTGTGTTTAAACATTTGATTAGTTTGCTAATTAAGGCATGGGGGGTTGGAATGGAAATGTTTAGAGCTGTTGTGAAAAGGATGTCGAACAAGATGTCCTAACATCTTAATTGAAGACTGACTCCATACTATTGTGCTTAGTATCTTCTAAAGACTAAGCTGATGATTGTAATTTTTGTTTATTGCTGTAATCTGGATTGTAATTTATGTTATTTGTTTTAGCCAAAATTTTCCAAATGGGGAGATTGTTAGTTCTCTATTTTTAGGATTTACATTAATTTTAGTAAAACAAATATAGAATAAATATGTAAAATAGGATGTGATTACTTGCTATAAAGAACAAGTTAAGCAAGAAGTCCTATTTTATATTGATACATGTTGAGATGAGAAGTTGTCATCATTTAGAGCAACATGTCGTGTAATATATCCTATGCAGAGTCATTCGACATCGCGCATGTGTTGGGCTGGATAGTTGGATCAATTCAAGATTTAACAAATGCAAAGTATTCTGGGAATATTATGTTATCCTATATGGAGTTGTTTTATAGGCCTGGAAGATTCAAATCAGAATCAAGAAGAATATTGAAGAATATTGACTTTCTAATTATGGAGATAAATTAGGAAAGATTTGCTTGAAGACCTATTTTGTAGCAGAAGCTTCTGTTGATTTGTAGCAGTTGATATGATGTGATTTGAAGCCCAAATCCAGTAGGAAAAAGGTTATAAATAGAAGCATTATAAACTATAAGAAGGTACCAGTCGTGAATGAAAATATGTAGTTATTAGGTTTGAGTCTGTGTGCCACTCTCTAGGAGAGTTGGTCTGTGTTCTCCTTGAAGCTATGAAGCAAGAGTGAGTATTGTTCTTGGAGAAAGCTTTTAAGAAACTCCAAGTTGTATTCTTAGTCAATAGTCTTGTCTAGGTATTGTCATGGAAGTGTGTCTTCTATTTTTGTTGTCATGGAAGTGTGTCTTCCTGTTTCGATCCAATCGTTGTCTGTGATTGATGAGGGAGTTAAGGAGGGCCTCATACTTAGGTGAGTCTTAGGTAGAAAGTCAGCACGAGTAGTTATTAAATGAGAAGTTGTAAATGGGGGAGTTTAGCTTCAAATTGATACTATTATAGTGGACTTTATCCCTGGATTGGTATGCCCCCAGAGTAGGTGTTGTTGTCACCAAACTGGGTTAATAATTCTGGTGTGTTGTTTACTTTTTAGTATTGTTTTGCATGTTTTATACCTTGCATGTGTGTTTTGTTCAAATCAGATGTTTCGACATGTCATAGGACATCTGAATTCTGATATACCAGAATTTCACACCTCAGTAGTGACAGAACATTCTTCCTTGATGGCATATACCTTCAGACTTTGATCACACAATCATTAGTCCTTTAGTAAGAAGAGACGCGAATTACCAAAACATAGAGAATCCCTCGTGAATTCTTTAGTTATCCAATTCCCTTGACCATTCCTTTTTGTCCATAATAGTGATTAGAGTGAGACTTAAACAAACCACCAGGAATACTTTTGCTATAAATAAGTGTCTGGAATAGTTAATGTGGAGATACCAATCATCTTATTTGATGATTTAAGAAATATATGAGAGATAAGGAAATAACTACCTTCCCTTAGTATTAACCTATGCCTGGTTTAAAAAAATTGAACTTGACCTTGAGAACGTAAACAAAACTGTCAAGATCAAATTTTCACATAAGAGATAACTTCAGTGCAAGTAAATTCCTGTAGCATGAGTAAACTGATGTCCAGCATAATGTAAAGACAATCATGACTCAACTTTACTCTGGATAAAAACAACTTTTGCCACTTTGAGTTTTCCCTTCGCCAATCATAGCTTGAAAACCCAATTTTTCTAATAATCTCACCACTTGAGGAACTTTCTTCAATATAATTAAACTATCCTTCCAGACTTGATCTTTGATATCAAGTTTTGAGATTGATAGGGTCACTTCACTTTGAAAGTTATATATGATAGATATTCGTTCATTCTCTTAAGACATGAGATCATAAATAAATCACCTCATACTTCTTCATGGTTGATAACACCTTTTTATTCTAGATACAGACATCTTTGAATAAAACATCCACCACATCATGCAATAATTCTTCAAAACAGAAATTTTCATTAAAAATCCATCTTCTAGTCAAACCAGATATAGAAAACCCATAAATATAATAAGTCTTGAGATAAGTAGGGCCTTCTGCTCCACAAATATCCAAGATCTTCCTACTCCAATGAATGCTTAGATATTGATCTATACACCAATTCTATCCTTTCTTTTAGCATCACAAACTTATTGAAGTCAGCACAGATGTCATGACATGTGGTTACCATATACTGTCAAATATTTTCAATTTCTGATTGGATTGCCTTCCAAGGAACACAAAGTAGTAAGAAACTATTCATGAGAAAACTAAAACAAGTTAATATAGAGTTGGAAACAAAAGTCATGCTCTTATTTTTCTTCAATAGTTGTAACTTCCATGTCAAATCTCTTGAAAGAGACCTGAGTATCTTCTTCTTAACCAAACACTAAGATGTGCCTTTATTTGAGAATTTCCCAAGTATCTTTGGTCATCAGAGATAATAGGTCTAAAAAAGAAACTTATGAATTCCAATGATTACGATATTGACAACTTCAAAGTTACATAGAGACAATTCATGCTCTACTCTTCAATCTATACAGAAACAGGATTCTCCTATCCTAATAATTCTTCAAAATCTTTTGTCTATTGATAACCAGAATATAATCATTCCAGTCTTCCACAAGGAACAGTAGTACTAGAAAAATTACTCCTTGAATATCACCCAATGAACTAGGGTGCCTGCTCTGATATCAATTGAAATTTCTCTAGTATAGGAAACACATGGAAATACTAAAATTCAAATATCATAACAATGTTGTAACACGGTGGGAGAACTGACTTGGGATGTTTTGCGTTTTATCGCAATTGTTGCGGTTAGTAAGATCCGCCACCGACTTTTCTTTTATCCAAATGAAGGAAAGGGTGAAAAGAACAGGAAAGACCTTTGAGATTATTTTCTTGAGTTCAGGGGGTAGATTATGAAAAGGGAAGGTGTTAGCACCCTTTTCATCCATAGTTATCTATGGGATCTAAATTGTTTTCTAGATCATTTGCTTTTGTTTGAAAGTATGCTTTTGTGGTGGGCTTTGAAAGTGTTTTTGTAAAGTGCCTTCGTTTAGGCAAACTTTGTAATGATTCTCGTCTCTATAAGAATGTATACAAAGTGTTGGACTTTTGAAAATATTTCATGTTTTGAAAGTGTTTGGTGTGTGTTTGAAAGGATGTTTGTTTTAAAAATGAGCAAGCAACTAAGAACGCTTCTACCTACTCGGAAGTCTTTGTTCTTTTCTTCCTTCCTTAGATGTTGCTATCTTACCATTGATTGGTAAGAAGCTTTATCTTTGTATGTAAAGGGACGTGTGTGGGTCATCTATGGTCATGATAGCAATGTTGTGAGATATCTTAGCATTTCTATTGAGGGGCTAAGATCATTCGTAAGGCAACATTCGAAGCGTCATCGAGGGACTATGATCTTGTATTTTTGGTTATTTTTGCTAAGACATCTCACATGCATAACATGACCATTTTAGGCAACAAGTGGAGTTAACCTTAAGGGTGAGTGTGTGAATAGTGTGTTTGATTTTCATGCATTTAGTCTTTTATTAGGGGTTTTCTACTTGTTGATTTTATCTTTCCATACAAATCCTATTTTACTAGCATTTATATGAAAGCGATAAATTGCGAAAAGTAAATATTCTACACTAAAACAAACATTTGGGAAATGGGGTGTACAAATTTACAAATGGGGATTGCAAGAAATTAAAGCCCTAATTATCTATTACAACCATATTGAAATAATATACAAGAAATGCAAAAATAGACTTGTTTTGTTTTGTTAAGAGAAGAAATAAATTTGCTTAAGAAAATATTTTTAGCCTTTTTGTTTTAAAAGAAATAAAATAAAGCATGTGAATATAAAGTATTTTTGGTGCTTTTGATTAATGAAAATAAAGTGATGATAAAATTAATAAGAGAATAAGGGTCAGAATCAGCGCGTTGCTGAAATAAGAGAGAACTGAAGTTCTGACTCTGGTGCGCTGCAAGTCAGAAAGAAAATGTTAGTATAATTGGGGAAGGTCGGAAGTTCTGGATTCGGGTGCACTAAAGTTATGGGGTTGCTGGGAACAAAGAAAATCCTGGAAGTTCTTATGTAACTGGGAACCTAGAGGTTCTAGTGTCACTGGAAGGTCAGAAGTTTCGGTAATGGGCAAATGAGGTGTCAATGCTGCTGGATGGGAAAATCTAGAAGTTCTGGTCCAGGGTCATTATTTGGCAAATAGTGGAGTGAAAAAATGTCAGGAAATAAATATAAAAAGATGTTTCTGGGGCTAGAACTCAGGACCCTTAACACTAATGTCTTATGTGCTCACTCACTACCACTGGGGTGGCTATACATCTGGTATTAGAAGAAAAAACATAAAAATATATTACAAAGTAAGTTCTGATGATGAACTTCATCTCCTTCAACATGCCAACCAGAGTATCTGCAACTTAGTCATTTTTCAACAAAAATGGTAAATGCAAACATAGCAGTTATGGCAAATTTTAACAAGGTTTTCAGAAATATAAAGCATCATAACTCTAAATATAGCAAGCATGAATTTGGAAAATTCTAATTCTGAAATATAATTTCCTCAAGAAGTTTTGATCTGAAACTCTCTCTACTTAGGCAAAAATACATGAAATCTATGATTATATACAAAATCAGAGTTATGATATCTATATTGTATTTTTGAAAATGAAAGCATAACAATGTCTAAGTAATGAGATGAAAGTCAGAAGAAACTTACCTTGCTTCTGGAGATTTTTCTGTGAATGAAAGTCTGGTTCAGATTGTTGTGATGTTCTGGTCAGCTTCTTCCAGTTCTCAGAAAGCTAGAAACAACCCCTAACTTGAACTATGAATGGCTAGAATGTTCTGGAGCAGCCAAGAAGCAAAGTTATGATTTTTTGAAATGGAGATTGGTGAAGATTATGTTACAGTCTGAAAACAGAAGTTGGGACAGTTTCTAAAGGTATATCAGAAACTGCGTGAGTGATTTGGCCAAGAAATGTGCAAGAAAGATTAGAGTTTGGATTTAAAAAAACAGAAGCTTATCAGGTTTCGTGTTTGGGTTGTAGCTTTAAGTTCTTGGGAAATTTTAGCAAAGTTTCAAGGCTTTTTCTCAAATCGTCCACTTTAACTGTTGCAAATGAAGTTCAATTTATTGGAAAGGATTTTGGAGCTTTGGAGAAGTCAAGAGTACAATCATCTTGTTTTATAGCGCTGACTTGTTCTTGAAGCCAGTTTGGGCAAGCATGTTTCAAGGAAAAGTAGAGTGGTTAGCAGCTTTTAGTCGTGCCTAATCTGAATTTGTAAGCATGATTTATGGAAAAGTATCCTCAGAAGTAAAAGTAAAGCATGGGCCCAGCATAAACTTGGTACAAAAGTTTGCTTTTCAAGGACATCAATGGTACTTCTATGCCAAACGTGGGGAAATCCTTTGGATAAAGACTAAAAAGTGGGTGGGAGCATTAAATGATGATAAGATTTATCAAAATAGATAACCTATAATACGAGATTATGCATCATAGCTTAAATCTGGATCAGAAGTTCAGCATCAACGTAACTTAGAACAAATATCCAACTTCTGATCTTTGAATCTCCCTGCTCCAGCATGTTCTTAAGGAGTTCTCAGAC
Source organism: Vicia faba (assembly GCA_948472305.1). Classification (NCBI taxonomy): domain Eukaryota; kingdom Viridiplantae; phylum Streptophyta; class Magnoliopsida; order Fabales; family Fabaceae; genus Vicia; species Vicia faba. The sequence goes on from OX451740.1 coordinate 1,358,858,927, forward strand.
TTTTCAGAAAGCTTGTGACATGCTTTGTAGACCTTCTTTGAATTATTCTTGCAAACTCTGATTGAACCTACGTGAAAACTGGCCCAGAAGTTCTAACCAAATTCTGACTTGAAAATGCTCAAAATTTACTAAGTGTTTTAGTTTCATGGACGTGTCTTCAAGGATGTATAACTTGAAATCCCAGCATTTGTAGGAGAAGTTTTATTCTGCAATGTTTTAGATCTCATGGAGATATACAACTCTTGTGTCAGGAGTTCTTCCAGAATCATCTTGCATCATGGTGAAAATCTGGCCAGAAGTTCTGAACTTATCATATTTTCTTAACACTTAGAGAAATTTCTAAGTGTTTAGAACTTTGACTTTTCCAAAATAATTTTAAATTTTGACTTTCTTGATGAAAAAAACTTCATATTCTATCATTTCTTGATGAAATATGATTCTTGAAACTTGATTCTGACTAAGAAGTCAAAGTTTGACTTTTCAGCGTACAATTGACCATTTTGCCCTTGTGCCAATTCCAAACCTAAATTGATGTATTAGTGCTGCAAACTTGAGTCATGGGAGATTTTGTGAGAGAATTCTTGAGAAATAAGAGGGAAAATTTCGGGGTACAACAGCTTCCCCTGTTCAATCTTCTTAAACTCGAAGAGTTAGATTGGTGAATTTGCCATTCGTGACTTGAAGGTGGAAGGTGATTGAACACTAAAGTGCCCAGAAATTTGCACTCGATGATGTGTTAGTTGACTGTGTAGGGAATGGGCTTAGATATGCCATTCAGAGTGATTGGGGAAGGTATCAGGATAAATATTTTGGTTGATTTATACTGAAATGGTAGATGTCCTTTTCTTGATGATTTTTCCTGTAAGGAAAATGATTAGTTGAATGCAGATGTATGTATGGTGTAATGATGTTCTCAAAATAAATGAGATTATGTTGTATGCATTTGTCATGTATGTATTATGATTTATGAATGTGATGCCTTTATTGCAGCGTGTTCTTTGTCTAGGAAAATAAATCCTTGACAACATGTTGGGGAGCCTTGGGAGGCTGAATCCTGAACCGTTATTGGAGAGTAGGTGCATTTTCTACTTGGTTTAGGATGTTTCCGCTGGGGATTCCTGTTTTGTTGTTTGAGGAGAAACTTTGTTGGGGAATGTTGGATTTCTTAAGAAGACTCCATGGAGAGTGTTGATCCCTGCTTGGGGAAAAGAATTTAGGAGTTTTGGTTGTTCAATGTTCCACTGGGGAATTATTCCTGACTGGAGAGCATTGAAAGTTGGCTGTCATCTGGTAGAAATCTAGGCTTGGCAGCAATTTGTTGGGGATAATGAAGTTGAATTCTATCTATTCGTATTCCAGGCTTCGCAACGACTTGCCAGGGAAAATGTGAATTAAGCTATTATCTGGTTGTAATCTAGGCTTCGCAGGAAATTACTTGAAGTTGAACTGTTATCTGGTCGGGTTCCAGGCTTCATAATAACTGGAGTTGTACTATTATCTAGTCGGGTCTAGGCTTTGCAGTAACTTGCTGGGGGTAGAGGAAAACTCTACTGGGGAAAATAAGTTAAACCCTTGTCATGTTGAGTCCATGTTTTTCAATATCTCGAAGAGCTAAACTATTATCTGGTCGGGTCCAGGCTTATAGTGTCTTGAGAAGTTAACTATTATCTGGCCGGATCTAGGCTTCATAGTAACTAGAGTTAAACTACTATCTTGTCTGGTCCAGGCTTCATAGTATTTGAAAGTTGTACTATTATCTGGTCGGGTCCAGGCTTCATAGTATCTTGAGAAGTTACACTATTATCTGGTCGAGTCCAGGCTTCATAGTAACTAGAGTTTTATTATTATCTGGTCGGGTCCAAGCTTTATAGTATATGGAGTTGTACTATTATCTAGTTGGGTCCAGGCTTCATAGTAACTGGAGTTGTACTATCATTTGGTCGGGTCCCAGGCTTCACAGTAACTTTCTGAGATAGCAATGACTTTGTTAGTGACTTCACCGAGGATTAAGAGTTGCGGTCTTCTGATTTGTAAGAGTCTTAAAGGCAAACTCAAGCTAGAGAAGATAGACTCAGTCGGAGAATGTAACACCCTAATATTTAATTATTTATTTAATTGAATATTATTTTGATTATTTTATATTAACTTAATTTTATCGTCAAGTCGGAATTATTTTATTAAGTTGGAATATTAAATAATCGGATTTAATTTGGTGGAATTAAGTTGAGGTATTATTTTTATTATTAAGCTTAAATATGATAATGGGCTTATGTTATGGCGTCAAGAAGTAAAAGGGGGGTGTAGCATTTAGGCCCAATTGGATTTATTTGGATTAATATAATAATATATATTTTTATTAGAAAATAAGAAAAAGGAAGAGAGTTAGTGTGATCAAAAAGAGAAGAGAAAGAGGAATAGGGTTTTGAGTGAAGAAGAAGAAAAAGAAAGGTTTGGAGCTATGGCAGCAGCAAGGTGCAATCGGAAATTATAAAGAACCGTCAATCCAAGACAAGGGTGGGGTTCTGACTATCTAATGGGTTGTATGAAAAATTCTATATGGGATTGGGTTTGTAAAACTGCCTCTGTTTGTGTTTAATTGTTGTAATTTGATACTGAGATATGGTTGTTGTCACCAAATTGGTTGAGAATTAGTGTATCGAGTCGTATAATTTTATATTGATGTGATACTATGTTGTGTTGCTGAATGTGATACCGTATTGGTTCGTAGCAGACAGAAGAAATTAGGAAGAAAACAAAAAAATAAAAGTGTGTGTGTCGAGCGGCAATCTTGAGGATTGTGGTCCCATGCCGAATGGCATGGTTGTTGAGATAAGAGTGAGAAGGAGTGACGACTGGCAAAGTATTATGCGGAAAGGCACATGTGGAGAGGGGGTGCCGATTGACACCCTAGAAGAAAGTTGGAAATATGTGCCGAGGGGCATGATGCTTGGTGCCAACCATACCTGGAATTTAAGTGGTGTACTAGAGAAAAAGAAATGGGATAGCAACATTTCTTATTCAATTAATTTAGCAAAATTAGTGTTCAAGTAGTAGTAGGTAATTTTTAACATGAACATAATTATACTCATTAGTAGAAGTGTTGTATGGAAAATAACCTTAGCAAAAAATTAGTAGAAGGACCTTAACAGAAAAGATAAACAAAATAGCAGTGACGGTTTTGGTTGCATAAATACTTAGTGAATGGTTAGATGTTAACAGTGTAGAAATTTAGTAGTAATAAGAACAGTAGATTTACTAAATTAGTAGAGAAGTAATATTATATATAGTTGAGACATTGTAATTAATATATGTTAATAGTATGGAAATTTAGTAACAGTACAAAGTTGAATTACTAGAAATTTTTGTAGAGGATTATTTAGTCGGATATAATTGAATTATCCGAATAATTACGTGGAATGTTTGTAAAATATTACGGTTGAGACGGAGGATTGTATAAGTTGATGTAAGGTAGGGACTAAGATGTGAATTAGTAATAGAAGGTTATTAGTAATAAAATAACAGTGGAGAATTAATTAATTTGTAGGATTTGGTCGATTTATCAGAATAATTATACAAAACAATTGTTGTGGTTAATTATGAAGTTGTAGGTGGTGAATTTTGTTGCATTGCCTCTAATTATTGGCAAGAATTAAATTGTGGGCTTGTCACCAAAGTTGAATAGTTGTGTTTATGTTGTTGTTAATTTTGTTGTTGTTGTCATTATGTTGCCTCCATTTATTGACAATATAAAGTTGTAGGCCTATGGCTAATGTTGAGATGTTGTGTTGTTGTGATTGTCGAATACATCGAATATGTCTTTATTTATATGTTCTGATTGATAAGTTGATTAAGTTGTAGGCCTATGGCCAGTGTTGAAGCGACAATGAGTACCTCTAACTATTGTTAAAGTGACGATATGGGCGTATGCCTTTATGACGGTGATTGTTGTTGTTGAAATTGTTTTAGTTGTGGAATCCTGAGTTTAATTATATGAAATAATATATTGCTTCTCAAGTTTTTTTAGTTGAATGAAACATATGATGCTACTTGAAGTTGTAATTATGATTCTGCTGCGTTATTAATAAAAGAAGTGGTTTTGTTTTAAAAGCTGATGCAAGTTGTTATATGATCCTCTGAAACTAAAGTGTTATGTATTTGTTTATATGCTGCAACATGTTGAATTGTGATATCCCAAATGTGTTGGAAATTTTTAAATACTCTGATTTTTCGTTATAACTACCGGGTAGAATTTGGGGTGTTACAATAGTGGTATCAGAGCAGGTCGGTCCATCCAACCAAGTTGTCTAATATCGTTTATTCCTTAGTGCGCAACAAGTGTGTGAAACACGATCGATGCTTGTTGTTTTTCTAATTGAATTGTATGCAGGAAGTTGGTTGAAGATAAGTGGGGGAGAAGCTTTGCTTCTCGGATATGTTCAACTGAAAGGTGTTGGTTCGGTGTGTTGCCGACAGTGACAATGCAAGAAATTTTGATTTACGAAGCAAGTGTAAGATGTTGATGTTTGAACAATGATGGAGTAATAAAGTTTCGGTAACGTTTATGTTGGGATCGCATAAGTGGTTGTCGGAAGTAGTTGACGTTGATAAGTAGTTGTGGATCACGAGTCTGAGTCAAAACTTGAAGAAGTGAGTAGCGTTGCGGAAGGAATTGTTGTCCTGGTGTTTTAGAACCTGAACTTTGGCAAAGGAATGCATCTCTAGAGTTATAAGAAGTTTGGGAGCATGAGATTTGTTAAGAGTTGTTTGGAATATGTCTAAGTTGAAGACAAATGAGTTTCGTAGTGGAATTTCCGTAAGCGAATCGCAAGAAACTGCAGAATTATTGTGGGACTTCAAAAATTCATAACTAGAGTTCCGAGCATCTGATTTGAGTTCTGTTTGAAGCGTTAGAAAGCTAACGAAATGGGATTCATTTTAAAAATGGTTTCAGTAGCTGTAATAGATACATTTATCACGTGATGATATTGGAAGTAAGTGCAGTTTGTTGTTAAGCTTGTCTTTGGGACTAGACTTGTTCTTCAGTGTTGTACAGGACGTCAGCGTCTGAGTTGGGTGAATTAAAGGAGAAATTGGAGGATTTATTTAAAGTAAATGGTGAAATCAAAGGTATCATTTGGGAAGCTTTGGTGTTATTAATTAGAACGAAAGACGATAGTGCAAAGTTGTGAGGAATTTACGGTGTCAAAAGGAGGAAGATTTATGCTAAGTTGTCAGGATGTAAGTTATAGTTTTGGGAGAAGAGTTCTCTTGAGTAATTTTATTTTCAAGTGAAATTGTATGTAGATCCATTCAAGGTGGATGCAGTTCTAAGTTGGAGAACGACGAGGTCTGTTATAAAGGTTAGTATCTTGTTGAGCTTAGATGATTACTATCGTAGTTGTTTGAGGTGTAGATATATATGAAATGTTATTAGATGAGATGATAATGTTGAGAGTGCCATTGGAATGAAAGGGAAATTGTGGGAGTATTTATAAACCTCATTGGATATTATTGGATTATACTGCTTTAGGTGACTTGAGTACAAGTTCTAAAGGAACACTATTATAGTTAGTAACGATAGTTTATACTCCATTATGATTGTCGGCTATCTATTGACAAATTAAGGAACTGATCACCCTTAATCCATTGTTGATAGTAGATGAGACCATGTTGGATGATATAGATTTGTTGTGCTATCTTAATGGTGTGTCTTAATCTACATGCTTGATTTGGTAGGTTGCCGATGTATAGATGATATGCCAGAGTACTAAGTTTGCTAGTAAATATTTGCGGATTTTATAAGAATATTATTGTGGATTGTTAGTTGATGGTGAGTTGTGCGTATAATTTTTGAGTTATACAGTCAAGTTGATATTGTGATGATTTGGTTCCCATTGTCGTGATGTTGTTGTTGGTTACCGTAAGTAAAGGAATAATATTTCATAGTATGACGAAGTCGATTATGTTGGCTATGTTGATGTCACTATAAGAGTGATACGACGATGTGAACAAATTAGTTGATATTTTGTTGATAATTGACGTACGGGAATGAAATTGTGTTTGTGTTTAGAGGTTGAAAAATGTGCTAAGATGATATTGAGACGACGTATGTCTAAGTATAAGTGTGTTATAGTTGTTTCAACTTTAAAATGTTGGTATGTCAGATTATGGTGAAGTAGTTGAGATGCTAGTAACGATTATATCGCGAAGTGTTGAATAATTGGTATGTGTGTAATCGATTTGAATTGTGTTGAGTTATTATTATGTTGGTGAAGAAGTGGTCATAGTGTTTCCAAATGCGACTCGGGGATCTAAAAGTTGGATGTAAACTTCGCGTTAAGGGTGGTAGTATCGAATAGATTTTTGAGGACAAAAATATTCTAAGTGGGGGAGAGTTGTAACGCCCCGATATTTAATTATTTATTTAATTGAATATTATTTTGAATATTTTATATTAATTGAATTTTATCTTCAAGTCGGAATTATTTTATTAAGTTGGAATATTAAATAATCAGATTTAATTTGGTGGAAATAAGTTGAGGTATTATTTTTATTATTAAGCTTAAATATGATAATAGGCTTATGTTATGGCGTCAAGAAGTAAAAGTGGGGTGTAGCATTTAGGCCCAATTGGATTTATTTGGATTAATATGATAATATATATTTTTATTAGAAAATAAGAAAAAGGAAGAGAGTTAGTGTTACAGAAAGAGAAGAGAAAGAGGAATAGGGTTTTGAGTGGAGAAGAAGAAGAAGAAAGTTTAGGAGCTATGGCAGCAGCAAGGTGCAATCGGAAATTATAAAGAACCATAAATCCAAGGTAAGGGTGGGGTTCTGACTATCTAATGGGTTGTATGAAAAATTCTATATGGGATTGGGTTTGTAAGACTTCCTCTGTTTGTGTTTAATTGTTGTAATTTGATACTGAGATGTGGTTGCTGTCACCAAATTGGTTGAGAATTAGTGTGTGGATTTGTATAATTTTATATTAATGTGATACTATGTTGTGTTGCTGAATGTGATACTGTATTGGTTCATAGCAGACAGAAGAAATTAGGAAGAAAACAAAGAAATAAAAGTGTGTGTGTCGAGCGGTAATCTTGAGGATTGTGGTGCCACGCTGAACGGCATGGTTGTTGAGATAAGAGTGAGAAGGAGTGATGAATGGCAAAGTATTGTGTCGAAAGGAACATGTGGAGAGGGGGGTGCTGATCGGCACCCTAGAAGAATGTGGGAAATGTGTGCCGAGGGGCATGATGCTTGGTGCCAACCATACCTGGAATTTAAGTGGTGTACTAGAGAAAAAGAAATAGGATAGCAGTATTTCTTATTCAATTAATTTAGCAAAATTAGTGTTCAAGTAGCAGTAGGTAATTTTTAACAGGAACATAATTATACTCATTAGTAGCAGTGTTGTATGGAAAATAACCTTAGCAGAAAATTAGTAGAAGGACCTTAACAGTAAAGATAAACAAAATAGCAGTGACGGTTTTGGTTGCAGAAATACTTAGTGAATGGTTACATCTTAACAGTGTAGAAATTTAGTAGTAATAAGAACAGTAGATTTACTAAATTAGTAGAGAAGTAATATTACATATAGCAGAGACATTGTAATTAATATATGTTAATAGTATGGAAATTTAGTAACAGTACAGAGTTGAATTACTAGAAATTTTAGTAGAGGATTATTTAGCCGGATATAATTGAATTGTCCGAATAATTACGTGAAATGTTTGTAAAATATTACGGTTGAGACGACGGATTGTATAAGTAGATGTAAGGTAGGGACTAAGATGTGAATTAGTAATAGAAGGTTATTAGTAATAAAATAACAGTGGAGAATTAATTAATTTGTAGAATTTGGTCGATTTGTCTGAATAATTATACGAAACAATTGTTGTGGTTAACTTTGAAGTTGCAGGTGGTGAATTTTGTTGCATTGCCTCTAACTATTGGCAAGAATCAAATTGTGGGCTTGTCGCCAAAGTTGAATAGTTGTGTTTATGTTATTATTAATTTTGTTGTTGTTGTCTTTATGTTTCCTCCATTTATTGACAATGTAAAGTTGTAGGCCTATGGCTAATGTTGATATGTTGTGTTGTTGTGATTGTCGAATACATCGAATATGTCTATGTTTATATGTTGTGATTGATAAGTTGATTAAGTTGTAGGCCTATGGCCAATGTTGAAGCGACGATGGGTACCTCTAATTATTGGTAAAGTGACGATATGGGTGTATGCCTTTGTGACGGTGATTGTTGTTATTATATGTGATTTTTGCATTCATTGAGTCACATACATTTGCATTATTAAGTTGGCCTGGATTGGCACCACGTTGGCCTTAATTGGCAAAATATTAAGTTGAAGGCTTATACCTTATTGCTGCCTCTATTAATTGGCAAAGTTTTTAAGTTGGGATTTATGCTCCAATGGTACCACATGCATGTGCATTGTATTTGAGTCACATTTGATGTTGCATCTTGAGTTATGGTTGAAACAACACGGACGGAACCTGTCATCTGGATGTAATGAAACATCAATGAAGTCGCCACCGAACATCTTTTATCCCGCCGAAAGGGAAAGGTAAACATCGAGAAAACTTGAAAAGGGAGAAATCACGGTCTTTCGACCGAGAGATTGGGTAAGGGAGTCTGTTACGCGAGGGGAAGGTATTAGCACCCCACACGCTCGTAGTACTCTACGATATCCACTCTTGTTGTCTAATCTAACGGGTGTGGTAAAATCCTATGTCTATGGCTTAAAACTGAAAAGGGAATTCATGCAAAAGAAAAAAAATAAACAATGTAGAGAAAATAAAAAGATGTGCTCGGTTGGGCCCTACCCCTTTGCCTACATATCCCTTTTAAGGAATTAGAGCAGCCGTAGTTCGGCTTACATATTTTTGTCAGTTTGTGTTTAGTTAAGACAACAAAAATAGTCAACACGACAAAACTTCAAATAATACAACAAACAGATGAGATGGTAAAACATCGGCTAAATAATAACAAAGTAACATGTCAAAGAAGGCGAAACATCAAATGAAAAAACAATCACACCTAACAATGACATTGAGAGTCAAAGTAGGATAACCAACATGTGCAATGACGAAACATCGGCTTCAAACAAATGTGCGGTGGCGAAACATCAGCTAAAAGATAACAAAGTCATGGCAAAGATGGTGAGACATCAATAAAATGGATGACAAAACATCACACCTAACAATGATATTGAGAATCAAAGTAGGATAACAAACATGTGCGATGGTAAAACATCGGCTTCAAGATAACAAGATATCATGGCAAAGATGGCAAAACATCAATAAAACGGATGATAAAACATCACACCTAACAATTATATTGAGAATCAAAGTAGGATAACAAACATGTGCGATGGTGAAACATCGGCTTCAAGATAACAAGATATCATGGCAAAGATGGTGAAACATCAATAAAACGGATGACAAAACATCACATCTAACAATGATATTGAGAATCAAAGTAGGATAACAAACATGTGCGATGGCGAAACATCGGCTTCAAGGTAACAAGATTTCATGGCAAAGATGGAGAAACATCAATAAAACGGATGACAAAACATCACACCTAACAATGATGTTGAGAATCAAAGTAGGATAACAAACATGTGCGATGGCGAAACATCAGCTTCAAGATAACAAGATATCATGGCAAAGATGGCGAAACATCAATAAAACAGATGACAAAACATCACACCTAACAATGATATTGAGAATCAAAGTAGGATAACAAACATGTGTGATGGTGAAACATCGATTTCAAACAAGTGTGCGATGGTGAAACATCGGCTTAAACAGGTTTAAAAACAAAACCAAGAGGCGCACAAACAAATAAGATTGATTTGTATCTTTTACCTTGAAGATGGGTTTGAGTTTATTAGAAGTGTTTTATGATTTGCCAAGAAAACAGTTTTTGTTTTAAGATGCAGAATGCATAGAAAGGGAAAACAACTAAGGGAAACTAACCCAGTATCATCCCTAGTGTTATCCTACAGTGGTTGATCCTAAGGTTGAGGATAAAGGAAAACCCTACCCTAATTAACATGCTAAAGGAAGCTTAACAAAACTATCCTATAGGGAATATGCAATGAGAGTGAAGTCGTTATCTCAATTTCTAAATTGAGTGACTCACTGATCAACAATTAAATAAGAAAAGCCATAAATATCCTATAGGGAACATGCAATGAGAGCGAAGTCGTGATCTCAATTTCTAAATTGAGTGACTCATCGATCAACAATTAAAGAAGAAAAGAAATAAACATCCTATAGGGAACATGCAATGAGAGCGAAGTCGTGATCTCAATTTCTAAATTGAGTGACTCATCGATCAACAGCAAACACAACACATGTATTAGACAAAAAAAACCAGAGGGCCTCCTGACATATATCAGCAACAGAGGTCTCATCATGCAATCAGAAAACTATGCAAAATGAAAATGGAAGAAAGGAGACAGTGCAATACCAAACGGATAACTATCTGTAGCAACTGAGCAAGAATAAAAGAAACCCAGAGAACTTCAAGCAAGCTGGCATCAATAGACAAATCAAGTCAGAAATTATGCCATAAGGATGTAGGTGATGAGATTATCAGATATGAACAGATCCCATGGGCAATGTATAACATCCACAATCAAATGTATATATCCTGTATGGAATATCAAACATGCCAAATACAATAGCAGTGCCAGTATAATAAGTTGTGTTTCACAAATAAAGTGAAACACAATAGCCTCAGGCCAAAAGTGGAAACTTTTTCTCAAAGTACCTCGCACATTTAACAACTAAGTTAGTATTCCACAAGGTGAATGATGACTCATATAATGGATGGATGCAACATCATGAAGTGAGAACAACATGATAACAATATCAAACATTAGACATGATAAACAAGAGGAAACAAGCATATGCACAATTTGGCCAAAAAGAATCAGAAGGATGTTGCTCTTTTCTATCACCATATTGAATTGACAATTGAATATAAATCAAGGATCATGGGAGCTTGGAAAGAATACAATTAAAGATCATGGAGGTCAGGGGCAAACACATTTCAACCATATACAATTAATTCAATCACAACTTCACAAACACAATAGAAGATGAAACCTACATAATGCATCAAGAAGGTTCAAACCTTTAAACAAAGGGGGAATAAGTGAAAGGACTTGAGTTATCATGGATAATCAGAATCAAGATGATTATTATGTGCCCAATTATAGGCCTTACTCAAGTTCATTGGCCATCAAACAAATTGCAACAAGATATGCAACATTAATTGGGTACCTTCACTTCAAAATTACATCAAAAATAGAAACAAGGATCCATAATTCAAACCAAAAATATCTTAACATCTTTGAAGTGTGTAGAAGTCAGAAATCCAATCTTATGTTCATGAATGATTGAGGAGGAGATCAAATGAGGCCCAAAGTTCCAAACTAGTTGGCAAAACTACCAAAACTAGACAAGTTTTCAAAATAATTCATGGAAAAATATCAAACCAAGTTAAATAATTCAAAAAAATGGTTTTCAGATCCTCAATACATTCATGAACCCTAATCAAGACTTAAACTCTATTGAAAATTCAGGGCATAGTGGTTTTGAAAATGAAACTTGCATCATAAGCAACAAAACCTTAACTTTTGACTTTTAATCTTAAGTATTGACTAAGTAAGATCAAAATTCAAACAATTTAAACCAAGATCAATACAAATCACAAAGAAACCCTAAATGTCAGAAAATATATTTTTTCACATTTTTTGAATTGAAGAAAAGTCAAAAATGAAATTAAATTCAAACAAATAGACAATTAAACAAATAATCACATCTCAAAATAGAACTTTAATCAAAAAGTTAGAAAAATATCCAACCAAAATTATATTCAAATATTAGAATTAAAAATACACGTCCCTGATTTTTTATGGAATTTTTGAATTAGTGGAAATATTAAAATAAAAATTAAACAAAACAATTAGCAATTAAACTATTATTTAAGGGCAAAAATGTAAACCCTAGCCAAAAATCACAAAAAGGTCAAAATAAAAATATTTTCAAATTCTATGATTAAAAACAAGCTTGCATGATTTTTTTGATAATTTTTGAATCAAAGGAAGTATTAAAATAAAAATTATAAAGCAAAAATTCAAAATAAACCTCTCAAATTAAAATTCTAATCAAAAATAGAAAATATGCTAAACCAATTTCAGAATCAATTTCTACATTATTTTATGAGTTCAAAACATTTTTATGGAATTTTTTAGATCAAAGGAACCATTAAAACAAAAATAATCCTTGAACAATCAATTAATTAAACGTATGAATTTTTTAAACCATTCAAATCATTTTAAAAAATTTTCAAAAAAAATATGACAAATACTCGAAATTATTACTGGCCTATGGTATATTTTTTATGATTTTTAAAAATATTTTGATCACAAAAAAAAAATCAGAATATCAAATATAATCAAAAATATGAAAAATGCATTAAAACTCAAATGGACCAATCAGATCCGTCCACATCATCATCTTCAACCTCCGGATCCATTCAAACACGCGCATTTTTCAGTGCTAGGGCTCATGTTCAGGTCCACTGTACATACTCATTTCTCCATCAAAATCAATGATTCCAATCACAAATCAAAGTTCAAACTGCCAACTACATCATGCTTTTTACAAAATTCAAAATGATTGACCATGGAAGTAGAAATCGGAGCAAGAAAATTGACAAAACTCATTGAACCTTGAAAAACCAGAAGTTCATCAAATCACATATACTTCAGAATCGAACAAATTTATACATCAGATGTAAGATCTGGCCAGGTATGAACATGATAACAAGCTTTATATCCCATGAATCAAGCAAAATTGTGGAGAATCAAGATCTGAAAATTACCTCTCAAGTTGAGAAATAAACTCAACTATGGCCTCTGAAACAAAGAGAAAACTCTTGTCCCTTGCTTCTAATGCTCTAATGAAGTGAAAATGATCATAAATCGAGCTCTGGAATGGAGAATAGAGAAGCTTCTAAGTAAAACGTTTTTGAGAGAGAGATTGTAGTTTCTGATTTCTTGAGAGAAATAAAGGTCCCCCTCGAAAGGGAATGAAATGTGGCTTATATATGGAGTGATTTCTGAGGGCAGAAGAGTCTTTGAAAAGCTCAAGGTCGTTGGAAGCAGAATTTGCAAAAACAGAAAAAAAGAAAAGTGTGCAAATGGTGATGCGTTTTGTTTCTACTTATGCCCAACTTAGAGGTCGTTTTGGTGATGTCATGTTGAGTGGCATTGTGAGCAAATCATGTGCATTTGGTGAGCTGGCTATGTTGACAACAAACAAAACTGAAGTTGTGCAAAATTCTGCAGCATGGGTGTGATACGGTGGGAGAACTGACTATGGTTTTGCGTTTGTTTCGCAAATGTTTCGGTTGAGCAAGAGTCGCCACCGACTTTTTATTTTATCCTAAGGAAAGGTTTAAAAAGCACAGAAAAAACCTTTGAGATTTTTCTTGGGTTCGGGGAGTAGATTATAGAAAGGGAAGGTGTTAGCACCCTTTCTATCCATGGTTATCCATGGGCTCTTAGGTACTTGCTTAGATCAACTTGCCTTGATTTTCAATTGTTTGAAATGATGCTTTGTGTGTGGGTTTTGAAAAATGTTTTGAAAAGAGGCCAATGTGGTGGCAACCTTTGTAATGATCCATGTTGGGATGTATACAAAGGTGTATGTCTTTTGAAAAGTTTTCCATGTTTTTGAAAGTTGTTTTGAAAGTGTTTGTGATGTATGGTTTTGAAAAAAGTAGGCAGGCGTTTTTGTTTTGCAAGTTGGCGAGTACCCAAGAGCTATCTATCCTAAATTTCTTAAAGATCTTTGCTATGTTTTTAACCCTTTTAACAATTTTGTTCCACCATTGTATTTGGTGGACAATCTTGTGTTAGGATGTGAAAGGGATGGGCGCGGGTCGTCGTTTAGACCATAATTGCAATAGTGCTAAGTATCCTTGGGCAATTTTTTGAAAGGGATTTTGATCATTTTAGGCAACTTTCGAAAGCGTCATCGAGGGACTATGATCATTTGAGTTATTTGTTTTGCCCAAAGAGACCTAACATGCAATATGGCCCAATTTTTGAAAGGCAATAAGTGGACGTAACCCTAGGGGTGTTAGTGTGCAGGTGTGTTTTATTGCATACAAGAGTTTTTTTCTTTGAATTAGGTTTTTCTATTTCATTGATTTTATCTTGCCATACACGTCCTAATTACTAGCAATAAGAAGCGGAAATGTAAAATCCTACGCTATTACAACAATTAGGGGAGGGGGATACACATTTGTAAATGGGGGGTTCAACGAGAAAAATAGACAAAAAAGAAAATAGCAAAAAATAAGATATAGAGAGAGAGAGAGAGGGAGCCTGCGCGCTGCTAGGAGGTCATCAGAAGTTCTGACTCAGATCCGCTGCCAGATGATCAACCTGTTAGTGAAACTGGATGAGTCAGAACTTCTGACTCTGGCACCTACAAAACAGAACCTTGTTAGTGGAGAAATCAGAAGTTCTGATTTCCCTGCGCTGCAAGACAGAAGTTTGTTAGTGGAGAAACCAGAAGTTCTGATTCTGCTGAAAAGGCAATAACTCTCAGAGGTTCTGATATCATTGACAGCAAAACAGGCTTCAGATGTGCTAACGTCAAAATCAGCACTTGGCTTTTCCCTGTACTAATCAGAACATCTGCAATTCTGTTGTTACTCCACAAAACAGGAAACATATTTGGAACAGATCCAGCAAATACAAAAAAATGCTTCAGAGGTCAGAGTCAACAAGGTCACAGGCAAGTCCTATACTGGCTCAGAACGTTCTGAGGTATGAAAACCCTCAGATCATAAACAGCAACAACATGATATTTACATTATGTTATTTGAATATGCACAGCTGATGATGCTTAACAACGTGATGAGGGTCAGCAGGTGCTTACCTGACTGTTGGGAAAGTTGTGGGTGAAAGTTTAGCTTTTGGTTCTGGTGGTGTTCTGGACAGGTTTTCTTTGAAAAGGGGAAGTAAAGGTGTATACGTATGTAGGGTCAGAAGTTTGGAGAGGGTGTCTTTGGTTTACAGAAAAAACTGGATATTTGATGAAGTTTGAAGATAAGAAGCTCAAAGTTATGAAACAAAACTGGAGATTTTGGCAGAGTTTCAGAATGCTGTGTTGCTAGGAGTTCTGTTTCTCACTTAGCAATTTCTGCTTCTTTTTTTTGAACGCCTTTTGCAGTGGTGAAAGCTCTCTATTTATAGGCAAAGTTCTTGTGGATGCCTTGAACATTAAAGCGCCAACAGAGTTTGAATTTGTTCTTTGACAGAAATTCCTGGGAAGTTGTGATAACAGCTAGCTTTCAGCCTAGGTTGCAGCAGCAGGCGTAGATTGGGGAGAAGTGACCTCTGAAGTGGGTGGTGGCGTGGAGACCTATGCCAGAATCTGCAAAAAAGCGTTTTCCAAGCCACACGTGAATGTTCAGGAGTGGTTGGAGGCATTAATGGGCATTAAATGGTGATAAGACCTATCAACATCAATATTCTGGTAATGGAAACCAACGTTGAATCAGCAGCGTAGACCATGCTCTGGCCTTGGCTTCCTGTAAGCTCTGGAGATTCTCCTGGCTTTCTGGTACGTTCCTTGGATTTACTTCTGGACCTCCTGGGCTTAGAGATTCTGTATCAGTGTAACACCCATTCTTCTGACCTTTTCATCTTCTGAATTCAGCATGTTCTGAAGGAGCCTTCAGATTTCCCTGCTTCTCTTGCATTCCTTTAGCAAATTCTGACTGAGCTTGTGTAACTGCTGAAGGGGCATGTTCTGTTTGAGGCTTACCTTCTGAACCACGTTTACAACTTCTGATTGAACTGATGTAGCTGCTGAAAAGCCAACTTCTGACCACGCTGAGCCAAGCTTGCAACTTCTGACCGTTTTTATCTGGAATGGGTCCAGAAGTTCTGAAGCGCTGATTTTTCTTAAACCCTCATTTTAGAGAAACGTTCTAAGTACTTAGAATTTGATTTTTTTTCTCAATATAAAAGCGTTGTTTTTGGAGTTCGTGAGATCATCTTGCTTTTGTAAGTGGCTTGCTTGGGCAAAAGGATAACTCAGGTCTTGAATTTGTTTCAGAGGGACCTTGAAAATCCAAGATGGTTTCCTGAAGAAAGGGAGGGCAAATTTTGGGGTACAACAATGGGCATCTCTTTTCCAAAAATCTGGCTAACTGACTTTATGCTTAGGCCATTTGAAATTCCCTCGTACGTTTTGGATGCTTGAGGGGACTTTCAAAAGCTCTTAAAATCTAGAACAAACTAGGGATTTGAACCTTCCAAATTGATGCAAACTTGATGGAGAAATAGTGTTGCAACCTTGAGGCAAAAATGCAAATTGGCTTGCCTTGCCCGCGCGCGTGCATGGGCATGCATGGTGTGCATGAGGCCAGTTTTGAAATGCCAACTTTGAAACATCACAACTCACTCAATTCTTGGCCAAACTGAATGATTCAAAGCTCAAAGGGAAGCTCTCATGGGAGGCTTCAAAATACTCTTTTTAATTTTTACAATTAAAGCTTGAATCAACAGAAATTGATTTTACAAAATGGCATGCCAAGTGTTTGATGAAATTATTCGCATGGCTTGCCCAAGAGAAGTCATTTTGGCACATAGCATTTTTTCAAATTTTAAGTTACTACTTGAACAAGTTATACTCAAATTCACCATTCCTCATGATTCAAAGATGAATTTGGGTATGGAATATGAAAGGAGGATGCTTGGATTGATGGTTGACCAAAAATCCACTTGGTCAACTCCTGATTTTACTGACTTTGGTCAAAATGACCAATTTGCCCCCTTTTGATCAATTGAACCATTTCCAATCCAAATTGAACCTCAATCTTTCAACCCTAAATGCTTAACAACATGTGGTGAACCATGGAAACAAGTTTGGGTAAAAAAGTCAGAAATCCTGGTTAAAACCAAAACCCTAGTTTTGTGCCATGTGCTAGGAGATAGTTGATCAATCTTCAAAACCCTAATTCCACTAGGCATCATGAGAGGCTCTTTGATCAAATTTGATTCTAATGATGATAGGATAATGATGCTTCATGAATTGGGTCATCTAGACCCCAATTGCTTCAACTTGGACCAAACCCTAAATTTGGTTAACATCTTAGGAGACTGATGAACCATGTTCAAAACTTCAAATCTTCTGGGCATCCTGGCCAATTTCTTGGACAAAGACCTTCCAAATACCAATGAGATATTGTAGCTTCCAAATCAAGACTTGTACATGCATCAAAAACCTTAATCAAACAAAACCCTAATTTGACTGGTGAATCAAAGGAGTGATTCCTTCTTATAATCAAACACAAACTTCAATATTTTGATGATCCAAGGGGATGGATAAGATATCTTGAGATAAGCAACTAACTTTTGAGCTTGAAAGATCCAAAGGTATAGATGATAAGGTTCTTCTTGAGCAACTTGCTAAAGCAAATAACTTTCAATGCTTGAGGAAGACTTGATAACCAAAGTAATTTGATCCCATCACAATGTATGAATGCAATGTAATATGGTGTTCATGATGAAACATAAGCCTAAATCAAGAGGGTAAATTTTGGGGTGCAACAGTTTCCCCTATTCAAATATCTTTAACATGATAAGTGAGAAAAATGACAACTTCCGAGCATTCAGAGTTGAAGATGATTGAATACAAAAGAACCCGAAAATTTACACTCTTGAAGAAGAAAGAAAAAGACGCAGAAAACCCCCAAGACATGCGTTAGAATGGAGCTATAATGCAGATTGAAACAGAACAAAAACAAGGAAGAGTAGACGCGACTAAACTTCCGGACAAACGTACCAGGGCAAAACTGGGATTTAAAAGGGGTGAGACAAAACTCAAACGACAGAGTATAGGCGAAACTAAGCTTTGTAACAGAAAACGTACGCGGGTGAGGAGACGAAAATCTGAGCTCGACCCAAAGCAAAGTGGCTAGAGTGTGTGATCCTAGGAGCACTTGTTAATCTCAAATAAGATAGACAGTATGAAGGAACTGAAAGAATACTGGAAAAGAGGAACAAAAGTGAGACGAAACTCGGCTCATAATCAGTTAGACGAAACTAAACTAGATGAATACCAGGACGAAACTGGATTTCACGCACGGGTAACGAGGCAAAACTCGACCCAAAGCAAAGTGATGAGAGTGCATGGTTCTCAGAGCACCTGCTGGTCTCAGATCAATGGACAAACAGTGACGACAACTGATAAAAGAATCCAAAGGACAAAAGAGACTGATTTTGAACCTAGGGGCGCAGTACGAACACTGCACTCGGTAAACGAACACCGCCAAAGGGTCCAAGTTATGAAATCAAAAACGAGACGAAACTCGACTCAATAACTAGTTAAGCGAAACTAAGCTAGATGAGTACCAGGACGAACCTGGATTTCATGCACAGGCAACGAGGCGAAACTCGACCCAAAGGGAGGAGATTAGGGCGTACACCTAAAAAAACCTGTTGAAAGCGAATATTGTGATACGGTGGGAAAACTGACTTGAGTTTTTGCGTTTGTATTCGCACTTGTTCGGTTTGACAAGAGTCGCCACCGACTTTTTATTTATCCTAAGGAAAGGTCAAAAAGCACAGGAAAGACCTTTGAGATATTTTCGTGGGTTCGGGGGGTAGATTATGAAAAGGGAAGGTGCTAGCACCCTTTTCATCCATGGTTATCCACGGGCTCTTAGTTACTTGTTTTAGATCACTTGCCTTGGTTTTTCAATTGCTTGAAATGGTGTTTTGTGTGTGTGGTTTTTGAAAATGTTTTGAAAAAGATGCCTTGTCTAGGCAACCATTGTAACAATTCTTGTTTGAATGTTTTACAAGGTGTTTGTCTTTTTGAAAAGATGTTTCAATGTTTTTGAAAGTTTGTTTTGAAGTTGTGTTGTGATGTGTGTTTTGAAAAATGGGAAGGATTGTTTTGCAAGATTGATCAAGTAACCAAGAGCTATCTACCCTAAATTTCTCAAAGATTTTTCTCATGTTTTAAACCTTTTAACAGTGTTGTTTCACCATTGTATTTGGTGAACAACCTTGTGTTAGGATGTTAACGGGACGGGCGCGGGTCATCGTATAGACCATGAATGCAATAGTGTCAAGTATTTTGGCAATTTTCTTGAGGGACTATGATCATTTTGTTTAGGCAATTTGATAGCGTCATCGAGGGACTGTGATCATTTGATTTGTTTTTGTTTTGCCAAAGAGACTTAACATGCAACCATGGCCCATTTTTGAAGGCAACAAGTGGAGTAACCCTAGGGGTGCAAGTGTGCATTGTGTTTGTTTTTCATGCATGTTTATCTTGAATTAGGTCAAGCTATTTGTTGATTGATTTTGCATACAAACCCTAGGTCTATCATGGCATAATTGAAAGCTTTTAAATGCGGAAATTTAAATGCTAAGCTATTACAACAATGATTATGGAGATGGGGGGTACAAGTTTGAATTTGGGAATATTTGACAAGGACATAAAATCTAAGTTATTACAACCATATCGAAAGTATAGGATACAAATATTTAATTGTACAATATTTAAATAAATACAATAAATAAATAAGAATGTATTATGCACAAAAAGGATTTTTGTTATGTATGTAAAAAGGTTTTCATGTTTGAACGATGATGAATCACTCTTGTGGTTCAAGATTCAGAAAGGAGAAGCGCAGAGGTTTTCTGAGATGCTGTAATTCTGTTTGCCAAGAGGTGATGAAGATGAGAGAACACCGGCTCAGTTATGTTGTTGAGAAGGAGCAGAGAGTCAAGAGAATTTGCAGAGAAGCTTCAGTTTGTCCTTTGGTGATTCTTCTCAAGTGTGTCAAGAATGAATGTTATGGTGATGTAGCTTTTTGCAAACTGATTCAGAGAATTGGAGCAATGAAAAATGGAGTTGCCGAGAGAAGAATGAGAGTTCTCTTGTGATTCTGCAGAATATTCCCCCCGTTCAGTTTTCTTCTTCCAATCTGTTATATGCTTTTAGATCTGTTAGGGACTTTTTTTTTACAGTTGAGGGTTATGGTTAGAGGATCCAAATCTAATTCTAAAGGTTGGGATTCTGTTATAAGTAAACTGTTATTTTTTCTGCTACAGGTGGTTAGAAACAGTTAGGAGGTTGGAAGAGTTAGTCAGAATTCTGTTAGGAGTTTGAGAGGTTAGTTACAGGTTTGGGTGGTTAGGAGGTTGGAAGAGTTAGTCAGAATTCTGTTAGGAGTTTGAGAGGTTAGTTACAGGTTTGGGTGGTTAGGAGGTAGTTATCTGTCTGATAGCTTATAAAACCAACTGCCACAAGAATGCATTGTGGTGGACAAATACAAGAGGGGCCATTTATATAGAGATTTCTTTAGTTTCTATAAGTGGCATGAGTGTAACACGGGTTAATTGGAACCGTGATTCCTTGACTGCAAACGATTATGTCGTTTTCTCATTAACTCGGATTCTCTTGCTATCTGGATATCTGAAGGCCAGAAGATTTGACGAAAAACTTTGCAAATAAAGCGAGGCAGCATCCCCACGATCATTATAAGCAAAATTGTTATCCAATATGTAGGAGACGTTGCCAGATGATAAATAGTCCAGTAATTAAGAAAGACGGGTATGGAATCCAATATCACCATGCATCCATATGTAATTACTACGGATCCCCAGACAGCAATATGAGTAATTAATAACCAACGGTTGATGTCCATAGCCAGGTGCACATTTACAAGGATAACAACTGCAATTGTCCACAAGCTTCCCATGCTCCATATATCAATCGAACTATCCTTATAGGTAAACAATGGTGTGTAAAAGAGAACGAGGCTCTGCCATACTGTGTCAAGCATTATGATCCAAAATAATTGCATATTGTAAGCTTCTTGCCTATAACCAGTACTATACGGTTTCGGATACTGCAAAAGCATCCTATGACTCAAGTCTTTGTCCGAAATACCAACAAAAATTGTGGGTACAGATGTGTATAGCACAGAATAAAATACACTACTCCAATCTGTTAATTCAGAATTTGTAGAAAAAGCCGTGCATAATATATACCAAAATAACATCAACACAAAGACAGCATTGCGGTAGAAGTTGTACAGAACTAAATAACTGACACGCTGGTAATTCCAGTGTCCATGAACAAGAAGTAATCTTTTCAAGAACTGAAATTGCCCCATAGCAAAATCTGATGCCATCACTACTTGACGTCCTTCCTACCCACATATTCCAACCCCAACATCTGCCATTTGGATCATTGACACATCATTGGCCCTGTCACCTATGGCCAGTGTCATATCATCTATGCGGCTCTTTATCAGATCAACAATTCCAGCCTTCTGCAAGGGTGCAACACGGCAACAAAGTACAACCTTACAAGAAATTGCAAGGTCAAAGAGCTCTGACTCCAGTTCCTTCTCCAAAATATAAACCAAACTATTCCCATCAATTACGAGTGCCAATGGAGTATCAGCTCCTTCTTCCTTTCCTAGATTCCATTTGGGCAAACTCATTGACTTTGAACAATTAGGAATATCAAGTGCGCCATGTTCAGCATTGGTTTTATGCTTCAGATTTTGGTGCCCTCTACTTGAACATCTCACAGCATATTTGGCTATTGCATCACCCTCTGACTTTCTGCTACGAGTTTTTGTTCATGTGCAGGGCACGTTCATTTAATTTCTTCCGGCTTTTTCTGTTGGAATTTTTTTTTTGGTTATTGTTGTTTTATTTCTTTCTTGAAAATAGTCAATTGGTTATAAGCTGAACTAGTTTTTGAATTGGATATTATGGACTGGTTTGGAATTTGCATCTGGTTTATGTTTGATTTTATTTGTATTCATGTGCAGCAGGTTTGCTTCAATGATGTGGCATGGTGATTAATGCAAGGAATGGCTTTTGTTACTTGTGAATATGCATGTATAATGCATTATTTTGGATAGCTTTTGCGAAGGTTTGCAAGTTTGGTAATGAAGGATTGGTGGATAGGAACAAAGGGCAAATTCTATGAAGGTTTTTTCATGAAGATTAGATGGAGTTGGATGAAGGAATGAAGATGTAGAACATTAGGTTTAGGTTAATCACCATGTATTGTAGTTTTCAATTTTTCCACAAATGTTAAGGAACAAAAGCTTGTAACTCGTTTGGAGTTTGAATGACCATGATTGGAAGTATTTTCAAATTGTTTTTCCAATGATCTTGAACTTTGAATGAAATGCCTTTTTATTCTAAAAAATCCCACTCAAATATTTAAGAACTTTTATTCACTCCAAATCCTCTTCAAATATTAATGAACAACTTCCAATCAAATTATAACTTCAATGAATCCCTAATTAAATTCACTTCCTCAATATAAACCAAACTTGTGTGTCAAGCAACAAGCATTTGAAATAATGACACCTTGATTACAATCCACATCTTGTACCATGTCCCGACTATATGAGCACCAGAATAACGATGTCTTGGATCCCTAAAAAAGATATTCAATATGACTTTGAAATTAGATCTAAGTTCACATAGTCTTTACTTAAACCTTTAGTGAAACCCTAGTGATGCTGCCCTTGACGAGAATGACAGCCTTATAGCTTGATGGGGTATAAATTCTCAATAATTAAGAATCCAAACCCTAGTTCCATAAACCACAGTTATTGGGAAACCAACCGATTCAATCCTGAGTGAAGATGAGGACCATCAAAGCCATAGAAACCCTAATTCCATCATATCACTGATTCCATGCCAAATTATGTTGTTAGCGAATGTATGCAATGTTAAATGACCTAACGGAGTTATGTACATGAGTAAAATGTGAGATGCGTAAGCCAGATAGAAGTAAAAGGGTAGGACAAATTTGGGGTATTACAATTGCCCCTATTTAATCATCTTAAACCTGAAAGTACGACTGGCACATGCCTTTCGGAAGTTCAAGGTTGAAGATGATTAAATATCAATGCCAAAAATTTGTCTTGGAAGGAAGAGTAAGTGTTTTCTTTATTTATTTATTTATTTGTGTTATCTGCTGGGAAAAAGAAATTTGTTTTTTTTTCAATGAAGAGAAAGAGATTGGACTTGTAACGTGGCTTGATGCCAATACAAGACAAATGGTTGGTATGAAAAGACAGCGGACGAGGTCTACGGGCGACCTACGATCCTAAGGTGAAACAATGAGTAATTTGACAGAGAACCTAGCCTAAGGGCGATCTCAGGTTCTAAGACAAAATTGATGGAAAGAACCTAGCCAAGAGGCGATCTCAGGTTCGAAGAAGGAAACATGGGTTACGACATGATGATTGTTTAGATAAGCGACACGGACGAGCATCAAGAAAGGTTAAACACGAACGAGTGTTTGAATCAATACGGACGAGTATTGAAAGAAGATACGGACGAGTATCAAAGGTTAAACACGGAAGAGTGTTTGAATCAATACGGACGAGTATTGAAAGAAGATGCGGACGAGTATCAAAAGGTTAAACACGGACGAGTGTTTGAATCAATACGGACGAGTATTGAAAGGAGATACGGACGAGTATCAAAGGTTAAACACGGACGAGTGTTTGAATCAATATGGACGAGTATTGAAAGAAGATACGGGCGAGTATCAAAAGGTTAAACACGGACGAGTGTTTGAATCAATACGGACAAGTATTGAAAGAAGATACAGACGAGTATCAAAGGTTAAACACGGACGAGTGTTTGAATCAATACGGACGAGTATTGAAAGAAGATACAGGCAAGTATCAAAAGGTTTAAACACGGACGAGTATTGAAAGAAGATACAGGTGAGTATCAAAGGTTAAACACGGACGAGTGTTTGATTCAATACGGATGAGTATTGAAAGAAGATACGGACGAGTATCAAAGGTTAAACACGGACGAGTGTTTGATTCAATACGGACGAGTATTGAAAGAAGATACATGTGAGTATCAAAAGTTAAACACGGACGAGTGTTTGATTCAATACGGACGAGTATTGAAAGGAGATACGGACGATGTTGTACCCCAAAATTTTCCCTCCCATATTCTTCAAGATTTGGCAAGATCAAGCTCCAAAATCCCTCAAGGGTTGCACAGTCCAATTGCCTCCTAACACAGTCAAAATTAGGGTTTTGGTTCTTACAAATAAATTGAGATTTTCAAGGGTCCAATCAAGGCCCATATGCCTATATACATTGTCAAGCATCCATATGTCAAGTTTCAAGACTCACAGCATCAAGTTGCACAGTCAAAAACCCTAATTGCTTCACAGTCAACTGCAGGGGCAAAATGGTCATTTGACAGTCAAAAGTCAAAAATTTTGGTCAACATCTTATTTTGAAGCCACAATCATAATTTGATCAATTCTTGATCATGATTCCACAAGCATGGCTCAAAAAGTCTCAAGATGCAAAAGTTTCTATTTTTGGACAGCTGAAAAGTCAACTGCAAATTGACCAAGGCATAACTTTTTCATGGTTCATCAGAAAAATCCCATCCAATGCTCATTTTGAAGGGGATGACATTTCCTACAACTCATCTTCACACTCCAAGTCCAAGAAATGCTCTCACAAAAAGTTATCAATTTCAACATTATAGGTCATTTTCAAAAGTCAACAAAAGGAACTTTAAGTCAAAGACCATAACTTGAGATTGGTAAATCAAAATGACATGGGACCAAAGGCATTGGTTAGAGGACTTCAAGACCTTTCCAAAATG
This sequence comes from Vicia faba, assembly GCA_948472305.1. Classification (NCBI taxonomy): domain Eukaryota; kingdom Viridiplantae; phylum Streptophyta; class Magnoliopsida; order Fabales; family Fabaceae; genus Vicia; species Vicia faba. The sequence goes on from OX451740.1 coordinate 1,358,883,689, forward strand.
TCCAAGAACATGTTCATAGCTTCAAAATTGAGCAAGATATGCATTGGAGAAGTTGGGAAATCTTTGGGAACTTTCAAAAGTCAACTTTGCCTAAAAAGCTTCAAATTTGCTAATGGGCCTCAAATTCTTTCTTGAATCATTACCCAAAGCCTATGAACGACCCATTGAGCTCAAAATAACTTATTTTCTTATTTTTAATTAATTAATTGAATTTTTATTATTAATAATTCATTTAATTGGTTTTAATTATAGGAAAATTAAAAAAAGATATGTTTTGGATCTTTTGGTGGAGCAAATCTGATCAGGGCAAGCTGGAAAAGTCGTTTCTCAATCAAACAAGGAAAATCATCCATATTTGGCAAGGTTTTCATTGAAAAAGATTGAAAATTTCATGATTAAAAATCAAAGATTGCAAACATTAATTCATGGACTTTTGGGCCAAGGTTTTGACCTAAATTCGTTCACATACAAAGGCATAAGCTAACCCTAAAGCTGGACACACGTGAAAGCTGCTGAAGCCATAGAACCAATTTGCAAAAAAAAGAGAAAAAGTGTGAAACTGATTTCCTACTTGCAGTGCCTTTCCACGCCTAAAAAGGATTCAATCGCGTTGCCTAAGTCTCCAGGAAGCTATTGCTATCCAGAACAGGTTCTCATACCCAGGGAAACGGTAAAACAAAGTCAAGGTTTGATCAAATATGTTCATAATCGAAATCTAATTTCCATGCATCATTGACATGTTTTGTTTGTTGATTTGTATTGCTGACGCCTTCCTGAAACTTTTGATATAGTTTAATTGCACTGAAACTCTCAGGATCATAATTCACCATGAATGGATTTTAGGGTTTTCGAGTTCTCAAAATAGGGCTTTCTTGTAGAGGAAAAATCAGGCCCTGAGACCTATACTGCTGAATTCAGGAGCTCAATATGAGTTGAATGGCAACTTCGCGCTTAATTTATATCGCCCATAGGGCTATTCGCTATTCTTGGGACTTTCACTTTGTGGGGGTTTAAAACCCCCGCTACCTTATTCATGTTGCAGGTGAAAATGAGGAAGAAGATGGGTGTGGCATCATGTGATTGGGGAGTTTAAACCTTAGCGCGCTTTTTTAATATTTCAGCATAATGGGCACTTTTCATATATTATATTTCTTTATTATTATGTATACAAATGCGCTTGGTAGCTCAGATGGTGGAGGACGTGTCTTGCAAGCATAGGGACCTGGGTTCGATTCCCAGGTCCCCCCACATAATTCATAATTTTTGTTTTAACACGTTCTAGTGCAGCTTTCGTTCAATGGCCCATCATGCGCCCTCACGTCTAAGCCTGCCAAATGGCTTCAATGTCCAATCCAGTGGATACCAAGTGAAGAGCATGGTACACCCTAGTCAACCAGCGTGCATACATCCATGGAAAGTCAAATGAGGCTTGTCTTCAATGGGCCAGAATTCCTCAAACAAACCTCCACTTTGGGCCTGACACCCCCCTTGGTTTGCTTTGCATTTTTACATTTTTATTTTATTTTCTTTTTAATACTTTTAATTGTTTTAACTTTTTTTTCTTAATTCACCATAAAATAATTTTTTCCATAATAAAAACAGAAAATCAAAATACAAAATATATGTAATTATTTATTAACTTCCTCACTAATTTATTTTTGTAAATAAACTCTAATAACTAATCTAGGTTAATTTAGGTTTAAAATTCAATCTTTTTCTTAATAAATAAAATTCTATAGAATTAGGTTTTGATTCTTTTTTTATCATTATTATTATCATTATTAATTACTATTATTTTTGTACATAAACATGTAAATAAATTAATTAGTCTAAATTAGGTCAACTTTGACGTTTTATTAATAATTAAAATGATTTAGAACTAGGGTTTTACTAACTTCAATTTTAATTCCTTTTTTCTTTATTTCCATAATAAATCCAAAAAAACATAAAAACGCACTTTCTTTTCTTTAATTAAATAATTAATTAGGTTTTAATTTCAAGCAAAGGGTCCAACACCCTCGGACGTCCTGATTTTAATTCCTTTCGCGCACTATTTTCTTATTGATTATTATGTAACTGCTTTCCGGATGTAATAGTAATTAGGTTTATTGTTTCTTTTACTTTCCGCATCTTTTATCAAAAACGGGTCTTTGTATTTTGGCGATGTATAGACCCGCGCCTTGTAATACCGTAGCTTTTATATTTCCGTCTTTTAATTTTCCGCACTCCTGAATTCTAAATTGCATGAAAGAATGTGTGGTAATTAAAAATAACTCGTAGCTCACAATGCCATGATCAAAGATAAAACATAACATGAAAACAATACACAATACACACACCACTTCTAGGGTACGCCTCACTCGTTGCCTTCGAAACGTGGTCGTCAAGTATAGGATGTTTTAGCGATCGCCCTTACGTCCAAGATCCAGTTGCCTCGAAACAGTTGCCTCGAAACGGTTGCCTCGAATTAAAAAGGATCTAGGACATTAGGGTTACTTCTAAGGTGTCCTAACTGTTGCTTCGGTGACCACACTGTCCCTCAATCAAATTGACCCGAACACCTCCAACGGTGGTGCTACCTACCTTTCAATGGTGGGATGGCACTACTTTAAGGACTTTTACACAGCCTAATTCCTTAGGGTAGGTAGATGACTCATGGATACTTGCTCTCTTCAAAAAACAAACAAAAAAATCTTTTCACACTGACACTTTCAAAAACTTTCAAAACAAATTTTTCAAACACTCTTGAGGACAGATACAAGAGTCATTCAGAAATCTTTCAATGAAACTTTTTTCAAACCCACTCACACTTGAAAAGCAAACATCTTTTGAAAACATAAGAGCAAGTATCTAAGAGCCCATGGATAACCATGGATAGAAAGGGTGCTAACACCTTCCCTTTCTATAAATCTACCTCCTGAACCGAGAAATAATCTCATAAGAAATTTTGCTGTGCTTTTGTCCTGTCCATGTTGGAGAAAATAAAAGACGGTGGCGACTCTTGCTTACCGCGACATTTCACGAAACCAGCTAAAAAACAGTCAGTTCTATTTCCACCGATCACAGAACTGGTGACTCTGCTGGGGACAAAACTTAAAGTGAGGTGTACCTTAGGATTAGATCACCCTATGTTTTCAATTGCATGCTTTGTTTGATTTATAATTGTGGGCTTTGCATCGGAGTTTCATAGATCCTAACCCGGATCTGGGGATACCCTTTTAGGTAGCATAAGCTGTGAGGGACCTGTCCGGCATAGACCGACACGGGTGAAGCAGTGGCTACGTTGGTGTGGCACCTTGGTCTGTACCGATATCCCTTGTGTTGCAACGAGGAGAATATGGGTCTTCTGAGGAGTCATTAAGCACCAACCGACCTTAGAACCCTAATGTGACCCAACTTGGCCATAGAACAGTAGCAGTATGCTATACCCATTGAGGCTAAACTCTCGCGATGGTTTTGGCCGCAAGAAAAGATTGCGATGCTGGAGTTATAACCGATTGAGGGTAGTCAGTGATATTGGGATCCTCTAGAACCCGGTTACTTTTGATAGGACAGGTCTTGACCAACAAACTGAAAGAGGGTAGTACCTGAACTTCATGCTGGCCTAAACTCTAAGGGCTCTCTTGTGTGACTTGTGTGCCTTCAAACTTGACTACTTGCATACTTGTTATCTGACACACAAGTTTCTTGCAGGTTTTGTTTACAGTCCTTAAGCGGGGCTCATAACAGGGTCTACTTATATCACCCCATGCATAGCATAACATCATACCATTGCATACATCCTGCATAAGGACTAACCCATGTCAAGGATCTCAAGGGCTTGTGATGCAGGTCATGATGAATCAACTTTCTAGCAAGGGGCAAAGGAGATTTATTATCCTCTAGCCAAGGTTGTCAGGGGCTATGACCCACTGGATATGGTGAGCCTTTGACCCTTGAAGAAGGACTCTCAACAATATGCAGTGCCTTCCATCAAGCTACAAAACACAAACCCTAACGATTTTCTTGTTTACCCCGCGAGATCCTTGAAAACATTGCATGCATACATACACATCATTGCATTACAGGTATCCTTGTTACAGGTCACTTACCTTCTTCGCTGTTTATTTCAGCAATGGCTTCCCAACAAGATAACCAGGGTCTTCATGCTCAAGAGAATCAGTTCAGGGAGATCTTCCTAAGCCTATCCAAGGGGCAAGAAGAGTTGAGGACACTCCTCATGGGGAATTTGGCCAAGAAAAGTCCCGAAGATGACAAGGACGAACGGTTGAAACGTATGCAAGCTGAGGTAGATACAATGAGAACCCAGATGCTGGGGCAAATGGCTCTCATCCAAGGCTTAGCTCGGGAGCAAGAAGAGTTGAGGACCATGATCAGTCAACTTCATCAAGACATATACAATATGAAGCAACCAGTCCAAGTCAGGGACCAGGTCATTGATCAACTTCCAAGAGGACAAGAGTCTGGTATGGTGAGGAATATACCTCTCCAAATCGCTACTGCTTCACAGGTCCAACCACAACCTTGCCCAAAGCAACAAGTTGATCAGAGTAGGCTAAACAAGCCCAGGAGGCAGTTCACCCAGCTCAACGTGTCGCTGTTTCAAGCTTTATAACACCTGTTGAGATTGAATCTGATTACACTAAGGGCTCCTCCTCGGAACCCCAACATCTCTGCTCCTAACTATCATCCCAACAAAAGATGTACATACCACTCTGATAGTCCTGGACATGACACTGCCGACTGCTGGGCTCTGAAGAACAAAGTCCAGGACCTGATTAATGAAGGAGCAGTGGATTTCACCCAAGAGGGTCAGGCTGAATTCTTCTACCACCCCTACAGGATTCACCATTTGAAGTAACAAGTCCTGAGATGAGAAGGCTTTTTGTCCATTAGAATTTTCAAGTTGTAATTTTCTTTCGATTGTTCAAACAATTATTGTCATAGCAAACTTTATTACTTTATCAATGCATCGCATATGTCTGTTTTGAATCAATATATTCGCATTCGCTATATTCAAAATTGCTTTCATTTTGTGATGTTCAACGCTCGACTAATAATTCTAAGCCTCTTGAGGGAGGATGACGAAAACGATACCACGATCTACAGTATGCTTTTGGACGAACCCCGCTGATGAGGTACAGGCATTGTTTCAATCCCTAAACACTGGAGTTATTAGGAAGATAATCCCTCGTCAACCCTTCTGAGCCAAAGAAGTAGGAGTTTTTCTTTTCGAAAATTAAAACCCTTAATCATAACCTGGGGCAGGGTAGTTCTCCCAGTTGATCCAAGTGCATAACGAATGGCACCAAAGAGGTCCTTACAAAACAAAAGACAGTAATGGTTCTGAATAATCATAAGGATAGGCAGTCATTATATCTCTCAAAATAAAAGCCCAATAAGTCAAAACCTATGAAGGAGACTTACAAAGCTGGGGCATCCCGCTGACTGTAATCACAAAAGAACAGTTCAGGCAAAAAAAAACAGGGATAATGAAATCAAAAAAGAAAGAGGTCCTACAAACCCTCAACAAAAAAAGGAATGACTGCCTGTTCAAAATAAATTGTCAAAATTCGAACCATCACTGGAATATCAGAGCAAAGACTCAAACAAGGTCTAACGCACGATTAGCTGAGTTTAGATTTGAAGAACATCACGAAGAGCGGGTGGGTACAAATATAATTTGAGCCTTTATCCTTTGTTTCTTAAACCGTGAACCAGGCCACGTTATAACCCTCAAAATTCCTAGCTGAAGCATGGGTTAGTTTGAAAGCATACTGTTACGAAAAGGTATCCTGACTCCTTAAGGCTTGCGGTAAAATAACGAGTTGACATCACATGTTTGCAAAAATTTGCTTGTTTTACTGAAAAATGCGTTTTCAAAAACTTCAAGACAGACATAAGCTTTGCATTTTTAATATAACATTGTTGGCATATGACTTTTTGTTTGAACAGCATAGAAGTTCGCACGAAGAATATTTAGTGAACAAAAGCACCTCCAATCAAGGGGCATGGCATGATCATGGTCTATCATCTGGGGAAGTCCAGTCAAGATTCAGAGAATCTGTCAAAAGGCCAACCAGCTTGGGGCAAATCTCCATCTGGATCACTTGGGGCATTGGACGATCAAACGAAGATCTTCTGCTGGTATGACAATGCAACACTACTGACAGGGGCACCTCCCTACATCCTGAGAGCATGGACATAGTCGAAAAGATACTACGCATGAACGAAAGACCCGCTAGGTTGACACACCTAGGCAAAAATAAGGGCTTCCCGACGAACCAAAAGGGTTCGGGCAAAAATAAGGGATGAAATGAAAAAATCTGTACACCCGGTAAGTCGAAAACCTGAAAAGGCGGCTTGGGCAAAAATGGGTATCCCGGTGGACTGAAAACCCAAAAGGGCGGTCCAGGCAAAAGTTAGGGATTAACAAGTACGACTATGCCCGGTATCTCGTCACTTGCCCACCAGAAGAAGATTTGTCAAATCGGCAGTTATCAAGACCTCCACAGGTACCTTCTCCCATAAAGGCTGGGGCAATAAGAGTTGTCCAAAATATACAAGTGGCTCTGTCCTACCAGGTACAACGGTCGATTCGTCTGAAGAATATGATCAGGATACCTTCGCTCCCCAAGAGTAAGACAAGATTTAGCCATGCTCTCCCCAAGCATAGTTGGTCTCCCATCAGCCCTGAAAAGGCACAGTATCCAGCAAGTCAGCAACACTCTCCCCCAAGCAGAGTTAGCCTACTGTCAGTCTTAAGGAAGTGGGTATCCCCATAAGATCTCAACATTCCCCAATGAAGTACACAAACATTCCTAGCAAGCATCCCCGGCAATCTTGATCTAAGATTGTTCCCCGGCGGAATACAGAATATCTAGTGGAGCCATTCCCCAGTCCAATCTGAAAAGCCTCCCCCAGGAGAGTTCAATCAATCTCCCCAGTAGAGTTAGGAAGCTTATCCCCAGTAGATTCTGGAAGCTTATCACCTGCAGAGTGCGAACGCTCCCTCGGCTTTATTCAAAGGTTATAACTGGGTTATCCTCAGCCAATTGTCACGGAAAGATCGTCCCCGGCGAAGTCTTCCTATCCCTAGCGGAGTTCATCAAATCTTCCAACAGAGCTCAACAATGGTATCCCCAGCGGAGTTATCATCAACATCTCAGCAAAGTGCCTCTCTCCCCACAGAGCACTCCCCGCAGAGTAATATCTTCACCAGGTTTATTCCCCAACAGAGTCATCTTCTCCTACAGGTTTATTCTCGCAACCATCATCCCCAGCGGAGACGAAGAACTCTCCTCCTCAACATCAGCCCAGGAATCAAGCTCCCGGCATTCGTCAAGGATTTATTTTCCTAGACGAAAATACACTCATAAACATCACATCTTCACGACATCATAGCATGCACATACGCATCATGAACATACAATCTCATTTATTTTGAGAACGTCATGCATTTCATATATCATGACATTGCATACAACTAATGTTTTGTCTTTTCAAGACAAAGGTCAATGCAAAGATAATTACTATCAACTGTCGTAATTCCAGATTCGATACCTGTATCTAGCCAGGGCATATCTGTGAGCGATTAATTCCGGACTCGATTCCTGTATCTTGCCAGGGCACGTCTGAAGAGTTTGAAGATCCGATTCCTGTATCCTGCCAGGGTGTATCTGTTGACGACTATTTTCCGGACTCGATTCCTGTATCCTGCCAGGGCACGTCTGAAGAGTTTGAAGATCCGATTCCTGTATCCTGCCAGGGTGTATCTGTTGACGACTATTTTCCAGACTCGATTCCTGTATCCTTCCAGGGCACGTCTGAAGAGTTTGAAGATCTGATTCCTGTATCCTGCCAGGGTGTATCTGTTGACGAATATTTTTTGGACTCGATTCCTGTATCCTGCCAGGGCACGTCTGAAGAGATTGAAGATTCGATACCTGTATCCAGCCAGGGCACATCCACATAAAGAGTTTGAAGATCAACCCCTGTAATAGGACAGGTAATTATTTTTCTTTCTCAGGTACGCAAGTTCTCGCTAAGGAATCTCTTACGCGATCGACACCTAGATGGCATCTATAATCCCATCCACATACCAACAGTATCCAAATGGCATCTATAAGCCCATTCCCTACATCACACTGTTGATACTCTACTATGTGAGTGCAAATTTCTGGGCACTCTAGTGTTCAATCATCTTCCACCTTCGGATTACGAAAGGCACGCCAGCCAATCTACCTCCTCAGGTCTAAGAAGATTGAACAGGGGCAACTGTTGTACCCCAAAATTTTCCCTCCCATATTCTTCAAGATTTGGCAAGATCAAGCTCCAAAATCCCTCAAGGGTTGCACAGTCCAATTGCCTCCTAACACAATCAAAATTAGGGTTTTGGTTCTTGCAAAGAAATTGAGATTTTCAAGGGTCCAATCAAGGCCCATATGCCTATATACATTGTCAAGCATCCATATGTCAAGTTTCAAGACTCACAGCATCAAGTTGCACAGTCAAAAACCCTGATTGCTTCACAGTCAACTGTAGGGACAAAATGGTCATTTGACAGTCAAAAGTCAAAAATTTTGGTCAACATCTTATTTTGAAGCCACAATCATAATTTGATCAATTCTTGATCATGATTCCACAAGCATGGCTCAAAAAGTCTCAAGATGCAAAAGTTTATATTTTTGGACAGCTGGAAAGTCAACTGCAAATTGACCAAGTCATAACTTTTCCATGGTTCATCAGAAAAATCCCATCCAATGCTCATTTTGAAGGGGATGACATTCCCTACAACTCATCTTCACACTCCAAGTCCAAGAAATGCTCTCACAAAAAGTTATCAATTTCAACATTATAGGTCATTTTCAAAAGTCAACAAAAAGGCACTTTAAGTCAAAGATCATAACTTGAGATTGGTAAATCAAAATGACATGGGACCAAAGGCATTGGTTATAGGACTTCAAGACCTTTCCAAAATGTCCAAGAACTTGTTCTTAGCTTCAAAATTGAGCAAGATATGCATTGGAGAAGTTGGGAAATTTTTGGGAACTTTCAAAAGTCAACTTTGCCTAAAAAGCTTCAAATTTGCTAATGGGCCTCAAATTCTTTCTTGAATCATTACCCAAAGCCTATGCACGACCCATTGAGCTCAAAATAACTTATTTTCTTATTTTTAATTAATTAATTGAATTTTTATTATTAATAATTCATTTAATTGGTTTTAATTATAGGAAAATTAAAAAAGATATGTTTTGGATCTTTTGGTGGAGCAAATCTGATCAGGGCAAGCTGGAAAAGTCGTTTCTCAATCAAACAAGGAAAATCATCCATATTTGGCAAGGTTTTCATTGAAAAAGATTGAAAATTTCATGATTAAAAATCAAAGATTGCAAACATTAATTCATGGACTTTTGGGCCAAGGTTTTGACCTAAATTCGTTCACATACAAAGGCATAAGCTAACCCTAAAGCTGGACACACGTTAAAGCTGCTGAAGCCATAGAACCAATTTGCAAAAAATAGAGAAAAAGTGTGAAACTGATTTCCTACTTGCAGTGCCTTTCCACACCTAAAAAGGATTCAATCGCGTTGCCTAAGTCTCCAGGAAGCTATTGCTATCCAGAACAGGTTCTCATACCCATGGAAACGGTAAAACAAAGTCACAGTTTGATCAAATATGTTCATAATCGAAATCTAATTTCCATGCATCATTGACATGTTTTGTTTGTTGATTTGTATTGCTGACGCCTTCCTGAAACTTTTGATATAGTTTAATTGCACTGAAACTCTCAGGATCGTAATTCACCATGAATGGATTTTAGGGTTTTCGAGTTCTCAAAATAGGGCTTTCTTGTAGAGGAAAAATCAGGCCCTGAGATCTATACAGCTGAATTCAGGAGCTCAATACGAGTTGAATGGCAACCTCGCGCTCAATTTATATCGCCCATAGGGCTATTCGCTGTTCTTGGGACTTTCACTTTGTGGGGGTTTAAAACCCCCACTACCTTATTCATGTTGCAGGTGAAAACAAGGAAGAAGATGGGCGTGGCATCATGTGATTAAGGAGTTTAAACCTTAGCGCGCTTTTTTAATATTTCAGCATAATGGGCACTTTTCATATATTATATTTCTTTATTATTATGTATACAAACGCGCTTGGTAGCTCAGATGGTGGAGGACGTGTCTTGCAAGCATAGGGACCTGGGTTCGATTCCCAGGTCCCCCCACATAATTCATAATTTTTGTTTTAACACGTTCTAGTGCAGCTTTCTTCAATGGCCCATCATGCGCCCTCACGTCTAAGCCTGCCAAATGGCTTCAAGGTCCAATCCAGTGGCTACAGAGTGAAGAGCATGGTACACCCTAGTCAACCAGCGTGCATACAGCCATGGAAAGTCAAACGAGGCTTGTCTTCAATGGGCCAGAATTCCTCAAACAAACCTCCACTTTGGGCCTGACACCCCCCTTGGTTTGCTTTGCATTTTTACATTTATATTTTCTTTTCTTTTTAATACTTTTAATTGTTTTAACTTTTTTTTTCTTAATTCACCATAAAATAATTTTTTCCATAATAAAAACAGAAAATCAAAATACAAAATATATTTAATTATTTATTAATTTCCTCACTAATTTATTTTTGTAAATAAACTCTAATAACTAATCTAGGTTAATTTAGGTTTAAAATTCAATCTTTTTCTTAATAAATAAAATTCTATAGAATTAGGTTTTGATTCTTTTTTTATCATTATTATTATCATTATTAATTACTATTATTTTTGTACATAAACATGTAAATAAATTAATTAGTCTAAATTAGGTCAACTTTGACGTTTTATTAATAATTAAAATGATTTAGAACTAGGGTTTCACTAACTTTAATTTTAATTCCTTTTTTCTTTATTTCCATAATAAATCCAAAAAAACATAAAAACGCACTTTCTTTTCAATAATTAAATAATTAATTAGGTTTTAATTTCAAGCAAAGGGTCCAACACCCTCGGACATCCTGATTTTAATTCCTTTCGCGCACTATTTTCTTATTGATTATTATGTAACTGCTTTTCGGATGTAATAGTAATTAGGTTTATTGTTTCTTTTACTTTCCGCATCTTTTATCAAAAAAGGGTCTTTGTATTTTGGCGATGTATAGACCCGCGCCTTGTAATAGCGTAGCTTTTATATTTCCGTCTTTTAATTTTCCGCACTCTTGAATTCTAAATTGCATGAAAGAATGTGTGGTAATTAAAAATAACTCGTAGCTCACAATGCCATGATCAAAGATAAAACATAACATGAAAACAATACACAATACACACACCACTTCTAGGGTACGCCTCACTCGTTGCCTTCGAAACGTGGTCGTCAAGTATAGGATGTTTTAGCGGTCGCCCTTACGTCCAAGATCCAGTTGCCTCGAAACAGTTGCCTCGAAACGGTTGCCTCGAATTAAAAAGGATCTAGGACATTAGGGTTACTTCTAAGGTGTCCTAACTGTTGCTTCGGTGACCACACTGTCCCTCAATCGAATTGACCCGAACACCTCCAACGGTGGTGCTACCTACCTTTCAATGGTGGGATGGCACTACTTTAAGGACTTTTACACAGCCTAATTCCTTAGGGTAGGTAGATGACTCATGGATACTTGCTCTCTTCAAAAAACAAACAAAAAAATCTTTTCACACTGACACTTTCAAAAACTTTCAAAACAAATTTTTCAAACACTCTTGAGGACAGATACAAGAATCATTCAAAAATATTTCAATGAAACTTTTTTCAAACCCACTCACACTTGAAAAGCAAACATCTTTTGAAAACATAAGAGCAAGTATCTAAGAGCCCATGGATAACCATGGATAGAAAGGGTGCTAACACCTTCCCTTTCTATAAATCTACCTCCCGAACCGAGAAACAATCTCATAAGGAATTTTGCTGTGCTTTTGTCCTGTCCATGTTGGAGAAAATAAAAGACGATGGCGACTCTTGCTTACCGCGACATTTCACGAAACCAGCTAAAAAACAGTCAGTTCTATTTCCACCGATCACAGACGAGTATCAAAAGGTTAAACACGGACGAGTGTTTGAATCAATACGGACGAGTATTGAAAGGAGATACAGGCGAGTATCAAAAGTTTA